>BTHU01000008.1:76988744-77635410 GCA_036184795.1 Tokudaia tokunoshimensis
TCACTTTTCTTTACAATCCTGAAAGCAACATACTTTGGCATAGATAAATATGCCAGCATGTACTTAATATGTGTGTTATTTAAATGTGGGTGTCTCTTAGCATCTGTAAGTGCCTCACAGCAATGCAAAGCAGGCATGCAGTTTGGTTATGCCACAGGAGCCTGCCTGTGTGTCTATGAGTATGTAGTTGGCTGAGTTTGGAGTGTTTGTTGTTTTTTCTGTTTTGTGTGAATCATATGAACAATAGCTTCTGTTGGGTTGTTTTTCTACTCTTTTGAGTTTTCTCTGCCTGAATAGTCCAACACAACCACAGTCTAACTGAGGTGAAGAATTGTCTTAGTTGGGTTTTACTGCTGTGAACAGATACCATAACCAAGACAACTCTTATAAGGACAATGTTTAATTAGGTCAGGCTTATGGGTTCAGAGGTTCTGTCCATTATCATCAAGGCAGAAGCATGGCAGCAATCAGGCAGGCATGGTGCAGAAAGAGCTGAGAGTTCTACATCTTCAACTGAAGGCCCCTAGGAGAAGACTGGCTTCCAGGCAGCTAGGATGAGGGTCTTAAAGCCCATGCCCACAGTGACGCACTTCCTCCAACAAGGCCACACCTACTCCAACAAGGCCACACCTTCAAATAATGCCACCCTCTAGGCCAAGCCTATTCAAACCACTTATATAAGAATATAATCAACTATTTAAAATTATTGTTTAAATATATTTTATGTTTATTTATATACTTTTTTTAGAACTTTTTTCTTGAGATTTGGTGAAATTATAAAAGAACCACAATGAGAAGAGATATGGATTTTATTGTTTATTACTTGCTTTAATGTGCTACACGGGCGTGGCTTAAGCAACCCATGACACTGATTTTAGTGAAGTTTCTCTGGGATAATAATGGGTTCAAAAGGATGTTTCAAATGATATAAATGACTTGGAGAGGCTCCAGATCTGAAAAATGCTCCCAGAAGTGTTTAAAATAATATTTAATGAAATACCATTAAAAGACGGATGATTTTGAGTAAAATCAAGCCTGTCTGTGCTTCTGTCTTCTTTGCTCAATTAGTTGTATTTTATGAAGGCATAAATGCTTATTTTAAAACTTTAAAAACTCAAGACTTTATCTAGTGTCTGGGAGAGTTTTCACCATACACTGGGCAGTTTGTCAGTGAAATCTACTTTACATTTATTTTTATTAATGTGTATTTGACGAAGGTCAGGTGTTAAGTGCTTCACAGCCTAGAAACTGTCAACTGGCAATTTACAAAGTCAGTAATCAAAGATGACATTCTTACTACTGATCTGTCTGTAACTCAATCAAATCCCATGCTGCTGGACGATAGACAGAGCTTACTTCCAAGTAAGTTTCTCTAGAGTGATGGAGAAAAAGTTTTCTTTATTAATCTTTACTTTTTAAGCAGACCTTTGTTCTTAAAAATATTTGTACACACATAAATAAGAAATAAACATTTAAAATCCATGTAATACTGTTTGGTTCACTCTTTTTTTTTTGTTTTTTTATTTTTTATTTTTTTTTATTTTCTAAGTTTTTTTTTATTTACATTCAAAATCATTTCCCATTTCCCGTTTCCTCCCTCCCCGAAAGTCCCATAAGCTCCCTTCCCTCCCTCTTTTCCCCATTCAACCCCCTCTCGCTTCTCTGTCTTGGCATTCCCCTACATCCAGTCTTTCCAGGACCAGCGGTCTCTCCTTCCATCTTCTTGGGAATCTATTGATATACGAATTGTGTCTTGGGTATTCTGATATTCTGGGTTAATATCCCCTTATCAGTGACTGCATACTATGTGTGTTCTTTTGTGATTGGGTTACCTCACTAAGGATGATATTTTCAAGTTCTGACCATTTGCCTAGGAATTTCGTGAGTTCATTGTTTTTAATTGCAGAGTAGTATTCCATTGTGTAAATATACCACTTCACTCTTAGTACTTAAGGCAAACTCTGCTATTGTAGAAATGAGGTAACTGCGGCTTTTGAGATTATTCTGAACTGTGCCAATTGAGTTTTAAAAATAGAGTATTTATTAAAAACAATGCATTTGCAGTCTTTAATTTATGGTATGGCATTTTTTGAACTTTTGATGGATACCACCTACAATTAAATTATTTGTCCATTTTTCGGATGTTTTAATTCTTTATGTATTTTCACTTCACCGACTTGCTAATTACGTTGCTTTGTTTGGAGAAATTAAGTCATGCAGCTTATGCTTAGATATGCATTTATACGCTCATAAGTTCATTTGATATTTAAGAAAGAAGAGAGTCAATACTTCATTATGCCAAATCAAAACATATTGAAACCATACCCATAGTGGTATTGATTATATGCCTGTTTTTTGTAGCTCGAAAGTAGGGCTGTTCAACTTCAAGCTCATCTCTTACTCTAGTTTTATATTCAAATAGAAAAGTGTTTGTAACTCCTTCCTCTAAATTGTTTTTGACAGAAAATTCTTCTCGTAGTCCCTTGCCATTGATGGGATTTTCAAGTGTTGCAAATTTCCTTTATCTGTTGCTTTCTCTCTGAACAAAATAAAAACTATAATTGGCATTCTAGAAGGGAAAAAAATGGGTTGGTGGAAACTGGACAGAATCCAAGCCTCAGTCAGAGAGAGGGATGGAAAAATAGAACCGTGTCTCCCATGAGCCCTAAACAATGTGGCTTAGCATGTAGACCAAAAATAGTGTCTATAGATTGAATTCTTGACAGTACATGCTGTTCTCTCCCATCTTCAGTGTGAACACTCTACACACAATAGGTGGTCAGTCAACATGAATTCAATTATTTAGTTATTTGCCATTTGAGTTATTTGCAAGTTGATGCGCAGAGTGGAAGATGTGCTAGTTTTACACGGCTAAGATTTTCACGTGCACACTGGAAATCAAAGAGATCCTGTCTGTTCACACACACTAGGCATTTGCTCCATCCACAATATTCTATTGTTTATAAGGTTTTAAGGAACTTTTAGACATCTACTTCTTTGTTCTGAATTTGAAGGAAGTTTGAGACAGTGTTTTGGCTTCCATAACATTAATTGTGAAAAGTATTCCTAAAAATGAGGTTCTCTTTCACCTATTAAATATATTGTGTAAGATGAGATTATAAGTGTTTTGCATAATATCTCGTGAATATCATTCATAATTTTTATAACTGTTTTTAATATTTTTACAATTCTCTGAATGCTGTTGGTTATCTCAATAAATATGCTTAATGCATTCATTGAGATCTTATGATTGAACTTGGGTTTCCAACGAAAGAAAATGTTACAGCATCTATTGCTGGTTTGTTCTCTGGTTCTGGTGAAGCTAATTTGCCAGGAAATTGCTGAAAAAGGTTTTATGAATTTTATATATCCATGTAACGACACACTTTTGTTTTATGTAATATTTGGCAATATGGTTGAATATCCAATTCTAGTATAAAAGCATTTTGATTTTTTTTTATCCTTGCCAATGCGTTTGTTTCTCATTTTGATTTCTAGAAGTTTGTGGAATCTTTTGTTTGCCTTCGGGCTCCTGAATTTTCAAACTGTGTCCTGTAGGCTAAGCATGCAACAGATATATTTACTTATGGAATTCATTATTTCAAGTAAATGATTCAAATTATTTTCTTTTTTCTTCTTCCTCATTATTTATTGCAGAGACATTACTATCTGGATGAATTTGGAACACCATTTCCCCTTTCTTTTAATCACTCTTTCCCATTTTCTTCTTTTGTGACTCTTTTATTCCCCCCCCTTTATTAAATGGAGATTCTTTTCTCATACAATATAATCTCAGTACACTTCCCTCTCCCTCTATTCCTCACAGTTCTTCCCCATTTCCTCCCCCCCTTTGGATCCACTCTTTTATTTCTTTTACTGAAAAAAATTCTGAGTTTCTAATTGAGCTTGCTAGTCATTCTATTCTTCTTTACTTCTAAGAGATCGATTCTGCCCTCTCTCCCTACTTCCTGCCCTCCCTTCCCCTACCCTTTATCTCCTCTCCTGTCCTTCCATCCCTTCTCTCCCACCTCTACATTTTCTCTCTCTCTCTCTTTCTTTCTTTCTTTCTTTCTTTCTTTCTTTCTTTCTTTCTTTCTTTCTTTCTTTCTTCCTTTCTTCCTTCCTTCCTTCCTTCCCTCTCCCTCCTTCTTCCTTCATCTCCTTTCCTCATTTGTGGTATGAATACAATAGGCTTTCTTAACACATGAAAGATACTCATCAATTCTGCTACTGAACTGAAGTGTCTATGTAATAATACACATACACTAGTTGGATTAATATTAAATGACATAAGGAATATGTGTAACTTCAACAATAGTGTCAGAAAACATATTTTATGATAATTAATATGGAGTTGGGTCAGAGATTCAAAAAGTTATTAAATTTGAATACATAGGGAGAGCATGTACAAATGAACTTTATATTTTCTGTTTAGCCTTAGACCCCAGCATAGAAGTGCCTGGGAAGGGGGAACCAGATCAGTCAGTGAGGATTCTTTACTGTATAGTTTCATTTGATAAGATGTAAGGCAATCACATGGGTGTTTTTAACTGATTCTGACACCTGGTGTATTTTTATTAAACTGTTCTGAAGTTGGTCTTAAATTATAGAAAATATCTTTTAATATTGATGCAGTAATTCATCGCACTCATAATTTTTTAAAAAATGTGCCATCAAGAGCTGTTAACCATGTCATATAATATGTATCCCAGTTTCCATTTTTAAATATAAGGACTGAAACAAGAAATGCTCACTCTCAACTTAAGACAAGTGAAAACAGTCAAACAAATAAGTCACAAAGCCATACTTTTTTTGCATTTAATTTTTCTTTCCCCCCTTTTATTGAAAATAAATTGTTTTTTTTAAATACTATGTCCCATTCACAGTCCCCCTGTTCTCTGCCCACCTTCTCTCCCCTCCGGATCCATTCCCTTCTGTCTCTTATTAGAAAAGAACAAGCAGGTCTTTAAGAGAAAGAAACCCATTATGAAAAAATAAAATATAATAAGATAAAACAAAAACCATTACATTGAGGCTGGACAAGGCAACCCACAGAAGGATAAGGGCCCTAAGAGCAGGTATATGAATCAAAGACCCAATTGTTTATACACTCAGGAGTATAAACAATTATAAAAACACTAGGCTGCAAGCTGTAATACATACGCAGAAGACCTGATGAAGTAGGCTCTGTGCTTCCTGCTTTAGTTTCTGAGAGTTCATGTGGGCTTTGCCCTATTGATTCCAAGGGCCGTATTCTCCTGGTTTCCTCTATTCCCTCTTGCTCCTATACTCTTCTGCCTCCTCTTTTGTGCAGTTTCCTGAGCTCTGAGGGGAAGGATTTTATAGAGACATCCCATTTACTGCTGTGTGAAAAAAAACCCACGTTTAAGTAAACAATTTTCAATTATAAAAGGACACTTAAAAGTTATAATTGAGAGAAATTTGAAGATATCATACATATTTCATGAAAAAAATTAACTTAAGTACTTTATGTATATATAAAGGACAGTTAACAAGAACATAAGGCATAGATTATTTTTGAAATATCTTATCATCTTCTATAAACTATTCTGTAAATTATTTAGAATTTTATTAATTATTCTAAAAGAAACATTCTTTCAATTAGCTTTTCCTTCTCTTCAAATATAATAAACCCATAAGGAATCATAATGATTCTACCAGGTTAGACTGTGTATTATTAAGTAACAACATAGTGTTAAACTGAATATATGAGTATATATATATATATATATATATATATATATATATATATATATATATATATATAAAACACAAGGTCTAAGTTATCATGGTTTATTTGAAAAATTTCCAAAAAAGAAAGGGGAGGAGGATGAATATACCATTTGGAATAATGATATTTCCTGAGTCAAGAACTTCACTGACTTAAGCAAAGGTGATTGAAAAACTCTAACTTTCAGAATTTACCACTGTTACATGAAAAGACATCCCAACTCCAGACCACACATATGCGTAGAAGAGTCACTGTGGGTCAGAGATTGAAGGAGCTGAAGGCACGCAAGTGGGCCTGTTAGAAGTGCTGTTCAGCCTTACAGTCTCTGGGGTGGGTGTTAGCGCAGGTACATACTACCACTAGCAGCCACTAGTGATGTTTGCCTAAACAGAAGTAGTTAGTACTCCTATGTTTGAAAGCATTCATTTTTAATAAGTTCTTATAATGTATATATCTTAGGGATTTACTTATTTTAATTTTAATTTTTCTTATTTTAATTTTTTTCTTGCATGTATGTGCAAACCATATATGTGACTGGTGCCCACAGAAGTCAGATAGCCCCAAGAACTGCAGTTATTACCGATGGTTGTGAGTCATCTTGTCTGCTAAGCCATCTCCCCATCCCTCACTCCTATAGTTTTATTCCTTACTTTAGAAAGCATAAAAACAAGTCATTGGGTCTTTAATGCCACTCAGGTTCAATAAGGTACTCAGGTTGACAAGCCTGTAACTACTTGAAAGAAAATTGGAAATAAATGGACAAGGATACTGGATTTATCTTCAGTTTGACCAAGCCCAGAAGAGGGAAACCTAGTTTCTCTCTGTCTTTTCTGTAGATCAGTGGTTCTCAACCTTCCTAACACTGAAATCCTTTTAATACAGTTTCTCATGTGGTGCTGACCCCCAACCATAAAATTATTTTGTTGCTACTTTTAACTTATTTTGCTACTGTTATGAATCATAATGTAAAAATTTGATATACAGGCTATTGTGATCCATAGGATGAGAACCATTGCTGTTTAGAATTTTATAAAGTTTATAATTTTATATAAATTTAGCAATTTTATAGAAAAGTTGAGACACAAGACAAATATGTAAATGCTGTAACTATGAAATCTTTCCCTCTAAGGCTAGCTAGTTCCTACTCAGGCTCACACGAGGGATTCATCCGTTTTCTCTCCCCCAGCATGGTCTACTGAAGGAAACTTTAATTCTTTAGGATCCTTTGTTTGACTTATACACTATCCAAAAGTAGGGTACATGCAAATCTCTTTAGAATATCTTTCCCTTGACAGGGATGTTATACCATGAACTTTAGATGTTAGCGAGAATAGTCACATTTCTCTGTGCCCAACTTTACTGAAAACTCAGAGAATATTTTAAAGAAATATCAGCCTGAATTGTAAGTTGAGCTTGAGTAAACTCCGAGAGTGTTATCAGACAGATTTAACAGTTGAAGCAGCGAACTTGAGAATGGCATTCGTTTGTTTGCTTATCTAAAAGAAATATACCCTTTAGCTATTGAAACTCTGTTTTACACTTACTTCCTTTATCCCCTATAGAGAGGTTATGAACACATTTAATAGAATTGTGAACTATTTATTATTTCAAGGATTCTTTCCATAGGGTATGAGTAGAGTGTTCTTATTTTTTCCCAAATAAGTACTGCATATAGTGAAAGTGTGGTGTGGAAAGTCTGTTATTATAGAAATAAAGCATACAAACCCTAACCACTGACAGAGTTGCAGTGTGTGGCTTCACTTGCACACCATGTGTGAGATGACCAGCACCTCATCTCTGAATTGTAACCAAAGGAAGTAAGAGTGGAGTTCAGGATTTAGAGAGAACTGTCTGGGAGAATGGAATTTTATGTCTAATTTTTCACAGTAGCACCATGGTTACTAGGTCTTGTGACTCATGACCCTCTGATCTTGTAAACAAGCATGAGTTCTAAGTCAGGTGCTTCTCTATCACTCACCCATAGGAGGCTCCCACTCTGTCTTTATGATATCAGCCTATTAGAGAAGCCACAGAAGGATGAAGAAAACTCACTAAACCTTTTATCTGTGTTTGTCAGACAATCACAAATATTCACATGGATAAACTGCTATCTCATCATTTTTTTGAGATGTGAAACAACACCTTTATTCTGCAGGACCTTACTATAAGCCATATTATTCTTGGCTGGTTAAAAACGGAATGTTGTGTTTTTAAGCCTTCTCAAGGTCATTCTGTGGAATTCAATGGAATCATATTGGTGATCTCAAGGGGCAGGCAATTTATAAAAGGATCCATTTTTTTTTATCAGAGAGACTAAAACTAAGCTCTAAACATTTGCTAAAAGGTACCACCTATAAGAAAGCTATGACTTTGTGCTATTCTCAAATATTTTTTGCATATTGATACCACAGTCCCTTACTTAGAGTAAATATAGTCATTTATTATTATGAAACCATTTTTTATTATATAAAATTTGCTAATCAAGTTTATTTTCATTATTCTATATTAATTTTAATATTAGGATTGATATGAATATTTAATCCATAAATATGAATACTTGTTTTTAATCTTTAATAATTATCTTTATAAAGTTTTCACAATATGAGAAGAAAATATTTTCCATACACTAGATTACACTGAAAAATAATGAAATGCGTATCCTTTAGGGAGTTAGTGAGTTTCAGTGGACTGATATTTCTGGGCAACATGGGAGTAACTAAAACATGTAACACACTGTAGTCCCGCTTGTAGTCATGAAGTACCGAGAGAGGGTGCCTAGTAAATATTATTGCTTTGTGTCTACTTACATAGACTTCTAGTCTGAGTTTTCTTTAATTGTACAATAACAACAACAACAAAAAAAACCCACAGCCACATTGTTATTTTTTTCTTAGTTAACAAAACTTTATTCTACATAAAGAAACCAATATTTGGATAGTTAACTTTTATCGACCATTTACTATTGGTATGAATCAAGAAACATATCAAGATAACAGAAATGAAGAAAACACAGATAAGTCTCTCAAGCATTTTACTCATGTGATTAGTGAAAGGCAGCATAATCATAATGCAAGAGGACAGAGATATTTCTTCTGGTGAGATCTCTCCCTCCATTCTTCTCTCCCTTTGTCCCTTCCTACATCCGTCCCTCCCTCCCTCCTTCTCCTGTCCTCCCTTGCTCTTCTATATCTATCTTCCCATTTCTTCCTACTTTATATGAAAAAAATGGCATATTATCTTTATAACAACACTTTGAAAAAGACCATTCTTCTTGATCATTCTGGGCACTTTTCTTAGTCCTCTGTCTCCTTAACTATTAAGGTTTGTTTTAGAACATGTCAATTGTATTGGGACAATTTATTTTATAACCAAATATATAAATTGACACAGTAGCTATTTTACGATAAGCAGGATGAGTGAGGAGAGTGAGAAAGAGGAAGAAGTAGCATAGAGTCAGGACTTAGCCTGATTTGTCAGCTCAGATGGGAGTTGCTAGGAGGCACTGGCCTAGCTCAGGTGAATGGAAATAGAACTACAGAACAGCAATGGACAGAAGTCCTCTGTGACAATGAGGGAGGAAGACAAGAACAAGACCACTTCATAACTATATCTAAGCACAGATTAAGGATAAGAGCTTTGATCATATTTCAAAATGACTATCCATCACATCCCATTGTAGATGATAGCACTGGGGATTGTTTCTTTACCAACTGTAGCTCTATTGCGTTTCTGATTAATAACGTCAAATGGTAAAATGGCCTATTCTTCTAGAAGGGAAGTAGTAACTGAGTTGAGCAAAGTGGGTTGCATGTGTAGTGTCAGCTCTCAGGAGGCTAAGCCAGGATCATCACCAGCTTGAGGTCAGCCTGGGTTACATTGTCCAGACAGTGTAACAAAATAAAGCAAACAACCTCCTGGAATCTTGTCCCAAATCATCTGTCATACAACCATGAGTCTTTTCTAATATTCCTGTTCTTGCATCATTTACCCATTACATATATTGAAAAAAGTCAATAAACCCAACTTTGTTCACATGAATCTTTCCAGGGCTTTGCTGTGTCCAGGGAATTAATACAAAGAGGAGGAAAAGGCTAAATGCGAAGGGGAAACATGATTATAAATGAAGACGTAAGCACGGAGAAATGTTGGCCTTGGAAAATTTTACACCAGGTCAGAATTAGTCATCATAATTAGGTGAAACTGTGTGGACAGGATGGGGCAGCTTGCATATACAATTCCTGTACTCAGGAGCCTTGGGCAGGAAGATCACAAGTTTCAGGTCAGTCATGTCAGTAACTCAAAAACTAAGCACACAATAACACAACAACTTTTGGAGCTTTGGTTCAAAGAATATCAAAGAAGGAATTTTAAGACCTAGAGACTCTTCTTTGTTTTGTAATTAACTAATATTTTAGTGTCGAGAAAGTTCATATTTTACCTAAATTATGGGAGAGAAATGAAGATGCTACCTTGTTGGTTCACATAAGGGAGATGAAGCAAAATTTGAATCATATTAATTTTGCTAAACCAATCATCAGTTTATTTATTGCTTTCATTGTTTATGATTAATTATTGAGACAATAATAGATGTTTATAGTCTATCATCACAGTATTCTAAATTACCATGGAGCACAGTCACTGTCAACCCTTTCCTTCCTTAAAATTAATCACTCATGCTTCTAAATTAACAGTTTTAAAACAAAATATTACATAGATATTGGACCATTAATTAAATGTTACTTTTCAAAATTACATTTATCTAAATTTGTAGGGATAATCTCTTGTGCACTGTGTGGAAGCATCACCTAGTAATAAATCCCTGATGACCTATTAGCAAAAGGCATGAAGTAGAAGGTGAAAATTCCTGTAGAGAGATTGGAATTCTGGGAGATAGTCAGAGGTGGGAGATTTGTCCTGGACTCAGAAAGTTGGATGGGTTATATAAGTTGCGAGGTAGTCAGGGAATAAGCCAAAACTTATGGTCTAGGCGTGTGTGTGTGTGTGTGTGTGTGTGTGTGTGTGTGTGTAAAAGCCAAAGGGCACATGTAGTCATGAGTACTTAGGAATACAAGCATTAGGAAATGTGAATACTAACTGATAGTGTGCTTTGCAACATTTAAGGAGACAACTAATACTTGTAGTCACATGCCGTAGTGGTGCTAAGAGGCTCCAAGGACTCTCTAATCTGGAGTTTGCCTCACCTCTGGAATGATTGTGCATTTGGACAAAACCTGCATTCATTTACCAGCAAACAGGTCTTTACAGGGCCCAGTTTATGCTTCTCAGTGGACCAAGGAAGGGATTCTTGAAGTCATGCAGGTTAGTGTTCACATAGCAGCTTTACCCTTTCTTTTCCATACTTTCAACATCTGGCCATCTTCTTGGAGAGCATTGTCTGGGTCTTGCAGCTAACCACGATATTTCTGTTTTTTCAGGTGTAGCTCATGAGTATGAGATTAAAACAGACTGTCCAAGGATGTAGTTTTCTAAAACTGCAGATAAATTATTATTATTATTATTATTATTATTATTATTTTTGAGACAGAGTTTCTCTGTGTAGCCTTGGCTGTCCTGGACCTCACTCTGTAGACCAGGCTGGCCTTGAACTCAGAAATCCACCTGCCTCTGCCTCCCAAGTGCTGGGATTAAAGGCGTGCGCCACCACTGCCCGGCAGATAAATTATTAATAAATTGTTATGTCTTGTCAATCAACTTCAGTCATCAGTTATTATAGACACAAAAATATTTAGACCAGGTCACATTTTTTCCAGTTTCCATCAGTGTTGAAATCATTAGGCAAGGTATCTATTTTGAGAATACATTTATCTTAACAATAAATGTCTTTGGCATGTCTATCTTGAGCAGAAGTAACTTAGTATTTATTTCAGAAATCTGACAATGTACAATTTTAAGCTACAGTATGGTCTGAAACTTAATCCTAGCACTCAAGAGGCAGATACTAAGCAGAACCCTGTGAGCTGAGGCCAACCTGGTCTACACAGTGAGCCCTGTCTCAAAAGAGTGGTGGCAGCAGTGGGATTTACTATTTACTCTTGCAAGACTGGGTTTGGTTCCCATACGTATGATGTTTCACAATCACCCATAAGTTTAGTTTCAGGAGATTCATCCCCTTCTTTTGTCCTGTGCTAGCACCAGGCATGTACATGATACATATGAATACATACACATAAAATAAAATAAATAAATGTAAAAATAATTTAAAACAGTCTTGTATTAGAAGCTCATTTTATCATGGAGTATGAATCTATTGATTTGTATTTTACCTCCTATACACTTTTACATCACCACATTTAGATGTTTGGCTTTAAAGCTAGACATAGTAAGAAATTATTTGTGTTGGTGGTACTAATGTAGTTAAGCTTTCTGTTGCTTTACCCAGATTTGTGGTCTGGAGTTTCATTTAGATACAAATGTTTGGAGCATATATAATAAAAGCTAGAAACTGAATGATTCTGGTTCTTAAGTGTATGATTCTGAATTGACAAGTTATGTTTTATCACATTTTTGATAGGTTTTTTTTTGGTGTGTATGAGTGCTCAGTAAAACAAATCAGAATTTTTATAAGATCCATTAACAATCATGAGTTCAAATAAACCATTCTATGTTAATAGATTTATTGGTAATTCCTTATGCTACCGTGTACAATTGCCTACATTGTCTTGTCCATTGGAATATACAGGGTACACCATTATACACTATATGAGGACCCTTTTTTTCAGTTTGAAATATTCCTGTGACACAACCGTAAGTTAACCGGAGAAGAATGTGTCACAAAGTAGAGCCAGTATGTGATTGTTAGACAAATGCTCTCTGCTGAGTTTTGACATTTAGAAAGGCTGCAGTGCTCTTTTCATATAAAATGATCATAGGGGAGCTAATTGACACAATGGGCTTTAAATGGAATTATATTTCAATACACTGATAAAATGAGCTTCAGATGTAGTTATAATTTTTTCTAATAGTTTCAATTTTGCTTCATACAAAAGAAATAATATGTATAAGTTTGGGAAATGAAATTGTCTCTTCTAGAGGATAGCGTTGTATTTATGTGTTCTCCAATTCACTTTGACAAATGTGAGTTTGACTTCGATGAGCTAAATCCATTGATGTTGGTGGTTATGTTTTATGTATATTGGCATTAATTAAGAGTTTTTATGCTTTTATTATCATGTCTTAATTATGCATAATAATGGGTTACATTATGGCATTTTAGTACATGTACATGACATATATGATCAGTCACTTTTATCCCATTTTCTCCTGATTGCTCCCCCAACTCTGACTGCTCTCCATCTTCCTCCTGATACTCATGTCTCTCTATCTACTCTTATGTCTTTTAATAAAAGCTTTATTTTATTTTTACACTTATATGTATAAAATACATATATCAAATATATACCTATACTTATAATGTACATGTATGTGTCTGTGTGAGAGTCTGTGAATGGAAGTAGTATCTGCAGAGGTCAGAAGAGGTTGCTCAATGTCCTGGAGCTGAAGTTACAGACAATTGTGAGCTACCCAACATGGTTGGAGAAACCAAACTCCACAAAACCCTCAAATAATCCAAACCACTTAGCCATCTCTTTGGCCCTCTTTCATGTCTTCTTTCTTTCTCCCACCCACCTAATGACTGAATAAGTTTCATCAGGGTATTGAGGTTGCAAAAGGAGCAAGGAGCTTATAGGTAAGAGTTTGTTTACAGGATCATAGGTATCTTTCCAGTGAAGGAAATGTTTCTCTGGTGGTAGGGTGCCATGACGCCTCCAGATTCCATGACAGGATGTCAAAGTGCCCAGTTTTTGTGTGAATCTTTTGTGTTCAAGAGTGAAATATCCTCACTGCGTGGATAGCTTTATTCTGTAGTACCTTGAAAGAGCCAATGAACCCAGTGATTGAATTCTTGCGATTCATTGGTGTCCTGGAAGTGCTAGGAAAATGGTTATGTTCCTTAATATGGTTACTGTCAATGCAGTAAAGTCCAGGCAACTAGAATCGAGACAGAAGAGTGGGCAGAGAATGAGGTCCAGAAAGCCATAGTGTTCAAAACTGGTCTATGGCAGATACGTATTGGCAAAGAATAAGGCTGACACCCTAGCCAAGGGGCCAATATGGAACAGATAGAATGTGCTAAGACTTCTATGGAAATGACCTTTAAAAGTTCCAATATTTTATGAACTGGGCCTTTGAGATTCCAAACTTCCTCCAAGCTCCTGCTTGATGTCTCCTTGGAAGTGTGCTGTTCCTTCATCAGTTGCCTCTGCTTCTGCTAACACTCGCCACCCACAGGAGCACATAGCAGAAGTTGGTGTTCCTCCCCTCCCTGTGCCCTCCCCCTCCCTTTCTATCTTTGTTGAGATCTTATATTCTTTCCACAAGTTCTTTAATATTTCCTGAGCTTTGGAGGGGATTATATAGATGAAAGAACTCCTTTTCCTCAGCAAAATAGGATTATGGATTTTATAGTGATTTGATCTTGTTCCAGTGAAACAGATTTTATTAAAAATGATAGGAAGAAAATGTTGAGGAAACACCTTGCATTTAGTTGATTCAACAAGCACAGGAAGGAGCAAATGAAAGAAAACATTTAGTATAATATGAATATAAAAGCTAACAACAGAATAAAAATTTCTGATTCTAGCTCGAGTTCTTTTTCAGGTTTTCCAAGCCATTTAACATACAGTGCACTGTGATTCATTAAAATACTTAATAATTACTAAACTCTCACAACATGAAGAAGCAAGACTTTGCCTTTAAGAAGTTTACATTTGAGAATATTAATTTTATGTATACTTCTGTTAAAAAAAACTACTTTAGGAATTTTGATGTTTCAAAGTGATCTCATGAAGAAAATAAAGGTATAGAGCAACCCAACTGGAGAATTACACATTATTATAAAATTGGAAACAATTACAATTTAAACTATAATTATCTAACAAAGTGAATATCCAACACACGTGTAGTGTTAGATGTCTTTACTTGGAGTTCTGAAAGATGTAGGGTGATGTTTGGAAGGCAGATGCTTGATACCACCTAGTTTTCATTATCCAACTTCTTATTTTCAATTTAGAGGTATTAATATTTGCCACCTTTCTAGAATTACTCTTTGCAGGAACCTAAATCACCGTGTTGGGTTTTGTGGGCATCATTTGGTACTGAAGTCCATGTAAACAGGTCTTCTTTGATCACTAGCTTCAATGTCCTCTGGAATTCCAATTGCTGTTCTGATCAGAGAATATAGGAACATTTACAAGGCAACTTGATTCTGTATTGTATACTTTTAATACAAATTTTAATAAACTCTGAAAATTTGTCTTCTTGAGGGCTAAACAGACTAGACTCCAGAACAGTAGAGGACTTATTTAACATAAATACAGATTATCTGCATTTTGGAAATACATACTTTAGATTGGATTCTATGAAGGTCACGTATCCACTCTCATATCTAGGGTTGTGGTATGAGTTTTGACCTAAATTTCAATAAGAAAATTTGATTAATGGTTGTTATAATTTAGAATACTAGATATTGATTCTGTACAATGGAGTAAACTTATTTGTGAATGTCCCTTGGGTACTTGTCATCATGTATAGAACTACTTACATAGGGTCTGGGAGGGGCTTACGTTTTTTTTTTTTAAAGATTTATTTATTATGTATACAGCAGTCTCCTATATGTATGCCTGAAGACCAGAAGGGGGCACCAGATCTCATTAAAGATGGTTATGAGCTACCATGTGGTTGCTGTGAATTGAACTCAGGATCTCTGGAAGAGCAGTCACTGCTCTTAACCTCTGAGCCATCTCTCCAGCCCTGGAAGGGGATTACTTAGGTAAATACACAGACTTTCTAAAGAAAAGCAATAACAATTTAGATGATCCGGGACAAGTAGTGAGTTTACGTCATTTTCTATTAGTTGACTTCCAGTTTAGTCACCAAATGAGGCTGAAACAAATCTTTACAAAATTCCTTAGAGTTGATAATTCAAGATTTTGTTTCCAAACTAATAAAACAGGAAGAAATAATAGAAATAATAGTGTATACGTGGAAGTCGCAGGTTGGTCCTGACATTTAGCAACCATGGACAAAACTTGAGTTTCATGTCACTCTTTGCTTCCTCCATGTTCAAAACGAGGAACAGCAGCTCTGAGTTGAGGTTTTGCACGGCAGAAAGTGTCAGTATATGCCAGATAAGTGCTATTTAACTATTGTCAAGGTACAGTATCACCATCCATTGATTTGAATTATATACAAGAAGATAATAATTCAGCTAGCTTAATTTAGTTCTTTCAAAACATAAATTGTGGCAAATTTAATGTTCAGAAATGCAGTTTCAGTGATTAGCCACCCAGTTAACTGGTGTTTTCTGTCATTATACCTGACATGTTCTCAAGCAGGTGTGGATGGACAGAAGGAAGGTGGGGAACACTCTGTCTATCACATTGCTGGCAGGAAGTATGAATCCAAACAACGTTCTAAAATAGTCTATTTGCCTCATTAGAGAAAGTGCTCCTACTTCCTCTGAACATAGATCTTTATTAGGAATAAGATAATGATACTTTAAGAGAACACACTTCATTAAATCATGTTAAGTAGCGCTAGCGCGAGTCATATCTCCAAAAACCATCACTCCAGTTGGCCCCGGAGCACAGGGATGGCTCTAAGTCTCATCGTCTTATTTTCAGAGGCTAATCATAGTGCCGGAATTGTAGGTAGGCAGAGGCCCTTTGATTCTCTAAATCACCTATTTTGGTGGAAAATAAACAGGAGATTCTTTTGGATAGCAAAGACAAGGAATGCTTTGTGTTTTAGTCATGACTCTTTTCAGAAGTGTCTCTCATCTGTCTTTGGAACACAGACATTTCCATGCTTCAGTTCCTCAGTGTCATAACTGGATAATTAGGATCTCCTTTCACCAATTGTAATCTTTTCTCTAGCTTAGATTCCCAAGTTCTGAATACTTAGTAGCAGAGTCATGTCAACTAAGCCAAAGAGGTGTTTGTACCCTAACACAATTTTTTAAATTTATAAGTTTATTCTAGTACATGTATATATGTATGTATGTATGTATGTATGTATGTATGTATGTATGTATGTATGCATTTCTAACCCTTTTTGCAATGAAATTTTAGGAATGAAACAAGTCATTGTAAAATGTTAAAATTACCGTTGATGGTAATTATAAAATGCCTTGGATATTGTGTATTATAGCAATTTCTTTCATAATAACATCTAATATTATCCTAAGTAATTAAGATTTTGAAAACTCAAAAACCAAAGAAACTAAGCCATTAAGTAACAGTGAATGTCCCTAAATGAATCCTTTATGTAGCTAGCTCATTAGGAACGCTGTGGTAGCTACTAGGAGGAAGCTGTCAGCAAACTAAGTCTAATCATGTTACAATGTATTTGAAATGTATTTTTATAAATCCTTCAGCATTTTTTACTATTCTTGGGAAAGCTATATCTTTTATTTCATTTGGTGGAAGGTAGTTGAAAGGGGAGAACTGGGTTCTCACTTCACACTGAGGACAGAGGTCTGAAGATGTTATACTTCACCAGAGCAATCATCCATGAAAGAGCCTTAGAATAGAGGAAAGCTATTTCATTCACATAAATATGTAAATAAGTAAATAAATACATAAATAATAAGTAAATAAATAATAAGTTGCTCTAATCTGGGGAAGTCACTTCAGAAGTGATCTTTCTTGCGGTATACGCTGCAGTCAGGTAGAGACAGCTGGTCTGGTACATTGTCCCACAGAAGAATTTATATGCTTCATAAAGCTGGAAGAAGGAGTTTTACGTTTTGCTGTGAAGAAATGATCCCCATTAGAGGACATGTATTTAGTACACGATTGAAGCATTAGACAGCGCATACCTCAGAATTACACAGTTGAAGCATCACATGAATGCAAATTCTGTTTTTATGGATCAGCTAAAAATAAATTTGTTTTAAATCAAAAAAAGAACTTGCTTTATTTATTTCCCTACAAAAATGCCACATGATGTCCTGTGTTACAGACCCTCAGCCCTCCTCCCCTCTTTGCTCCGTAGATCCCTCTTTCCTCTGACTTCACTTGAAACTCTGGAGGCTTCTGTATCATCATGTTTACTCCTGTATGAAGCCTATGTCCTGGTACTTGATGCATATTGGTAATCACTTTACAACCTTCACTTTAAAAAACATCTTTGGATAGTATTTCCATTTAGGATCCAGGAATTTGTATAAAACCAGACGGTTATATTGCATTTGAACGAAAAGGCCATTGGTTTGTGGAATTTCCTTTAACTGGAAACATGTATGAGTTTGTGGTTTTAGTTTTCTTCGTTTTATACTATCCTGCTTGTTTTCATTTTTAAAGAAGGAGAATTTGTCATTGATTTCCATATTTTATAAGGGGCTAACATTTTTTCTTCATTCCTTAACTGTTTTTCAGTTGAAAGAGACAAGGACTTTTCTCATCAGAGAAGGCATTACAAAGAGTTTCGGTTTGATCTGACCCAGATTCCACACGGAGAAGCAGTGACGGCAGCTGAATTCCGGATTTATAAGGACAAGGGCAACCACCGATTTGAAAATGAAACAATTAAGATTAGCATATATCAGATCATCAAGGAATACACAAATAGGTACCAACATTATATCGAGTATTTATCCTAACAAGGACTAGATTTTAGTTTAAAAAGCCATTGATAGCTTATGTAATTTACAACATATTTTCTTGGGGGAAGGGAGATTCTGAGCCCGGTAAAGAACACTGAAAAGTGAGAATATGGAGCTGGTGAAATGGTTCAGCACTTAAGAAACTCTCAGTCTTGTAGAGGACCATAGTTTGGTTCCTAGCGCCATGTCAGGAAATCCTCAACCACCTTTAACTCTAACTGAATCTCTCTTCTGACCGGCCTCCTTTGACACCTGATATGCATGTGCATACATATATACATGAATAGAAATGTCAAAATATGTCTAAAAATGAAAAGAGATGAATAAATAAATAAATATTAAGAATTCCTCCTACATTTTACAGAATTTTCTACTATTGACCAATCCGTGTATGAAATGGCATTTATATGTTTATTATTTTAAATATTCCATTGTAGTAATGGAAAGGTAACCAATACAAGCCAATTATTCTGTGTGATTATGATGGTTTTGCACACACACATGAAGAGAAAGAGAAAGAAGAGAAAGAGAAAGAGAAAGAGAAAGAGAGGGTTAGAAGGAAATAACTATTCTTCATATATGCTAAGTAGAATTCCCAACTGCTCCTCAATAAGGATGAATGTCAAAATACTAGGATTTAAAAATAAGTTTCTCTTGTATTTCTTAAGCAATGGAAGGAATTTTCCCCAATGAAAATTAACAACTCATATTTTCTCTTTATTTATTTTATTGAATTTTTTCATGCTAATTTGACTTTAATTCTGTGAGACAAGAACCAAGGTGAAAAAAAAAACACATTCTACAGTGTGTGATCACAGTTAAAAGAGAAAGAATTGCAATACAAAAAAGTAATTTTAAGATTCAAATAAATCTTCAAAATCATTTATTGTATGTAGCTTGTTATATATACGCACATATGCATACATACATGCTGTTCCTTAAATAACTAAAATAGAGGTAGGAAAAGAAAATAGTTATTTCTTATATTTTCAAAATGTATGGCACCTCTCAAAGCTTTTATCAGCAGAACTGTACATTTTTAAAAAGATTTATTTATTTTATGTATATAAATACACTGTCTTCAGACACACCAGGAGAGGGCATCAGATCCCATTACAGATGGTTGTGAACTAACATGTGGTTGCTGAGAATTGACCTCAGGATCTCAGGAGGAGCAGCCAGTGCTCTTAACCACTGAGCTATCTTTCCAGCCTTGGAATTGTACATTTTTAATGTAGTATTTTCAGGAAAACTCAGAAGCAGTTGAGATTCTTACTGATTGTACCTTTTGGTTCAGTGCATTTAATAGCATGTATGCATTATCTAATCTGGGAGCTTACTGTACCTTAGGTCCTATCTTCATGTGTGTGTGTGTGTGGGTGGGGAAACTTTGCTATCATTTAGACTGATATTTGGATACATTTTATGTTTGAAACTTCAGCTGGTCTATTAGCCAACTAGCTTGTGAATCCTCTATCAGTGTTAAGGAATCACTGAGAAGTGTTCAGAGCCACAATCTCATCTACTTTCCCACTTGTTTCGTCTATATAACCTCCAACTCTTTACATTATGTTATGCCTACCATACATTCCTGCTTTATGCTATGCACATTTAAATGTGTGCAATTTAAAGAAGTGTTCTGATAGGTATCCAAGTCTTTATTCTTCCTGCTAAAGAGGTAACACGTTTTTCTATCATTTCATTTATTTTAATCGTTTTATATAAAACCAACAGCTCCAAATCTCATATAGAACGCACTGCTCTTCAGTCACACCTCATATATTGACATTATTGAGAAATGAGGTTTCCACACTATTAAATTTTCCAGATCATGCAGCTGAGTGCCACACGCACGCTTTTGTTGAGCAAGCACCAAGGACCTAAGGCAGAGTAAATAAGATCTCCAAAGCTCATAGCCTGGGGGACATGGGATGTAGACAGCTCACCTCACACAGACTTTAATAACAATAATACAATGTGCTAAGAACTATGATGTAAGTATGCACTAAGTGATGTGGAAATGTGAAGGAAGGGAAATGAGTTCTTCATGTGGGTGGGGGACGGGCTTCAGGGGAGGGCTCCAGGGCTTCGGGGTGGATAGGAACTTTCTATAGGCAGATGAAGGGGTGGATATTAACTTTAAACTACTATACATTAAAATGCTAAAAGGCTAAATAAGTTATTAATTAAATCATATTATACAAACAAAATGATCAACAACAACATAGGTAGTGATGTACATTTAGCAGACACATGTGTCTGGTGCTGTAACTAAAGTGTTACATTTGAATTAAAAATTACACACACATACATACACACACAAATGAGCCTTTTAGGAGTCTGATGCTCTATAGACATACATTTCTGTACTCCATTGCACAAACATTTAGGCTAGACTTCCCGACGTCATTAGTTGCCTTCACTCCTTGGGGTATTTAACTCAGCTGTCAGCATGTCAGTCCACAGTCAGCTTCCCATCCACACCATCTTGCCCCCTCTTTTGCTTCTTTAAGATTTGGGATTCTTCTGTGGACAGTATTCCAAATAAATGTATGTTGACAGTTTCTACTCTGGAAGATTTCCTGGCCTCATGAGAATAGCAGAGCAGAGACGGACTCTTGAAGGAGACGGAGTTGATTCTGTTAGTGCTGGATAGAAGTCAGGCACAGCTTACATTTCTTGGTATACAGGGATCAAGCTTTATTCTATCAGCAGTTCTCAACTGGAGTCACATAGCTCCCTAGGGAACATTTGTCAATGTCTGAATGTATTTTTGGTTGTCACATTGATGGGAATGATGTGGGATCTGGCTGTATACTACAGGCATTGAATGTGTGGTTATGCTGAGTTTGTATAGTGCATCCTACTTAACCTACTAAAACCCCAGGCATCTCCTTTAACCAACAATGAATAATCTGATTCCAAGTGCTCATTTTTTAAATCTCAATATTTAAAATATGACACAGAATCAGATATTCTGGAATACTGATTCTCTTATGATTTTCAGAATTTTAGAAGTCTGTGTTTGTTTTGTAAGAAATAGTAAGGGTCATCTAAAAACATCTAAAAACAGCACACAATCTAAATGTTACCTTTTTTTCATATTTTTCTTTTATCTTTGAGATTATAATATAATTAGACCATTGTCCCTTTCCTTTCCTCTCTTCAAGTCCTTCCATATCTTCTTCCTGCTCTGTTTCAAGTTCATGGCATTTTCATTGTTGTTATATGCATATATGTATATATAGCAATATATATAGGCTATATTTAGGAATATATATTATTTATATTATAATATAAAATCTAAATATATAAAACTATACAAAATTTTATATATAAATGTATGTATAATATATATAATATATTCCTAAGTACAACCTACTATAGATATCTATATATACAACATATCTATCTATCTATCTATCTATCTATCTATCTATCTATCTATCTATCTATCTATCTATCTATCTATCTATCTACCTACCTACCTACCTACCTACCTACCTACCTACCTACCTACCTACCTATCTATCTATCTATCTATCTATCTATCTATCTATCTATCTATCTATCTATCTATCTATCTATCTATCTAACTATCCCTGTATACAACCTACTCAGTGTATCTAATGTTGCCTGTGTGTGTGCTTTCAGGGTTGACTATTTGGTATTTGATAACCAACTGTGATGCTTTTCCCCAGGAAAACTATTTTTCCACTCTTTGCCTATCTAGTTGCCCATTTTTTGTGTAGGGTTGAAGCCTCTGGGGCTTCCCTCATTCTTTTTGGTTCAGCCATTTGTGTCATTCTTGTTTGGTTCATGTTTAAGCAGTTAAATTGGCAAGACTTTGTGGATGTAGCTTCTGACATTACAGCATCTCACGGCAAACCCCAAGATCCTTTTACAATGTCTGTATCCACTCTTCTGCTGTGTTCCCTGAGTCTTAGGTGTTGGAGTGTCTGGTAGATGCATCCATTGGGGACTGGGCAAACTTTAAGACAAAGTTCAGAAACTATGATTTATTATGTTTAGTTAGTGAGCTCAGTGCTAGACTAATTCTTCAGGAGTGTGGTGGCAATATTTATGTGATGAGACAGATGAGGATTTTTTGCTTGGTAACTGATTATGTCACCAATTTTGAGTTCCTGACCCAGTAATTTCCTTCCCTCATAAACCATGATGTGGACGTCATGTAAATGAATTATTTTCCTAGCATTTGTAAGTTATTCAAAGAAAAAAAGTCATGAAAGACATTAAAGAGTTTCAATTTGAGAATGCCTGGGAGGTGTGGAGAGGTGACTTATACGTTGTAGAGATGAAGGAGAACTGCGGATGTCCCGGCTGTTTCTCTAAGCTCTTCCTGGCCACATTCTGTTTTAATATAAAATGTCCCTTATAGGATCATGCATTTGAATATTTGTCTTCCAGCTGGTAGAGTTGTTTTGTTAGAATATGAAATCTTTATTCTGCAAGTTTCTTTTGATCAGTGTTTTATCTCTGCAGTGGAAACTCTTAACAAAGGCACAGAGGATACAAAAATCTTACACCCTTGCTTTAGGTTGTGGGAAATTATCAATGTGAAATGTGTGTCAGTCACATTGAAAAGGAAGCAAGAAAATACATTATCCACAATTATGTCGTACAGCACCTTTCATAGAACTATGCAGAAAATGCAAATGGAGATGCTGTCTATTGCAAGGTCAAAAGAATATACAAATAAGAGCAGTACAGATGTTACTGTAATTGTTAGTTTATGATCAAAAGTAAGCATATTAGCTTATCCCCTGCCTCTTGTCAAGTAATTTGATTCAATAAGAAGTTTTGTATTTGAACTAAAAATGTAGTGCTATGGAGACATAACAGTACATGCTGGTTTTAAAGGAGATTCAATATCATCTACCCAAGTTTATCTTATGTTAACATTTATCTTATGAATATGTATTTAAATGCACCATACAAACAAAACTATTTATCATTTAACGGACAACCTCTCCTACTTGATTCTGTTGTCCCTTAGCCCCCCAAAATTACACTCTAATCCTGTTCACTTCTTAACAATTGGATTTCTAAAACTCCATTAATGTTTTCTACCATCTACTGATAGCGCACTGCCCAAGGATCTTATAGACGTGCTTGCTTTCTTCCTGTTTTCCCCAGTATTTTATATTAGTGAACTCTCTGTTTCATGTGGGGAATATTCCAATTCAATGAGTATATGGATTTCTTGAAATTGCTATATCAAACTACTAAAAGTGTGTGGTACCTTGAAACAAAAAGAATTTATTCTCTACCAGTCAAAGTACCGGCACAGTGCCGGAGCTCGTGACTAGTGCGCATAAGTTTGAACCCCAGGAACAAAAGTCAAATGTCACAGGTTTATTGTATATTGTTCATGGGAAATGATAAGGCTTCTTAAAATATTCTTAGTGATAAAAGTTTATTTTTGTAGAGAAATTTTATAATCCAAAGGAATTCACACCTAACCTAATTTTGAGTAGACATAGAGAGGGTTTATTTTAAGTCACAATTGTGAATGGAGTTGCACGAACGAAGTCACAGAATGGCTGTCATTGTGTTCATTGGCAGTATACTTTATTACCCTAAAGCAAATTTTATTGTCTGAAACTAATGAGGAAGTTTTTATGTAAATAAAAAAAGGGAGAAATAAGTGACCAAAATAAAATAGTTTTGTTCAAGAATAGGAAAACATGTTGATACCTATGAAACCAGTTGACTATCCAAACCCTTCAGAGGTGAACTAAGAAGGCATCATTTTTGAAATTACCTTTTTGGGTTTGTTGTTTGGTGCATTGTAATTTGTCACTGAAAAAAATGCAGATGTTTAGAGCTTGTACAAGTCCTGTGGCATGGTTTCCTCCTACACATATGCATTAACTCTATAGTTATTAACAATGATGGACACATTAGAATGATTTGTGACTTGGCTTTAGATGTTTTTTCTTTTATGGAAAGATGATGAAATACAGTTTTAAAAGAAGAGAAAATATCACCTAAATGGTTATCTATAGAACTTTGTTGATATAACCTATCAAAATCACCCCTTTGAGGGCTCTGGGGAGACATCATTATTGGTAAAGTGTTTGCCATTTAAGCCTGAAGACTTGAGTTTGGACCCTCACACCTATGTCAAAACATAAAAATAAAAAGTGAGGCGATGCACAGCAGCAATCCCTGTGCTGAGGGTCAAAAGTGGGAGCAGCCCTGGGTCACCCAGGCCAGCCCTTCAAATAAATGATCTCTAGGTCAGGAGAGATCCCATCTCAGGAATCAACATTGTGAGTGATTGAGGAAAGCACGTGACAAGAAGTTTCGGCCTCCAAATGCATGCATGTACGCTTACATGTGTACATACATACACTGTACATCCAAAGCCTTCTCTTTTTGATCTATTGTTTTTCAAGTGCTTCAATGATTGGGGCCATCGTCTTTGAAGAGATGATTGGGAAACTAATCATATTTCAAAAAGGAGCAAATCTTGAAAGCTATGTAGCCTTTGAGTCTTTTCCAAGATGCGGTGACTTATGTTTAAGAAGTGCGTTTAAGTGGTTAGTTAAAAAGAATACAACTTCAGAGATGATTATCAAATATCTTAAAACTATGAGGAATCCTAATTTTTTAATATTTTACGTATTCTATATATTTGGTGGCCTTCACAAGTTAGGAGAGGAAAAAGATTGATGCTGTGGAGTGTGAATGAAGGAAACGTGTCCTCAAAACTTGTGTACGATGTGACTCTTCCTGCCTTGCACTTCCTGCTCCTCAGAAGTCTGTAATATGTCAAACTACAAACTGCATCAGACTTCAGCGTGTCTGCAGCCTTTCTCTGCTAAACACTTTGAATACTTATAGTGCAATATTTGGTAACTAGATGATTTGATTGTCCTATTCACTTACTTTAATTTCTCTGACTGCTCAGTAGTATAAACCAAGTAAAACTGGCAAAGTGACCATGAAGTGCCTAAAATATTGATTTAGAGTTTCACTTTCATTTTTGTCAGAAATAGATCGATTTTTGATCTTTCTAAATCTGTGTATGACTTATTCAAAATTTCTATATTTTTGAGACATCTTTGAAGAGACATTAAGGAGTTCATTACAGCATAGCTTTACTTTTCTCTCTCTATAATATGTTCTTTAATAAAAGGATTCAAGACAGTAGAAAAGTTCATTTAAAAATGATACTAGTAATTCTTTTTACATTGGCAGAGTTTCAGCATTTTACAGTGACTAATTTGAGCCCCAGTTTCATTGATGTAAAGTGACACCTTAAAGATAAAATGGCACGACCAGGCAGCATTTAGCTTGCTGTAGTAGAAGGAGACCATACGTAACCATTCTCTGTAATTTAACAGACATATGTTCATAAACTTATTAGCACAATTAAGAGTCAACATATATTCACTAATGTTCCTAATCATGACATTACGGAGATTGTTCAAGTGCCCATGCATTCCTGGTCACTGCCATGACTATTCCAAGGGAATGTAGACTCACAGGGGAAGGACACACACCGTCACTAAAGCTTGTGTCTCTCCACTTACGAGACTTGCCTCTTCATGGAGTGGTACACTTAATGACTCCTGGACTTCACTACCCACAAAACTATTATATTTCAATTATAAAGTATAAATCAATTATCCCAAAACAGATGCTGACACCTCCCCCTCCTGCGCTCCTCCGACAGTCCATGTTCATCCTAATTGGAGCAGTTACTTTCATTTCTGTCTCAATTCATTTTAACTCTTTTCCATTTCTTTTCTCTTTCTTTGTTAAGGGGTACGTACTTACAGATGTTTGTTGGAGGGAGCCCTGATAACCAGGGACCAAATTAAGACCATTAAGTTAGCATGAAATGACAATAAGAAACAGAAAGATAGAAATGACTTTCAGATAGTCTTAATAAGTCCCAGGTTTGGGTTGGGAGGTGGGCAATGGTTGTCTTACAGCTTGCCGTTGGAGTCACCCGTGTCCTTCCTCTTCAATTAACTCTGTTACTTTAAAAATGCTTTTAAAATATTTTCACTTTCATATGAGAAATTATGACCTTTGTTCAAACCTTTAATTTATTTTTCATTCCTCTCTCCTTAGGGATGCAGATCTTTTTCTGCTAGATACAAGGAAGACACAAGCTTTAGATGTGGGTTGGCTTGTCTTTGATATCACTGTGACCAGCAATCATTGGGTGATTAATCCACAGAACAATTTGGGCTTACAGCTCTGTGCAGAGACGGGGGATGGTAAGTCCTGACCTGAATGTTTTTTAATGGGGCTTTGCTTAGACGCATGACTTTTTGTGTTAATAGAAGCTTTATTACTTATGTCCAAGGCAACACATTCCTCCAGATAATGCAAAATATTGATAAATCAAATCAACACATGGAGTTGTATTTATCTTCTACACATGAATTTCCTGGCTTTGAGCAGGGGTGGGGAACATAGGTACCACTTCTGCTCTCAGGAGATTTTTCAGCCTGGTGTTAAAGCTGCACATAGAAACTAGTAACACTACTGCAATATAACATCATGAAAAGTGCTGTGGACCGACGGCTTGGTTGTGTTTTTTGGAGACACACACTTATTTTTATCCAAATATATGTCTAAAAAGAACATATTGGATGGGGTCGGGAAACAGAAGAACTGGCAATAAATAATACAAGGAAGGACAGAGGATTCTGCTGGAGCAAGGGCCTTGAAAAAAAATCACACAGTGTAATATCAGGGGCTTGTTAACATGCTGTGACATTTGGTCAAAAATAATTGCTCTAGTATCAACCATGGAAGGGGTCACTTTAGGAATCTCAGACAAAATTCTAATTCTTCTGCACACAAGTGTTTACCGAGGACCTACTATGTGTTATGTATTTTGATGCCAGAGATGCAGTGGCAGTAAGCAAATGCAGTAGTGGCTTCCTGAAGTTTGCCAAGGGTGAGACCCAAGGTGATGGCCACATGGTGACGCTACCAAGCCTGCTATGGTGTGGGGGAAGAATATAGTGAGTGGAATTGAGCAGTACTCCAATAGACAAGGAAGACATGATTAGTGGTAGACGTTGTAGGGATGGACTTTTCAGACAAATGGAATAACCTCTGTAGACTATATAGAAAGAACAAGCTTAAGCCATTTTTTTTCAGAACCTTGTTAGCCCTTGATCATATAGAGTCCAAACACTATGATTTAAACCTATACTTTTAGGCCACTCAAAATTATATTTGTCATGATAGGAAGGTAGAATATAATTATTCAACAGTATGTTAGTTTGTTTTGAAATTTTTAAATATTTCAAAACACCCTATGTGGATATCTATTATCTCAAGCCCTACATCCTTCTAGTGTTACGCATAGGTTCAGAAAGCATAGGGTTCAAAGTGCTTATTGAGCTGATGATAGCCTTATTAAAGTTTCACTGCCCTTAGTTTTTCCAAGAATCAGGCACAGGACATTGCATCTAGAATGTGACTCAGTTCTGCTCGCTGTAGTGTTCTTTTGCCATAATAGACTGCATACTTAAACCCAATTAGTGTCTGTCTGGGGTCTCTCAGCAGAGTAGCAGCTGCATGTGCCAAGATTTCCTGATGGTTCTGTTTCTCCTATAATCAGCTTCATAGCCTGTCTGCGACACCATAAACAATGTGTGACTCCAAGGACTGAGAGGGCAGTCACAAATTAATGTCACAAGGTTCATCGAGTGAATGTTTCATGTGCCCCCAAATCCTGATCGAAAAAAAAAAAGTTCTCATTGAAAGTATTATTAGATAAAGTCTTGGACTCTTCTGTCCCCAAGTAAAAACTTTTCCACAGATTTTTCATTTGTGGCACAGAATTAAAAGATGTTGCAAACAATTCAATTGGGTTGTATTGTAGGATGTTTCCTACTTATGGATTTGAATTTATTGTTGAAAATCATCACTTTTAAGTGTCATAAATGTAAACTGAGGGAAAATGTATTTAAATGAGTTTCCAATAATCCTCACAATCGGAGACTACTGTACACTTACGGTCAGAGTGGGAGATCAGTTTTGTGGGGGTGGAGTCAATTGTTTCTTCCTTGGTATGTGGCCCAAAAGGAGAAGAAATTAAATTAGTGGTGTGTACTTATCCCAGTGTTCTCCCAGGAGACACGCCTGAAATGTCTAACTAAACAAATCAAGAATCTATGAAACATGATCAGCCTGTTTGTTTCCTTTAATTCCTTCCCCTCCTCACACTGCATGCGCATTTTCTGAAGGTTTGCTCTCCCCCACCACCAACTTCCCCCACCACTACCTATTTCTTTCCCTATTTATACAATTTAATTTTGTTTTATTGTAGATTTCTTTTCTCTCTGAGAACTCTATGTATGTATGTATGTATGTATGTATGTATGTATGTATGTATTTTACATCCTGATCGCAGCTCCCCTCCCAGCACACCACACCTCCTTCTCCATGCCCCTACTCTTCTTTGAGAGCAGGGAGACCTTCCCTTTGGAATCACCTGACCCAGGCACATCGAGTCTCTGCAGAACTAGACACATCCTTTCCCACTGAGGCCGGACAAGGCTGCCCATTTAGGGGAACAGGATCCATAGATAGACAACAGATTCAGGAAAAGCCCCCACTATAGCTGTTGGGGGACCTGCATGAAGACCAAGCTACATATCTGCTCTATATGTGCAGGAGTCCTAGGTCCAGCCCATGCTTGCTCCTTGGTTGGTGGTTCAGTCTCTGGGAGGCCCCTTGGGTCCAGGTTAGTTTGACTCTGCTGGTCTTCTTGTGGAGTCCCTATCCCTTTCAGGTTCCCGCATCCTTCCTCCAACTCTTCCAGAAGACTTCCCTAGCTCCATCTAATGTTTGGCTGTGGGTCTCTGCATCTGGTATCATTGGCTGCTGGGTAGAGCTCTCAGAGGTTAGTTACGTTAGGCTCCTGTCTGCAAACATAACAGAGTATCAATAATGTCAGGGATTGGTTCTCTCCTTTATATATTGAGTTTCTAATAGTCTATTATATCTCTTGTATTTCATGAGTAATTATGTCTTAAAACTATTATAGTATTTATCATTGGAGCCTAAAATAAACTAGCATTAACCTCTTTTCAAATACTTCAAATTTTTAGAATTTAAGTTAGGTTTGGACCCTACCTTTTGTGCTTTTCAAAATTTCTATAGTAGTCAATTGTGAAGATATTAGAATAGTTGAGTGTGCCAGGCTAGCCTCCCTTTTATGCTCAAGTACTTTTTAAAGCAAGATTTTTAAGATAATAAAAGCCAGAAGGGGAAGATTTATTTAATGTGACCAGAGTGGCAAGAGGGACAAAGACATCCAGTGACCCCTGCCTGCCCACTTCCGTCTATCTTCAGGATCTTGACTTGAGTATAAGGTTTAATTTGGAAACAAGAGATACACTTGATGAAGCAGGACCACTAGGCGTGGTCACCTGCCCAGCACTGTCTCACAGTCAAGTTTCCCTTTTAAAGTTATTCTCTCCTTCAAGATCCTCTGACAAATTCCTTCTCTGGCTTCAGCTCTTTCTCCTTTTGCTGGAGTTTTTTTTTTTTTAATTCTCATTTCTCGTGCATTCTTTTAACAGTATGACAGTCAAAAAGGGGAGCAAAATGGCCTCTTTAGATTTAGATCATATATTAATCCCCCATACAGGTTAATTATGTTTTCCCAATTTTGAAGTGAAATATGCCTGTGTCTGGTACCTGGAGAGATGGCTCAGCAGTTCGTTTTCCACTGTCCAAATGACAGCTCACAACAGTCTGTAATTCCAGTTTTGGGGGATCTGATGTCCTATTCTGTGTACTTCATTCATGTGGTGCATGGACCTACATGCGACAAACCAACCATACACACAAAAAACAAAAACAAATAGGTCTGTGAGGAAATATGCAAATAGTTTGAAACAAATATAAGCAGAATATAAATAGACTTCAAAATTAGAACATATTCAGGTAGTGTCAGGTTGATCTGCATAAGAACCATGTTTTCACAGTCCCTTGACTGATCCATTTTTTGGGTTTGACACAGGGTCTCCCAATGAATTCTAGGTTGCTTTCAAACATACGATCCTGCTCCAACTTTCCGAGTGCTAAGATTGCAGGTAAGCGTTACCATGCCCAACATGACTTCATATCAGTTCTAGTAACTTCCTTCCTGCGTCTGATCAGTATTCACAAAGACTTAGCAGGGATTAATTCTCTGGTAGCTTCTTTTCCGTGATACCTTACAGTTGGGACTAGATTTGATCTTAACCAGAGTGAGGCATGCACGGCCTTGGGAGACCGAGGACCTGCATGCACGGCCTTGGGAGACCGAGGACCTGCATGCATGGCCTTGGGAGACTGAGGACCCGAATGCACGGCCTTGGGAGACCGAGGACCCGCATGCACGGCCTTGGGAGACCTAGGACCCTCAAGTACCTTAGTTTTAGTCACTGCATCTTTAGAGCAAACACACACATGACCTTATTTTCTTATAAGCAGAAATAACCGGATGTGTCAGCTCCTCTCATTTTTGCACATTCCCAATGAAGGTGTGTGTGCTCAAGGCTCTCAATCAAGTTTCTTTCATCCTCTTCTGCAGAGAAAAGTGAAAAACAGGATATTACTTCAAACAGTCAACAGACCATTTCTTTTTTTAATTTGCAAAACTGGATTGTGAATGTACTTTTTAAGCAAAATCCTATGTTTCATTGAGGCCTGGCCTTTATATCCCACTGACCTCAAATATATTAGATGCCCAATGAGATGTTCATCATCTTATCCTCCTGCCTCCACTTCTGGTGTGTTGAGATTATAGAAATGAGCCACTCTTCCCGGTCTATATGGTATTGGATTAGAGTTCAGGCTTTCCTGCATGCTAGACAATCACTCTACCATTGGTTGGCATCTATACTCCTGGCTTTGGGGTGGGATCTTAAGCAACAGAGGTGGGGGGGGAAGAAAGAGAGAGAGAGAGAGAGAGAGAGAGAGAGAGAGAGAGAGAGAGAGAGAGAGAGAGAGAGAGAGAACGAGAACTGCATTGTGGAAGGAACATGGAATCTGAGTATAGTATACTCTTGCAACTAGATAATGAATCCTAGGAAATTATAGTTGTTGCTTTAATGAACCACAGGAGCCTATCTGTGATTGAGTGTTTGAGTGAGTGTCAGTTTCATGGTGTCAGGGATTGTGTATCTCTCATTTACAGTTGTATCTACCATGCTTGGCACAGTGCAGGACACATGTATTAAAACAAAACAAAACAAGACAAGACAAAACAAAAACTGTCTTGAAGGATAGTGAAGTGACTCAGTGGGTAAAGTGGCCTTATGCTAGACCCGATGACCTGTCTTCAATCCCCAAGGCCCCATGCAGAAGAAGAAATGAGCTGATTCTTGCAAGCTGTTCTCCAACCTCCATGAATGCATCATGGTATGCACAGCCTCCCCAGACATATACGTATGCTCCCAAAAGTAAGTGAATAAAATGTAATAAGCTATACTTAAAAAAAAACTATCTTGAAAATTAAATAAGGCCTTTGTATCCCACATGTCAACAAGAGCAAACCACAGTCCAGTGGTTAAATAGCTTCAATCACAAAATGAGGAGAAAGTCAGAGACATATATTATTAAATTTTATTTATCCTCCTCTGTAAAGAAAAATGGAAAACAGGTGTAAATATATCTTGGAAATCAAAAGGCTATTGAAATAAAAAGCAGCATTGTGACTCAGAGAACCTGTGGAAAATATGTTTGTTTGTGAAGTCATCTTTTTCAAAATTTGACAAATGAGCTGTCATGAGTCTTTAAGGATATTTTACTGAATTTTTTTCATGCTTTATGCCTGATTTTCTAAGCTCCAATTGTTTGTCTCTACAAAACAATGCAAACATTTCAAACATATCTCTTTTCTTTTTCCTTGCAAAAATCCAGAGACTTCAGATAGGTTATTTTATGCAGTGTACAAAATATCTTTCAAAGTTGTCCAGAATTCTTTCATGATGGCTGTTAGCTTCTATAATAAAAATAGGTACTATTTAAAAAAGAGTAAACAGGCTTAGATCTTCTCTTACTTTAGATATTCAGTATTCTAAATTGCAAAGATAGAATTCTCGGACTTACTAGGTATTCATGAACATTCCTAACACACACGCACACACACACACACACACACACACTCACACACAATTTTTTACATACATATGTAAATAGTTTATTAGATAATACTTTAGTCTCACTTTAAGACTTACATCTCCCTTAACATCCCAACATGGTAATTTCCCATTGTTTGGTACTTCGTGTTTAAATTTTCCAAGTAAATTAATTCCTTCTTTTTAAAACACAAATTTATAGAATAATTTAAGGATGGAAAAACAAAGATAGTATTTTGGGGTTCATTAGAATGTTGGTTTAAAAGCCCTGTTTTTAGGCATTTTATATTTGGCAATACTCAGGTTGAATTTTGCCAATGACTTTTTCTCTTTTTTTCAAACCCGTTTGTGTGTCAAGGAAAATCCAACCCATATGTTTCTGATTCCCTTGAATTCAAATCATCAAAATGTTGCTTAGTTAGTGTACTGTTTAATGTCCCAAAATAATATAAAGTGCTTTTAAAAATAAGCCTATAAAGTCCTTTTGCTTATAAAGAAAGTCATTATCCATTCTGTCAAAGTAAAACTTTGGGCTTACAGTAGGAGGTTCACAAACACCACTAAACTTTGTATCCCTATCCAAAAAAAAAAAGACCACTGGAGTATTAATCAAAATTAAATTCCATTGTAATAGATTCATGTAAAAGACAGAGATTTAGTTAGACTTATAGAGTTTAAGCTTTGAGCAATTAATTTATAGAAGATGAAAACTGAACAGGATAACTACTCTGGATATATAGGGACTCTTAAGAAGAAATTAGGAAAATAGATAATGGAGTTTGAGTTTCTATTGCTGTGATAAACACGGGACAAAAAGCAACTTGGGGAGAAAAGGGCTTATTTCAGTTTATAGTTCAACATCATAGACTATTATTGAGGGATATCAGGGCAGGAACCTGGATGCAGGAGCTGATACAGAGGTCATGGAGGAGTACTGCTTCCTGGCTTCCTCCTCATGGCTAGCTCATTTAACCTGCATTCTTATGCAGTCCAGGGCCTCCTGCCTAGGGGCTGGCACCGCTCAGAATGGACTGGGCCTCCCACATCAATCATTAATCAAGAAAATGCCCAACAGGCTTGTCTTCATGCCAGTGTCCTGGGGGATTTTTCTTAATCGAGGTTCTTTTTTCCCAAATGACTCTAGGTTGTTTCAAATTGCCAAAATTCTAGTCAGCACAATTGACCTCTTGTCAACTTCACACAAAAACTATTCAACTACAACCTTTCTTTTCTCACTGGTCCTCAAGATGGTATGTTAGTATTAATATTTCTGTATAAAACATTATCTCAAATTTTAAGTCACACAGTCTTTAAAAATGCAAACTCTTTAAAAGGCCATTGCCTTAAAAATATACAAAGTCTCTCTAAAATGCCAAAGTCCCCTGAAAATTGTAGTCTCTTTTAAAGACTCCAATGTGGCAAAATAACAAGCTGAAGACATTCTTATTTCAAGAGGAAAGGTACAGTCACAACAAAATAAAATCAAAACCATACTTAACAGTGTAAAAACTTCAGTGTTGAGGTCTGGACTCACTCACAGCACTCTGAGGTCCCAAAGGACTCCATTTCTCCACCTCTGCATTTTGCAGTACACACGGCTTGTTTGACAGGCTCAGGGTGGCTTCACTCCATGGCTGCTGCTGTCTGTGGAGGTCATCTCACGGTACGGGCATCTCCAATATGTTGGGATATCTGCTGTACTTCACTGATAGCCTTTCATGGGTTCTCTTCAGGGACCCTGACCCATAGTTTTAATCCTCAAGTTTCCCTGACTTCTTCAATTCTGGGATTTTTTTGCTGTAAGTGTGACTGCATGTTCAACAATGGGCCTCTTGCAGTTCTAAGCCTCAACTGCTGTCTAGGAACCCTTTATGCCTTTAAAGGAGTACTCCTTGGGAGACTCTTACACAGTACCATTTTAGGCTACTAGCCCAATGTACAGCCTTGGAATTTGCGGACCACATTGTGGACCACAGCTTCTGTGATGTGTGCTGACCCCAAGGAAACACTGCCTAAGATTTATCCTCAATTACGTTGGTCTATTCTAAATCTCGGCTAATTCTCAGCCTCAGCGGTCCAGTATTAGTTTTCAAGGTTTCACTTTAGTACTTCTGAATTGAAAATATGTATAAATGACCCTGAGAGCCTTTAAGGGATGCTTAAACATCCCTTTGCAACTTTACCAGCCAGTTGTCTATCAGCAACACTAGTCTCAGGACTACCTAAGTTCCCACAAGAGCTCATTAAACTTTGAACACTCAAAGGCGTTTCTAGCTCCAAATTTGAAAGTCATTCCACAGTTCTCCCTCAAAACGTGGTTAGGTCTGTCACAGGAATATCACAATCTTGGTACCAATTTCGGTCTTAGTTGAGGTTTCTACTGTTCTAATAAAACACCATGGTGAAAAGCAACTTGGGGAGAAAAGGTTTTATTTCAGCTTAATGTTCCACATTACAGTTCATCACTGAGGGGAAGCCAGTGGAGGGATTTGGAAGCAGGAGCTGACTGATCCGGAGCTCATGAAGGAGTGCTGCTTGCTGTCGTGTTCCTTGTGGCTTGCTCGGCCTGATTTATTTTCCACCCAAGAACACCACTCCAGGGGTTGAAACTCCCATAGTGATCTGGGCCTTTCCACACCAATCATTGATCAAGAAAATGCCCCCAATGGCTACATGCCAGCCTGCTGGGAAAATTTTCTCAGTTGAGATTTTCTCTTCTTAAATGACTCTAGTTTGTGTAAAATTGAAGAAAAAAAAACCACTAGCCAGCACAATAGATTAAAATATTAACTCTGACAACAATGAAATCATGGAATAGTAATCACTTTGAAAGAAGTGTGGAGCTACATTTGACAGAAGTAGTGGGCACACCATAACCCTAAAGACGTCTTTTGCTCTACATTTGGGTGGAAGTAACTCTCAGTGGTACAACTTTGTCATAGGAAAAACTTTCATTATAGCTGTAGAAAAGATTATTCAAATGTGTTTTTTCCTTAGGTAAATTTACAAGGGATAGCAGTTCCTAGAGGAACAGTAGTGTTGGTAACATTGATAACATAGACACACATTTGTCGTCTCAAATGTTAACACTTTTTCTGCTTATTGGTTCACAAAGCTTTTTAAAATTTTACCTTATTAGTAAAAAAGAATTTGTTCACCCACTAAGATTATTGGGAAAACTTAAAAAAATGTCTTTAGCTTTTTGGACAATAAAGTTGGAGTATTTCAAAACTTTTATTTCCCAGGTTTTTCTTTTCTTGTTCTCTAGTCCTTAACTTATAATTTTTATTTTTTTAATCTCTGTAATTTTGCAACTATTATAATGATGCTAATAAGGGCTAGTATTTGCCTTTTTCTATAACCTTGAGGGACTTAAAAATATTTTATTCTTCCTTAATATATGCAGGATATTTTAACACACCAATAAATTACTTCCCCAATACTATGTTGTCCTATATTTTCTAAATATGTTCTGTTAACATTAGAATTTCCAAAATTTTCATGGTGACTTATGGTTCATAACTTATTTTTAATCAGAAACATATATGACAGCATCTAATGGTTTTATGTGAAAATTATCAAATGTACATTCTAAAATGTAAGCAAGTTTGCATGAGTGAAAATTGAATCTTTTTTTTCCTGAATTTATTCTTTTAAAATAGAACTGTCTGATTAATAAAATTTATTGTGTTATCCTTAGCATATGTGGGACTGTCATTGAGGCCTCAGGCAAAGATATCCATATATTACTTTGTGTTGCCAAATGACTATTGATCTGTTTCAAGGGCCGAATGATCTATGTGACTGATTAATCTGATTATAGACCAAGGGTGATGGCTTCCTTTTGACCCTATTGTTTTGAATGCAGTATCTCACTATCAGTTATCAAAGTTCAAAAGGTTGAATTAGATCCACTGAAGGATTTTAGAAAACATTTTAAGATTTAATAGCATTCCTTTCCATTATCTGAATCTTATCTTAGAAAGCAATTAAGTCATTCGGAGCCTAACCCTCTTGGTAAATTTATGGTAACGAAAATGATGACTGTTCTCAAATAAATGAATAGCGAGTCTCTAAATCTCTGAACTGACGTGAATCACACATCCTGCTCACTGTTCCAGGTGGAAAAGGAACATACTCGACCATGCTTTGTTCTAGATGAATATGCCCTCTGACTATTGTTTAATGTTGGGTACAACTGGAGCATGAGTTATAAGAATAAATGAAGAGGGTATTTGAAGAAAGTTTAACTTTAAATAGCTTAAGAAATAGAATGCATAGACAAAAGTAGTTGTTTTCTTTATAGTCCAGAAATTGAATTAATGTTTGAATCAAGCAGATTTTAGGGCCCAAATATGAGAAAAAAAAATGTCTGAAAAAACGACGGCTAATGACCATGGGATTGTTCTGTTACGTAATGAACTACGTGTACCGGAAACACTTTCCATTTAGTTGACCTTTAGTTGCAATGTAAATTGCTGTATCACAGAAGCTCAGCACTCGGAAACTTTCTAAGATCACATCAGATAACAACAAGGCAACTTTAACTCGACCCATGCTAACCCTTTAGGCACGGTACACGCTTAAATACCGTAAACAGAATGCCGTGCACAGACACCCATCATCTTAAGCAGGCCACATTATGCCCACAAGTCAAAATATTTTCTTGCATAAATCAGAGATGGAGACATTGGTGGAGACAAAGGAAGAAAGAAAGGTCACTCAGCTTTTCATGCATGTGTAGAGGAGAAATACCAAGCATATACACATTCTCAAGTAGACATGTAAGAGACCGCATAGACATTTTGTAATTGAAAATCTGAGGTTGTTAACATTTCCAGAGAAACCTTACAGCATTCGCCAGCTTAATATTCTTTTTCTTCATAGGGTCCTAGGAAAGCATTCATTAACAAAACAAAACATAGAATTCAGCGTAAAAATTTTCATATTTCGGAGTGGTTTCTGTTTGTATCATATTTATATATCATTTAAAAGGCATTAAAGCATGGCCTATCATAATGCATTAAGTTTTGAAAATTAGGCTTGTGTTTGAGTAATGGCCTTTGATTTTTAAAGGCAAAGAACACAAATATATTGGTCATTTTAATATTAATATTTGTAAAATTATCCAATGAGAAAAACCCATATACATTCATGGTAAAAATGGCAAGATTCCTACTCAAAAATAAATATGTTTAAAGTCTGTAATTTTTAGCTTTTTAAAGTCATGTAAGTTGAGACCCCAGGGTTTTGTAAGTGGGATAATATCTTAGAGCTTATCAGAGAATATAGATTTCTCGTTTTTGTTTCGATTGTCCTCTGTCCACTGCAAAAGAATGACCAAACCTCAGTATGCCTTTCGCCTCTCATGACTATTTAAATAAACATGATGATTGGTGTTAAATTTATGCATTATCAAACCAAACACTGCACTGTGATTTTCATAAACTATACATGCTTTATGCTTTATTCTTTTTTTTAAATTATTTATTTTTTTTTAATTTACATTCCAAATCATTTCCCCTTTCCCGTTTCCTCCCTCCCCGAAAGTCCCATAAGCCCCCATTCCCTCCCTCTTTTCTCCATTCAACCCCCTCTCGTTACTCTGTCCTGGCGTTCCCCTATATCCAGTCTTTCCAGGACCAGGGGTCTCTCCTTCCATCTTCTTAGAAATCTATTGATATGCGGATTGTGTCTAGGGTATTCCGAGATTCTGGGTCAATATCCCCTTATCAGTGACTGCATACCATGTGTGTTCTTTTGTGATTGGGTTACCTCACTAAGGATGATATTTTCAAGATCTGACCATTTGCCTAGGAATTTCGTGAATTCATTGTTTTTAATTGCAGAGTAGTATTCCATTGTGTAGATATACCACATCTTCTGAATCCATTCCTCCGTTGAGGGACATCTGGGTTCTCCACTATGTTCATAGCAGCCTTATTTATGCTTTATTCTTGAGCTTACTCTAGCAAATCACATTTTCGTTCTTTATACATCTCTGCTTCCCTATGTTCTCATCCCAGGGCATAGCTCATACTTACATCAATTGTTCTTCTGTGCTAATACTCCATATTTTTTAATCCTACAAAGCAAATAAAGGTTTTGCCTTCCAGGAGTACCTTAAATTCATTTAAAATTATTACATTAATTTATTTCTTCTGTTTGTGTGTGTGGTGTCATTATAGTGTGTGTGTCTGCCACATTGCCAAGTATTGAGTCACAGCACAGCTTGCAGGAATCTGTTCTCTCCTTCCACTGAGTGGACCCTCAGGTTTGGCAGCAAGTACTTTTACCCACTGAGAGTCTTACCAGCCTCTTAATTCATCTAAAATAAATATTTAAATAAAATTGGGGGTGGTTAGCTGAAATCATGTTAATGATATTTATAAAAACTTAACATTAGCCAGGAGCTTACAATAGTAAGCATTATGTTGAGCTTCTAAAATCAGTTTTTTAAAAATCACATTTGTTATTTCCCTCTGTATATGAAGATACTTAGTTGTAGGAACAATAAGAATTTTGCCCATTAACTAAAGACATTTTCAGAGCTAGCTTCTTTCATCTTCAGCTGTGTACTTTATAGCTCTCTTGTATAAGATCCAAACTTAAAAGAAAAACATACATTTTATAATTTTCTAATAAAGCAATGATACTGAAACAACCATTACAGGAGAGTAATGAACTTTAGACGAGCTCTAAAAGAAACGTTCTCTGAGTTATTACACTGTCCCCTGGTATTATGATTTGTCTCCTGCAAAATGACAGCATTCCTGGTATGTTTTCTTTTTCAAACTTAAACCATTTCAACATTTCTTTCAGCTTCTTATAGTATCATGATTTTTTAAATTCATAAATTAGAAGAAAAATATTTTTCTTCTATCACTCATTCACTGCAACATTAAATAAAGCCAAATTTTTGATTATGAACCTCTCTTTCTCTCATTTCCATGCTGATGAATAATGTTTTTTTTGATGGATTTACTTTCTTTTTTTAATTTAAAGATTTTATATTTTTAGAATTTCATGCATGAATGCTACATTTACATAGTTTCCACTCCTCTGTCTCCTTACTACAATTTTTCCCTCATCTACCTTTCAAATTATTCATTATCACACACACACACACACATATGCACACTCACAACACACAACTTACTGAGTCAGTTTAGTGTTGCTGGTACATACAAGGCTATAGGGTGACTACTTTGAATTGGGTAACTTACCAGGGCACATTTTAAGAAAACTGATTTTCCCTGTTAGCAGCTACTGAATGCCTCATCTAGGAGTGGGACTTTGCACCCGGAGAGAGTGATCTACCAGCAGTGATTTCACTTCTGAGTGTGGAGGTGAGATCTCCACCTTCTCTCTGGAGGGGTACAGCTAGGAGGGCACAGGGCATACAATCAGTGGAGCAGCTGGGACAGGAGTTGTCCCTTCCAGCCGCCATTTGCAGCAGGGAACCAGAGAGCTCCACAGCCTTCTGTGCACAGATCCTGCCAGAAGAGAATTGGTCTCCCAGGAGTACAGACACAGGCTTACAGGCCCACAGGAGGGGCAAGCTCCAGTCAGAGACAGCAAGACCAACTAACACCAGAGATAACCAAATGGCAAAAGGCAAGTGCAAGAACCCTACCAACAGAAACCAAGGCTACTTGGCAACATCAGAGCCCAGTTCTCTCACCACAGCAAGTCCCCAACACACTGGAAAAACAAGAGTTGGATTTAAAGTCTCATCCCACGATGCTGCTAGAGGACATCAAGAAGGACATAAATAACTCCCTTAAAGAAATACAGGAGAACATGGGTCAAATGGTAAAAGCCCTTAAAGAGGAAACACAAAAATCACTGAAAGAAATACAGGAGAGCATGGGTGAACAGGTAGAGGCCCTTAAAGAGGATACACAAAAATCCCTTAAAGAATTACAGGAGAACACAAACAAACAAGTGAAGGAACTGAACAAAACCATCCAGGATCTAAAAATGGAAGTAGAAACAATAAAGAAATCACAAAGTGAGACATCTCTGGAGATAGAAAATCTTGGAAAGAATTCAGGGGTCAGATGCAAGCATCAACAACAGAATACAAGAGATAGAAGAAAGAATCTCAGGGGCTGAAGATACCATAGAAAACATTGACTCAACAGTTAAAGAAAATGCAAAATGCAAAAAGCTCCTGAGCCAAAACATCCAGGAAATCCAGGACACAATGAGAAGGCCAAACCTAAGGATTATAGGTATAGAAGAGAGGGAAGATTTCCAACTTAAAGGGCCAGTAAATATCTTCAACAAAATTATAGAAGAAAACTTCCCTAACCTAAAGAAAGAGATGCCCATGAACATACAAGAATTCCAAATAGACTGGACCAGACCAGAAAGTCCTCCTGGCACATAATAATCAAAACACCAAATGCACTAAACAAAGAAAGAATATTAAAAGCAGTAAGGGAAAAAGGTCAGGTAACCTATAAATGCAGGCCTATCAGAATTACACCAGACTTCTCACCTGAGACGAAAGCTAGAAGATCCTGGGCAGATCTAATACAGACCCTAAGAGAACACAAATGCCAGCCCAAACTACTATACCCAGCAAAACTCTCAATTACCATAGATGGAGAAAACAAGATATTCCATGATAAAACCAAATTTACACAATATCTTTTCACAAATCCAGCTCTACAAAAGATAATAGATGGAAAATGCCAACAGGAGGAGGGAAACTACACCCTAGAAAAAGCAAGAAAGTAATCATTTTCCAACAAACCCAAAAGAAAGTAACCACACAAACATAAAAAGAACTACAAAAATAACAGGAAGCAACAATCACTATTCCTTAATATCTTATAACATAAATGGACTCAATTCCCCAACCAAAAACATAGTCTAACAGAAATATTTTTCATGTAAATCTTCAATTTTATCAGAAAATGTTTGTGATTCCTCATTCAGTTTAGTAATGTTTTTTATGTCTACCTTTTTAACTGTATTATTTTCAATGATAATCTTTAATTTTAACATTTTATCTATATATTTCTTCAATTTTCTCAGAAATATTTTCCATGCAAATCTTCAATTTTGTCAGAAATTGTTTATAATTCTACTTTCAATCAATTTAGGAATACTTTTATGCCTACCATTCTATCGGTATAATTGTTCATGATAATCTTTAATTTTAATGTTTTTCTATGTATTTCTTCAGTTTTATCAGAAATATTTTCCATGTAAATCTTCAATTTTATAAGACAATATCTATAATTTTACATTCAATCTACTTAGGAACATTTTTATAGCTTCCATTTTATCTGTATAATTTTCCATGAAATAGTCAGTTTTAACATGTTTTTCTATATATTTCTTGAATTTTATCAGAGATATTTTCCATGTAAATCTTCAGTTTTATCAGAAAATGGTTATAATTCTAATTTCAATCAACTTAGGAATATTTTTATTCCTACCAATTTATCTACATAAATTTCTTCAATTTTATCAGAGATAGTTTCCATGTAAATCTTCAATTTTATCAGAAAATATTTTTAATTCTACTTTCAATCAATTTAGGAATATTTTTATGCCTACCATATTATCTGTATAATTTTTCATGAAATAGTCAGTTTTAATGTGTTTTTCTATATATTTCCTAAGTTTTATCAGAAATATTTTCCTTGTAGATCTTCAATTTTATCAGAAAATGTTTATAATTCCACTTTTCATCAAGTTAGGAATATTTTTATGCCTACCATTTTATCTGTATAATTTTTCCATGAAATAGTCAATCTTAACATGTTTTTTATATATTTCTTCAATGCTATCAGAGATATTTTCCATATACATTTACACAATGGAATACTACTGAGCAATTAAAAACAACGAATTCATGAAATTCTTAGGCAAATGGGGAACAGGGGAGGGAAGAGGGCTTATGGGACTTTCAGGGAGGGGAGAACCGGGAAAGGGAAAATCATCTGGAATGTAAATAAAGAATGTAGAAAATAAATAAATAAAAGAAAAAAAGTGGGGCTTTGTTAAATTTCCCTTTTCTCTGTTGCCATGTTTCCTAGTGATGCTGTCACATAGGTCTTGTTTAGACAGCTATAGTGTGAAGATCTCATGGATGCAGCATCACTGTTATATCTAAGATACTATCTTGCAACAGGAATCCTGGTTCTTTAGCTTTTACAATCTTTCTCATCCTTCCACCAAGATTTTCTCTGAGTCTTATGTGTAGGAGTTGGATTGTAGACATATTATTTGGAGTTGGGTATCCCATGGTGCATTTGACCAGTTGTGGATCTTTGTAATAGTCTCCATCTGCTGTAAAAGGGGCTCAGGAGACCTCCAAATCAATATAGGATACTGCCATTGGATTTGGTTGTCTCCCAGAACTTGCAGATAATACTTTATTGCTGAAGGCTCTATGCACTTCAGAAACATCTTAGAGGAATGGAGCTGGAACTGACCTAGAAACCTGAGAATTAGTTCTCAGAGTATTTAGCAGTAGAAGATAGAACAAGTATGGATAACAAAATTGTTTAAAGCAACCAATAGTCTTATCCAGATGTAAGGCCAAGATAATCACAAAAGTGAGTGGGCTGGGAAGATCTCCACAAAGGTACAGTACTGGCACATCTGTCTTGGGAGTAAACATTGGTAGTCTAGTTGGATTTAAGTCTTGTTCAATGTGAGGGAATCCGTGCCTGGTATTATAAACCCAGACAACTACCAGTTGCTGGAGAAGACATATGCCCTAGAAGAGAACCTACTATTACCATTCTTCTAAAACACCATAATCTTACTGTTTCTTTTGAGACATCCCTTCTAAGCTGGCACATTTATTACTGTTGAGGATCCTAGAATGATTAATAGTTATCCATAGATTACTTGAAGTCTCATGTTTAGTTTGTAACCTATAGATTTGGGAAAATCTTATAATGATCTGAATCTGCCATTCTATTGTCAGAGAGTATTTTACTCTGACTCCAGAGGTTGTGCTCTGCCCGTGCATTCCACAGTCCTGACAGACGTTGAGTTTTAAATTTCGTCACTGTTTATCTTCTTGGGCATGTAGCACAATTTGCAACATGCAGGACATAATCTTTTTAGTGTAGCTTATTTCATATAGGACTATGAAATTTTCTCCAGGCATTTTCATTGGTTGATATCTCATTTCTCCTCAATCATTGACTATTATTCTGCCATCTGAATATATTGTAGCCTATTTATCCACTCATCTAATGAAGCATATCATAGTTGCTTCCAACTTCAACTTGGCACAGTTAATATAGTATCCATAAATATTTTTTTGTGCAGGCATACATTTTTAACTCTATGCCAAGGTTTATAGCATCATGTAGTAAAAGCATGGTTAGCTTCAAGATGGACTTGGTGGCACAGGCCTGTGATTACAGCCACTTAGGATGCTAAGGAACTACCATGGTAAGTTCAAGGATTGTCCTGACTGTACAGAAAGCTCAAGACTGACTAGGAAAACCCAGATAAGCCCTGTCTAAAATAAACACAAATAAAGGGGCTGAGAATATAGCTTAGTGATAGTATGTTTGCATTGCCTGAGGGCCTATGTTCAATCCTTATTACCTACAAAAGGTTTTGTAAGAATTTACCAAACTTTTTCCAAAGGGGTTGTAAAATTCTTTATTTCCACAAATATAGCATGTGTTCTTCTTTTGACTTTGGCTGTTCCCTAAGTGTGCATATCTTGACAGCATTGGATGTGAACATCTCTTCACATGCCATCTGAATGCCGTCTTTGGTATAGTGTCTTCTAAGTCACTACTCCACTTTTTGGAGACAGAGACCCTGAATGTACCTCACAATGTCCTTCACCTTAGGATCTTCCTGTTTCTGCATCTAGAGTGCTGGGTTGCAGTATATAGCTCCACTCCTGATTTACATTCTTTCCTTGGTGACTTTTAAGGGGGTTATGTATGAATTCTGGATGATAGTCCTTTACCATTTTCTTTATGTCTGTAAGTTGTCTATCATTATCTTGTCAGGAGAGGAATTTTTATCCTAATGAAGTTCGGTGCATCAATTCTTTTGTTTTATGACCCCACTCTGTCACATTCATGTAACATACCAATGAATACTCAAGCTTATGGTTCATCCAGTGAAAGTAAGTCCACTCTGAAGGTGGTCCAACACACAGTTTCTAAAGTTCATTATCTTTCCATAAAAAGTCAACATTGAATCTACCCTGTCCCCTCTCTTACCTTCCATCCTCCCAATACCCAAACAAAGAGATGGACAGTGATGTCCCTGGTCTTGGGATCTTGGCTACCAAGATTATTTTTGGTAACATAAAGCAACATATCAAAAGATGTTTTCCCCAAAAATGTTGAAAAGAAAATTCTGTTTTTACTGGTCAGTATGCTTGGATATTTTTATTCCCTAAGCAGAATTGCTGTTTTGAAAACTTCGTATTCTGAGCAATATCACTGACTGTATAGAATCACGATTTTTTTCTTTTTATTTACATTCCAAATCATTTCCCCTTTCCCGTTTCCTCCCTCCCCGAAAGTCCCATAAGCCCCCTTCCTTCCCTCATTTCCCCATTCAACCCCCTCTCGCTTCTCTGTCCTGGCCTTCCCCTACATCCAGTCTTTCCAGGACCAGGGGTCTCTCCTTCCATCTTCTTGGAAATCTATTGATATGTGAATTGTGTCTAGGGTATTCCGAGATTCTGGGTTAATATCCCCTTATCAGTGACTGCATACCATGTGTGTTCTTTTGTGGTTGGATTACCTCACTAAGGATGATATTTTCAAGTTCTGACCATTTGCCTAGGAATTTTGTGAGTTCATTGTTTTTAATTGCAGTGTAGTATTCCATTGTGATGGATTCAGAAGATGTGGTATATTTACACAATGTAATAGAATCACGATTCTAATTTTTTTTTAATGTAACTTTTTTTTATTTTTTTTTTAATTTACATTCCAAATCATTTCCCCTTTCCCGTTTCCTCCCTCCCCGAAAGTCCCATAAGCCCCCTTCCCTCCCTCTTTTCTCCATTCAACCCCCTCTCGTTACTCTGTCCTGGCATTCCCCTACATCCAGTCTTTCCAGGACTAGGGGTCTCTCCTTCCATCTTCTTAGAAATCCATTGATATGCGGATTGTGTCTAGGGTATTCTGAGATTCTGGGTCAATATCCCCTTATCAGTGACTGCATACCATGTGTGTTCTTTTGTGATTGGGTTACCTCACTAAGGATGATATTTTCAAGATCTGACCATTTGCCTAGGAATTTTGTGAATTCATTGTTTTTAATTGCAGAGTAGTATTCCATTGTGTAGATATACCACATCTTCTGAATCCATTCCTCCGTTGAGGGACATCTGGGTTCTTTCCAGCTTCTGGCTATTATATATAAGGCTGCTATGAACATAGTGGAGCATGTGTCCTTATTGCATACAGGTAAAACCTCTGGGTATATGCCCAGGAGTGGTATAGCCGGATCCTCCGGGAGTGTCATGCCCAGTTTTCTGAGGAACCGCCAGATTGCTTTCCAGAGTGGTTGTACCAGCTTGCAATTCCACCAGCAGTGGAGGAGTGTTCCTCTTTCTCCACATCCTCGCCAACAACTGCTGTCTCCTGTGTTTTTGATCTTAGCCATCCTGACTGGTGTGAGATGGAATCTCAGGGTCGTTTTGATTTGCATTTCCCTAATGACTAAGGATGATGAACATCTCTTTAGGTGCTTCTCAGCCATTAGATATTCTTCAGGTGAGAACTCTTTGTGTAGCTCTGTACCCCATTTTTTAATAGGGTTACTTGCCTCTCTGGAGTTTAACTTCTTGAGTTCTTTGTATATCTTGGATATTAGCCCTCTGTCGGATGTATGGTTGGTAAAGATCATTTCCCAGTTAGTTGGTTGCCGCTTTGTCTTTTTGACAGTGTCTTTTGCCTTGCAAAAACTTTGTAATTTAATGAGGTCCCATTTGTCTATTCTTGATCTTAGAGCATCCCTTCACAATAGCCACAAACCATATTAAGTATCTTGGCGTGACTCTAACCAAACAAGTGAAAGATCTGTATGACAAGAACTTCAAGTCTCTGAAGAGAGAAATTGAAGAAGACCTCAGAAGATGGAAAAATCTGCCATGCTCATGGATTGGCAGGATTAATATAGTAAAAATGAGCATCTTACCAAAAGTAATACACAGATTCAATGCAATCCCCATCAAAATCCCAACTCAATTCTTCATAGAGTTAGAAAGAGCAATTCAAAAATTCATCTGGAATAACAGAAAACCCAGAATAGCTAAAACTATTCTCAAGAGTAAAAGAACCTCTGGGGGAATCAGTATCCCGGACCTCAAGCTGTACTACAGAGCAATAGTGTTAAAAACCGCATGGTATTGGTACAGTAACAGACATGTAGATCAATGGAACAGAATTGAAGACCCAGAAATGAATCCACACTCCTATGGTCACTTGATCTTTGACAAAGGAGCTAAAACCATCCAGTGGAAAAAAGATAGCCTTTTCAACAAATGGTGCTTGCTCAGCTGGAGGTCAACATGCAGAAGAATGCAAATTGACCCATTCTTATCTCCTTGCACTAAGCTCAATTCTAGGTGGATCAAAGATCTCCACATAAAACCAGACACACTGAAACTAATAGAAGGGAAACTAAGGAAGAACCTTGAACATATGGGCAGAGGGGAGAATTTCCTGAACAGAACTCCAATAGCTTATGCTCTACGATTCTAATTTTTAAAAATCTTTGGTTTTGCTATGGAGTGGGAGGGAAGGTCTACCCCAGACATTAATTGGTTGCCCAGTGCCAAATGGTCAGTCTTAGAAACATACATACAAGTAACATTGTATTAACTGAGCAAATTCTATTTACAAATATGCATATATATATACATAAATACATACATATAAAGCTATGCATGCAATAGCAATTAATGAAAGAAGAGGCCATGAAGGAAAGTGAAGAGGGCTGTATGGGAGTTTTGAAGGCAGGAAAGAGAAGGGTAAAATGTAATTATAATCGCAAAATTTAAAAAGTAAGTTATTTCTAAGATGGGAAAGGGGAAATCATTTGGAATGTAAATAAAAAAAACTTAGAAAAAAAAGAAATAGCTATAACTATACATTAATAAAATAGATCACAAATACAGTATTGGGTAACAAAAACAAAATAGTTGAACAAGCCAAAAAAGGAACATCTCTAGATATTTTATCATGTTTGAATAATTTAACAACTAGCTTTTAAAAGCAAAGTCTTATGTTTTAATTTATAATATATTTATAATTGAATGAGGGCTATATTATAATCCTCATTTACTTACCCAAAGTTTAACATTACAACTCAAGAACATACATGGAAATAGGTTTGAAAAGCAGCAATTTAAAGATGAACATTACTTACAAGTGGAAGATTTAAAAAAATTATTGAAAGGTACAATTCACTATTAAAATTTGTTTATTTATATGTAGAGGTGTTTTCTGCATTTATGTCTGCCCATAGGTATTACTTGTGCCCATTGAGGCAAGAAGAGGTTGTTGGGTCCCCTAGACTGATATTTGTGAGACATTGGGTACTAGAAATTGAACCCGAGTCCTCTGGAAGAGCATTTATTACTCTAAACCACTGAGCTACCTCTCTAGGTCATTCCATCACTTTAAAGCTTCCATTTAATGAAAATGGGTATGAAAGAGTTCTGCTAAATCTATATTTTGTGTCTTATTTTCCATAAACTCAACAAAGTAGCTATGGCGCAACATGCTTGACAAACAGTATGCCAAGAACATCTCCCTGTGCTTCTCATGGCCCCATTCTAGGCTCTTCACTATGGCTCTACTGAAGTTATGAGGGGAAAATATTTTTCACAGTAATGCCATCATCACTGTGAAATACTTATACAAGATACCACATAACTGAGTTTTCTCTATTCTTTGTGTGAGTTTAACTTCTTGATGATACCTAAGTTTCCCAAGTAAACTATAGGTTAACGACAGTGCTGGTATCTGCATGCTTTAGAAACAGCAAGCACACTGCGAAGAAGAAAAAAAAAGTTCATCAGAAATCAGGGGACTTTTCAGGAGTTCTGTGTTTCTGAGTTCATCCTACAGCCTGCTGTAGGTTCACAAGGTCAAGGGGAAAACTCTCAAAATAGTGACAAACAAAAAGTCAACAACTGAAGTCAGTAGCATGATTATTAATATTTAGAGCAGAGAATGTTGATTGTAAGCTCACATATAACTCCTCTCCCCCCTCCCCCGATCCCCCACAAAGGGCTATTATTTTCTCTATAAAGTGATGTCTGAAATAGACACTTGGGGAAAACAATCTGCCTTTTCAGGACTGGATATTTCTGAATTATGAATGTTGTTTTTGACAGCTATACTACATGTGCCATTGATAGACTGTGTCGAGAGTTGTTCTTGTTCTTCACAGTGTGGGAAGTATTTTTATACTTCAACCCTAATAAATTACTAGCACCAAGCGGGGGAAAGATACTACTGTACAGTTGAAAGTGCTCTTAAATTAGGACCCTGCTCCCTATTCACAGCTATTGACAGGGATGGCTGCTGGGGCAGGTATATTCACTTTACCTTAGGAATATGACTGCTGGTAGGATGTCCATGTCTAAGTGGAAGATTTACCACCATGTGTGTGTTGTTAGTACCAATCAGACTCAGCGGGTGAATTATAACAATTAATTACTAGTAATCAATTTAGAAGGAGGACATGGTGTTAGAAGGGAGATGTGGTGAGTATATCTGGGGGGTAGTTGGAGGGATCTGCAGAAGAAAGTGGATATAACCAGGATACCTTGTATACATGTATGAAAATTTCAAAGAATAAATTATAAGTATTATTTTAAAATCTGACCACTCTTTGAGTCTTACTGTAATAATTTAAAAAGTTACAACCATTGATTTGTGAGGAATAGATATGGAGATGTTTGTTAAGCAACAGGTGTAACCTGGCTTCAATCCTGGGCAGTTGTTGCTCTTGTTTTAGTGTCGGAAGTGGTAAGTTGACTGAGCCTAGGAAAATTGTCAATGAAAATTTGCATCATTTTTTTCCCTAAGAGGAATGCTTGTTATCTTGTTACTTCATATGTATGATGGAAATAAAAGGAATGGCTTATAAATAGATTTCTGTTCACTTCCTTTGTTGTGCTGGAGACAGCACCTTGCTCTATAGCTTAGGCTGGCCTCTGAAAACAGCTCACATGCTTTGGTGCAACCCTGAGTCCTAGATCACAGGAATGCATCCTGGGGCCTATATCTGGCCCCAAGTGTCTTAAGTCAATATCGGGGGAGGGAGTTAAATGTGGACACTTACTATTAATTAGGTATTTCATGTCTGTTCCCTTCACTTATTCCATTTTCTCATTGTTAAAATATTTTATTGATCTTCGATTTTCCTAGTAGCAGTAGCAGCTACGATCATGTCTAGAATGTAAAATTGAGGTCAAATCCTTAATGAAGTGCAATGGTCTCTACGATAAAAGAGTTCTGGTTAAGTGAGTACAAAGTGATGCTTTCTTGAGACACAATTTTACCATCACTGTGCTGAGTGCTTTTCCAAGACTGTTGTCACTGTGTAAACCAAACACCAAGCATAAGGCAAATCTTACGGCTGGTATTTATGAAAATAAATAAACAAACAAATTTCAACTTTAAAAGCATTTATGTATGGATATCAAAACTCGTCAAGAGTTTAGAGCCCTGTGGAAGATTCCTGCTAGTCTGTGGTTTACCACAGCTTTATCTACATCGCTTATTCTTTTTAAGGAAAGAATCTTCTCAGGTTAATACTTTTTTTTAAGTATTAAAAAGTCACGTAATTGGAAAGAAGACTAAAAATAATTCATTCTTCTTATGGTTTAGTGAAAAGAATGTTTCTGCTTTCTTAAAATAAATGAAGGCCATAAGACAAAATGCTAGCCAGTCTTTCTGGGGTATGAGAGGGATGATGTCTGCAAGGCTCATAAGGTCCCAGGGGAATGGTGCTATATAAAGACAAGAGCTATTAAAAACTAAGAGCTTTTGTGAAGATATACTGCAATTTTTGGTCTGAGATTCATATTTCCATCAGATGAAAATTGGGACCAAGAAAGAAGCATTTGGTGTGCTTGCCGTGCGGGAGGCAGTGCACCTCTCATTTCGGGCTGAGCTTGTGGAAGTGGATATACTTGATTTTCTGCCACCCCAGCCCTGCCTTCCAGACTGTGAAATATTTGAATTTGCTGGAAAGCATCAACACTGGACACAGACCTCCGTCTTTATTCCTCTGTGTGTCTCAGCCTTTCTTTCCCCAGGTCTTCCTTTCCTAGGGTCTCCTGAGCTTTGGTTCTCAAAAATTGTGTTTCTGGTCACGTCCCACTTCCTTGCTAATGTTTCTGCTCACATGCACCAACTTCTTTTTCCAGACCTTATCACATCTCAAAATTATGGCATCCGATACTCTAAATGCAAAGTGTTTAGAAGTAGAAGCAAGCTTTGGTGAAAACTCTTTCCCATTCACGCTTCTCTACTCTGAATGTGTCCCAGTCACAGAGGAAAGTGAGTTTCTTCAAAAGCTTTATATTGCTAGGAATTGTAACTATTTATTTTTTAATTAAAAAATTTAAATCAAAATATAATTATATCATTTCTCCTCTTCAACCAAACGCTCCATGCTGATTGAGTATATCCTTCTGTGTATTGTTGACACATCTTTAGCCCACTAATTAGTCAGACTCATGGAAATGGCAAGACTTGGATGGCCGGCCTATCAGGGGCTGTGCACTTGAAGAAAACTGACTTCCCCTAATTCCATCAGTCATCAGTTGCCAATAGATCCTAAGCTACATGTGGACTTTTGTGGGTCCCTCCCCTATCCATGCTGGGAGTTTGGCTGGTTTGATATTGTGCAGGTCTTATGCCACTATTCCCAAAGAAGGCATAGTTTACCAGGCTATTTGTGGTTGTAGTTCCCAGGATTAGAAGTTGATTAGATTGTTGATAACCTGACCCTGATGATAACATACATAGTATTTTTCCAGCTCATCAAAAGATAGCCAGCAGGAACCAATAGAGCTTCTAGTCAGTACCAGCCCGATTTCTTCATATCCCATCAACTATTTAGTTTCTTCATAATGGGGACTTGCCATCAGGTTCTGGAAGTTAACCAATAGAATTAGCAATAACTTGTAATTTTTGGGAGGGATGGTCTATGGGACTTCACTGACAAAAAACTGAAAAGAAGTAACGTATACTTGGCATAAGGATTTCTATTTGGTTGCCTGTCTTGTTTTGGGGAAGCATTATGCCCCGTTAATAGGATGACTCCATTTATACTCCATATGTGCATGATGCATTCATACATGTGAGTGTGCATGTGCATGTGCATGAGTGTGTGTAGATTTTAAGGCCTGTCTATAGTAACAGGTTTCCATACAGCATTTTCAAAGTTCTTCAGTGTTAGTTATTTATCTCTGTACTCATTCTTCTATCTTGCCACCTTTCTCTTCCTTTCCTCCTCCTTCCTTCTTTGCTTCCTTCCTTCATTTCCTTTTTGAGATAAAGTCTCACTATGAAGCTCTAGCTGTCCTGGAACTCACTATATAAAACAGGCTAGCCTTGGACTTACAGAAGCCTGCCTGCTTCTAGCTCCCTAGAGTGCTGGGATTAAATGCATGCACCACTACACTTGACATCCAGCTGCCATATTTATTAATCACAGAAAATTTCCAGCTCTCAAGTCATATCGGTGTATCAGAACATGCTTGTCAATATTTTTTGAAACTTCTGCATTATACATATTTGAAAATGTGTGAGTGCACTTCTCTCTCTCTCTCTGTGTGTGTGTGTGTGTGTGTGTGCTGTCTGTTCATGTAAGGAGGACAAAAGAGGTAATCAGACCCCTCAGGAGTGGAGATACAGCCACTTTTCAGACATTCTGCTTGTTAAATAAGTACTGGGAGGTTCCTAACTCTGGTCCTCATAGTAACAAAGAAATCGGAACCACTTAGTTGTTTCTCCAGCCCCTTGAGAGGTCGTTTTACCCTAATTTGTCAGTCACAGAGTCCTACACCTGTTTGGTATATTAGTCCATTCATTCCATCTTTTGTTTTTGACATATTTAAAAATGTCATATAATTATAAGTGTATAACATGTAAAGGAGAATGCTTAGTATAATATTGCTCGTTTAAATGTCACTCTAAAGATGATGGCCCAAAGTTTCAGGAAAGACATTATTTTTATACTTTACATAGTAACCAAAATGTGAAGAATTGTTAAAAGAAAAATCTAACCATGTGATCTAAAGTTCAAAAAAAATTTCTCAAAATACCACCTACCTTCCAGGTTCCAGTAACATCAAAATAGTTTAAAATCTAAGCCTTGTGTTTGTTTGTGTTTGAATTTATGAGTAAGTGTGAATGACATGAAAATGTGAGTAGCCATGTTAAATTATGTTTGGAATACTAGAAGTTTGTATGTTTATATCTAGAACTAGGTTTGCCTTTCTGCTATACAATACAAGCTATGCATATTTTCATTAAAGTTGAAATCTGTAGCTAGATCAGAAAATTCATAATTTAAGGCCACACTGACTTTAAGTATGTATGGAATTCCAGTAGATAAAACTATATCTTGATGAAAGTGCTTAAAAAGCACTATGAACATGATTTAGTATATATGGTAGGCAGAAAACACTATACATTTAAAATAATCAGTTTCCAAAATGGGCAGAATCCAAGTATGTTTTAGAGTTACTGAACCCATGACCTATGTGTACTAGAATCAAACTTAACCACAGGCTGAACGTAAGTGAGGTCAAGTAGACATGTCAATGTAAAGTAGAGGACTAATTTGCTTTCTGTGTAGTCGACAGTAATGGGTGTTAAATGCCTTGCTTCAAAGAAAGGGAACTAAATTTGTTCATATTCCATCACAGGTGTTCTGGGTTAGTCAGTCAGCAGCAATAGGTTTATAGGAAGCTTTAAAGAATTTATCCTAATGTCTTATAGTAATATCAACACTTACACTCTGATAAATTCTTAAATGAATGCTTTTCAGGTTGCATATCCTCCAGGGAAATGAAATGCACTGATTTAGAAGCACTTAGCAGTGTATCAACTCAACTCTGCTTTCTGTCAGAATATCTGCAATAGCCCTGTTTTGAAAGAATTAAAGATGTTTGACTTCATATTTTTTCCAGAAGGAATCATCTAGAAATACAAGGCTGGAAGTTTAGAATAGGCCTTTGGTACAGTACAGTGGTCTAACTTCTCTGCTATGGTAAATCTGAAATAGCGTCAGCTGGATTCTTGGTGAATTTGCCCTAGCCCTCTGTTCTCAGTGTTTATTCAAACCAGTAAGGTCAGAGTGGTAGAAAGTGAAATCTTAAATCTCTATTCTCTATTACAAAACAAAATTTAGTAGAGAGGAGTTCAGACTCATTTATTTTTCTAATGATTTCTATTTGAGGACAATAATACATTCCTTAGTAGACACCTTCATCCTATTTTTTTTGCCCACACTGTAATTAATAAAGCAATGAAAAAATACCCATGTATATGTTAACATTTCTTCTTTCCTTTTTATCACCTAGGACCTGCACGACAATTTTAAGGTTAAAAAAAAGATGACTTTTTGCATACAGAGATTGACTGGGCATTCTTTATTCTACAGTCAAAAAGATAATACCAGTCAGTGCCAGCATAAAATTCTAAGCTCCTATACTTTTAAAAAATTAATTACTGTACTTCATAACCCAAGTATTTTATTAAATGTCAGCTGAGTTTATTCTTCACAAATGGCATCCCTTTGTCTCCAGAAGCCTTTAGTAGAGCACTGGAAGGCTGCCCCATTCTTCTGCAAGCCTTCAACTCTCTTTACCCCAGCCCCCCTCTTCCTCATATGTGGGAGAGAACACTTGTATCTAAACTTGAACAACTCCTCGCAGCCAAGTTCTTTGCCGTCCGATTTCCTCTCATTGCATCTCTGCCCCTGCCTGCCCAGTACATAGCTTTACTCCATGGTATTTTACAAGGGTGCTATTTTCTCCTTTAGCGCGATCTCTTGCATTAGTACAGAACTGCTTAACGTCTTCTGATTGCTGGTCGATTAACCTGGAGAGCTCCTCTGATTCTTTGAAGTCTCTGCTGACTCTGGCTCTGAGACAGAAGATCATTTTAGACCTCATTCTGTTGCTGCCATCCCCTCTCATGCAGGGAGGATATATTTTCTCTACTATGTCACTCTGCTAACCAAGTCCCAAAGTAGGACTAGCTCCTAGTGTTTTACAGAAACTTAGATTTAAAAGACTTGCTGTATTTTCTCTTTGTTTCTGGGATTAGAGATAAATTGTGATAGAGCTAGAAAGAACTCTGACTTACAGACTCAAATGTTACTTCTTCCTTATAGTCTTTAGTACCTTGCTTTAAATAGCTCATTCCTCCCCCATCTTCTTGAAAGAAAATGCTTTTTCCTCACGCAATATATCCTGATTATGGTTTCCCCTTCCTCTACTCCCAATTCTTTCCAATTTCCTCTTCTATCCAGATCTACCCACTTCTGTCTCTCATTAGAAAACTAATGGGCTTTTAAGGGATACTAATAAAATAAATTAAAATAAGATAAAACAAAAAATAGCACATTGGAATGGGACAAAACAAACAACCACAAGTAAGAAAGTCCAAGAAAAGGCATGGGAAACAGAGGCACACTCAGTAAGCTGTAATAAATATGCAAATATATACTGCAGTGTAAAACGAGATAAGAGAAAATATATAAGTAAAATCATATATTTTTTTCAACAGGTGAAGCTCTGACATGACATTATGAGACACTATGATATTTGGAGACAGGAGCCTCCAAAAATGCCTGAGTTTGTTTTCTGTTGACCATCTAACGGCTGGGCATGTACCCTGCATTTAAGAGTAGTTTGTCTCCCTAGTGAGTCTTCCTTGGAGGAAAATAAAATTTTTCTTTGCAAGTGGCTATCAATTGGACATTGCTTCTGGGTTAGGGATGGAGGCCTGAGTCTTCTTTCATCTCTAGGACCCCATCTGGTGCAGACCCCTACAGGCCCTGTGCAAGCTGCCTCAGACTCTGTTGAGTTCATATGTAATTTGATCATGTTGACTTAGAGAGCCTTGTTTCCTTGGTGTTCACTATCCCCCTGGCTCTTACACTCCTTTTGTTTCCTCTTCTGTAGGAATCTCTGTGCTCCAAAGAGAAGGGTTTGATAGAAACATCCTGTTTAGGGTTGAGTATTCCAAGGTCTCTTTCTCTGCTGTGTGGCTGTGGGTCTTCGTGTTTGCTCCCATCTTTTGCAGGAGGATGATGACTGAACAAGACACTGATTTATAATTGTAGCAGAATGTCATTAAGAGTTCTCCCCAACCACTTTTTAAACAGTGGCATTTAGTTTTAATCTAGGTCCCTGGGTTACCCAGTCTCAGGTTCTCGGTTACCCAAGCTGTGTTGAGTATGGGTTTGAGCAGGCCTTAAGTTAAATCAGATATTGGCTTGTTATTCCCACAGTTTTGCACCGTTATTTCACTAACATATCTTGCTGGCAGGAGACCACTGTAGATCAAAAGGTTGGTGTTTATGTTCTACCTTTGGTAGTGTGCAGAGTACCTTCCTGTCCAAAGAAGCTAGAACACTGGTGTGAAGGCTCTATATAGGCACCAGGTCAACTTAGCCATTCTGTTAGGTGTAATATGGAATCCCAGGTAGTTTTGATTTCTATTACCCCAGTGGCTAAAGATATTGAACATTTTAAAAATGTTTCTCAGCCATTTGAATTTCCTCAGTTAGAATTCTGTTTAGATCTTTATCCCGGTTTTAAAATTGGTTTATTTGTTTTCTTGCTATATAATTTGGTGAGTTGTTTATATAATTTGGACATTATTCCACTATCATATATGTAGTTGGTAAAACTTTTTCCTATTCTATAGGCTGTTGCTTTGTTCAAATATATCTCTGCTTGATTGAACCTGTTAAGCTCTTGCTATTGCACGATATGTATGAGTCCTAATGTGTTCAGGCTAACCTTCCCTATATTAATGATCATTTAATTCCACATCCAAATTTAATTTCTATTACATATTCAAACTGTTTTTCAGTCATTCTGTCTATTTTCTCTAACTTGGAAATAACTACAAACAAGGGCAGCTTTGAAGAGCTTTGGTAATACACAAAGCAATTTTCCTAAATTGAAAATGGTTTAGGTTTCATCTATTTCATATTTCCAATACCTAGCATATACTATACACTTAATCATAAAATGAAAAATGATGGAATATATTTTAAAATTTTCACTGTCTTTATCACATGTAATATATTCTATGACTGTATCTGTACTTTTAATGAAAACAGATGATAAATCATTCAGAAAGTTTAACCAACATAATCAATGTAGGTATATTTAAACTAGAGGAATATATCAAATAGACAGTGCTTTTATAATATAGTTCAAGACCAAGAATAACTGAGCAGGCATGAATTTACAAAGAAGAAATTTAGTAATATCAAAGTTATTTTAAAGGGAATTCACATTGATTTGAAAAAATATTTGGCTTCACATACAATATCTTCCTTTACAAATCTCAAGAAAACTGTTATTTGTAACATACATCTTTATAATTTTCAGAACATAAATCTTTAAAGCAATATTATTTCTCTATAGTTAAAACCAAAATTACTGAGAATTTTTGAAATTAAGAAAAAATAAAAAAGAAATGTTGCGAACCGAAGGAAACTTGGAATGTGGACTTAAGTGCTTTTTTAATTGTAAAAGTCAATGCATATCGTAATGACTAGAAAACCAATCTTTTCCACTGTGAAGTCCTTTACAGTAACCTGCTTCAGAATCAGAAAGATCATATATTAAAAACGGTCCCTGCAGTCAACAACATATACAAGTGAAATCCAGCTACTGTTAAATTAACACTTCGTTAAAATATCAAGGTAAAAATTTCAACAAATACTTTTTTATGTTATATTTCAAAACAGGACAAAAAAATATGAAGAACAGATTGCCAGTTCAATTCCACAGCAGTCAAGTTTCTCAGTTAGCATTTTCTTTTCTTTTGCTGGGCTCTCTGTTGCTGGACACTCTTAAACCGATTTCAAGGGCTACACCTGAATAAACACGTTGTAAAAGTGTTTATGTATTGAAGTGGGTCAGTTCAAGGTATGGTATTTGGCTGGAACTTCTAATTTCTCTTTTTACAGCACAAGGGCTGCCAGAAGGAGGAAGTCTGAACTGAATTAATACATTTGTTACAGTGGAAGTAAAATGGAAACTGCTCTAACCACAAATCAAACTGCCTCTTTCATTTACGCCAATGATAAAGTTTTTCTAAGAAGTATATACACTCTGGCACAGAGCCAACATAAGTTTGCATTTGAAAGGAAAACTTGTATGCTTATTTGTTTAAGGTTTACTGCTTGGGTTATTTGTAAGCCTTTTCCTCGTAGGACTGACTGCTGAGGGGCTTGTGAGACAACTTTTCTCTGCTATAGGACAATTGTTGATGATACCCATGTCGCTTGGATTGGTGCAAACTTTCTCTTAAGAACTAGCATCGCAACATGGGAGGGACCTCTGTGTCCCTCACAACAGCTGCATGAACTCTTACAACACACACTTATTTTCTGATGGTAGAAAGTTTCTCTGTACAATTCATGTGCACACACACACACACACACACACACAAATAACTGTTTATGCTGCCAAAATACACTCTATTAAAAACAAGAGCTTATTTGGTCAAATGACACTGATGCCATCTTGGGGATTTGCTTCCTTTTTCTTTATTCTACGGTTGGTTTGGTCTTGTAGTGGACCTTGTAGAGGAGGTTGCTTCATAGTCTTGGCTGAATAAATATTTTAAGAAAACATGCACATTTCTCAAGGGGCAAGCCAGAGTCAATCATGCACATATTTCAAGTCATATTATATATTACCCTTACAGGATCAGTAACTTCATATCTAGACTAGTAACTGCAATAAGTCTGAGTAATTTCCATGTAAAGCTACAGCAGAAAACTAAATAGTTCACCATTTTTTGGGTGATTTCCATGGAACTAGAAACCCATCAATGGTTTTTTTTTTGTGTGTGTATAGGTATAGAATATATATTAACTACATATATATTATATACATCATCTAGTTACATATTATATAAACATATAATTTAAAGTGACAATTACTTTAAATTGGGAGTGTAGTAGTAACTAACTCCTATAGTGTTTGTGAAACAGTATTTAAATAATGCATAGGAAGCACCCAGAAAATTATATAGTATACTCAGAGGAAGTACTCCACATATACTGGTACAATTATAAATATTTTTGTTACTCCATGGGAAAGGCAGTTTAAGTCACCTCAGTTTCTAGAGCCTAGGACACTCTGACTTGTAATACACTCTGGTTTCTCCCTCTTCTTCTGGTGTGAAGCCACACGTACAGATTAGTAAGGGTCTAAGATGTAAACTAAGTACAAATCAAGCAAACATTGATAAGCTCACGAAGAATGTCCTTCTCTGTACTGAGAGCTATCAGACTTCATTTGAGTCTTCTGAAATCACAGGCAACTTTCAGTTTATGGAAACTTGCTGGGAGAGGAATTTGGAAATTTCCACATTACTGAGGCCAACTTTCCAGCATTGACCAGGCGAGATGCAGGGCTCTCCTGAGTGCCTGTCCAGTCCCTCACCTGGGCAAAGTGGGAGAGCGGACCCCTGTGGTGTGGGTGTGGGAGACAGGTTGGGTCTGCCAGGTTGACCAACTCAGTTACCACCTTGGCTTAGATCCAGGGCTTTGAGTTGGCTCACCCCAACATCTGTCCCATCTATGAACTGCTGAAGCATGTGAAGGAGCATCTCCTACAGATCCAAAGTTGCTGGATCTCCATGACACAACATGATATCCAAGAGGAGTCCTGGTGAAGATGTAATATTGATGGTGTAGCAGAAATCAGAAGCCTTGAACCAATTGCAATAACTCATTGCAATGAACATTTGCAAGATGTATGGATAAAGGGCCTACTATGTGACGCACAGTGACACACAACAGCATCCACAGGGAAATGTTTGTCTGTCTATCTATCTATCTATCTATCTATCTATCTATCTATCTATCTATCTATCTATCTATCTATCTATCTATCTATCTATCTATCGTCTATCTGTTTTGCTTTCTTTTGGTGGGGAGATGTGTGAAATTGGGGTACATGATGTGAAGAATCAATAAAAAGTTAAAAAAATTACCACATTTGTTCAAAAGCATTTTACAATGAGAATGGAGTTCACAACAGGCTGTATTTTCAGGAGAAATCTCCCAGAATGACAGGAAGGATGTTAATGGTAGAGTAAACAACTTTGGGAAGTTTCTTGTCATTGGCCAGAGGTGAGGGGTCGGGAGGGGGGGGAAACTAGTGGTACTGACTTACCAGAGAAAGTCTGAAACTGGATGGAAGAAGTAGAAATCCCCTTCAGGCATTCAATCTTTATCACTTAGAGAAAAAAATTATAGGGTCTTTAATGCAGAAAAAGCCTAGGGTTGACTTTTGGAAAGTATATTCGATGTGAAAATTTCTAGGCTGATGGATAAGCAAGTCTATCACTTTACTTGAATTCTGAAAATGTGTTTATAAAGTCTATAAAGAAAACATTCTGATAATGCTTAAATTGTTTTCTCCTTTTCAAAGTACTACAGAGCTCATTCACACTACTTTATCTTTCTCATAAACCACATGTTTATATATTATGTCCTAGGACGCAGCATCAATGTAAAATCTGCTGGTCTTGTGGGAAGACATGGGCCTCAGTCAAAACAGCCTTTCATGGTGGCCTTCTTCAAGGCAAGTGAGGTACTTCTTCGATCTGTGAGAGCAGCCAGCAAACGGAAAAATCAAAACCGCAATAAATCCAGCTCTCATCAGGAGCCCTCCAGGATGCCCAGTGCTGGAGGTAAGATAGAATGGGCATGGCAGTTGTGCTCTGAGAATTATTGGGTCATATGCTGCAAGTCAAGTTGCCACAATAAATTTGCCAGTTGCATATACCTTCATTTGGTACGTTAAATCATCTAAGTGATGCTTCTAGCATCTCCAGAATGTTTCGCCAGTGAATCACTCAGTAATTCATTTAAAAATAACTATGATGTGCCTTCATGTGTTGAAAGATTCCATTCAAATTAAAATCAAACTGGCAGTAATAAAGTTATGAAATGACTAAGTCAACAAAGTCTAGCTAAAATGAAATGACACAGTTTGCAGGCTGACTTCCTCAAGGAATGGTCAACCAGGTGAATAGAGCATACAGTTCTTTCTTTAGTGTTTAGGTGTGAATCATATAGCTCTTTCTAGAAGCAGGAACAGGAGAGACTGTCAAACCTTCAGGATGTGTTTGAATGGAATCTTTCAACACATGAAGGCACTTTATTATTGGCTGGGCTGATACCTGGACTATCCAATCTCATGCATACATGAAACTTTTCAACAAAACATTACAGATGTGCAGCTGATATCAATCTACTTTGATTTTAATTTAATTTCCTTTTGGTTGGAAGAGGAGATAAATGCATCACGGATTAGAATGTAGGCAATTGCCTGTGACTTAACTGCATACTTTATGTCAAGAAGGATCTCTGTTATCTAGGCTACAAGAATGTTTCATATAAGGTGAAACTGATGTCTACATTATTAAAAGGATTCTATTTCCATCTATGAAAAATATATTTGGTGGCTGACTAACCTTAGAACATGTTTAATGATGTATATGATTCTATGTTTACAGCCACCATATATGTACAGTACCTTACAAGGCACAATGGATTAGCATATGCATAGAATAGCTGTGATTCTCACCAACAGTATTTCAGCAAATTAGGAATCTAATTTCAAATAGCTTTTAATAATATTTTTAAAATCTTCATTTTTTTGAGTTTACTTCAATGTAACCAATCTCCTAGAACCAGAGATTCTCAAAAGGTGGAATTCATTCAACCCCCCCCCACTACCTGCCCCAAGTGGAGTTGCCAGATTAATCACGTTAGGCAGCAATTTGTTTGGTATGTCTAGAAACAGAAGCAATAGGAGATAATTATATATGGTACTACATTTTGCTGAATTAAATGCTACATATATAAAATGAATCTTTCAAAGAGAGTTCTATTGAAGAAGAATGGTAGTTTTATACTACTTTGTTAAAGACCCTCACAAAATATTTAGCTTGGCAAAAACTTTAGTCTCTAAATATGAAAATGGAGAAAAATAATCTAAGCCCCTCTTTCCTTGCAAATACTACCTTGTCAAAGATTTTATATATATATACATATATATGTATATATATAAAGTTTCTGAATTTGACTGAAATATTTTTAACTTAATGTAGCACTGTGAATCGAGAAAAGAGTTTTTTAAAACTGAGTAGAATAGTTAATAATTTTTGAGGAAATTGGAAAGCACAAAAGACAGCCATGCTCTTATTATTTAAGCTTATAATTACTCTTGCAGAAGGTTCCAGCAACCAGAATCATCAAAGTCCTTTTCCCTGTGGGCCAACTCTATTTATCTTCTCTTCTTGACCACAAAGTAACAAATGTCCTTCTATAACCATCGATGAATAAAACATATGGAGCAGCAGTCAGGAGCCTTTTCACCAGTTTCCCAACATGTTTAGTGTATGTGCTTATTATAATATAAACTAATATTTCTTTTTTTTTTTGCAAAGTTTGTCCTTGGCAAGCATCTCTGTAAAATATGTGGTAGATGGTTTTGAAGCTCATTCATATTTTGATAATAAGAAAGTAGCTGGTTTTCTGTGAGACTTAACCTTTCAGTAGGTAATAATCAAGCAGACTGGAAAAGCCTCCTAGGATTTGAGCTAAAAGGTGGGGCTGAAAGAGAGGTAATGGTAATATAAACAGAACACTTGATACTTGGGGGGCTTGAAATGCCAGAGAAAATGTAAAATTATCCAAATATAAATAATAGATGCCATAATAGTACCAGACTTTTATAATAAACGATGGAACAAAGGCTCCCTGACTAATCCACAGTAGAGGCAGGTTACAGAAAGTAATGATAGAGGCTTGTCAAATGGCAACTTTAAATGCATCTCATAAAACATTGGAAGTCTGAAAGAGCAATAGGCATAGGAGAATCAAAATCCAGGACAGGTCATTTTGACTGTTTTAGTTCACGTTTTTCCTGTTTTAAAGAGTCTTATATTGGACATGGAGATGCACTTGTATAATCCCATTACTTAGGAGGCTCAGGCTAGAAATCCAGAATTTCAAGCCAGCCTGAGTTCTCTAGGGATTGTGTAAAAACAGAAAAACAAAGGGGAGGGGTAAAGGGAGTAGAGAGGCCAAGAGGGATGGTAAAAAGAAGGCATGAAGGGAGGGAGAAAAGAGAAGGAGGGCAAAGGGGAAAAGTAAGAGCCCTTCCACCATTTTATCTGTATAATTTTTCCATGAAATACTCAATCTTAACGCTTTTTTATATATTTCTTCAATTTTATCAGTTATTTTCCATGTAAATCTTCAATTTTATCGGAAAATATTTATAATTTCACTTTCAATCAACTTAGAAATATTTTTATGCCTACCATTTTATCTGTATAATTTTCCATGATAATATTTAATTTTAATGTTTTTCCATATATTTTTTCAATTTTATCAGAAATATTTTCCAGGTAAATCTTCAATTTTATCAGAAAATGTTTATAATTCTACTTTCAATCAATTTAGGAATATTTTTATGCCTACCAACTTATCTGTATAATTTTTCATGAAATAGTTTCAACGTGTTTTTCTGTATATTTCTTGAGTTTTATCAGAAAAATTTTCCTTGTAGATTTTCAATTTTATCAGAAAATGTTTATAATTCCACTTTCAATCAACTTAGGAATATTTTTATGCCTACCATTTATCTGTATAATTTTTCCATGAAATAGTCAATCTTAACGTGTTTTTCTATATATTTCTTCAATTTTATCATAGATATTTTCCAGTATATTTACACAATGGAATACTACTCAGCAATTAAAAACAATGAATTCATGAAATTCTTAGGTAAATGGGGAACAGGGGGAGGGAAGAAGACTTATGGGACTTTTGGGGAGGGGGGTACTGGGAAAGGGGAAATCATTTGGAATGTAAATAAAGAATATAGAAAATAAAAATAAAAATAAAAAAAAGAGCCCTTCCTTAGGACTTCTCAATGATCCCTGCCCTGCATGCACATAATCCTCCAGGAGAGCCTAGAAGACAATGTAAAACGAGGTATGTGCCCACCAGATACTTGTGATCACGCCTGGAAAACCAACTTCTGAATTCAAATGAGTATTTGTAGAATCATTGTTTTCAGATTTTTCAGAGATTGCCAGTCTCAGGTCATTTGACAAAAAGGTTGAACAAGGATCCTATAGAAGATAGTGATAATGTCATATTGCCATGCTCAACGAATTTCTTTTCTTTTCTTATTTTATTTTATTTTTTAGTGAAAAAGGAAGTAAAAACATTTTATGATAAAATTAAAGATTTACATGGAAAATGTTTCTGACAAAATTGAAGAAGCATATAGAAAAACACATTAAGATTGACAATTTTTATGGAAAACTAAAGAGTAAGTTGGTAGACATAAAAAAATTACTAAATCAATTGAAAAAGGAAGTAGAAACATTTTATGATAGAATGGAAGATTTACATGGGAAATATTTCTAATAAAACTCTAGAAAAATATAAAATAACATTAAAATTGAAGATTATCATGGAAAATTACAGATAAAATGGTAGGCATAAAATATTTCTAAGTTGATTGAAAGTGGAATTATAAACATTTTCTGATAAAATTGAAGATTTATATGGAAAATATTTCTGATAAAATTGAAGAAATATATAGAAAAACACGTTAAGATTTGACTATTTCATGGAAAAATTATACAGATAAAATGGTAGGCATAAAAATATTCCTAAGTTGTTTGAAAGGGGAATTATAAACATTTTCTGAAAAAATTGGAGATCTACAAGGAAAATATTTCTGATAAAATTCAAGAAATATATAGAAAAGCATGTTAAAACTGACTATTTCATGGAAAATTATACAGATAAAATGGTAAGCATAAAAATATTCCTAAGTTGATTAAAAGTGGAATTATAAACATTTTCTGACAAAATTGAAGATTTACATGGAAAATATTTCTGATAAAATTGAAGAAATATATAGAAAAAATGTTAAAATTAAAGATTATCATGGAAAATACTACAGTTAAAATGGTAGTCATAAAAAATATTGCTAAATTGAAAGAGCAATCACGAACATTTTCTGAAAAAATTGAAGATTTACATGAAAAATATTTCTGTTAGACTATGTTTTTTGTTGGGGAATTGAGTCCATTGATGTTATAAGATATTAAGGAATAGTGATTGTTGCTTCCTGTTATTTTTGATGTTCTGTTTATGTTTGTGTGGTTACTTTCTTTTGGGTTTGTTGGGAAAAGATTACTTTCTTGCTTTTTCTAGGGTGTAGTTTCCCTCCTTGTGTTAGCATTTTCCATATATTATTCTTTGTAGGGCTGGATTTGTGGAAAGATATTGTGCAGATTTGGTTTTATCATGGAATATCTTGTTTTCTCCATCTACGGAAATTGAGAGTTTTGCTGGGTATAATAGTTTGGGCTGGCATTTGTGTTCTCTTAGGGTCTATATGAGATCTGCCCAGGATCTTCTAGCTTTCATCATCTCAGGTGAGAAGTCTGGTATAATTCTGATAGGTTACTTGACCTTTTCCCCTTACTGCTTTTAATATTCTTTCTTTGTTTAGTGCATTTGGTGTTTTGATTATTATGTGCTGGGAGGACTTTCTGGTCTGTTCCAGTTTGTTTGGAGTTCTATAGGCTTCTTATATGTTCATGGGCATCTCTTTCTTTAGGTTAGGGAAGTTTTCTTCTATAATTTTCTTGAAGATATTTACTGGCTCTTTAAGTTGGAAATCTTCACTCTCTTCTATACCTATAATCCTTAGGTTTGGTCTTCTCATTGTGTCCTGGATTTCCTAGATGTTTTGGCTCAGGATCATTTTGCATTTTGCATTTTCTTTAACTGTTGAGTCAATGTTTTCTATGGTATCTTCAGCCCCTGAAATTCTTTCTCCTATCTCTTGTATTCTGTTGTTGATGCTCGCATCTATGACTCCTGAATTCTTTCCAAGATTTTCTATCTCCAGAGATGTCTCACTTTGTGATTTCTTTATTGTTTCTACTTCCAATTTTAGATCCTGGATGGTTTTGTTCAGTTCCTTCACTTGTTTGTTTGTTAATTCTTTAAGGGATTTTTGTGTTTCCTCTTTAATGGCCTCTACCTGTTCACCCATGCTCTCCTGTATTTCTTTCAGGAATTTTTGTGTTTCCTCTTTAAGGGCTTTTACCATTTGACCCATGTTCTCCTGTATTTCTTTAAGGGAGTTATTTATGTCCTTCTTGATGTCCTCTAACAGCATCGTGAGATGAGACTTTAAATTCAACTCTTGCTTTTCTGGTGTGTTGGGGTATCGGGAACTTGCTGTGGTGGGAGAACTGGGCTCTGATGTTGCCAAGTAGCCTTGATTTCTGTTGGTAGGGTTCTTGGGTTTGCCTTTTGCCATCTGATTAGTTCTGGTGTTTGTTGGTCTTGTCTCTGACTGGAGCTTGTTCCTCCTATGGACCTGTAAACCTGTTTCTGTACTCCTGGGAGACCAACTCTCTTCTGGCACGGTCTGTGCACAGAAGGCTGTGGAGCTGTCTGGTTCCCTGCTGCAAATGGTGGCCAGAAGGGAATACTCAGCTCCACTGATCGTATGCCCTGTGCTCTCCTAGCTGTACCACTCCAGAGAGAAGGTGGAGATCTCACCTCCGCGCTCAGAAGTTAAATCGCTGGTGGGAGATCACTCTTTCCTGGTGGACTAAGCACAGAAGGAGCTGCCTGGTTCCCTGCTGCAGATGGCAGCTGGAAGGCTTGTCGGTGTTCTAACACCAACAAATTTCTTTTTATAAAATTTGGATGGTAGAGGAAAGAAGAAAAGACATTAGCTATGTTTTAAGCCAGCCATTCTTGAGGATACAAAGGCTTTAGCTTGATAAGGTTTTCAAGGAAGCCATGAACCATGATGTTGTTTCAAGAGTTACACAAAGTGCTCCAAACAGCAGAGTATTAAGAGTCTGTGAAAGCTAACAGGAAACATGCCAAGTCTCAGCTTATGCCAGAACTCTGGAAAACATTTTACCACATGCTTAGTACTAAGAGTCCTTGAAAATGGATCTGGTCATGTGATGGTCCTGCCTAAAGCCTTGATAGTGTCTTGGGGTCCTTCTCTCACACAGTTAATCCTAACTCAAACATTCTGCACATAATCTCAAATCAAATAAACATTGCCTCTTGTTTAATGTATATAATGGAAACATATCTTTTGAAACATATCAATCTAAACAAGAGACAAGAATCAATTAAATTATGGAGCATACTTTATAACATATCATGAGTAAAACATCATGAATGATACATTTTATGTATTTTAGATGTGATTTACTCATATTCCTAGCAAAATGACCTGATTCTTTTAAAATGTCACAGCATTTTAAATAAAACTAGAATTAGTGTAATCACATAATTTTAAATGAACATTTTGCTTATTTCTGAATAAAATTAATACTGTAATGAAACTCCCACAGTGCGGGTAAGACAGCCTTGAGAGTGTGAGTTTGCCACTTGTCTGCCATGTGGTGACTTGAGTGAGGAAGAGAAGTCCCTCCCTTGCCCCTTGCTGCCAATGGCATGGATGAGAGCTGACCCCAAAGACATCAGAGCAGGAGAGTTGGCCTTACCACTTACCGGCCTCAGCACTTGGGAGAGCAGGCCCTATACCTACCTGGGCAGCACAGTAGAGCTGAACCTGGATGTTGATGAACTAGCCCCTAGGGCATGAGAGAGGGAGAACCAGCAGGCTGACCAGCTCAGATACCTCTCAGGCCCAGATCCAGTCTTTGAATTGGCCCATCCCAACATCTACCCCATTGGTGAACTACTGGAGTGCATGAAGGGGCTGGTCCTACAGATCCAAAACTACGGGATCTTCCATAATATAGGGCAACAGCAGGATAGCTGTGAGGAATCCCAGTGAGGTTCTAATACTGATAGAATAGCAGAAGCCAGAGGACTCGTACCAGACCAATGAGTTAACGCAATGAACATTTGCAAGCAAAGAAGTGTGAACAAAAGTGCATACTGTGGGACACACTGTGGCACACTGCAGCTTCCACAATGAGTTTTTTGATTTTTTTTGTTTTTGTCTGTAGAGGGGGAGGTTGTAATGGTGGAGAGTGGGTAGGAGATAGGGAGGAGATGAGTAAGATTCGGATGTATGATGTGAAAAGAACCAATGAAAAGTTAAAAAAAAAAACGAAAACCCTGTAATGCTACATACATAAAAATGTTTCTAATCTAGATGATCTGTATAGAAATTAACATTTAGAATTGATTATTTTGTGAATTGCGAAAGGTTTTGGAAACCTTTCCCAAGCAATTACTCTGGCACACCCAATACGTCATTAGCTAACCCTATCTCTTTTTTGGCACATTTTGTTTTCTATCATCTATCCATTAATATTGATTACACCACTTACTAGTTGTGTAATTTTGGACATGACCACTAGGTGACTGTAGATTCTATTTACTCAGAGTTTGTATGGAATCAAAAGTGAGACCAGAAGTACAAACAGTGAATGGGAGACATTTGGGAAGCTTTCATCTAGAGAAGTCTAGCATATAGTTGGAATCTAAAGTTTGTAAATAAAAATTGATGTCAGTAGCCTCTAAGGCAGTGGTTCTCAACCTTCCTAATGCTGCAGCCCTTAAATGCAGTTCCCCATATTACCCAACCACAATGTTATTTCACTACTACTTCATAACTAATTTTGCCACTGTTGTGAATCCTAATTTAAATATCAGCTATGCAATATATCTGATAAGTAATTACTGTGAAAGGGTCATTGAATTCCCCAAAGGGGTTGTGAACCACAGGTTGAGAACAGCTACTCAAAGGTATAGATGCCATTTGTATAGTTACAGGGATGTTTGGCTAGACAGAATTAAGGAAACATTCCAGGTACCTGTTAATTTATTAGTTACTGTTTTGCATCACAAATTTATCCCCCCACCAAAGCACATCTATTCTTATATAAACAAAAGCAGCAATCTATCGTACATATTCAAGTTGGTAATTCACTTACTGTGGTCTATATTCCATTTATCAAAAATTTCCTTGAAGAATATATGAAATTCACATTTTTGAACAGTCTATTTTGAGCTTCATTAGTCTGCATTTATCATTTTCTGTGGATAAATTAGTTTTTGTCCTAATTCTCTATTTGCTTACTTCCTTTTTTGAAAACTAAAAAAAAGAAAGTTAGAAAATTTTAACATATTAGTTCATTTAAACTGTTGTCATGCTTAAATATTGTTCTGTTTTGAATCTCTCTCTATAAAATATGTCTACATGTAGATATCTGCATCTATCTACCATGCCTCTATCAACTTTATCTAGCGTCTACCTACTATACATCATCTAGAAGAGTTATCTTTGATAACTCTTAAATGCAACATTGTTGATACATATATGGAAGTTTTCAGCCTTATCTATCTTCATTTGCCTTTTATATGTATGTATGTATGTATAAATTCCATATATATTATATATGGAATTTCATGTCATGTACCCCAATCACTCTCATTTCCCTTCCATGCTTGTCCTCCTCCCTTGTGACCTCCCCCTGAAAAATTAAAATTAAAAACAGATAATAAAAACAAACAAAAACAAACAACAACAGCAACAACAACAAAATCAAAATAAGTCCAATATGTGTTATTCATATACTCACTGGAACATGGTCAAACTCTCAGTGGCCTGCCCCTTAAGTAAAACTGAATCCTTTCCCTCCTATACCCCACCAGAAGCCACCAATTGTGGGGATCCAACTTCAGCATCCCTATCACACTTCCTAAAAGTTCTCTATGATAGGTTCCTGTTTAGACTGTTACTCTTCAGCACAGACCACAGATATAGACCCAGATGTGATAGGACCATGGGCCCAGGCAAGGCCCTTGGAGGTAGCCTGGACCTCGGACATCAACTTGGCCTTAGGTGGCTGTACAGGCCATTCACATCAGTGTGGCTTCTGGAGGCAGCACGGCCCATGGGCATCAACATGGCCCCACACTGCAGAGACCACTGACATCCGCACAGCCTTTGGTGGTAACACAGACCATGGACGTTGACACAGACCCCAACTGCAATAGAACCATAGACCCAGACATGGCCCTCAGCATCAGATCAGCCCTAGACATCATCATGGCCTCAGGTAGCCGTTCAGGACACCCAGATCAGCATGGCCCCTGTCAGAACATGGCTTCCAATAGCAGCTCTTCATTTGCTGTTTCAATAGTCAAAGCTCAGAACATTGACAGTTTACATAGATCTCAGGGTTTTTAATTCCTCCACTTCTATTTCATTGTGTTTTTTATTATTTTTAGGTTAAAAAAATAGAATGATATTTTAAATAAAAATTAAATTCATATTTTTCTGGAAATTAGTCATAAAATTTGCATAAGTACTTAATATTTTCAACATTTGACATTATTTTTCCAATGCTACTACCATTAAAAGTCAAACCAGAGAAATATTATAACACCTGCATTATGTTTGAAGTAAGCTAGCATATTGTTTGTAGTATTGGCTGTGGCACCAGAACTTATTTAGTAATTTCTATCATTACTTCTTTTTTAATTATAATATATTTTTATTTATGAAAACACAAACACATCATTTCTTTTAGTTCTTTTTCTTTCTCTGTAGTCCTCCCATATCTCCTTTCTACCCCATCTCAAATTCCTGACCTCCACTTCTTCAATTGTTATTACACATGCACACAAATACACACACACACACACACACACACACACACACACACACACTAATATATAAATACACTCTCTGATTCCATTCAGTGTTGTTTGAATGCACGTGATTTCAGGGATGGTCATTTGGTATTGGGTAAGCAATTAGGAGCCTTATCTCTATTAGGGCCTTATCAGTAAGGGAAGATAATGCAATGTTGCCCGAGCTGTCCATAAGTGTAGGAATGGTGTCGGAGGAGATATATCCAGTTAGGATGGGCTCCCAGTATCAGTTGTTCTCTGCATTATGACAAGTTGTGATTTTCTATAATGGTCTTTATCTTTTGCCAAAGGAAGCTTCTTTGGTGAGACTCAGGAATTACTCTTGTCTGTATGAATAAGTAAAGTATTTTGATTGCATTTAAGTAGTATGCTGGTTTAGTAAACTTGTGGTTTGAGGGTCTCCTCTTAATATCCATGACTTCACTAATCCTTAACGAGGTATTTGGCACCGGGCATGGTATTTCTCTTGTTGGATGGGCCTTAAGTTCAATTAGACTGCTATCAATTTGGCAGTTATTGGTTGCTGCTCTATAATAGTACCACTATTGCATCTTTGAGAATAACTTGCCTTGAAGTTTGTTGTTGTGATTTATGGGCTTGACAGCTAGATGTGACTGTTGGCACTTCCTCCATTGGCAGCTTACTTAGCACTATCCTGGACGATGAAAGTCAGTCTCCAGGCAGGTGGCTCTATGGTCAGATCCAGCTTGTATCTTCCAAGTTCTGTGTCCTACACGTGTAGTGTTATCAGCAACGAGGACCTACTTTCAACCTCTGGGAGGCAACTGATGGCGTAATTGGATTGACCAACCACCCCAAAGAGGGTTTCTTATGAGTGATATTGGGGTTTTTGGCTATTCAGGAGCATTGTAGGCCCAAGTAGTTTAACCATTTAAAATGAACATCTGTATGTAAAGATACAATTGTGTGCAATTTAGGAAAAAAAATAGTATATTCCTGTATGGCCCTTTCAAACATCTGTAGTGTGATTTCTTTTACCCCCTTCTTGCCATTCCTTATGTACTGACCACATTACCACTTTCCAAATAAGTCCTTTCTCAGGTCCTTTATATCTTAGATGTTCTGCTACTTCAGTCTCTAGTGATCCTCCTTTCGTCCTCTGTTGTACCGTTTTATCTCCGAGTTTCTTTGGTTTCTCCAGTTTATCAAACAGACACTATGGATCCAGGAACCTCATATGAGAGACATGCAGCTTTGTCTTTCTGAGTCTGGCTTGCCTCATTCAGTATAAATTATTTTCTAGTTCTACCCATTGCCTGACATTCTGACTGGGATGATATAAAATCTCAAGTGGCTTTAACTTGCATTTATTTGATTTCTTTATGTTTGATTCATTTTTTGACTCATTTATCATTCAAAAATGAGTTTTTTTTAACAATGTGAGTTTTTAATTTCCATGGGTTTGTGTACTAACTAGACATTTGCTTGCTATCTACTTCAAGTTTTATTACATTATGGTCAAAATAGGATACAGGGAGTTATTTCAAAATTTTTGAATTTTCAAAGATTTGCTTTCTGTCTCAAAATGTACTTTTTATTACAGAACCTTCCATGACCTGCTAAATATGTTTATGCATATAAATACACACACACACACACACACACACACACACACACACACACACCATTGGGTTTAGGGTGGAATATTCTGTGGATATCTGTTAATTATATCTGATGTGTGCCATTTAATTATGATGTTTCTGTTATCTTTCACCCAGATGATCTATCTATTGGAGAAAGTGTGATATTAAAGTCACCTATTATTAATAGTTTGATGTTAATTTGTTTCTTTAATTCAAGTAGTAAATTCTGTAAATGAAATTGTTTTCACCAGAGCTTGGTGTGTATATATTTAGGATTGCAGTGTCTTCTTGATTAATTGTGCCCTTAAGTAGAATGAAGTGTCCTTGTCTATCTACTCTGACACATTTCTGTTTGTAGCCTAGTTTGTCAGGCAGTAGGAGAGCAGGACTTGTTTGATTCCTGCTACCTTTGTATTGGAATTTTTCTTTCCATCCTTTCACTTTTGGATACAACAGAAAGGTAAAGTCTTAAAAATCCATTCAAATAGCCATTGCCTTTTGATTGGAGAGTTAAGGCCATTAATATTTAGTTCTTATTGAAAGCTATGTGTTGGTCATAGTCATCTTGTTTGTTTTTTGCTGGTTTTAGTCAAACTTCGTGTCTGAGTAATTACGGGAATTTCTAAAGACTCTGGGTTTTGCTTATTCCTTTCTTCTGTCTAAAATACTTTCCATATTTTACTTAGAGTTGCCTGATGGTTATGAATATCTTAGCCCATTGGGATCATGGAAAGCTTTTCTTTTTCCTTCAACTCTGGCACATAGTTTTTCTGGGCACAGTAATCTTGATTGACAGTTGTGATATTTAGATCTTGGAATACATTGGTTCAGGTTCTTATGGGTTTCAAAAGTTCCACTGAGGAATTAGCTGTGTTTTTCTAGTGGGGTTTTCCTCTATATGAGATTTCTGATCTTTCTTTTGCAACTTTCAAGATTCTTTCTTTTTTTTTCCCTATGTATTTAGTGACATAACTATGGTTTACCATAGGGTCCTCTCTGGCATGCCTGTTGGGGTTCTGTGTTATTTATGAATATGCTTTTCCTTAGTTTATGGAAGTTTTCTTCTATGTTCTTATTGAAGATCTAGTTTTTGCCATTGACCTGTGATTATTCTCCGTCATCTATGTAATTTGAAGATTTTGTCTTTGTTGGCGTCTTGCCTTTCCAGCATGTTTCTTTTCTGTGCTTAAAAAAATTAATATTCTCTGCTAATTTGTTTTAGTTCCTCTACTTAGCTTCAAGTCCTAATATATCTTCTACTTGACCCATTCTACTTATGGAATCCCTTGACTTTTCTAGTTGAGTGATTTAGTTTCTCAATTACAACTTCTTTTCAGCTTGAGTTCTTGACAATGGTTTCTCTCTCTTCAATGAATTCAGTCATTTCATTCAGATTTGTGTTTGTGTTTTCCTGCAAATCCTTCAGGTGCTTTCTCACTTTGAGTCTATTCTTTATAATTTTACTGAGCTGTTTGTGTCTTCCTTAAATTCCTCATTTTTTTCAATAAAGTTTATGACTTTTCTTTAAAATTCTGTATCCTGGGGTTCATCTATAATTCTCACTGGAGAACATTTCTGTAGAATTGGTGGATTTTTGGTGGGTTGGTAGAGGTGTCTTTATCCTTCATATTATTTTTAATATGAGATCTAGTCATGTAATCTTTTGTTGTTTGTATATTTGATGTGGACACAGCAGGCCAGGATGGAGCTTAGGATGTCCACCTAGTCTGAATCTGGAGCCTTGCAAAGATATATTTCAGGCTCATCAGGCTGGGCCAGACTTTTCTTGTGAGTTCAGGTGTAGGTCTTGAAATCTGAGTAGGGTACAGGCAGGATAGGGACAGGCAGACTCACCAGGCTTGCCCTGTGCACAGGATGTATGGACCTGGCTGAGCCTGAGGAGGGATCTGGCACAAATAGATCATGGTGATCAGAACTGGGAGAAGTTGTGAAGAGAGCACAGGTATGTTGTATGTGCCTTCATGCAATGTGGCCTGGCCTGAAGGGTTTGGGTCTGGTGATTTATACAGTGGGGTAAGGAGCCCCTGGAGAAGGTCAAGATTCTTGGCAATCTGTGGGCATGCTGGAGTTGGGCACATGACTTCATCTGTAGACCTGTACATCAACAACAGAATTATGTCCATTTTATTTAATCTTTTAAGGGCTGCCAGTTGATATTTTTAAAGCCATAAACATCATTTCCTAGACCTTCTTCCTGCAGCTTACTTTGCCAACTATTGAGAGTAAACCTAACTGCAGATTTTGCTGATTTGGGTGAAATATTTACTTCACTCAGTGCCCATTAATTTTTATTTCTGACAGAATAAGCATACAGGTATAACTCTCCATGACATCAGACTCTTGGAACAAGAATCTATTATAAATTTAATTGCTCATTACCTTTATGTAATATTATATGTATATATATATATATATATATATATATATATATATATATATATCTCACTTATTCTTTATGAAACTGCATTAATGAAATGAGATATTTGGGTTTTTAAATTTTATTCATTTACTTTTGTATAAACATGGAATTCTAATAACCATATATGTAGTTTATATTTATTATCTATCTATTCTTTCTTTCTTTCTTTCTTTCTTTCTTTCTTTCTTTCTTTCTTTCTTTCTTTCTTTCTTCCTTTCTGTCTGTCTGTCTGTCTGTCTGTCTATAAATGTGTGTATTTAGTGTATTCATTTTATATTTATGACTAAAAACATACTTATTCACTGCTTGAATAAAACTGCTGCATTATTCAGATTAAGGTAGAAGTTGTCTTGAAACAAAAAGACAGAAACTGACACAAAATTTTCTTTATTTCTCATTATTAACATACATTTATCCAATTATTACATAAGGGGGAAATTCTATCTCATTTTCTAAACCAGTATCAAACAAATAATCCTTTGAAATAATTATAAAGATAACAGAGTCACCATTTGGTTTCTGGTTCGAGACTCTTTTATTCATAATTCAGTCATTAAGTAGGAAGGTAAAATAGTGGCACAAAATTTCTTTGAAGGAAGTTATCTATTTCTCTTTCCTTTCTTTCACATTGGAAATAATACAATTTTTTAAAAATGTTATTTGTAAAAAGTGGGAAATAATTCAAGAGACAACATAAAAAATGTTTTGTAAAGTTTTGCATTTTAAATGTATTTTACTTTATTTCAGATGCAAAATAGAATTTTACATTTATATTTAATTTACTAAAACAATTATACAAATTTTAATGTTTTTAACTACAATGCAAATATGTAATAGAAATGATGTATCTGTGTTAAATTTCTCAAGGAAAACTGTAAGAAATAAGTACATTAATTCACCAAATATTTATGAAATGAATATTATGTATCAATTGCTATTTCTAGTACTTGGTATATACCAATGAGCCAGAGTTAAACAGGTTTTCTGACTTGGTGAAGATTTATGCTAGGGGGAGAGCAGAGATAAGAAGTAATGCATATAATGAATAACCATTGGCAGAGAAGGTCACAGAGTGTAAGTGAAACATAAATCATTTGTTCATGTGATAAGAGAAATGGTGACTATTGGCATCAGAGTTACAATATTAAATGTGCTAGTTAGTGAACAACCCTTTTACAGAAGATGGTGCTTGAAAATTACTGAACAATACAGCACTTAATGGCACTAATCTCTATGCAAGAAAAATACCAGGAAAAGAGTACAGCAGCGTCAGAGCACTAAATGAGATCCAAATTCAACTGTGTGTATAACAGGAGGTAGTTTGTTATGTGTAGGACAAGGTAAGGAGGAGAATTACTGGAAATGAGTGAGAGAGGCAATGGGACCACCTCACAGCAAGCCTGTATCCATTCTACAGATATCTCATGTTTGGTGATGTTGGGCTTCAATCAGACAAATGTATAATTAATTTGATAAAAGTCCACTTAACACTTTATTGTAGGGGCACAAGAGGAGAAAGACTAGTTCATGACATGACAGTAATCCTGGCTAGTGATGGTGTCGTGGTCCAGAAGCAATGGTGGAGACAGTGAGAAAGTGGGTTTGAAATCTGTTTGAAAGTTGTGTAGGAGACTTCCTGACAGATTGGACATGAGAATGAAGAGAAAAGAGAGTGGGTTCCATGATATTTTTTCCTGATTGATTTATTTTGCCTGGGTCCTTCCATTAGCCATGGATGAGGACGCCTAAAGTGAATATGCATTTGAGTCTTATATTAACGGCACTTATTTAAGTAAGATCTCCAAAGACATTGGCATCTGCTCTGAAAGTATCTATGCAGAAAATATTGTATAAACTTGCAGCAGCACATATTTATATAAAGCACCACTATAGTAGGACTGAATTATTGAATGATCACACAGCTAAAGTTTGAACTCAGTGAATGGCAGCACCAGCCTATGCCTGACGTATCAGGGGCAATAGAAATATTTTCAGAACTTTATAAAGCAAATGATACTATCTACACTCTACATATGAAAATTGATCGCCAGCCAAAATTCTTGGTCGAGTCTCAAATTCCTGTTTTACATCTTCAAACACAATCTCTTTAGAAACCTTATCTCTATAGAATCTCATAACAGAAATTGTATACCTCAATACCTAGTATACTAATAGGCAGCCATCTGTTTAAAACCTGAGTTTTTGTCTGTCTTTAATCTGTAGATTATAATACCAGTGAACAAAAACAAGCCTGCAAGAAGCATGAACTCTATGTGAGTTTCCGAGATCTGGGATGGCAGGTAAGATGGCTCAATTTGGGTGCCTCTTTTCTGTTTTATCTAAAATCGTTAGTAAGTTTAGTCTTCATTAATAATTGTTCCAATATAATAACCATTTTGAAGACTATTCAGCATATGGTTCACCCACATCATTTTCATTTCCTTATTATTTTTTCCTTATTGGAACATAATGAGTTGGGTTTAACAACTATCTAGGGAAATATAACATTCTAAAATGTAACATTTAAGAATGGATAAACACAAATACTGCCCTTTAAATATCCCAAGTCTTTTGCTTTGCATGAGTCAGTCTCACTATGCAGCCCAAGACGTCTTTGATTCCTTCTTCTGCTTCAGTGTCCCATGTACTAGGATTCTAGGCATGTACCACCACGCCCTGCATATATAATAAACATTTACTAATGTGTTTATTTATGTACACATGCATGTGCTTGTCTGTGAGCATGTGTGTAGGCTAGAAGAGACCATCATGTGCCCGGCCCCATCACTTTCCACCTTACTCTTTGAAATAGCTATCTCTCAACAGTCTGGAGCTCACTATCTTTGGAACTCTGGTGTTTGCCAGGAAGGGCCAGTGATTGTCATATCTTTCCTACGCCAATGAAGAAAATCCTGGGATTACAAGCAAGCATGACTGTAGCGGTAAATTGTTAAACTGCTCTGAGCTCCGGGTGGATGATCATGCTTCTTGCCACCCAGCCAGAGTTCTCTGGATTTGCTAATGAAAAGACACACATGTGCAGTGTAATTTTTAGTATGCCTCACTAGCTCAATGACTGGGCACTCCTGTACCTCCATATGTCTGATACACTCCCCTTCGATATTCCCGAGTTGATACTTGCTAAATCTATATTTCATCTCCGCTACCCCAGACCCAATAGGGGGAGTGGCCCATGGGTCCACTTTCTTGGATTCTTACTTGTCAGAGGGCTCTTAAGTCTGATCTCTGCTTCCCCATCATGGTGATCCGATCCTGCTCTTTCTCCCTCTGCATCTCTTTCCCAGGAATCCCAAAAGTCCCCCCCCCGCCCCCAGTCCTGCCCAGCCATTGGCTGCTGGCTCTTTATTGACCTGTTAAAAAACCAGCTGTTCGTAGGGACCTGCAGCCGACTATGAACTTCCTCGTAAGCACAAAATCAAGCCCCCAAAACATGACAGACAATCCCACTCCCCCGTGTCCCTCCTTGTCTCCCAGATTTTTACCTGGGTGTTGGGTATCCAAACTCAGGTCCTCGTGCTTTCTCAGTCAACACTCTCACATACCGAGTCTTCTTCACAGCATCTCTAGAACTTTTAATTTTATGAAGATAAAATACGTTTCTGGATTATTATAAATGCCTACATTAGCTCTGTTACCATCACAGAAGTTCCAACTATAAAGTTTAAATCCTAAACCGAGTTTGCAAGAATACTTTTCTTTCACTTGAAACTCTTATTATTTTTAATATGCTTCACAAATGAGGTAAAGAGGAAATTTAGAAAAAATTAATTTTTAATGACTCTGAAAACAATTAAATATGAAGTTTTCAGATTTCTTTTGGTATTCTATTACAACAAATTCTCAGTATATGAGTATATGAGTATATTACAATTCTCAGTATATGAGCCACCTTCAGAGTATATTCACAACGTTAAAATAATGATACAAAATAATAATAAGGTGAAACTATATATTTGTTTTTATTGTATTTTCATTTTTATTATTTTATTAGTTCCTTGAAATTTTCATCTAGTATATTTTGATCATATTCACTCTCCTTCCTCAACTATTCTCAGGTCCAGCCTACTTCCTTACTCATCCAATTTTAGATTTCTTAAAAAAGAAACTAAGACCAATTTGTGCTGCTTGAATATTTCAATAGCAACTTATTTACAGGTGGGATTATATATACAATTCCCTTCTCCATGCTGAAATCTGGTCTTGCTTTGGGTCTTGTGCATGCTGTCACAACTACTACAAAGTGTGTCTTTATCCTAGTGTGTCCAGAAGACACTGTTTGTAGTCATCCACAGCCTCAGACTTTTAATATCTTTCACTCTTACTTCCACAGTGTGAGCTTTGAAAGAGGTGGGTGTAGTATATATGCTCCATTTAGGGCTGATCATTCCATAGTCTCTTGTCTAGTATGGATGTCTGTGTTAATCATTATCAACTGCAATTCAAACTTCTGGGATGAGGAATGAGAGGTACAACAGCCTATGGGTGCAACAAGTCATTAAGAGTTGGTTAACACTGTGTCCATTTAGCAGCATAAGAACAGTAGATTCTCCCCTGGAGCCAGGTAAGTTTCATCTTGTAGAATGTGACATATCCAATTGGAAAGTGTTTGGCTATTCCTATGACATTAGGACCATACCATTGCACCAGTGGGGATGTCTTGGCAGGCTAGTCATCATTGTATCTGATATAGTTCACAGTTGGGTAAGATGAATGATTGCTTTTATCCTTCAGTAATAAGGATGAAACCTTCTAGCATTAAGCTAGCTAGTAAAAATGAAGCATCCAGGTCAATTCCCCTAGATTTCTCAATGTTTTATGGCTCAAGTGTGTGGTATCCTCAGCAATAGATTCATATTGTTAAGTTCTCTAAGGTAAGCAAGAGCACTGATAGAGAATAGCTTGTAATGTTTGGAGCTTCTTAGAATCTCACTGGTAAGAACTCTTAAAGAAGCACTGGGATTCTTTATTTGCTAGCATGTCTTGTTTAGTAGGGGCATTGTTTAGGGTAACTACATTTTAAAACTTTCTTTGTATGTGTAACTACATATACATAGAGAGATTCTACAGTGAATTCTGACTAAAATAAGGTGAAATTTCAAAAAGGTTTTGATTTTCATTTTTCTGGTGGCTAAGAATGTTGAATATTAAAAAATAGTTTCTTAAGTATTTGTATGCCATGTTTCAAGAACTAAAGTTCTTTCCCCATTTTCAAATTTGAGTTGTTTATTTTCTGAATGTTTGTTTTGATTCTTTATACAGTCTAAATATTAACTTTCTAGACACATAGCTGATAAAGACTTTTCCTCATTGTGTAGGTTGCCGCTTCAATGGAGTGTCCTCTGCTGCCTAGAATGTCAAATTTTATGATTAAAATTTCATTATGAATAATTATATTTATATTTGTTTCTCTGGGAATGAGGAAATCATTGAATACTTTTTTTAACTTCCTAAAATTTTTCATGTGCAATATTCAGGAATTTTCTCTAATTAATTTTGTCTAAAAAGATTGTAGATTAATATAAGGATGAAAAGAAAAACAGGAGATAAAACAGATGGTAAAGTTTCATCAGCTTGCAAGACCCTTAATAGTAGAATGAGTTCTGGAGCAGGGATGGGAATGAGCTCAGTTCTGTTCTCCATGTCTTTTCCTGCTGAAGCCTGCATGGCCTTTGGATTTGACCTGACTAGGGTAACAGGGTGATGAAGAAATGGCAGATGTGCCTATTGAAAAGCTGGGATCAGGTGAACTGTCTGCTCTGATGGAGATGCATCAGCAGCAGTCAGAGACTCAACACATTTATTATATGAAGCATGAATGAAGAAGGGTGTGTGTGTGTGTGTGTGTGTGTGTGTGTGTGTGTGTGTGTGTGTGGTCTCTGTAGGGGAGCTGACTCCAGCTGCAGTTATCCTTGAGGAGGAAGCTGCAGCTGATGTCTTGTGCACACACTGTCAACATCTGTACTTTACCAATGGAAGGTCTTAACATTCCCATGAGTCTGAAGTCTTGGAGTCTTTCACAGGGCCAAGTTCATGATAGTAATTTACATTCCCTCTGGACTTCATTTGCCCCTTGTGTCTGCCCATTTCTTATTACTTAGAGGTTCAGGGTGTCTTTACTTTTCGTCCCAAGGTGTTTTGTTGTAATGCTCAGTACCAGACTGTAAGAATGACAGAAGGAAGGACAAACGGCCACTTTGCCCAACAAGGATTGTTTTAACAAGTTAGAGCAATTGAAACTCTGAAGCTCATCAAAGATAGTTCTTGTAATATTAGCAGTGGGGGCAATTTGCCCCTAATTTGCCCTGGTGTAATTGGGCCATATCTGCAATATTGCTATTATGTGTTCAAACTCCCTGGAAGTGGGTTTTAATTATTTACCAATTATATTTGCTTTAATTATAAGAGCTGCTGTCACACATATGTGTTGGTAATCTGTGTGACATATCAAATCTTGTCTGGTCTCAGGGCTGCCACCCTCCTTTATCCACACTGAGTGCACTGAGATCAGCAATTGACTGGTAATATTAAAAAGGTTGGTGACAGCTGCCAATTTCCAGTTTCATACAGATCCTTTGTCTAGCTGGAGATTGGATGAATGCCAACATAATATACAGTTCTTCGGAATCCACCTTAAAGCACAGACTGTCTATCTCCAGATTCTCCTCATCCCACGGTATACACCTGACTTACAGAGCTGCTTTCTTTATGCACTTGCCCTTGCCTCTGTAGTTTTACCTGGCCTGACCAATGTGTGTTCCCTGCAGTCAAGGACCCACACTGGATATCACTTGCCTTGGCCTGCAGGTGTATAAACAGAAAAACTGGGATTTGGTGGGTCATGTGCTTTGATGGAGACGTACCGCAGCAGCCAGGAAACTCAGAACTTTATATCCAGGTGAACAAGATGAACGTGTGCTAACTTATCCTGATGGGGGTCTCTGGAGGGGAGCAGTCTCAGCCTGTATTCATCCTGAAGAAGGAAGCTGTGGTTGTTACTTTCTGCCTGTGTTGTCAACATTCACACTTCAACTTGGGGAGGTCTCACCATTCCTCTAAGCTTGACCCAGGGAACATCTTGCCATTCCGCTAGCCTATCCCAGGGAAGCCCTTGTCATTCCCATGAATCTCTGGGGTCCTTGACATGGCTGTGCCCATGTCAGAAACACAGATTCCATCAAGACTTCCTCCACTCCCCACATTTTTTGGTTCGCTTGAATGCCCCAGAGATAATCATTCCCAGTTTAAACAATATTTAGAATACTATTTTGTGATTATAGTTTTATTATCAAATGCAGAATAATTAATGTATACTAAGTTTTATATAGTAACCTCTTGGGAGAAATTAGAAAGGACAATTTTTTTTGTAAAAATATTTATACTTTAGTTGGAAATTTTAACTAAAATTTAGAAGATATAGGAGAAGTGGAACTTTTAGAATAATTGTTGGATTAAGAAAGGAAACTTATTCAGGTTGAATATCTTTGAGTACTACTTAAGAATTATCTGTCTTTACTGTCATTTAGGTGATATTATTTTTCTTGCTTTTGTACATTTCAGGACTGGATCATAGCACCAGAAGGGTATGCTGCATTTTATTGTGATGGAGAATGTTCTTTTCCACTTAATGCCCACATGAATGCCACCAACCATGCCATAGTGCAGACTCTGGTATGTTCTATGCTTGTGGGATAAAGGATGGTTTATAATACAAACACAGTATAGAGTTGCTTTAAAGAAAATTTAATTATCAACCTCAACTTCTTAAATTCCTTTGTAACTTGTAGCTGAAGTAACAATTATGGGTATGGAAGGAAATTAAGATTGATTTAAATCAATAATCCTGGTCTCAGAATTGGTACAAATTCAGCTGGGAAAACTTAAGTAATTAAATAATGTTGGTACACTGCATAGATTTTATTACTACATGGTGATTAACCAGATGAGTCTTTGAACTAGACATTCACTAGTACTCTTTACTGAAACATTGAATAACAGCTGCGTGAACTTCATCTGAGAACTTTTGATATAATTATTTTAGGCAAGTTTTTAATATGCTATTTTATTATAGTCACTGAAAATAGTATATACATAAGATAATTTCTATTGATTTTTCCTTATCCTCAATTCCTCTTCTTTTCTGTTATTTTTCAAAGGAAAATTATCTTCCTGTTTTCTTCTTCCATACTTCCAGATATTTAGAAAGGATTGAATTTCTAGTATCTTTGGCATATTCTTGTGCATGAGCTAGGAACATGTTGGTTATACTACATATATTGAACATACACAGCCTCTCCAAGCATACTGACATTTCAGTGGGATGATCTCTAGAAGACAGCAGGGTCTTAAGAGGTGCATTAGATTATGTTATAGAATCATCATTTAGTATCTGGGTTAATATGAAAACTGTGAGAATGTATCTGGGAGAAGAAGAAGAGTATACAGTTTTAGAATTAGGAAGTCATGGTAGAAGTTTTGCTAATGGCAGAATGATATTATCGTTTGAGGGAGGCTTATTTAGGAAGCTCTGCTCCAAACTCTTAGAATTTGCATTTGACCTTAAAATTTTACCTTTCCACTTCATCCATTTAAACTCAAAAGCAGATGGACAGAGTAGCTAGTTTCTAAATAAGGATTCATATTAATATAATATAATATAATATAATATAATATAATATAATATAATATATAATCAGACCTACCAAGTGCTTAAATACCTTGATGTTTACCTGGAGTTACTTTCATTTTGAAGATTCATTTTTACTCAGGTAAGATATTCTGCAATACCTCTGGTGCTGGACTTACAAGTGATCGTGAGTCTCCCATCATGGGTTCTGGGAACTGAACTCCAGCAAGAGGAGTGTGCACTCTTAACCACTGAGCCACCTCTCCAGTCTCATTCCCAGTTTGTTTGCTTGCTTGTTTCTGTTGAGTGCTGAGCGAACAAACTCAGGTCTCCCTGCTTGCATAGCAAGCACTTTCCCAACTGAGCCCCCTCTCGTAGTCATATGCCAGGTCAGTTCTCTCTTTTAGACTTAGTCCTCCTTTACATGGCCCTTACATTGGACTGAGCCTCCTACTCTGCCTTCCCATGAGCTCAGCACATCCACTAGTCTGCAAGCTCATCACAGCACACTCACCTCTACAGCTCATGTGTCTGACTCTCCCAGTGTGCCTTCACAGCTCCTTGATTTGTCACCTTTACCTCTGTCCCTGTACATTCACAAGTGTTACACAGGTGGCCCACAGTACATGTTAGCTGATCTCAGGGGAGCCAATGGTATATTTTCCTGGGAAATCTTTTTCATTTCCTGGGATCACTCTTGACTTAAAGATACTGTAGACTAGCCTGTTCTGGAGTGCTAGTCTATGGTGGGCAAGCATGGATTTGATTAAAATTTTTAGAAATAAAATCAGGGAAAGGAAAAGAAAGCAAGCAAATAAGTATTTCAATAGCCACATATAAAATGTTCTTTTCATGAGATAGGCTACTTTAATGATAGTGTGTGAGGCATAAAGTTAATCTCCGGGGAGGATTAAAGTCAGATGCGCCTTCTCCTCATACATATTTCTTAAGATGGGTTAGTATCCTTGAGCAATGGGGAGCAGACAGGCTCTGCAAAGATGCTGTACTCAGATTTCTACTGGTAGACTGTGAGGCATGCTGCTGATTCATCCTTTGAAGGGACAGTATGGACATTATGTGTGTAGTGACAGAGAGGAACGGTGGCTTTTAGTTTATGTGCTGAATAGTTTTTATGTCACCTTGACATGAGCTAGAATTGTGTCAGATTACTTTATGATGAAACCCAGGGTGCATTTTCTTGATTGATCATTGATATGGGAGGGTTCAGCTCAATGTGGGTGGGCCGCCTCTGGGCTGATGGTATGGGGTGCTAAGAGATAGCGGACTGAGTAAGCATGATGGATAAGCCAGAAGGCAACATTTCTCTATGGCCTCTACTTCAGCTTTTGCCTCCAGATTCCTGCCCTGAGTTCTTTGGATGATGGACTACAGGTTGTAAAATGTAATAATCTCTTTTCTCTCCAAGTCGCCTTGGTCACAATGCACTATTGCAGCAATAGAAACTTAAACAAGACAGCGTATAAAACAATGCTACTTGACTTTTCAAAAAATTCTTGGTCTGTCTTTGTTTTCATTTGTAAAATAATAATGCCTGAGTAAGAAAAGAGAATTCTGCTTCTTTAGACATATATTCAATATATCCAAGTTCCCTCAGGCTAAGCATAAATACCAATGAAAATTTTTTTGTCAAATTATCCTCTTTCCTTATTTACCTTATCTTTTCTTACAAATATATAAATAAGTCTTTTCGTTTTATGGCTATAGTCTAGAAGTGGTACTAAAGTAAAAACAAAAGAAGTCTTGATGTGAAGTTGGAAGACTGTTCTCTGACTCGCTTATTGCCCTGTTATATTAGACACATCATTACAAAACTCAAGTTTGTGGACCAGTTTGACATTAGTGTTTCTGGTATTGTGAATGTTTTTACATTTGTTCTGCGAAGCAAGTGGAGCAGCAAGACAGGCATGCTCTTTGTTAAGGAAGAACATGTTAGTGACTAATACATTCGAAGAGCAATCCATTTTGTTTGGAGCCGCTGGCTGCTTATTGAGGCTGCCAAGGCCACTGAAACCTGGGGCTTATCAATCATGCCGTGAGGGTTACGGGAGACGAAGCTGATGAGGAACATAAGCTGCATCTGAAATCCGGAGAAGTTCTCCAACTTTCAGTTTTGTGAGGTCCTAGGAAATTTCAAGGTCACATGGGATCACTCCTTTGTCCTGTGTTTCTACTCACACGTAGGCCTCCTAGACCATTTCAGCCAGGACACTGTGAAGCCAAGAGCTTTAAGAGGCTGTGTTTGCTCTTTTGTAGATCCCTTAAGGCTCATTCTGGGGACTTCCCATAAACTCCTTTGGGGAATGGGCCAGAGTGGGTGGGAGCCATATTCTGACTTCTAGTTCAATTATTATAACTTGCAGGCAAACTTCCAGTGTGATCGAAACGAGCCCCAAGCTTTTATTTAAGCATCTCACTTTTCCACACGGCTATGTTTTCAATCTCTTAAGGAGAATGGATATTCAATTTGTGAACTATCTGGATCCCGTGTTTCAGTTTCAGCTTGCTTTTTGGCAGTTTTCTGCAGAGTGTATAGGGAAAGGAAAATAATGTTAAACTCCAGTCAGTCTGCTAAAAAAGAGTTGAAATCATTGCTCTAAAACAGGTACTAGATTTTTTAAAAAAATTCTTATTCTCTCATACATTACATAACATCACAGTTCCTCCTCTCTTCTCTCCCCACAGCCGCTCCCCAACCTCCTCTCTCCCAGATCCACTCCTCCTGTTTCCCTTAAAAAACAATTCAAAGAAAAAATATAACAAAGAAAGAACAAATGAGCAAATAAACAAAAGAGAGAAAGGAAGAAAGGAAGGAAGGAAGGAAGCAAGCAAGAAAAAAAGAAAGAAAGAGAGAGAGAAAGAAAGAGGAAAAGAATAGGCCTCCCAAGGATATCCAGTGAACATGGCCTAACAAGATGTAATAAGACTGGGCACAAACCCTCACATCACGGTTGGCTATGACAACCCAGTAGGAGGAAAAGGGTCCTGAGTTCAGGCAAAACAAATATAGATTTTATTTCATTGTGGTTTTTAGCTTATCTTTCCCATGGAAAAGTAAAAGTTGGCACAATGTCTGTGGATGTGTCATTTAACTCTCCTATTACAATTTTTTGCAGACTTAGAACTTTCTATAGTCCAAGCGTGTCTTCACTGACTTAAGCCTATAGCCTTTGTTACTCTGGTAGGGTATGTAGAAGATAATTGGGTCAATTACAAGCAGGGCAATACAAAATGATATGCTTTTCTTTCAGAAAAATTCTGCCGAATGTTCCTTACAGAGCTTGACTTATTTGATGAACTGCATTTCAAGCCTCACCCCACACTTACTTAGAACTGTTGGTTCGATTCTTAGTGACTGTTGATTGAGACTACATCCTGTCAATCAGACCTTAGTCCAGTCATCTAAGGGGTATTGTAAAGGAGTCAGGTGATAAGTTCCCTCATCAAAGAGTTGTGATATAAACATCATATTCTTAAAGATGTAAATGAGATGTTTACCCCCTTTTCTCGAAAAGTCACATTTTCTTTCAATTTTCCCCTCTTCTTTCTTTGCCAGGTACATCTGATGTTTCCTGACCACGTTCCCAAGCCCTGTTGTGCTCCAACCAAACTAAATGCCATCTCGGTCCTGTACTTTGATGACAGCTCCAATGTAATTTTGAAAAAGTACAGAAATATGGTAGTACGTTCGTGTGGCTGCCACTAGCTGGAAGTACCTGTGATAATAACAAAACACATCTGTGTTATGTTTATGACCCCCATAAAAAGCAGGGAAATGGGGAATTTCCTAAAGTCAATCTGGGTCATCTCTCCATGTATGATATCATGTATATACACTTCCTATTTATTTAAAATTATATATTCTCCTTTGGATGCCTTACCAGTAAAACTTGTTAAAGATCCCCATATTATATAGTAGATTCCTATTCTAACTTTCGTTGGGGTGTGATGAGTCCAGTTTAATTTTATGCCAACATTTTTCTTAAGGCTAGTATAAATAATTTTCTGATTAAGTAGAACTGCTTCGACAGTTTAATATTGAAGGGAAATGAATACATTTGACATATTGCACTAACTAAAAACTAAAATAGAATATCTAGAAATAAAGTAGCTAACAACCAAAATTATAAAAAAAAATCACATTGTTTATCATTTGTGCTTCTTTGGCTAAAGTAAAATGTTGAACTGGATTTGAATTAGTGAACAGTAGGCCACATAGAAGCTGGAAGAGTGTTTAATTCTTTTAACTGTTCCCCTGTAATGGAACTGGTAGAACTCTAGAAACAGGCTGCTTCTTGCTTCTGACTGTCAGATTTTTTCTTTTTTTTGTTTTTTTATTATTATTTTGTCATTTTTTTCTTTTGTTTTGTTTTTTTGCAAGAAGGTAAAAGCTTCAGGCTTGAGTCTATGTCCACCTGTTTCCAAACGGACACAAAAAAAGTACCTCAAATAAATCAGCCTGACCATTGTCTATAACACTACTGCTACAGTGGGTTTTTTCTTTCTTTCTTGTTTAAAACTTAATCCAAAGTAAAGAAATAATTGCACATGCTCCATTTCATTCCCTACAGACAAGAGTCACTTCATGCATAAAATGTGCTGGAACTCATCACGACAACACGGTCTCTTGCTGTCACTTGGATTTATAGTAGATATTGCTAGCTGATTGTGATATAAGAGATTTTATTCAGGGTGAGAGCATTGACATTAAACTGAAAAAATTCACAGAGTGGCTTTGAAAGAATCACTATTTTAAAACGGCTAAATCCCATTTTCCACATTTTGGGGAATAAGCTCAGTGAAAAACCCCAATTTTACAAAGGGATTTTGGAAAATTTCCTCCATGCATAAATAAGTACGATAGGGAAGGTTCTGGGGTGCTGTGAAGTGTGGTGCGTATGCGTGTGTGTGTGTCTGTGCGTGCATGTGTGTGTGCGTGTGTGTGTGTGTGTGTGTGTGTGTGTGTGTGTGTGTGTGTGTGTGCGCGTGCATGCTTTTCTCTCTGATGTTTATTTATTTTATCTCTGTTGGAATGGTGCCTGGTTACTAAGGTCTTTCTCCAGCCCACGCTGACTTACTGAGGAGTGGGTCTCTAGTTGATCACTTACTACTTTTTGTAAGCTCCATGGTGAGGCTTGTAGCAATCGACTGAAAATACTCACGAAGCAGCATTTCCAACTCACTGTATGTAGTTTTCAAGCAAGAATTCATTGTTAATAATTTCCAAACTTTGTGCCTTGTTTGTAATTCAGATATTTTTACAATGTTGTTTTAAAACACAGTTTACAGTATAGAAACTATGGTATTGATGCTATTGGGGGATGCATTAAGTAATATATTTTCAGTTAATAAGTTAATAGTGTATCAGTGAGGATAAGACTAGAGATTAAGAAATAGAATTCTATTATATTATTCTTTAAATGTACTACTTGGATATATGTTTACATTTAAACTATATTAAACTCATGATTTCAAAATCTGTTGTGGTTTGTGTGTGTATATGTGTGGCATAGTTCCTTATTAAAAAATAAAATGTAAATGCACCCTAGACTAAAATATTTATGAGATGTAAAATGTTTCTTAATTATACAGGTCATTAATTGCTTTCACTTCATGATGCTCCTATGTACTTCTCAACGTCAACTCACTAATAAGTGCACAAAACACCAATCTCTGATGTATAGCTTTTTTTTTAAATTGTCCAAACTTTAAAGACATATTTAAAATAACAAGTATAATTAAGAGTGGGAAAACATCTTATTTTTTCTTGTTCATATAGAGCAAGAAATACGGAGGGTGATAATAGGGACTGTGGAGATGGCTCAGTGTAGTGCCCGACGGAAGCCTGAGGGACTGAATTTAATGCCCAAAACCAGCTGATGCCATGTCGCGCATGCGTAATCTCAGTGCTGGGAAAAGGGAAAATCACCAGGAGTTTCCAGCCTACACAGGCAGTGAGACTCAGGTCCCAGTAAAAGATCCAGTCTCAAAAACCAGTGTTGGTGTCTTCTCAGCAAGGATGCCCAAGTAGACCTCGAGTCTCCCCTTGTATGTGCAGTCATACGCACCTGAACACATGCATACACACAGAGAAACACTCTAATTGACACCGATTTTGCATCTCACCAAAATTATATGTGTGTGTATTCATGATTGTCTCATATAATTGTCCTAAGTTCTTAATATTATTTTAGTAATATTCTAGCTATGATCTTAGTTAAAAATGTAGTTTTTTTTAATAGGTTTAAGTTTTCATAAGTAGCTAAGGTGCTGGAGTTTTTTGTGCACTTTGGAAATATTTCTACTCTACATGTGTTCTGCTTTGTGAAAGTGTTTTATCCAGTTTGGGGACATAAATCATAAATGCTCAATTTAAAAAAAAAAGAAACCAAGGCTAAGAAACTCTACATTGAGCTAAAGAAAACAGACTGAAAAACCAAAATTATTTTTCAGCTGAAGAACCATCACTTCATATTCCCTGTATCATTGTCATCAAATCCAAGCCAGAGTCTGCTGGCAACTCTATCGTCTGGCCACTGTGATCTCTCAAGACATTTACAATGAATAATTAGCTTACACTGCAGTGCTGCTCAGGGCAGAAGACATCCTCATTCCCAAACACAGGCAACCACCTCGGAGCTGTTCAGTCTAGTGCTCAATCTGCCTTTCAGACTCCGTCTTGAGTTACACGTTCTCGTATGCTTTCTCATTCACCCCGTGTGAGGGGAGGCAGGCTGCAAAGTCTGAAGTGAAGAGTGAGGATACAGCACCTGATAAAGCAGACACATCACCGAGTCTACATCTGTGTTATATCAAGTGGGAGAAGATGAAAACAGGAAAAAGTATGAAAAATTGTGAGCAATGGCAACATTTCCTCTTATTTCGGCATAAAGCAAGGCTACACGTGCTTGGGTATAAAGGCGCTACTGTTACAGAAGGAGCAAGGAGGCTCAGAAGATTAGGCCACTGTGATACGTGTTAATAGTGTCTGAAAGACAAGGCTCTCAGAGAGGAAAATTAAGAGAAGCTACAGCCTTTATAAATCATAAAATTTCACATACGTAAATCTCTGAATTAAATTTTGCCCCTTGACTTCAATTTTAATGAAAAGTCAATGTTTATACACAACTGAACTATACCTTCAGTTTTGGAAACTATTTAATTGGGGTGTGTGTGTGTGTGTGTGTGTGTCTGTGTGTGTGTGTGTCTGTATGAGAGAGAGAGATAGAGAGAGAGAGAGAGAGAGAGAGAGAGAGAGAGAGAGAGAGAGAGAGAGACAGACACACACACAGAGGAGACTACATTATGTTCTTCAAGGCATTGCCAGTGCTGAATTAGAAGCTGACCAGTTTTAGGGGATTATGAGTAATATTTTGTCCTTTCAGCATGCATGGCTACTAAAGAATAGTGAAATACAGTAAAAGAGAACTTAAATCATAGATTATATTTGTTTTCCTGAAAAATATCCCAGAAAGAGCAATTTTTAAAACGAGTTGCATGATCAGTGAGGTAGCTTAAGTTTCAGAGTAATCATCATTTTGTCTGCAATAAGATATACCCACTTCCAGACACGTGTGTGTGTGTGTGTGTGTGTGTGTGTGTGTGTGTGTGTGTGTGTGTATAATACTCTTTTTATACATTCTACTTTGCTTAAAATAATTTTTAAATTTAAATATATTTTGATCATATTCCAAGTCCTTCCAGATCCTCCCCTCACTCCAACTTCAAGTTTTTTCTCAAAAAACAAACATAAACCCAATAAAATAACAAAACCCCTAAACCAAGAAAACAAAATAAGACCACCCTCCCCCCAAACAAAACAAAACAGCTAACTGTAATAAAATAAAAGCACACACTCACAAAACTGTGGAGTCCATTGTATGCTGGTCAACTCCTGCTGTATATGAGGCCAGCCCCAGAGTGGTAGAAATAGCCAGTGTCACATTTTTGGAGAAAACTGATTTTTATTCTTCCAGTAGGTATAAATGACAGTTTAGTTGTTAACTTTTTTCCTAGTGGCTAGGCATTTATTTATTTATTTATTTATTTAAAATATAATAAGATAAAACAAACCAAGAGAAGGAAAAGAACCCAGGAGAAGGCACAAGAATCAGAGATTTTATTAGTGTACTAGGGAATCCCATAAGAAACAGGTACCGCATAAGCAGAGGACCTGATGCAGACCTGTGCAGGTCCTATATGGTGCTTCAGTCTCTGTGAGTTCCTATGAGCTTTATGTTGCCTTAGAAGGCCTTGTTTTCTTGGTATCTTCCATCTCCTTTGGCTCTTACAATCTATCCACATCCTCTTCTTCACAATTCCCTGAGCTCTTAGGGGAGTCAACCCCATTAGGGTTGAGTATTCCAAGGTTTTTCACCCTCTGCACAATGTCTGGTTGTGGGTCTCTGTATTTGTTCCCATCTGATGATGGCTGAACAAGGCACTGATCTATAAAACATTTTCTTAAATGCATTGCAAGATTGTAAACAAAGGAAAGGAATTGTTAAAAGCGAGGAATAAATCTGTAGAGACCAGCTATAACAGGCTGATATAATCCAGAGAATGGAGTGTCCACTGTGGACTGGAGTTTTGGTTTCAGTCACCAAGCCTTATAGGCAGGGACAAATGCTTCTACCTATATAGTGAAAAGGACAATATCAGAGACTATTCTGTAAATTCAGAAATCAAGAAGAACCAGATAGCAAAGAAATTTGTTGTGTCTCTGCATGATGAGAGGAAAAGAGCCTTCTGGGATATTCATGTGAACCTGTGACCAGAAATCACACTGTTGAATTTTCACAATCCTCTAATAAATCTGAAAACACATTGGAGAAAGAACAGGGAGATGCTGTCTGGGGACTGTTGTGCCATCCTGGGCCTTGAGGACCACCCACTGAATCACATGAAGCTCTTAGCCAGTGGTGTGCAGAAAGTACTGTAAGGGTTAAACAAAAGAACAAAGGTGACGCAAACCAGAGAGGCTATCCAGTTGTTGAGTATATCCTTGATAATATGTAGATGTGATGTGCTTTTTGAGGAGACCAAGATCTTAAGTATGAAATATTTTAAGTGGACTGAAAAATCCAAGAGGGAAAAAAAATGAAACTTTATTAGATGTTCTGGTTTAGTGAATTAGATCTGCAGACATTTTCCCTAAGACGGCAGTGAGATAGATGAAGAGAGGGCAGTTTACAGGGGAACTGAAAGTTCGTATGCATCGAAGGAGGCCTTGCATGTGTTTATTTCAGGGAACTGAAGGTGAATTTTGGGCTAATGATTGGCCCATCAATCAAAACATGATACTCAAATTGGAAATCAGTCAACACATACTTCCTGTCCTTGAAATTTTGCTAAGGAAAAAAATCTCATTTAGAATTATGAATTTAGCCAAAATTATCTTTCAAAATCTTGGGCAACATAAAAAACATTTCAAGCAAATAAAGCAGGAAGCTAAAAGAAAATTTAGTATTAAAAGCAAGACTGTTGCTGAAAGATGTACCTCAAAAAGAAAGAACGATTGTATTGTATTTGAAATAGAGTTGAGATAGAATGAATGGCACTATCAGCATAAAATGCACATGCTGAGATGCTGGTAATTGAAGAGAGATTTTGTTGTTGTTTGCTTGTGACAGGGTGACACTCTCCTGAGATGGTAGATAATACAGTTTTATTTAATGATGACTAAACAAACATCTTCAGTTTTCTCCTCAGAATTCATGGTGAAGTTTCCCGATAAAACCAGACCTGAAAACTAGTATGTTCCATTTAAACCAGAGTCAGACTTTTCTCTTCTATAAAAGGTGTGCTGCAACTGGAGAGATGGCTCAGTGGTCAAGAGCACTGACTGTTCTTCCAGAGGTCCTGAGTTCAAATCCCAGCAACCACATGGTGGCTCACAACCATCTGTAATAAGATCCGATGCCCTCTTCTGGTGTGTCTGAAGAGAGCGACAGTGTACTCATGTACATTAAATAAATAAATAAATAAATAAATAAATAAATCTTAAAACGAGACTAACAACTTTTTAGGCTTAGGTACCTGAGGCATAGCACTACACTTGCCGAAACAAGGTATGGATGACATTGGTCTTGAGCTAAACTATTTTAACAGACATTTTATATCAGCATGGGAGGTACTCACAATGTCATAAAATTCAATCAGTTCACACAAATACAATAGGAAAAGAAAGGAGAGAAATGTGTCTAAGACAGACAGAAGCAGAGCAGAAAGGGGTTCAGATAATCATATAACATTTTTTTTATTATTGGACATTTTCTTTATTTACATTTCAAATGTTATCCCCTTTCAGGTTTCCCTTCCTCCTCCTGGAAACCCCCTATCCCGTCCTCCCTCCCCCTGCTTTTATGAGGGTGTTCCCCTATCCACCCCACTCTTACCTCCCTGCTGATGGATCATATAACATTTAATGCAAACAGACTAAAGCGATCACTGTTGCCCTGGTCGATTTTAAATAATTGTTTCAATAAGCATGCTCATGACATGCTATTAAAAAGAAATATGCCTAAAATTTAAAACCACAGGAAAGACGAGGATATTACAAAGGGACACACAAATATTAGAACGGTATCTACTAAAGGAAACTGGGTAATTATAGCAATAAAATAAATTACAATTTTAAAAATCTTTATTAGAGGCAATGAGAGATATCACATTGGAGCTTTCAACATCATCTACTCTTAAAATCTTAATGTGCCTAATACTATAAAATTAGGAGCTGGAGAGATGGCTCAGTGGTTAAGAACACTTGCTGCTCTTACAAAAGATCCAAGTCCAACATCTATTTGGCTGCTCGTAAGTAGCTGCTTCCTGTAATCCCAGCTGTAGGAGGATCTGACTCCCTCTTCTGGCCTCTTTGAGCACTGCACTCACGTGCACCAATCCATGCCCAAACACATGTGCACATAGTTAAAAGTAAAAACCTTAAATAAATAGGAAAGTTTTTAGATTAATAAAGATCGAATGTACCCTTTTTACTGTAAAATATTTGTCACATTTCTCACAAGAATTGACAGACTAACAGTAAAAAAATAGGATCAGTTGGAAGAGGGCAAATGTACCTAGTTATATATTGCATCCAAGTAAATGTTTTACTCAACTTCAAAACATAAATTCAGCAACTTAAAGAACATTTTTGGCAAGAATATATGACTATATTGAAGCAGTTTATCTTTTGTTTTGTCTCTGGCATGTATAAATAAAATCTGAATAAAGTTCATCTTTTAGAAAAAAACTATAAGTAGTGTGCTTCCTTTTAAATATGAGGGTATATGGATTTTTGTTGTATAATATCATAAGGCATTGTTTATATTGATTTTGCTAATACAATAACAATAAGCTGGGTGTGGTCATACACCTATTGCCCAACAGTAGAAGTCAGAGGCAGGAGGACTATGAGTTCAGGGTCAACTGACTTTCAAAGGAAAAAAAAACACATGATCTTTTCATTAGATGGTGAAAATGCCTTCAACAAAATACAACACCCCTTCATGTTCAAAGTCCTGGAGAGATGAGGAATTCATGGCATATACCTAAATATAATAAAAGCAATATGTAGCAAAATAATAGCCAACATTAAATTAGAGAGAAACTAGAAGCAATTCCACTAAAATCAGGGACAAGGCTGCCCACTTTCTCCCTATCTATTCAATAAAGTGCTTGAAGTTCTAGCCAGCACAGACAACAAAAGGAGGTCAAAGGGACATATTCGAAAGGAAGAAGTCAATGTATCACTATTTGCTGATACTATGATAGTACACATAAGCAATCCCCAAAATTCCACCAGAGAACTCCTAAACCTGATAAACAACTTCAGCAAAGTAGCTGGATATAAAATTAACTCAAAAGACCATCAGTAGCCTTCATGTACACAAAGAATAAGCAGGCTGAGAAAGAAATTAGGGAAATAACAACCTTCACAATAGTCAAAAATAATAAAAAATAACTTGGTGTAACTCTAAGCAAGCAAGTGAAAGATCTGTATGACAAGAACTTCAAATTTCTGAAGAAGGACATCGAAGAAGACTTTAGAAGATAGAAAGATATCCCATGCTCATGGGTTGGCAGGACTAAAAAAGTAAAAATGGCCGTCTTACCCAAAGCAAACTATAGATTCAGTGCAATTCCCATTAAAATTTCAACTCAATTCTTCACAGAGATAGAAAGAGCAATTCTCTACTTCATCTGGAGCAACAAAAACCCAGCATAGTGAAAACAATTCTAAACAATAAAAGAACATCTGGGGAATCACCATCCCTGACCTCAAGCTGTACTACAGAGCAATAGTGATAAAACTTCATGGTATTGGTACAGTGACAGACAGATAGATCTGTGGAATAGAATTGAAGACCCAGAAATAAACCTATGGTCACTTGATCTTTGACAAAGAAGCCAAAACCATCCAGTAGAAAAAAGACAGCATTTTCAACAAATGGTGCTGGTTCAACTGGCAGTCTGCATGTAGAAGAATGCAAATCGATCCATTCTTATTTCCCTGAACAAAGCTCAAGTCCAAGTGGATCAAGGACCTCCACATAAACCAGATACACTGAATCTAATAGAAGACAAAGTGGGGAAGAGCCTCGAGTACTTGGGCACAGGGGAAAACTCCCTGAACAGAACACCAATGGCTCAAGCTCTAAGATCAACAATTGACAGATGGGACCTCATGAAACGCTTTTTAATTCCCATCTTGCAATGTTCATTTTGTATGTGCAGATATATTCAAAACATATAAATAGGTGCCAATAGTCAAGAGCGGGTTAAGCCTTTACACCACTGCGTAGTAACAGGCAACTTTATATACAGCAAAGATTAAAAATGATCCTAATTTTAAACAACAACTGATGGAAGAAAGCACAGTGTGTGGTCAGGTGAACGTTGATGGAGGGAAGATGTTTGTGTGCTGGACCAGGGCGTTTTGCTCTTCCATCTCAAGATGACTATTTAACTAACAGAGTGTATACAAAGCACTCTGACTTTAGTTTTCTAATTCCCAAATTATGCTTTTATTGATCCTAGCCCAATGAAGTAAAAGTACTTAGCTACTATTTTTGATATATTAAATATATCTATCAAATATATATTTATATATTTATATTTATGTCTCTATATTCATGCTATACTGTGGTACTATTTCCTAATGGCAAAGGTTATTTGTGAATGTATGTACTGTTATCCCCATTGTTTATATCTAGACAGGTGCCAACATTTTATAAACATCACTTAATCAAAAATAAGTAGGTAGAAAATAAAGAAATTCAACAACCCAATTTAATTTGCTTCCTTTATTAAGTAAAGGAAGAAGCCTATGTTTTGGGATATATGCCATTGTGTCTAACAACCTGAGCTCAATATTTAGTATTTACATTTGTGGGAATTTTTTTTAACTTCCAAATTTATAATTCATGACCAACCTCTCGATTTTTATTTCCATATACTACTTATACTATTTCACAACACCAGAAAATATCTGGGTCAATCATGTACACTTTGTTTAAATATTCCCTCAGAAGTGGGGAGAAATAATATAAAAGATATAATGAAAAATATATTCACTATCTTAAGTGTGAAACAAGGAATTAATGGAATTTCCATAGTTCTAGTAGGCTTATTCTAGGGCTTCTCAAACCTTGGCCCAACTGACTTTTGTTTTGTGGGTCTCTATTCTCTGAAGGATTGGTTAACATTCACCACTTTTACCCATGAGATCCTTCAGCATTTCTTACAACCCTGACAAGTTAAAATCTTTCCAGATCTTTCCATGTACTTCCCATGGGGAGATTATCGTAAGAAATGCTGGCTTTATTCAATGAGATAGATGGGAATTTTACATCAAGAAGTTAACAGCAGATCATAAATAACTCCTCCCCTAATCATCTATAAACACCTAAATAGTAAGAAATAAATTTATCTCCAAAAGTTGAGATAAATCTTGCAAATGGAATACATGGATCAGGGTGAAAAGGATAGCTAATGGTACATGATGAGGAAACAAAGACTTCCCTCCTAGTGCAGAAATCAAGACAAATATTATAGTATTAGGGGAAAAATCGGCAGATCTTGATGGTGGCCTAAGATATTTGACAGCAGAGAAGAGGGAAGAGGTTATGGAAACTAAATAAGCAATACAAGAGAATGTCCTTAAACTCTGGTGAGATAACGCGAGTTGCCAGACAGATGGACAACAGCATATCTGGGTTTTTAGCAGAGCTGAAGCAGGGCCGTGAGTCGGCTGCAGAGAGTAGGAAAATACTCAGAGGTGGTTTCGCAAGGCGATAGGGAAAGCGTGGTAGCTGGCTGGATAAGCAGTAGTTAGCGGCTCATAATAATCCATACCAAGTCACTACCAAGTGAGCGATTTTATGCTAAAGGACACGAGCGCCGCCATTCTATACTGTTCTACAATCGAGAAAATGAGCCTGAAATAAAAACCTTAAAATTTCATGATTTAGACTATTTTCCTTATTAGCATCCTCAGTTAACTTAAGAAAAATGAAAGGGTAGTATTCCATTGTGCAGATATACAACATCTTCTGAATCCATTCCTCCGTTGAGGGACATCTGGGTTCTTTCCAGCTTCTGGCTATTATAAATAAGGCTGCTATGAACATAGTGGAGCATGTGTCCTTATTGCATGCAGGTAAAGCCTCTGGGTATATGCCCAGGAGTGGTATAGCCGGATCCTCCAGGAGTGTCATGCCCAGTTTTCTGAGGAACCGCCAGACTGCTTTCCAGAGTGGTTGTACCAGTCTGCAATTCCACCAGCAGTGGAGGAGTGTTCCTCTTTCTCCACATCCTCGCCAACAACTGTTGTCTCCTGTGTTTTTGATCTTAGCCATCCTGACTGGTGTGAGATGGAATCTCAGGGTTGTTTTGATTTGCATTTCCCTAATGACTAAGGATGATGAACATCTCTTTAGGTGCTTCTCAGCCATTAGATATTCTTCAGGTGAGAACTCTTTGTGTAGCTCTGTACCCCATTTTTTAATAGGGTTACTTGCCTCTCTGGAGTTTAACTTCTTGAGTTCTTTGTATATATTGGATATTAGCCCTCTGTCGGATGTAAGGTTGGTAAAGATCATTTCCCAGTTAGTTGGTTGCCGCTTTGTCTTTTTGACAGTGTCTTTTGCCTTGCAAAAACTTTGTAATTTAATGAGGTCCCATTTGTCTATTCTTGATCTTAGAGCATAAGCTATTGGAGTTCTGTTCAGGAAATTCTCCCCTGTGCCCATATGTTCAAGTCTACACAATGGAATACTACTCTGCAATTAAAAACAATGAATTCACGAAATTCCTAGGCAAATGGTCAGATCTTGAAAATATCATCCTTAGTGAGGTAACCCAATCACAAAAGAACACACATGGTATGCAGTCACTGATAAGGGGATATTGACCCAGAATCTCGGAATACCCTAGACACAATCCGCATATCAATAGATTTCTAAAAAGATGGAAGGAGAGACCCCTGGTCCTGGAAAGACTGGATGTAGGGGAACGCCAGGACAGAGTAACGAGAGGGGGTTGAATGGAGAAAAGAGGGAGGGAAGGGGGCTTATGGGACTTTCGGGGAGGGAGGAAACGGGAAAGGGGAAGTGATTTGGAATGTAAATTAAAAAAAAATAAAATAAATAATAATAATAAAAAAAAAGAAAAATGAAAGGAAAAGATACTGCACGGAGAGGTTACAGGCCAGCAAGATGGCTCAGAGGGTTCGATGCTCAGCACCGAGGCGGATGACCTGAGTTGGTCCCCAGTATCTGCCACGTGGGAAAAAAACCAATTCATGCAAGGTGTCCTTTGATCTCCATGGTGTACTGTAGCACATGCACACATACATTTGTACACAAGGGTACACAAATGCACTCATGCACACACACACACACTCACACTATATGAATAAGTATAAAAAATATCAGCTAGAGGGGTCCTTTAGACATCAGAACGGGGGTAGCCGGCATTTGTGAGGATACATAGGACCGTAGTGTGGAACATTACTGCTTTGCAAGATTTAGTGACAGACACTAGGATTTTAACAATGCCTCTTAGTTTGTCATGAAGTTTCCTTTATATACTCACAATTCACTAAATTCTGCTTCTGTTAAAATATTCAATATGAAAAGGTACAGAGCAATAGAACAGGGCATTCGCTTTATTTTGTCTTGTATTAGGCGCACCTAGTATGATGTTTATTGCCTGTAAGGTTTTGGCTACATATACTTTGTAAAAAAATAGTTGTAGAAAAGACGTAAGTATTTTCTAATACTTTGCTTCTTCTATTTTTTTGGGACAGTTAATTCTTCCAGCCATCAAACTCAGGCAAAGCTGAGTTAGTGTGATTACCATCGAGGCAAATATAGAATTTTGTCAAACCAACAAATACATAAAATTCACATTGCTTGATCATGACATCAATCAAATAGGGAGACAGAATTCTGATGCTCCTCCTGGGAGTTTCAAAAATATATTTTTTTTTTACAAAATATGCTTTATTTAGAAACTTAAAGATGTTAAAAGATTTAAAAAGATTCAAAATAAACGGTTTAAATTTTTTTACAAACATAAATTAAATTTAGACAGGATGCTGAAATAATAAAATGTAAGAATACAGACGAAATACAGCTATAACAGTTTCATACTGCTGGCCCTAAACCTAGCAATCTTAAACAACAACATTGTTCTCTCTGCTGCTTCTGAGAAATGGCTGGGTTCAGTCAGCTATTCACTCTGGCTCTCTCCTGTGGTTATAGGCAGACAATGGCTGGCACCGGAGTCATCACCGAGACTTCCTCAGATGTCTGGCAATGGATCCTGGCTGTCAGCTAGGACCTCAGCTGGGTCTGTTGGCTGGAACATCGACACATGACCTCTCCTTGTGCTCTGGGTTTCCTCAGAGCAGGATGGCTGCGTTCCAGGAAAGAACATCCCCAGAGATTCATGAGAAAGCTGTTTTGTCTTTTATTGCCGACCCTTAGAAGTCAAGTAGCGTCAGTTCTGCTGTTTCCCAATGCATGTGAGAATCAGGGGAGGAAAAAATAGTCCACGTCTCAACTCGAAAGAAAGTTTTTCTGTGTCTGATGAGGGATGGGAGAGCTTAAGGCAGCTATCCTGAAAAAAAAAAAAAAACAAACTGACAAGGTCACCAATGTACTAGGGGGGTAAGGAAGTGGAGAGGGTGATGAAGTGTGGTTTGGGTAAATTCTTTTCTTCTTAGGTAGTTTAGCAATGGATACATTCTACATCAGAACAACTGCATGGAAATGTACTATTTGAGTAAAGATGAAAAAAAATCAGGATATAGCAGTTTCGATGTGGGCATCTGGGGATAATGAAACGAATCATAAAGTTTGTGTTTTAAACAGTCTTCTTTAAGGATGCTGTGTTACCTTGTATTTTAATGTAAGATTAAATTTAAAAATATGTGACTTTTTATTAATATAGTTAAAAATAAAGCTGAAAAGAATGTGTGACAAGTCAAACATTTAACAGTTATGGATATTTATCACAACTGTTCACAGAGCTCGATCTGTCTGCCGGCCTCTATACTAGGGACTTGGGTGTAGATAGAGAGCTGGAGAAGGAAACTGGCATTTGTTTGCCCCACAGGGGAAAAGGAAATTCAAAGCAGAAACTTGTTTTGCCCAGCACTGCTCACATTTTTTTGTTAGTGCAATGGCTCTAAGTAGTTTTCTAAAGACATCGTTCCAAGAATCCCATTTAAAGACCACTGGCGATCTCATTGAGGGATCTTGAAGATGGAATTTGGATGGCTACTTAGATGACTGTAGGGCAGGGAGACGACCTGGACCCTTTTGATGGATCCGAGTAATCACCTGAAGTCTTAAAATAAAGCAGTGGAGACAGAAGAGCCAGAAAGTCACATGAATCATCGTCATCGTCGTCGTCCTCATCTTTGTCGTCGTCTTCGTCATCGTCTTCGTCGTCGTCGTCGTCATCATCGGTGTCAGCAACAGGAACAACAGCAGCAGCAGCAGCAGCAGCAGTGGCACAAAACGTGAAGCCAGAAAGGAGATTAAACTGTGGAAAGGTAATGCTGACTCTGAGGATGGAGGGATAAGGCAACGTGGATGAATCGGAGAACAGATTCCTTGTTTAAAATTTAAGTTTCTTAATTGCTTAAAATATGCCTTATGTAAATAAATGTATTCATTTGCTTTTCTTCCTTTCTCCCTCCTTTCCTTCCTTCCTTCCTCTCTCCCTCCCTTCCTCCCTTCCTCCCTCCCTCCCTCCCTCCCTTCCTTCCTTCCTTCCTTCCTTCCTTCCTAGTGTCCTTCCTTTGTTTGTTTGTTTCTGAGACTGGTTCTTACTTTGTACCAAGAGCTGACTGGAGCTTGGTACATTTCGCAGGCTGTCCTCGTTCTGTGCCAATCTCCATCTTTAAGCCTCAAAAATATGGCGATTGTAGGTGTGACACAACACCCCTATCTAAAATAGTTTCTTTTAGTTACTGTTTCTAATGTTTAACACTTGCTAGTAAATTTATTTAGAATGACACTACCATGGCTACTATGTAAAGAATGAAACTAATTTCTGAGTGTGAAATTGTGTTTTGTATTGATATTATCAACTAAAAATTATATTCTCAATGAAGTATTTTGAGGTACTTCAAAAGTAAAACAGATATTATTCCTCTTATGAGTATATTTTTCTTCAGGAAAAGAGAGTGTGAGAATTGAAATTTAAAGTTGAAAAATAAAATTTGTGCTCAAATTGGAGGCCCAAAGTGAAGAATTGTAAGCAAATCTCTTCAGAACTGGTGATTCTCTCCAGATGTATGTAATACATAGGTTCAAAGGTGGGAATTACAATGGCAACTGGACACAATATTGTTGTCTTAGATTTATAAGCTCTGTTGACTAATTTAAAGCAAATATTTTATTTTCATGTTATAGAAATTCTCTAGCAGCTTAACTGAAACAAAGAATTTCTAGAGTATTACTACATATATTAAAATTACCATTTCAATAAGTTGTTAATATGTGTATGTGTGTATAGGAAATGCTGAATTATAAAATTTGCTGTTATATAATTTTTTAGTACAATTTATTCATTACTATTTTTAAATCCTTGTACAGTGCATTCTGTTTACCTTCACCACCCACCTACTTACATCTTTCTTCTACCCACATCAAACACCTTCCTTCAGAAGTTTCTTTCCCACAATCATGTCTTTTAGCTTTGTCTTATGCTTACCAAGTTTAACCCGGGCTGTATGTTGACCATGGGTGTGGAATTATCCAATGGAGGCTGGTGGGCTTATCGGTGTATATATCACTGAAGACAATGACTCTGCTTTCTCTACACATATATTAATAGCCAATAGCTCCCTGGGAAGGGTATGGCCGAATGAGCTCAACCCCAACCCCATCAAATCCAGCATGATTGTTGGACTATTACTTTGGAAAGGTAGTAGGAAATAAAGAGAGGAAATTGCATGCATAGGTGTGAAATGTAGATAGGAATTTATTAAGTTTACAATTAATGTACACTAATAAGAAATTCAACCAACTAACCAACCAACCAAACCATCTAACCAACCAACTAACCAAACCAACCAACCAACCAACCAACCAGCCAACCAAAACATTCAATCAAACCAACCAACCAACCAACCAACCAACCAACCAGCCAACCAAAACATTCAATCAAACCAACCAACCAACCAACCAACCAACCAACCAACCAACCAACCAACCAACCAAATAGCTCTGCTGTAAGTGCATTCAGATACAAATTTCTGTGGCAATTGTTGTATATCGTTAATACTTGTGTATAAACCTGATGGCTATGATGGTCCTCTTGTCACAGGTATCATTAAAAGTGAGGAATGGCAAGTTAATATGTCATGTGATAATAGAAATATATTTTAGACCACTGGTATCCCAAGGTTTAAAAAAATCATGCTCTTTTGTTTTACAGCATGATTACAAAATATATGCACTTTTATTTATGTGTAAATGATATACATAGCACATTCAAATAAGTAACAGACCATAAACATTATGCAATATATACCATATATATAACATATTACATATATAAAATATGCAATATGTTTAAATGGATGACATAACTTAAAACACTTGTAAACTGGTAAGAATTTTAATGAAAAGAACAAGTATACTTGAAATGACATTTAATAAGTTCTACATTTTTGCTGAAATTTGGACACAAGGTTCCATCTTCCTAAATACTGACAGTTTATCATGCTGTTGATGTTGGACTACTTTACTAAGTTTTGCGTTAAAAATCCACTTTACTATGTTTTTTTCTGGAAAAAGTTTAAAGTACCTTATAAGTGGCAAGAATTTTTTTTTTTGACAAATGAAACATTTTCTAGAATAAGTTTTAAAAATTCACTTTTGGCATTTGTTCTTGTAGTAACATATATTCCGTTTGCAGATTGCAGGTTTCATTGGGACATTTTCAAACCTATGCATCAAGTGATGTGGTCATGTTCAGCACCCTCTTGACTCTTCTCTCCCCAGCTCCTCTTTGCAAATGATCATCCTCCTTTCACGCCATTTTTATACAACCTTGATTCTACATGTAGGAAAGAGCATCTGGGTTATTTTGCATAAAATGACAATTTCCGGTTCTTTCTGTTTTCTTGCAAGTGATGAAATTTTGTCCTTTGCAGTTGAGTAAACTTCATTGACTGTATATATGCCATATTTTCTTTTTCTGCTTCGAATTTTATTTATTATTAGAGTGTGTACAATGTGTGTGTATATGTATGAGTGAAGCATGTGTGTGAGGCACACATCTGGAGGTCAGAGGACAAGTCTCAGGAGTCAGTTCTTTCCCTCTATCTCAGGTTACAGGGATCAAACTCAGGTCATTAGGCCTGCACAGCAATACTTTTATGCATTGAGAAAGACTTCCTTCATTTATGTAGTAGTAGGCATACAGACTAGTTCCAATTTGGGCTGTTGCGGAGAGTATTATAATAAATAAGAACTTGCCAGGATGTCTGGTGTGCTAACTTGGTTTCATTCAAGAATAAACCCAGGAGTTGAATAGCTGGATCACACAATATTGCTATTGTTGATTTCTTGAGGAACCTTTTGACTGATTCCCTTCGCAGCTGCACTAACTGAAACTTCCAGCCACAGTGTATACATTTTCTTTCCCCACACTTCCTCAGTAGCTTTGGTTGAGGTTTATTTCTTGATGGTATCTGATTTAACTGAATGGCATAGACTCATACTGCAGTTTAACCTGAATGGCCACACATCTAAGGATTTTGAACATCTCCCTTTATATTGATTGGCCATTAATACCTCTTCTTTAGAGAACTAATTCATTTATCTATTTATTGCTTAGATTATTTCGCTTTTGTTCTTGATTTGATGTCTTTATATAATATGATTGACAAATAGGGTTGCACGAGATTGTAAAGCTTCTCTACAACAATGGAAACAATCAGCAGAGTAAAGATAACACAGAAGGGGAGAAAAATATTGCCAGCTATGCATCTGACAGGGAATTAACATGTATAACCTATAAAGAATTGTCAATGTTCCTTTATAAGCATCTCCCTTAGCTTGAAAGCCATTTTTGATGGTTCTGTCTTCTCTGTCAACTTGACTGCACCTGGAATCAACTGAAACATGAAGCTGCTGTGAGGGAGCTTCTTAATTAGATTATCTGAAGCAGGAAGACATAATCTAAATGTGAGGGTGGCATCTTCTATCAGCGGCTCAGATGAAAGGACATGTTAGAAAGATCTTTGCTTTTACTGGCTAACCTCATTGTCACAGGCAAGTTCATCTACCTGGTTGTTGCCACATTTTTCTTCACCAATATTAGAAACAACATCTTCAGGTTTCTAAGACACACTGAAGACCAGCAACTCCCCAGGAATCCTCCAGGTCGCCAGTGCCAGATTGAGACTGCTGGGACATCCAGTCCTGTGGACTGAGAAAATACTGGATTCTCTACCTCTCCAGTGTGAGACAATTGTTGGATATGCTAAATAGTATATTTGGTATATATGTACATATATGTATATATGTATGTATGCATATACAATAATATTCACATATATGTGTATAATAGGAATAAAATATGTTGAATACATATACATATTATATATATATATTATATATGTATATATTTCTGTCAATTCCTTTGGATAACCCTAATACATGATGTAACTGTGTTTCCCTGTGTCCATGCTCAGATGTTTTTTGTAACACACATGTTTGCTGGTTACAGCAAAGGATGTAGTTTTTTTTTTAAGAATGATTCCTAGCTCTTGTTTGGAGGAATATCACTTTTTGTAATTATGAAATAGATATTCAATGTGAATAAGATGCACATCTAATTTTAAAGTAAGTTTAATTAAAACAAGTGTATACATATTATCAAACTGAAAAAATAAAAAGCATTAGATACATATTTAACCTTCTTTCAGTGACATTCTCCACCATCAGTCAACCATGATATTTATATATTGTAATGTCATAGTATAAACCTCAAAGACATGCAAAAACATGGCATTTGGGATAGTTGATGAAACTGTTTTTGACTTTGTGATATATTCTTTTAAATAAAAAAATCATTTTACTTAATATTTTTAAAGGTTAAACTTTTAGGGAATAACTTTATATCTCAAGAAAAGTTATTTAATAAAGAATTGAGAAGATTCTGGAGCAGAAGGGAATTAAAAGGCAGAGTTCCAGTGATAAATGTGAACTGTGTGGGAAGTATTTCTCACTTCAGGCTTCTTATTTGAACATCAGCTGTTTTACTACAGATTATATAGGAGTTGGTTTCTTTCCTGTAGTGTAAAAGAATCTCCTTCATCTTCTCCCTCCCCTCCCCTCCTCCCCTGCTCCCCCTCCTCTCCCCCTGCCCCTCACCTCTCTACCCTTTTCCCCTTCTTTTTCTCTTGTTTACTTGTTTTGGTTTTTGACACTGGGTTTCTATGTGTAGCCCTGGTAGTCCTAGAACTCACTCTGTAGACCAGGCTGGCTTCGAACTCAGAGATTACCTCTGCCTCCCAGGTGCTTGAATTAAAGGCATGTGCCACCACTCATCTGTCTTTCAATTCATTAACTGGCAGCAAAAAATGAACTTGATAAAGACCCCTGGTGGTTGTATTAGTTGCGGTAACCTAGACAGTTGTTTTTTCAGGAACCCTCTTTACCTTGTGTCTAAAGTGGCACAACATGCACCAAAAGGCTTGCAGAGGGAATTTTTGTGGTTTTTTTTTTTTTTTGCTTTTGTAAAAGGGGGAAATTCTAACAATTTTAAGGTCTGGATAGTATTGGTTTAGGTTATGTATGGTTCATTCATAGGTTTTAATTTTGTATCAAGATATGCAATGGGAAGAGATAACAAAAGAGAAGCTAGTCTGAATTTTAAAGGCTTAATATCTATAAAACAAACATAAATGTTTGGTTGTCTTTTCCTGGCTAATAGGGCTAATGTGTGTCTGGGTTTTGGTTCATTTTTCTAATATTTATGAATCACATAACAGATTTTAATTCAATTTTAGAATGGCAAAATTGTGTTACTACATCCTGTAATAAAATACTGTTAATTTGAAAGTGGAGATGAAATTATAGCATAGTTTTAAAAATTAAGTCAGTTCAGTCACCTGGGTGTCATTTGTCCAATAAGTTGACCTGGGATAAGCTCTAATAGCAACAGAAACAGGGACATTGGGTGCCATATCTGTTCCTGTGATACCTGAATAAAAGCAGACCATTCAAGATACACACTCCACCAAATGTAAAAGTTGGCTTCAGGAGGCTCTTGGCAACTGTTAATTCTAAACTGAAAAATTTTCTCTTATTATATATCTAAGAACATTTTATTCTTTGAGAATTTCAAACAATATATTTTAATCATATCACTTTAAAAAATTAATGTTTATGAGAGATCTGCCTGTATTCATTGGCTGGAATATACATATATGCATATATACACACAGACCCACACACATTCATACTCATATGCACACACACATGTACACACACTCACACTCACATGCACACACATACACACACATGTACACTAACACACTCACTCACATGCATATATACACACTAACATTCACATGCACATACATACTTACATACATACACACACACTTGCACTCCCATGCACCCACTAATGCATATACTCACATACTCACACATATGCACACTCACACACACATTTCATATATCATATATTCCATATATATACATCCCATATATTATATATTCTCTATATATTATATGTATAGACATTTCATATATATAATAAATATATTAAAAAGAAGTCTGTTAAGGATTTCTCTTTTTCGAAAACTGTAAGCTTGACTATCTAATTTTTCTTTTGTATTCATTTACTTATTGAGGGAGCTCAATTATTTCTGTGTTTGCAGCACCTGACCGAAAAGAATCCAAAACATGCGTGTATTTAAGGAAAATGTACCTGCTGATATAGCTTTCAAGGGCCAGGAAAAAACAGATTAAGATCAGTTTCCCTGGGTTCCTTTCTCTGGTTACCCCTGTTGTCTTGTCTTCTGTGGTGGTAGGAAGCTTCTCATTGTTGTCCAGGACTGTTGTCCTTGATGCTTTGTCTGTGGGGACAGATTCAGCTCAAGGTTTGCTCATGATTGATTGACTCTCAACATGAAGTGCTGTGTCAGGTAGCACTGATGCTAGTGACTTCTTCCTTGTTCAAATGTTCTTAACAGTCTGTTCACGCCAGTCACCCTCAATAGTCATTGCTTTGCTCATCGTCTTTTTAGTGGTAACCATCACCCTAAATGAACTTCATCAACTGCATCCAGCAGTCTTCACTTGAGCTGTAGAGTCATGGATTCTCTTGTATTCTCCATGCATGGGAATCAATACTAGTCCTGCACAGAGAGTCTGATTTCCTAAATAATATTAATTGAACAAGCTAAAGTTTCTAGTTAGGTAAAAAAAATTAAAATGTCAACTAAAGGTATGAAATTTCATATGTAATATTTGTGGTGTGTTATTTTCCTAAAAGAACAATAATACTACAACATAAAAGTGAAAAATAACAAAAATGTGAACTAAAACATTTTACAAACTACTTCTAGTTTTCCTCTATGATAGTGGTCACCTCTACCTTCCGGTTGAAACACTGGGAGTATTCCTTGAATACTATTATCCTTTTCTTGGATGAATTATTGAGAAGGTATACTACATATGCATGTGTGGGCAGCTCTTACCTGTATGTTTCTGCTGATGCTACTGTTTGGTGTACACAGATGGGACATTTCCTTTCTGTGCACCTCAGTATGCCCAGCCCTGCTTTGTTATTGTTTGAAATTCTGTTTTTCACACATTTACAAAGAAAAATGTTTGGCCCCTGATAAACGAATGACAAGATGATATCCAGGAAGGAAGACTGTCAGTGAGGTTCTGTGCAGGGAGATCTGCACATCTGGCCCCAGCTGTGCAGCTACTTAAAAGAAATGACTAAGCCTGGCTTGGCCAAAGTTAGTAATTATTTTTACTGTTGATGTGAAGATCAAAGGTTATTCCAGGAAGTCAGTCTGGGACAGTGTACTTTTCTATCTGACAACACTGGGGATTTAGCAAAGCTATCATTTGGGTCATGGTTTGCACATTAACTTGGTGCAGATGCCTGTGGGTCATGTAGCAGTGTAAACAGTCTTCCTGTGACAGTCATTATAATTGGCTAAAAGTAAATGAATCTACTGGATTTGAACCATCTTTGCCCCTTTTGCAAGCATCAAGTCCTGGCTCTAAATGTTAGGGAAGCTGGATCATATTTTTAAGAGTATGTTATTGTTTGAATCCTTATCATTCCTGAAAAAAATTTGACCCTTTTACCATTATTTCACTTTTCACCAAAAATACTTATTTCAGAGCTGCCTCATATGAGATCAGACTAATGCTTGAAGGGATTATAACAACTGAAAATTCACTAGAAATCTTTTATGTGCAAGTTTTCAATGATACACATTTATATATACATTTTTCCCCAGACATGGATGGACTCTCATTTAGGACACACTCCTAAAAAGCACTGCTCACTCCATCCACGTTTCTCACCAATTCTAATAAATCTGCAAGTCCTGTCTCCCATCATGTGTCAGGCTGAGTATTCTCGAGGATCAACAGTGAAGACAGAGGAAGTGTTGCTTCCAAATATGAATTTGGTTTCTAATTCCTATTATTCTAGACTCTACCTTAAACATTTACAATGTATTATCTACTCATTGTCTATTATTCCAAACGAGCATTATTCATTTCTAGGTAAGTGAACTATAGCTCCTTAAATGACTTGTAAAGGCTGACTTACAAAAGACACCTGTTATAACTCAAAACATGTCTTTCATAAAATACACAGGATGGTCCCTAGCAAGACAAAATGATGATGATGATGATGATTTGTGTGTGTATGTTCACTTTATTGTTGAATGGGTGACATAGACATTTCTGAACATTTTTGATATGTACATTTTGACAAGTTGTATTTGCATTTTCAGACATTTTTATTTTACAAGTCTGGTTCCTGATTCTATAGCACTTATTCTCTGTCCCAGCAGGACTTATTAAATACATGGCAATGAACCTAGATAAGAAACATCAATATTGTAAAGATATATTCCTACAAGATCTGTCAGTGATGAAGAAGATGCAAGACACTGCAAAGAAATGGGAACATTTGAAACAGGACTGATGGCTACACAAACACTGTGAGTAAAGAGTTAAGTATGCGTCTGTAATATTTCTTTTCTTTTCTTTTTTGTAACTTTAGACTTTGTATTATATACATTACCCTACATTTTTAAACTAAAAATTTGCATTAATATATTTTTCAAATAAATCATAATTATACCATTTCTCCTTCCCTTTACTTCTCTTAATCTCTGCTGTATACTCTTTTGTTATCTCTCAAATTCAGTTTTAATTACATTTATATATTCACATATATATCTAAATATATAAATACAACCTGATTAACTAGTACAATATTATTTTGTGTACACAGTGTTACTGCTGACCACATTTCTAGGTGATGCAATCTCACAACACACTTCTGTTTCCTCTGGTTCCTACATTCCTTCCTCTCCTACTTCATGATGACCCCTGAGACTTCATGGCAGAAGTTGTGTTATAAATGAATCAGTAGGAGCTGGGCACCATACAACCATCCACTCTCTGTATTTTTATTGGTTTCTGATTTTGTAATGCTGTTTGTCTTAGGTAAACAGAAGGTTGTTTTTTGTTTTGTTTTGCTTTACTATTTTCATTAATTTATTTGTTTACTTTACATCCCAATCTTCCCTTCCCTTTTATCCCCACAGTCACTCCCTCTCCCCTCCCCTCCCCTTATTTCCCCCTCTCCTTTTCTTCAGAAAAGTGGAGGTCTCCCATGGATATCAACCTGCCTTGGCATATAAAGTTGCAGTAGGACTAGATGCATCTCCTCCTATTGAGGCTGGACAAGGTAAGCCAGTGAGGGGAAAGGGATCGAAATGCAGCAACAGAGTCAGAGACAGTCACTGTTCTGGTTGTTAGGGATCTCACATGATGACCAAACTGCACATCTGTTAACATATGTACAGAGGGCCAAGGTCCATCTCATGCACGCTCTCTGGTTGGTGGTTCAGTCTCTGCGTCCCTATAGGCCCAGGTTAGTTGATTCTTTAAGTATTCTTGTGGTATGTTTAATCTCTTTGGTTCCTTCAATTCTTCCTTCCTTTGTTCTACAGGATCTCCACAGTTCTCCCTAATGTTTGGCTGTGGGTCTGCATCTGTTTCCATCAGCCACTGGATTAATCTTCTCAGATAGCAGTTATACTAGGCTCCTGTCTGCAAGTATAGCAGAATATTAATAATAGTGTCAGGGGTGGGCTCTCTCTCATGTCATGGGTCTCAAGCTGGGCCAGTCATTGGTTGGCTCTTCCTTCAATCTCTGCTCCACCTTTATCCCTGCATATCTTGTAGGCAGAGCAAATTGTGGGTCTGTGCTTTGTGGATAGGTTGGTGTCTCCATCCCTCCATTGGAAGTCTTGTCTGGTTGTAGGAGATGGCTGTTTAAGGTTCCATATTCCCTATTACTAGGAGGAGTCTTAACTAGGGTCATCTCATAGATTCCTAGGACTTTCTATTGTCCTAGATTTGTAGCTTGTCCCAAAGATGTTCTCTCCCAGTCAGTTTCTCTTCCAATTCTCTCTCCCTCCATCCTCTCCACAATGGATCCCTCCTGGTCCCCTCCTCTTCCCATCCTACATCCACCCCTGAGGTCTATTGTATTTACTCTTAGTGAGATCCAAGCATCTCCTCTAGGATCCTCCTTCTTACTTAGCTTTTGGGGGTCTGGATTATAGCATGGTTATCCTGTACTTTATAGCTAATATCCACTTATAAGAGAGTACATACCATGCACTTTTTTTGGGACTGGGCTACTTCACTTGGGATGATCTTTTCTAGTTTCACCCATTTGCCTCATTCAATTTCTTTCTTCAAATATTTGAAGTTCTCATCATACAGGTCTTTCACTTGCTTAGTTAGGGTTACACCAAAATATTTTATATTATCTATGGCTATTGTGAAGGGTGTTTGTTTTCCCTAATTTCTTTCTCAGTCCTCATATTATATGTATAAAGGAGGGATAATATTTTGTTTTAGTTAATTTTGTATCCAGATATGTTGCTGAAGGTGATTACCTTGGAGTTCCCTGGTAGAATTTTGGGGGATACTTATATATACTGACAATATCATCCATGAATAGCAATACTTTGACTTCTTCCTTTCAAATTGTATCCCCTTGATCTCTATTAGTTGTCTTATTGCTCTAACTAAAACTTCAAGTACTATATTGAAAGATGTTTGGGACAGTCTTGTCCCAAACGTTAGTGTAATTGCTTTAAGTTTCTCTCCATTTAATTTGATGTTGGCTATTGGCTTATTGTATATTGCCTTTATTGTATTTATGTATGTGCCTTGTATTCTTAATTTCTCCAAGACTTTTATCATGAAGGGATATTGAATTTAGTCAGTGGCTATTTCAGCATCTAATGAAATGATCATGTTTTTTATTTTGGATTTTATTGATGGAGTTTCATATGTTGAATCATCCCTGCATCCCTGGGATGAAACCTACTTGATCAAGCTGGATGATGTTTTTTTGTGTTCTTGGATTCAGTTTTTGAGTGTTTTATTGAGGATTTTTACATAAGATTTCATTAGGGACATTAGTCTGAAATTCTTTATTGAGTCTTTGTGTGGCTTAGATATCAGGGTGACTTTGACCTTATAAAATGAATCTCACAATGTTCCTTCAGTTTCCATTTTGTGGAATAATTTAAGGAGTATTGGTATTAGCTCTTCTTTGCAAGTCTGGTAAAATTCTGCTCTAAAACCACCAAGTCCTATGCTTTTTTTTTTTTTTCTTTTTCTTTCCTTTTTTTTTTTTTTTAAGTTGGGAGACTTTCAATGACTGCTTATATTTCCTTAGGGTTATAGGTCTATTTAAATTGTTTGCCTAATCTTGATTTAACTTTGGTAAATGATATCTATCAAGAAAATTGTCCATTCGTTTAGATTTCCCAATTTTGTGGAATAGAAGTTTTTAAAGTAAGACCTAATGATTCTTTGGATTTCCTCTCTGTTGTTATGTTCTCCTTTTCATTCTGATTTTGTTAATTTGTATATTTTCACTTTCTGCCTTTTAGTTTGGCTAAGGGTATGATTCTTTTTGTTCTAGAGCTTTCATGTGTGCTATAATGTCAAAAATATAAGATCTCTCCGATTTCTTTATGAAGTCCCTTAGTGCTATGAACTTTCCTCTTTGCACTGCTTTTCTGTGTCTCATAAATTTGGGTGCATTGTGTATTCATCTTTATTTAGTTCTTTAATGTCTTTATTTCTTTCTTGACCCAGTGGTCACTAATTAGAGAATTGTTCAGTTTTCAATAGTTTGTAGGCTTTCTGTTGTTTCTGTTGTTTGTTGAAGTCCAGTTTTAATCTATGATAGTCAGATAAAATACAATTTTTTTATATCTGTTGAGACTTGCTTTGTGACTGATTACATGCTCAATTTTGAAGAAGGTTGAATGAGTTGGTGAGAAGAAGGTATATTCTTTTGTGTTTGAGTGAAATGTTCTGTACATGTCTATCAGGTTCATTTGATTCATAATGCCTGTTAGTTTCATTATTTCTCTGATTAGTTTCTGTCTTGATGACCTGTCCATTGGCGAGAGTGGGGTGTTGAAGCCTCCTACTATTAATGTGTGGGGTTTGATGTGTGATTTAAGCTTTGGTATTTTTTTTTTTTAACAAATGTGGGTGCCCTTGCATTTAAGGCATAGATACTCAGAATTGAGATGTCATCTTGGTGGAATTTTCCTTTGATGTGTATGAAATATTTTCCCCATCTCTTTTGATTAATTTTGGTTGTAAGTCTATTTTCTTAGATATTAGAATGGCTATTTCAGTTTGCTTCTTGGGTCTCTTTGCTTGGAAAATCTTTTCAAGTCCTTTATTCTAAGATAATGGCTATCTTTGATGCTGAGGTGTGTCTCTTGTATGTACCAGAATGATGGATCCTGTTTTCTCCACACTTTTTTTTTTGTTTGGTGTTTCGAGACAGGGTTTCTCTGTACTCCAGTGTCCTGGAACTCACTCTGTAGACCAGGCTGGCCTCGAACTCAGAAATCTGCCTGCCTCTGCCTCCCAAGTGCTGGGATTAAAGGCATGCGCCACCACTGCCCGGGATCCTGTTTTCTCATCCTTTCTGTTAGCTTATGTCTTTTTATTGGGGAATCGAGTACACTGATTTTGAGAGATATTAATGACCAATGATTGATAATTCCTGTTGTTTTAATGTTGATAATGGTAGTGATGTGTGTGTGTGTGTGTGTGTGTGTGTGTGTGTGTGTGTGTGTGTGTGTGTGTTTCTCTTCTTTTGGTTGTGCTGGTGTGGAGTTATTTATTTCCTGTGTTTTCATGGGTGCAGTTAACCTCCTTGGGTTGGAATTTTCCTTCTAGTATCTTCTATTTGGCTGGATTTGGGGATAGATATTGTTTAATTTGGTCTTGTCATGGAGTATCTTGTTTTCTCCATCTACAGTGATTGAAAGTTTTGCTCAGTATAATAGTCTGGGCTGGCATCTGTGCTCTCTTAGAGAATGGGGAAATCTGCCCTGGACCTTCTGGATTTTCAAGTCTCTGTTGAGAAGTTAGGTGTAATTCTAATAGGTCTGCTTTTATATTTTACTTGGCCTTTTCCCTTGCAGTTAATATTCTTTTTTATTTATTTTTTGTTTTGTATATTTAGTATTTTGATTATTATATGGCAGAAAGATCTAATCTATTTGTTGTTCTGTAAGCTTCTTGTATGTTTATAGGCATCTCTTTCATTAGGTTGAGGACATTTTCTTCTATGATTTTGTTGAAAATATTTTCTGGTCCTTTGAGCTGGGAATCTTCTTTTTCTCTTCCTATTATTCTTAGATTTTTGTCCTTTCACAATGTCCTAGATTTTTTGAATATTTTGTGTCAGGAGTTTTCTAGATCTAACATTTTTTTTTTGACCAATGTATTGATTTCTTCTATCATATCTTCTACACCTGAGATTCTTTTTTCCATCTCGTATATTCTGTTGTTGATGCTTGAATCTATAGTTCCTGTTCTCTTACTAGGTTTTCCATCTCTAGGGTTCCCTCAGTTTGTGTTTTCTTTATTGCTTTTATTTCCATTTCAGTTCTTGAACAGTTTTATTAATTTCTTTGACCTATTTGATTGTATTTTCCTGTATTTCCTTAAGGGATTTATTAAAAGGGATTATTTCCTCTTTAAAGGTCTCTATCATCTCCACAGGATTGGATTTAAGGTCATTTTCTCATGCTTCAGCTGTTTTAGGATGTGTACCACTTGCTGTAGTAGCAAAGCTGAACTCTGGTTATGTCATGTTATCCTGGTAGTTGCTGATTGTATTCTTAAGTTGGCCTCTGACCATGTGACTTTGTGGTTATTTTAGGTTCATGTGCTGATTTCTGAGTTTATCTTTGTTGGATGGGCAGTCTTTGAATGTTTTCTTCCCTTGGTCTCTGTCTCATCTCAGTCCTCTGATCTGAATAGCGTGGGGTTCTGCTGACCAGGGAATCTTTAAGAACAGTGGGGTGTCTCTACTGGGGGTTTTGTGACCTGTGTGGACTCTGAGGTTTTGCGTCCTAAAGTTGCTCTTGTCTGTGGCCAGCATGGTCTATGGTCCCTGGTGCCTGTGTGACCTCCAGGAAAAAAGGCAGGGTGGTGTGGCAGGAAATGGAACATAGGGTACAGGGTGCAGTTTACTGCTCTTGCATGTACTTTCAGGGGAGTTGGTGAGCAAGGACTTGGGGTGGGTCCCTGATGCCAGCAGGCCTCCAGAAAAGTAGGCAAAGTTGTGGAGCAGGAAATGGAGCACAGCCAAAATGATGATTTTAGAGCTATGTATACCCTACATTATGTCATAAAATGTGAGTTAGTCCTTCCATAGTCAGTCTTAGAACTGTGCATAGAGCAGGCATTCAACAAATTCAGTAAATATTTATACAATGAATAAGATTTCTAGAAGAATTTTTAAATATATCAAGTACTTAAAAGGTCACTTTAGTATATATATTTTAATGCTCCTAATTGTTTACATGGTAGTGAGTTGAACATGAGACACTCTTCCTTATTCATTCTATCATTTAGTTTTAATCTCTCTTTCAAAGATTCCTTTGTAAAGATGTTTTGACTTAAGTCCAGTGAAACATGGTACCTTGTAAAAGCTCACAGATATCTTTCATGAGAACAGGATTCATGGTTGATGCCAGCTAGACACAAGGCATATATGAGGCTGCATGAGGATCAGAAGTGCTTGCAAGACACATTTCCTGGAATGGTAATGTTTAAGTACAGTGAGGAGCTACACAAAGTTTCTCTTTGTCCACCACAAAACCATCTTCTACTGAGATAAAATTTGTTGTTTAGAGACTGTAAAATCCACTAAATCAGTAGTATATAACCAAGCTAGCCTTCTATTCATTTTCATTGCAGCCAAGTAAAAATATGTAGTGTACAGATATATGCCAGTTTGCTTAAAACCCATTTAATAATGTCTATTGTCCTTAAGATGAGGACAGAATTCCTTCAAATGACAGAGAGGCCCCTCTAACCTGGTCTCTCTTTACCTGTCTATCCTTATGCCGCACACTGGTCCTTCACCTCCCACCACTGAGATTATATAGTCCCATAAGAAATTGTATTAATCGTTCTCTTGGCCAGAGGGACTTTATATATGTTCTTTTTTTCTTGTCTTTTCATGTCCTAGATCACTGAACCATTCCAGGCACTGTCTGATCATCTTCTTTTGAATTAGGGGCAAAGAATAGAGAATAAGTGGGAAGACAATGACAACTTCTATCACCGCCACACTATAACCATATTGACGAATGCACGTTCCCTTGCAGAATGTATATCCTACATTATGTAATAAAATGTGAGTTAAGCCTTCCATAGTCAATCTTAGAACTCTGCATAGCAGGCATTCAACAAATCCAGTAGATATTTATACAATGAATAAGATTTCTAGGAGAATTTTTAAATACATCAAGTACTTAAAAGGTCACTTTAGTATAAATTTTAATGCTCCTAATTGTTTACATGGTTGTGAGTACATTTGGACATGAGAATCTCCATTTTTCATGAATTAGCCAATATCCACAATAAGCTTGACAAGTCAGTCATTTTATTTATTGAGACTTAAATCTCAGGTTGATGCAATAATTTGGTAGTAAAATTGGAGGGTCATGGTTCAAACTGACATGTCAACATAACACCCAAGATCTTATAATATGCAATTTTAAAAGTTCAAAGACACTCTATGGGTTCTCTTTGGCTGGTGGTTTAGTCCCTGGGAGCTCTGGGGTGTCTGGTTGGTTGATACTGTTGTTCTTCCTATGGGGTTGCAAACCCTTTCAGTTCCTTTAGTCCTCTCTATAACTCCTCCATTGGGGGCCTTATGTTCAGTCCAATGGTTGGCTGCAAGCATTTGCCTTTTAAATTCACATTTATTCTAGTGGTAGGTAAAGCACAAAATCTCTGTACCATGGACTCTGTATCTAGATGATGCAACTAGCAAAGACTGGCACGTTCAGGCAAACTTCTGTTGAATATTTTTAAACATGTAGGTTATTGTTATCTGTAAAATTTGCACTGTGAAATTAATTTCAAACTTTCTCCTGGATCAGTACTCACATATAGATCTGGGAATTATACATCTTTAAATATCATGGAGTTTGAAAATTATACGCAATTCTTAATTAAGAAAAATTCCAAGTTGTAAACTAATCTATGCATGGTCACTCATGAATTTATGGTTAGAGATGGCTTGTAGAAAGACATCTGCTTTTGGAAAGAGTGTAACTGTGAGGGAACAAACAAGAACTGCGAATGAGTGGATTAGGCAGCTCGGAATTCAGTTTTGGATGAGAAGAGGCTTTGGAAATATCTAGGCTCAGGAAACTTTTAGTATGGCTATGAAGTAATATGTTTTCATAATGGAGATGTCCAGAGCTTCACAGCTTTTAACCTAGGTAATGATAAACAGGAAGTTATGATGGCTTGGTACTAACACAGTAGTTGAAAACAAAAACAGAGGGAAAAATTTACTAAAGTTCCAAAGTTTGGGTGTTGGCATTTTTAAAATAGTCTAACATCATTTGGATATGAAACCAACACCTCATTATGACTTAGGCAGGAATAAAGGCTCTTAATGTAAATGAAGTTTATGGAATAACAGGATCAGAATTCCCTGAAATTATAAACTGTTTGATATTTATTTTCATCAAATGAGATTTATAGACAGCAAGTGTAATTCTGCTACTTTTTCTGGCAGTTTTATATGTAGAACTTTAAGCATAATGATAGTTTCTGTTTTTTCCTTTAAAATGGAAAACGTTTTCTCTATTGTGTCTTACAAGAAAGTAGAGACAGGGCTCACAGTGACTTAATTTCCTATTATCCCCCCCTATTTGCCATAAAAACCAACTCCAAACCATTCAGTGTTGTTTTATGTCGGTGTGACTTAAGAGCTCAAAGGATACAATCAGATGCTTGAATTTTATATTAATGTTTTGCTGGTCTTGGTGCCTTTTACTTTTATTTGTTTTTGTTAGCTTTTATACATTCATATGCTAAGGCTTGTGCCTAAGGAGGCCATGATTATTATAAACAACTCCGTAACTTCTGAAATCCTGAAGCATTATCTTCAGATTTCAAGAATACCTAATAACATTGATTATATATTAATTTGAGTTGTGTAACAGTCTGTGGACATATTGTTTACATATGAATTAGTCTTCCTAATATTTCTTTCTAAACCTCTACATTTTCATTTTGGAGATGTCTGAAAAAAATTGAAGTCAAGATACATAAATGTCAGAGGATATATAAGCAAGGGAATGTGATGACTTAAAAGGTGGGTTTTGCCCTCAAACATCCATGTTAACCACTCCCACTATTCATGACCACTGGATACTTGCCACTTTTCTACTTAGCTATAGGAAGAACTTGCCCATGAGTTTCCTCTTTAAACATTTATGAAGGACTTTGGGAAAGTTACTTCAGTAAAAGTTACTATGATTTTAGTTCAATAGCCACAGATAGGAGGATTTTTTTTCTTCCTTATTGGTTTTGAAATTTTATTTAAGACTGACTTGAGGTGATATGTGAATATCACATTGAAAGACTTGGAAAATAAAACTGATAGCCTCTTATATGCTTCACTTAAACATAATAATGACTCTGAGTTAACAGAGACCTGTGTATTAAGGGTCCCCCACTTCAGATGTTGAATACATCTGGACTTCTGTTAAGTTTTAAAGTCAGAGTTTCCTCTAACTCTTTTCTCAGGAGACAGGATTTGCTCAAGGAACTCATATTTGCCATCTTAGTTTTTGTATAGAGGATACAGATTAGGAACAGCCAATAAGGGGCATAGAGAGAAGATTGGGGCTTGTGTGAAGGTGGGGCAGGCGGAAGCACGACAGTCATCATGCCCTCTCTGTGAGATCATTTCTCCTCTCAGGCTATCAGTGTGTCCATTCTAGAAGCTCTGCTATAGTTCAAGACCAGAGATTGATGTTGATCAAAGTATTGACCACGGGATTGGATTGAAGTTTCAGGCTTTCTTCACTTGCCAAAGTTTGGGTTGGTGAAAAGTCCCAGTCTTTTAAGCACTATTATCTATGTTAATCTTGTCCAGTGAGCATCTGCCACCTGGAAGTGCTATTATCATGTGAATTTTTATAGGATTTTAGTAGCTCATATACTTTGTATAGTTATCCTATTTATTGTTTGCTTCATTCTGCACACTTAGCCCCATACATCAGAATATAAGTTTATATTACTTGTTAGTGTGTTCTCTGTACTTAAAACATTAATTGTCAATAAAATGGATTGCAAAAAATTTACTGAGTCAGTAAGTGAGTATTGCCACAGAATACACAATACAGTTTTAGCAAACATCAGCAAATTGTATCAGTTTATGCCACATTAAATGGCATAAAAATAAGTAATAACTGATAAAAGTTATCACAGACCAATTTAAGGGCAAAATAAATAATTGATCATTTTTCTTAAAATATATTTATTTAAGTTAACTATTATAATTAAAACAATTACTGAAGAGGAAAAGATAACTAAGTACAATGATTGATTATTATACTTCCACAAAATTAGTAAACTTTTAAAGAAAAGTTTTTAATTAGTAAAATTTTACTTATGATGAAATGCTATTATATACTTGAATACATAAAGTAAAAAAAAAAACCAAAGTTTTAGAGGCTGAAGAGATGACTCAGTGGTTAACAGCATTGACTGATCTTCCGGAGGTCCTGAGTTCAATTCCAAGCAACCCATTACCATCTGTAATGGGATCCAATGCCCTCTTTGGGTGTGTCTGAAGAGAGCTATAATGTAGCTATAGTGTAGCTATAGTGTATTCACAAACATAAAAATAAATAAATAAAATTAAAGAAAAACTAAGTTCTAGAAAATGATAAAGATTCCTATAAGTTAGCAAAGAATTAGTAGAAAAATGGGTAAAGAGTTGGAAAGGCAAGCTGTAGAAGAAGACCCTAGAAAGATAGTTTAATATTGATAATTTTTTCTTTTTTATTAATTTTTCTTTTCTCTCTTCTCTTCTCTTCTCTTCTCTTCTCTTCTCTTCTCTTCTCTTCTCTTCTCTTCTCTTCTCCTCCTCTCCCCTCCCCTCCCCTCCCCTCCCCTCCCCTCCCCCCTCCCCTCCCCTCCCCCTCCCCTCCCCCCCTCCCCTCCCCTCCCCTCCTCCCCTCCCCTCCCCCTCCCCTCCCCCTCCCCTCCCCTCCCCTCCCCCTCCCCTCCCCCCTCCTCTCCCCTCCCCTCTCCCCTCCCCTCCCCCCTCCCCTCCCCTCTCCCCTCCCCTCTCCTCTCCTCTTTTCTTTTCTTTTTTGCAATCCAGATTCTATTCCCCTCCTGGTCCACCCTCCAACTGTTCCACATTCCATACCTCCTCCCCACCCCCATCTCCACGAGGATGTTCTCCCCCTCCCACCCCCCACCAGACCTCTAAACTCCCTGGGGCCTTCAGTCTCTTGAGGGTTAGGCGCATATTCTTTGACTGAACCCAGACCCCGCAGTCCTCTGCTGTATATGTGTTGGGGGCCTCATATCAGATGGTGTATGCTGCCTGGTGATCCGGTGTCTGAGAAATCCTGGGTCCAGGTTAATTGAGACTGCTGGTCCTCCTACAGGGTCACCCTCCTAGTTCTGTAAGCTGTAAAAGCGCTTAGAAAAATAACAGTGATATGATACATCATACCCAAGTTTACAAATGTACAAGACCAGAAAGGTCAAGTGCTAGTTAAGATATAGAATACAATTATATTTAAATGAACATAGTCAATGTGATAATTTATGAAACAATTGAGATATGCTTATTCTATGACCTATCTTTTCTATGAATGAAACAAAACAATTAAGTTTACTTGGTTGTAATTTTGGGCAGGTAACAGGGAGATGCATTTGGAGCTAAGACAGCTACAGTTTAATTAGTTATATTGCAGGCCAATTGTGAATCTTGGGTTTCAAGACATCATAAACAGAGCATATACATAAGAAGCCTAAGGACCAAGACCCAATATTAACATCTCTAGAATGAGCAAAGGATGGGCAGCTGGAATCAGTGAATCACTGGGCAAATTTATGTGTCCTTTGCAGGTTTTTCCATCTTGCTCTCCAGATATTTAGGACTAGATAATTTTGTCATTCTTTGTCATAGAGAAAGGCATGTGAGTGTTGTGTTTTATAAGATGTTGAGCAGAATCCCTGATCTCTACTATCTCCATAGTATCTCTTCATTGTAATAATGAAAAATGTCTTCACATATAGCTGGATGGCAGCAGTAGATAGAGAGGACTTTCTATTATTGTAAAGAAGCTTATATAGCAATCAAATACATTAATAATTTATTTGGTGTGAAGGAAATATTACTGACTCCAAAATAGACATCTTTTTGAATATTGATACCATTGTCTCTGAATATTATAGTTACTATTCAAGTTCCAGCAACTTAACTTTGAAAACTCAGGTCTAGAAGTCAAAAATAATGGATACACCCACAGACTGACATTCATTGAACTCCTGCTAACTGACCTGATGGACTGTATAGATGACATCTGGTATTATAATGGCTTTAACTCCAATAGCAGCCAGTGAGACTGCTACACTTTCAGTCCCTTTTGCAAACCTACAACAAGGAGAGGAGGTAAAATTGAGAGAAAATGTGTGTGCTAAGGATAATATAATTCAGAATAGAGTTATTTAAATCTCTTTGGTTAAAGTGAGAGAAATCTACATTAAGTACAGATGGAAAAAAAAGAACAAGACAAACAAATATCAGAGTGTGAGAATAGTTTTTATACATTCAACAAAACCATCGAGAAGACAACAGGAAGCTGTATTTATGCTGCCTGAATCCAGATTCCCACATCGTGGGAATATTCCCTTTTCTATTTTTCATTTCATCACTGTTGCTTCTATGCTGACTTCTTTTTAATACTAGCTAAACATTCCATTCTTTGTTGGGGAGCATAAATACTCTTGCTAAATAGCATTAGGTTACTCAAAACATCTAGAGCCCTGCACAGCTACCATGTGTCCTTCTAGGCTTTGCTTGTTATTGTATATTTACTCCACACTCCACACGATAGCACACATAGGCATGAGCATATATTATCCTTTAAAAGACATTTGTGTACTCACTGTTTTGTTACTTAGCATTTGTTTATGAAGATATTCTTTCTTACAAAGATTTTATTTAAAAAAATGTACAGGGCTTGGGGAGATGGAGCAATGGATGGGAGCTTTTGCTTTTGTATAAGGGTCTGAGATAAAAATCCTTAGAGTCTATGTCATGAATGTGCATATAACTGCAGTTCTGGGAGCAAGAAGGGAAAACAGGTGGGTTGAAGGCCATCAGTCTAACTTTCAGTGGAAAGGGAAAATGAAGGAGTAGTAGAACAGGATAATTCATGTTCTTCTTTGGCCTCCACACATTTGGATTGTGTATACATCTGCACATACATGTGTACATATTCCACAAGTACTATGAAACACACATAAATAAAATAAAAATACGCAGTGTGCTTTATTATGCAGATATTTGTGTTCTGCAACCATTTCCTTCAATGTATTTCCAACTTATTAGTTTTCTGAGATTTTTGTTTTGTTTTGTTTGTTTGTTTGTAAAGCAATGTGAAATGAATGATGAATAAAAGCAACCAGAAATACATTTTAGACTGTGTTCTAGAATAAAAGACTAGCTATGGAATTCGTGACTAAAAGCCTGTTCACATTTTTGAAGCTTTTTAAAGGAAAACATACAAATTACCATAAGATATATGAAAAAGTGTCTACATTATTAGTCATCTTGGAAACAATGACTATTACTTAAGAATTATGGTATACAAAAGCCACACACTAAAAAAAAAATAGCACCACCAACAAACTCATAGAGGAACTAAACAGGAAAACAACATTTATGAACAACCTCAATGAACACAAAACACTCACATGGGCAAACCAAAGCATTGATGGAGATACCACAACTCAGAACTTCAAGTTATACTGTGATGTAACAAATTTGGAATTTATAGCAACCAGTTAAGAAAAGTACTTTCTTAAGGACATGTACTGTTTTAACCATGAAATATAAAATTTCCCATTTCTAGGATGAGAAAGAATACAAGTAAAATTAATTCACAAAATGTATGTTTTTCCATTTTTCCTTTTATTAAAAATAGATTCTTTTCTCATACAATGTATCCTGATTATAGTTTTCCCTCCCTCTACTCTCCCTAGTTCCTCCTCATCCATTTCCCTGTGTTTCTGCTCCTCTTCTTTCCCTGTTTAGAAAAGAACAGGCTTCTAAGAAATAACATTTAACCATGACAAAATAAATTATAATAAGATGAAGCAAGAACTGTCATATGAAGTTGGACACAGCAACCTAGGAAGGCAACAGGAAGAAAAAACTCCAAAGAGAAGGCACAATAGTCAGTGATCCACTTGATCTCACAGTCAGGGATCCCATAAAAATACTAAGATAATATATTCAGAACACTTGGTGCAGACCCATGCAAACCCTGTGCTTGCAGATTCAGTCTCTGAGCTCTTATGAGCTTTGCTCAATTTTGTCAGAGGACCTTGCTCTCCTGGTGTCCTCCATGCTCTCTGGTTCTTACAATTTCCACACAATTCCCTGTGCTCTGAGGAGAGGGATTTGTTGGAGGCTTCCCATTTAGACTCTCTTTCCCCATAATGATATGTTCTCATCTGCTGCCAAAGGAAGCCTCTCTGATGATCACTGTATAAGACAGTAATCTATGAGTGCAGCAGAATATCAATAGGCATCATTTTATTGATAATTTTTTTAAAAGAACAGTAGCATTTGGTTTATCCTATGTCTCTTGACTAGCTAGACACTGGTTCTTGGTTGGTTCCTTCTCAAGAAGTCTGTCTTGAGTCAAATCAGACATTGATTGGCCACTCCCACAAGTTCTTTGCCACCATTGCCCTAGCGTAGCTGCCCATAGGACAGATATTTAGCCAAAGGTTTAGTGGCTGGGTTGGTATCCATGTTTTTTATCCCCATAGTCTGAAGAGTACCTTCATTTATCAATGAGAGTAGAATGTAGAAGTGAAGATTCGATGTAGGCACCAGCTCAACTTATCCATGTTCAGTGACTTGTATGCATATCATCCTTGACAATGGGCCACTACTGTCAATTTGGGGAGAGCAACCCTTTGTCTTAGCAACAACCTGTGTTATTTTGGGGAATTTCATGGAATTCTCTTGGTCAACAACTCAATCAAATGCAACCAAGTCCTGTCATTTGAAGCATCACCTGAAAACATGAGATGGCCAGCTGAGACTCTCTGTAGTTCCTATTACTAGGAGTACTCTTTAGGATGACTTTCATATATTATGGGTAGTTTCCCACTGCACTGTGTTTCTGGAGGTCTCATATTTTTCAATTTCATGTTGTACTACAGAGCTGTAGTAATGAAAACCACATGGTATTGGCATAAAAACAGACACATTGATCAATGGAATCGAAGACCCAGACAGAAATCCACACACATATGGACAACTTATTTTTGATAAAGAAGCCAGAAATACACACTGAAAAACAAAACAAAGCATAACCTTCAACAAATGGTTCTGATAAAACTGGATGTCTACATGTAGAAGAATGCAAATTGATCCATACTTATCTCTTCACCAAAAACTCAAGTCTAAGTGGATCAAAGACCTCAACATAAAAGCAGATATACTAAACTTTATAAAAGAGAAAGTGGGGAATACTCTTGAATGCACTTGGCACAGGAGATGACTTTCTGAACAGAATAGTGATAGCTCAGGCACTAAAATCAACAATAAATAGGACCTCCTGAAACTGAAAATCTCTTTTGGACAGTAAATGACACTGTCATTCAGACAAAGCAGCATCTTACAGAATGGGTAAGGATCTTTTACAAACTACATACCCAGTAGGGGACTAATATCCAAAATACATTAAAAAATGCAACGAACTAGATATTTTAACAATCCAATTAAAAAATGTGGTAAAGACCTAAACAGAGAATTCTCAATAGAAGAATCTAAAATGACTAAAAAAAAATGTTCAATATCCTTAGCCATCAGGTAAATACAAATCGAAATGACTTTGAGATCCTGTCTTATACCTGTCTGAATGGCTAAGGTCAATAATACAAGTGACAACTCAGGTAAGGATATGGAACAGGGAACACTCCTCCATCCATTGCTGGTAGGAGTGCAAACTAATACAACCAGTTTTGAAATCAATACAGCAGTTCCTTGGAAAGTTGGGAATCCATCCACCTCAAGATCCAGCTATACTACTCTTGGGTATATGCCCATCCTACCACAAAGATACTTAATCAACCATGTTGCAGCTCTAATCATAATAGCCAGAAACTGGATACAACCTAGATGTGCCTCAACAGAAGAATGGATAAAGAAAATGTCATATATTTACAAGATGAAGCATTACTCAGCTGTTAAAAAAAATGACACCATGAAATTTACAGGCAAATGGATGAAACTGGAAAAAATCATTCTAAGTGAGGTAACCAGACCCAGAAATAGGAATATGATCTGCATTTACACATAAATGAATATTACCTGTTAAATAAATGATAACCAAGCTACAATCCATAGACTCAGAGACATTAGGTAAAGAGGAGAGGTCTAGGGAGAATGTATGTCTCTCCATGGGAGAGAAAATAAAATAGATTTTACATGTGGAAGGAGGGCTGGGAGCTGCTGGGGATTGGTGTGAGGGGATCAAGTAGGAGGAAATGGGATGGGGGAGAGGATATAGGGAAAGACAACTGAAACTGGAGGGCATTTGAGATGTAGTATGGAAATCTAGTGCAGTGTAACATATTTCTAAGTGAACTATCTAAATGTTTCTTACTTAAGCTGGCCCCAATAATGTAAAGAATCACTTATGTATTGTGGGTTTTATAATTTCACATTTAGAAGGTTTTGAAAGAGTGGTAGTCACAGTTATTTCTGGTAGGTGACTTGTCTGGTATAATTTGAAAAAAAATCACTGTTTGTGTGAATGTATGTGTACATGTATGGCCTTATATATATTTCACATACAAATGGTTTACTTTTGAAACCATAAAAAGTCAGGCTTTTCTACACTGAGACTTTCTACTGTTACATGTTAATCTTCCAAAAGTTATGCTGAGATAATATATAATGATTTTTTTTACAAAATTCTTATAATAGAAATATTTTTAAAGTATCAAATGTTAATCATAGGAAAGTTAAAAAACATTTCTCTCTTTATGAAAATTTGGTCAATCATCAGAAAGTCAAAGAAATATTTTCCATAAAATATTGAAATGATGTATGGAAAATCTGAAAGTAATACCCCTTTACAGTATAACTAAAGTGACTGTATTTATTTACGTAAAATGAAAGTGACTCAGAATATAGGCAATACTTTTTCTTTTGTTATTGTGGTTTTCTTATATTAGGGAACACTGTATGATCTGTCTTCTACTTAATTAAAAGCATTAATGGGTCTTTCCAGATGCTATGAGCATGAACATAAGTGTTTTGACATCAGCTGAATAGATGAAGCCACCTGCCTGCTCCACTCTTGGCTTCGTGAATGATTTGCATTCCTGTGGCCTGTTGCTCCACATGAGCAGTCTCAACACTTCATAGCCCTGAGGCCTGTTTAATATCGCCAGTGCCTTCCAGCTATGAGAGCTTTCTTCTACGTTAGTACGAGCACTTAACAGTAAGGATCTACTCCTTAATTTCTCTCTTTAAAAACAGTATGTTTTCCTATGAACTCACAGAGACTATGACAGCATGCACAGGGTCTGCACAAGTCTGGGTCTGATGGGGTTCCAGTGCTGAGAGGCTAAATGGGCACAAGTCATCATCCCTTACCCACAAGCTATATCCAATTTGTAAGATAACCACTCACAAATGGAAAAATAATTTTCTTCAATAGAGTCTCACTGGTCATACAAACCTTTCTTAAGGGCCTCAGCATTAGAAGCCCAAGACAAAATCAATGGCATTCTATGAAGGTTCTTTGTGTCATCATGCTTTGTCAGGCCTTCCCTCCCTCCCTCCCTTCCTTCCTTTCTTTCTTTTCTCCTCCTCCTCTTCGTCTCTTCCTCCTCTTTCTCTTGCTCCTCCTCTTCTTCCTCATTTTCTTTTGTCTCTAACAGGTCCTCAGCATATATATTCTGGTTTTGTGTTCTATGGGATTTCTGTGTATGTGAGTGTCTGCTTCCATATATATTTCCTTAGCTTTTTTTTTTTTTCATCTTCTTGTTTGTTTTGTTGTTGTTTTTGTATTGTCCCATTTTGGTATATTTTGTTTTTACACCACCACCACCACCACCACCATCATCATCATCATTATTAATAATAATTATTTTACTGCTATTGAAGACCACCCTTACTCCATAGTGATCTGATAAGATGCATGGGATTATTTGTTTGCTTATATCTGTTGAGGTCTGTTTTGTGACCAATTATATGGTCAATTTTGGAGAAGGTACCATGAGGTGCTGAGAAGAAGGTATAATCTTTTGATTTAGGATGAAATTTTCTATATCTCTATATCTCTATCTCTATCTATGTATCTATGTATCTATGTATCTATCTATGTATCTATCTATGTATCTATGTATCTATCTATGTATCTATGTATCTATGTATCTATGTATCTATGTATCTATGTATCTATCTATCTATCTATCTATCTATCTATCTATCTATCTATCTATCTATCTATCTATCTATCTATATCTATCTGTTAAGTCCATTTGGTCCAAAACTTCAAATAGATTCACTGTGTCTCTGTTTAGTTTGTGTTTCCCTGATCAGTCCATTGAGGAGAGTGGAGTATTGAAGTCACCCACAATTACTGTGTGAGATGCAATGTGTGCTTTAAGCTTTAGTAAAGTTTTTTTAGCGAATGAGGGTGCCCTTGCATTTGGAGCATAGATGTTCAGAATTGAGAGTTCTTCTTGGTGGATTTTTCCTTTGACCAGTATGAAGTGCCCTTTATGGTTTTTTTTGATGACTTTTGGTTGAAAGTCAATTTTATCTGCTATTAGAATGGCTACTCCAGCTTGTTTCCTGGGACCACTTTCTTGGAAAATTGTTTTCCAGCCTTTTACTCTGTGGTAGTGTTTGCCTTTGACACTAAGGTGCATTTCCTGTATGTAGCAAAATTCAGGGTCCTGTTTATGTATCTAGACTGTTTGTCTATGTCTTTTTATTGGAGAATTGAGTCCATTGATGTTAAGAGATATTAAGGAATAGTGATTGTTGCTTCCTGTCAATTTTGATGTTATTTTTATGTTTGAGTGGTTATCTTCTTTTGAGTTTGTTTAAAGAAGATTACTATCTTCCTTTTTCTAGGGTGTACTTTCCCTCCTTGTATTGGTGTTTTCCGTCTATTATCCATTATAGGGCTGGATTTGTGGAAAGATATTGTTTAAATTTGGTTTTATCATGGAATATCTTGGTTTCTCCATCTATGGTGATTGAGAGTTTTGCTGGGTATAGTAGTCTGGGCTGGCATTTGTGTTCTCTTAGAGTCTGTATGAGATCTGCCCAGGATCTTCTTGCTTTCATGGTCTCTGGTGAGAAGTCTGGTGTAATTCTGATAGGTTTTCCTTTATATGTTACTTGGCTTTTTCTCTTACTGCTTTTCATATTTTTTTTTATTTAGTACATTTGGTGTTTTGATTATTATGTGACAGGAGGTATTTCTGTTCTGGTCTAGTCTGTTTGGAGTTCTGTAGGCTTCTTGGATGTTCATGGGCATCTCTCTCTTTAGGTTAGGGAAGTTTTCTTCTACAATTTTGTTGAAGATATTTACTGGCCCTTTAAGTTGTATTCTCTTCTATACCTATAATCCTTAGGTTTGGTCTTCTCATTGTGTCCTGGATTTCTTGGATGTTTTGGGTTATAAGCTTTTTTGCAATTTTGCATTTTCTTTGACTGTTGAGTCAATGTTTTCTATGGTATCTTCGGCACCTGAGATTCTTTCTATCTCTTGTATTCTGTTGTTGATGCTTGCATCTATGACTCCTGAATTCTTTCCAAGATTTTCTATCTCCAGATATGTCTCACTTTGTGATTTCTTTATTGTTTCTACTTCCAGTTTTAGATCCTGGATAATTTTGTTCAGTTCCTTCACTTGTTTGTTTGTGTTTTCCTGTAATTCGTTAAAGGATTTTTGTGTTTCCTCTTTATGGGCTTCTACCTGTTGACTCATGTTCTCCTGTACTTCTTTAAGGGAGTTATTTATGTCCTTCTTGAAATCCTCTATTGGCATCATGAGATGTGATTTTAAATCCAGGTCTTGCTATTCTGTTGTGTTGGGGTATCCAGGACTTGCTGTTGTGGGAGAACTTGATTCAAATGGTGCCATGTTGCCTTGGTTTCTGCTGGTCATGTTTTTGCATTTGCCTTTTGCCATCCAGTTATCTCTGGCGTTAGCTGGTGTTGCTGTCTCTGACTGTGGCTTATCTGTCATGCAAGCCTCTGTATCTGTGTTCCTGGGAGACCCATTCTTTCCATGTACACTGGTATGTAGGTACTCCTTCGAGACCTGCTCTCTTGTGGTTGTATTTTGGTATGTAGCTCTGTGGCCCCCATCAACTCTGGGTGCAGGTGGAAATCAGAAGACTCCTTTCCCAGGCTGTTCCTAGGCTCTTGCTTGTGTCCTCAGGGTTTCCAGCTGTTTCCTCTGAGCAGTAGGGGTGATCCTACCTGTGCTGCTTGGTTTCTGCACTCCTGAGTGGTTAGCTACCTCTGTGTGTCACTTGGATATGGCGTGCTGTGCCAGAGGATGGACCCAAGCCAGAGACGGAAACCAGGGGGCTTCTGCCAGAGATTTTGGGGTGTGAACCTCTGAGCAGTGGACGTGGTTCTACCTGTGCAGGCTGGTTTCTCCCAATAATTATTTTAGATGTATGTCTGTATCTTGATGAGAGAAAGAGAAAGGGTGTGGATTTGGATGGGTGGGGAAGTAGAAAGGATTTGGGAGGAGTTGGGGTAGAGGAAACTATAATCAGAATGTATTATATTAAAAATCAAATTTCAATAAAAGTATTGTGTTTTTCAAATATCCTGAGTGTTATTATTTTGAAAAAGCCATGGAGAAACATATTATTTTATGTGTATTTAAAATATACTAATGATGTACTGTTGTATTTGTATATATATACGAATAGTTTGCACAAAGTAACACTGGTTGGTGTGACAATGTTCCCCACATGAGCCAGAGATTATTTAAGAGCAAAAGCAACAACATCTCCAAACCAAACCAAACCAAACCAAACCAAACCAAACCAAACCAAACCAAACCACCACCACCAACAACAAAAGTATATGTTAAAGGAAAATTCTCTTTGACTATGTAAGAAGAGTTTAAGAGATTCTCAAAGTAAAATAAGATGTTACAGTGGCCCTTAGTTGACTCCCAGAACTTGAAGAAGCACCCACTGAAGGTAAGACTCTGTTGTTGAAGATAATACTTACTTCAGACACAGAGCTTGGAATTGAGCTAGAACTGACCTGGAAGCCTCCTCCCTGAGGACTAGTTCTCATAGTATCTAAAAGTGAAAGACAAACTGCTGAGCAGGAAAAGCCATCAATAGTCTTATCCAGGTGTAAAGTATACAAACTAATGACCAGCATGGGAGCATATTCCCAAGAGTAAAGTAGTGGCACTTATTATACTTGGTGGGGAAGATAATCTAATTGTAAGACGGGGTGTCTAATTGCAAGTAAGAGGAAATTAATAAGAAAAATTGTATACTGGTTCTAAATCTAGCCAACTACCCATAACTGGTGAGGCAATCAACCGTAGAAAAGATCCTACTACTACCACTTTCCTAAAATAGTATAATTCCTAACTGCATTCTAAATACTTATCTCTACATCTACAGATAAGTGTAGCACTCACCTCTCATCAAAGAAGCATCTTTTTGTAGCTGATAGAGACTTACAAAAACTCAAAACTAGTCAAATTACAGAAATCATTCAACTGTTGGGTGTCCCTCCCCAATTCCTACATAGCTAATACAACTCTTATACATAAGGCTCTGAGAACAGCAAAAGAAGGGTAAGAGAGATTTTAACAGTCAGAGGACCAGGACATTTGCTGTGAGATAATATATTCTATATGTAACAGGAAAGCCACATCCATGAAATCTCAGCAATATGGTTCTTTGATCAAGACAGACCTAATGACAATACCAGTTGACATGCCAGCATGGATAGGAAAACTACACAAGGCCTTATCCTTAGAATGACTTCTGAGACACAAAATTCAGTCTTTCCAGTAATGAGCTTTCTGATGGGTTAGTTACTTCCAAGCTGTCAACCCTAAATACATATATGATCAACACTAAATGGACTCAACAGGATATATATGAAGAGGTCATAAATTTAAGAGGGAGTTAGGGATACAGAATGATATAGATATGAAGGAGGGGTGGAAATATAGTGTACTTATGCATGAAGTTCTCAAAAAATTAAGTTAATTTTTTCTCAATTTAGACCAACATAAAATAAAATTAACTACTTTTGATGTACCAAATTAAGATAAAATAAATGTATTCTTTCCCTAATCATTAGCACATTATTCTTTCAGAGAGTCAGTATTCTTTATTTTAAATGAAAAATGGTGTATGAGACCAATACTATGCATCTTGACATTATTATGCACAGAATGTTTCTTTATTTCTCGATTTAGACTATACTATCCCCATGTGTTAAGATTAAACTTCCTGGACTAGAACCAAATTAGCACATAAACTTGACATTTCCTGTCCCAGAGAGGGTAGATAGGTGTACAGGACAAGTTAGGGGAGTGAATTACAGCTCTTTCCATTAAGTATATATTAATATAAGTGGAAAAAGAAAGACATACTGGGAGGAATCTAATGAACAGTTTATTTTAAATTACTCTGACACTATTTTTAACAAAAATGCAGGCTGAGGAAATTTCTCAGTGAGTCAAGTACTTGTTGGGCAAGAACAAGCCTACGAGTTTGGATTTCCAGAACTTACATAAAGCTGGACACAGTGGTGTGTGTCTGTATTCAGTTCTACAGGGTAGGAGGTGAGACAAGAAAATCCATGGAAGCTCAAGGGACAACTAGACAGGTACTCAGTGGTGAACAAGGAATCCAACTCTATATAAGGTAGGTGAAATCTGACACTTTAGATTGTGTGCGCGAGTACCCACCTCACAAAGAGAGGAAGAGAGACAGAGATACAGACACAGACACACAGATAGATATACAAACACACACAGACAGACAGAGACATAGAGAAAGAGATACTCATACACACATATGGGGGAGAGAGAGAGAAAGAGAGAGAAATAAACACACACACAGATACATACACATGTAAATATATAATGTGTTAAAAACTACAACCTACGACTGTTGGAGGATACTGAAAAAAGTACTATAAGAAAAGGAAAGCAATCACATTCAAGAACTTTATCAGTATCCTGAGTTTTCAACATTGGAAAAATAAAAGACAAAAAAACACCTTAAAAGTAAAACATGAGGAAAAATTAGAAAGAGCGCAGCCAACATCAATAAAATAGTGAAACTATGTAGACTAATAGAACTTAACACTAGCTCACTGAAATTATAGATAAAGTAGATATATATTTCTTATTTTTAAACTCTAGTATTATTTAATTAAAATTGGGGATAAATTCTTAAGCAAAATATCCCAGAAATGAAAAACATTCTTAACTATAATTTTTTACATCTTTAAATTGGTCATATACTAATTCCTTTTTTTTTTTTTTGGTTTTTTGAGACAGGGTTTCTCTGTGTAGCCCTGGCTGTTCTGAAACTCACTCTGTAGATCAAGCTGGCCTCAAACTCAGAAATCCGCCTGCCTCTGCCTCCCAAGTGCTGGGATTAAAGGCGTGCACCACCACTGCCAGGTCGTATACCTATTTCTTAATACTGAGCTCATTAGCCAAAATTATTGTGAGTGTTGTTATAGATAGTAACTTAAAGGTTTTTGTTAACAGTTTTGATGTAAAAATGTTAACAGTTTTTAATTTTTTAATTTAAATTTTAAATTCTATATCATTTTGTTTGATGCCTCTTCATTGGTTGCTTCCTTACTGTATGTGAATGTTTTGAGTTTATGAGATATGTTTTGTCAATTATCAGCTTTATTTCTATTTCTTTTTTAATTAATTAATTAATTAACATTACATATTTCATCCCCCCCTCCAGTCCACCCTCAGACTGTTCTACATTCCATACTTCCTCCCCACATCCCTGCCTCCACGTGGATGTCCCCACCCCCACTCCACCTGATCTCTAAACTCCCTGGGGCCTCCAGATACATCATCCTCTAATGAACACAGACCCGGTAGTCCTCTACTGTATGTGTGTTGGGGGCTGGTATACTCTGCCTGTTTGGTGGTCCAGTGTTTGAGAGATCTTGGGGGTCCAATTGAGACTGCTGCTCCTCCTACATGGTCTCCCTTCTCCTCAGCTTCTTTCAGCCTTCCCCAATTCAACAACAGGGGTCAGCTGCTTCTTTCCATTGGTTGGGTGCAATCATCTGCATCTGACTCTTTTAGCTGCTTGTTGGGTCTTCTGGAGTGCGGTCATGCTAGGTCCCTTTTTGTGAGCACTCTATAACCTCAGTAATAGCGCCAGGCCTTGGGACCTCCCCTCGGGCTGGATTCCACTTTGGGCCTGTCGCTGGATCTTCTTTTCCTTAGGCTCCTTTCCATTTCCATCCCTGTAATTCTTTCAGACAGGAACAATTATGGGTCAGAGTTGTGACTGTGGAAAGGCCCCCTTCTCCCTCATTTGATGCCCTGTCTTCCTGCTAGAGGTGGACTCTGTAAGTTCCCTCTCCCTACTGTCGAGCATTTCATTTAAGGTCCCTTCCGTTGAGTCCTGAGAGTCTCTCACCTCCCAGGTCTCTGCTGCATTCTGGAGGGTCCCCCCAACCTCCTATCTCCTGAGGTTGCCTGTTTCCATTCTTTCTGCTGGCCCTCAGGGCTTCAATCTTTTTCCCTCATCCAATATCAGATCATCTTCCCTTCTCCCCCCCCCCCAATTTTCCCCACCTGTCCACTTTCCCTCCAAGGTCCCTCCCTCCCTCCCTCCCTCCATCCCCCATCCCTCCCTCCCTCTCTCCCAACTTGTGATTGCTTTCTTCTCCATCCAATACCTAAACCACACAAGGACCCAACCAATAAAGAGAACTTCAGACCAATCTCACTTATGAATATCAATGCAAAACTACTCAATAAAATTCTTGCAAACTGAATCCAAAAACACATCAAAACCCTCATTCACCACTATCAAATAGGCTTCATCCCAGGGATGTAAGGTTGGTCTAATATACAAAAATCCATTAATGCAATCCACTATATAAACAAACTCAAAGAAAAAAAATTACATGATCATCTCCTTAGACGCAGAAAAAGCATTTGACAAAATACAACACCCCTTCATGTTAAAAGTATTGGAGAGATAAGAAATTCAAGGCCTATACCTAAACATAATAAAAGCAATTTACTGCAAATCAAGAGCCAATATAAAATTAAATGGAGACATACTGTTGGTAGCGGAACCTCCGAGACATGTGACATCACATAGGCAACAGCACGAACCTATATGCCTGTTGCCAAGGCAATAGCTACCATATTCCCAGAATCCCTTGGGCTCACCTTTACCTGTGACCACATCATCATCTCTGTATGTATAAGAGAAGCACCTCCCTCTCTCTCTCTCTTCCCCTCTTCTCTTTCCACTGCAACCTTTGCCCTTTCCCTTCTCAATAAATGTCACGTGGAACTGTTTGGCCTGGTGTGGTCTTTCTGGAGCTGCCACAGCTGCTGCCAACCCCAACATCGGTGCCGAAACGCAGGGGAGCTGTGGACCCAGGTGACCAGCGGTCGTCATCCGTTGTGGCCGGGAAGACGCTGCTGCCGCCAAGAACCAACACCATTGCCATCACCAACTACAGCCATCTGCCGTCATCGTCATCCACCACGTGGATTTCCACTACTGCACAGACACCGCTGTGAGACTCACAGGCTTCTATCATGTGAGCTCTGTGCTGCAGCCTACCACGTGGCCAACTGACCAAATGGTTCCACATTTCCTGCTACCTGACTGCAAATTCCCGCAAAAACATGTCGGCTGTATTAATTGGTAAGGAGTTTCTCCTGTTAACCGGAGGGAACCTTAGGCCCAGATAAGGCCTGGCCAGCCTCTTTTGGGCTAAGGATTGGCTTTCAATGCCCAGTTCATACAACTGTACTCCTGACTGACATTCGTGTTAGGATATTGGGCCCTTGGGTGACCCCTCTCTCTTGGAAGAAACCTAAACTTCCTTTTTGTTTTGTTTTTTTTAGCTCTCGCAGCTGCCTAAAATTCTGGGACAAGTTGGGTGCTTTCTGACATTTCCAGTAAATGTCACAGGGCCACTAGGCTTTCTTGGCCAACCTGAATTTCTAGCTTGGCCATAACCGTGTTGCTAATAAATAGTCCTCCAGGATGCTGGTTCAGATTACTTAGCAACTACCCCCCTCACCCAATGGGCACTAATTTGTCTTTGACCGTTCTTCCAGGTACACTACTGGCATGTCTCCTGGAAAAACTCAAATCTCTGAAACTAATGCCCAATTTGAGGTGCTCAAAACTGATAAACCTCTGCAATAAGGTCTGGATTCAATATCCATTAGATAATAATTCCAAATGGCCACCTAATGGCACTCTAGACCAGATCGTTTTAAGAGATCTTCATATATATTGTCAGCAATCTGGTAAATGGAATGAGGTTTTATATGTTCAAACTTTCATCTATCTCTGCTCTAAACCCTCCCTCTGCTCTTTGCGTCCTCCAACCCAGTGTCTCTTGGCCATGAAACCTACCTAACTTCCACTAGATGACATTACGCTTGATCCTGCTTACAAGTCACCTCCCATTCGCCACAGACCTGCTGCCATGCCTGCAAAAATCCAAACTGCCGCCTCAGTTTCTCTTTCTCACCTGGACCCAGAGCCTTATAACTCGACCTCTCCAGACCCCTCCCCTCCTTCTCTGCCAGCTGTAGGTCGATCCAAATGCCCTGAACTGGCACCGAACTTTATACCCCTCCTATCACGCGTTCCAAGGCTACAACCAGACCCCCAAGTCCTTCTCCTCCTCCAAGAACACCTGACCCAGCACCAGTCCTTCCTTTAAGGGAAGTGGCTGGAGTTGATGGTCTGGTCAGAGTACATGTTCCTTTCTTGCTGAAGTGAACTTTCTCAAATAGAAAGTAGACTGGGGGCACCTGCACAAGGCAGGAGCGTACCAGCCTCCCTTTGGCGACCTCTACTCCAGGGATCAACTGCACTGAGCATACAGGTACCCAGGGACCCCCCAATATAACATCGCTTGGGACACAGCCTGTTGGGCTTCCATCTGCGCCCAAGAGCGGGGCAGTTCTGCGGTCATCTGGGTGCCAGCTCTGCTGTGGGCCATCTGCCCTGCAGAGTGATCTGCGCCGAGAGAGTGCAGAGTGCACTCCGTCATCTTTGCTCCAGCAACAGGGAAACTCGGACCTCCAGACACAGGGACAATCAAACGTAATATCGCTTGGGTCTCAGCCAGCTTGTGTGCTCCCTGCTCCCAAGAGAGGGCAGGTCTGCGGTCACCTACATGCCAGCTCTGCTTTGGGACATCTGCCCTGCAGAGGAACCCTCTACCCCCAGCACTGGGAGAGAGCTCACCCCCACAGGGTGGGAGCACACCAGCCTCCCCTTGGCGACCTCTACTCCTGGGATCCACTACTGAGCCTTTGGATATGCAGGGATTCCCCAATATAACATCACTTGGGGCAAGGCACATCAGAGCTCCAAAGTCACTCAGGAGCAGGGCAGGCCCCAGAAATCGGTGCCAGGGGAATCCCAGTAATCCTGGGTGGGGGTGGGGGAAGAAATAGCCTTGCAGGCTCACAGGAGGTCCAACCAACAGGCAGTGACAGCAGGACCAACCAACACCAGTTGTAACCAGATGGCAAAAGGCAAATGTAGGAACGTTATTAACAGAAATCAAAGTAATATGTCACCATCCGAACCCAACTCTCCAACAGCAGCAAGTCCTGGATACCCCATCAAACCCAAAAGGCAGAATATGGATTTAAAATCACTTCTCATGATGCTATTAGAGGATTTCAAGAAGGACACAAATAAATCTCATTAAGAAATACAGGAGAACATGAATCAATGGGTAGAAGCCCTTACAAGGGAATCACAAAAATCGCATAAAGAAATGCAGAAGAATATGGGTCAACAGATGGAGGCCCATAGGGAGGCAACACAAAAATCGCTTAAAGAAATGAATCAACAGGTAGATGCCCTTACAAAGGAAACACGAGAATCACTTAAAGAAATGCAGGAGACGATGGATCAACAGATGGAAGCCCATGAGGAGGAAACACAAGAATCACTTAGAGAAATACAGGAGAACTTGGGGTCAACAGGCAGAAATCCTGAAAGAGAAAATGCAAAAATATCTTAAAGAAATACAGGAAAATACAAGCAAACAAGTGAAGGATCTGAGCAAATCCATCCAGGATCTAAAAAAGGAAGTAGAAACAACTAAGAAATCACAAAGGGAGACAACTTTGGAGATAGAAAACCTTGGGAAGAAATCAGGAGTCATAGATGCAAACATCAACAATAGAATACAAGAGATGGAAGAACGAATCTCAGGTGCTGAAGACACCATAGAAAGCATCGACTCAACAGTCAACATGCAAAAGTGCAAAAAACGTGTAACCCAAAACATCCAGGAAATCCAGGACACAGTGAGAAGACCAAACCTAAGGATTATAGGTATAGATGAGAGTGAAGATTTGCAACTTAAAGGGCCAGTAAATATCTTCAATAAAATTATGGAGGAAAACTTCCCTAACCTAAAGAGAGAGATGCCGATGAATGTACAAGAAACCTACAGAACTCCAAACAGACAGGACCAGAACAGAAATACCTCCCATCACATAATAATCAAAACACCAAATGTACTAAACAAAGAAAGAATATTAAAAGCAGTAAGAGAAAAAGGCCAGGTAACATATAAAGGAAGACCTATCTGAATCACATCAGACTTCTCACCAGAGACTATGAAAGCCAGAAGATCCTGGGCAGATCTCATGTAGACACTAAGAGAACACAAATGCCAGCCTAGACTACTATACCCAGCAAAACTCAAACACCATATATGGAAAGACCAAGATATTCCATGATAAAACAAAATTTACACAATAACTTTCCACAAACCCAGCCCTACAAAGGATAATAGGTGGAAACCGCCAATACAAGGAGAAAAATTACACCCTGGAAAAAATGAGATAGTAACATTCTTTCATCAAACCCAAAAATAGATAACCACTCAATCATAAAGATAGCGTCAAGAATAGCAGGTGGCAATAATCACTATTCCTTAATCTCTCTTAATATCAATGGTCTCAATTCCCCAATAAAAAGACATAGACTAACAGACTGGATATGTAAACAGGACCCAGCATTTTGCTGCCTGCAGGAAACACACCTCAGTGTCAAAGACAAACACTACCTCAGAGTAAAAGGCTGGAAAACAATTTTACAAGCAAATGGTCCCAGGAAACAAGTTGGAGTAGCCATCCTAATATCAGATAAAATTGACTTTCAACCTAAAGACATCAAAAAAGACACAGAAGGATACTACATACTGATCAAAGGAAAAATCCACCAAGAAGAACTCTCAATTCTGAATATCTATGCTCCAAAAAATGCAAGGGCACCCTCATTCATAAAAGAAACTTTACTAAAGCTCAAAGCACACATCGCATCTCACACAATAATAGTGGGTGACTTCAACACCCTGCTCTCTGAAATGGATCGTTCAGGAAAGCAGAAGCTGAACACGGACACAGCGAAGCTAATTGAAGCCTTGGACCAAATGGAAATAACAGATATATATAGAACATTTCATCCTAAAGCAAAAGAATACACCTTCTCAGCACATCATGGTACCTTCTCCAAAATCGACCATATAATTGGTCACAAAACAGACCTCAACAGATAAAAGATCGAACTAATCCCATGCCTCCTATCAGATCACTATGGAATATGGGTGGTCTTCAATGGCAACAAAAACAACAGAAAGCCCACATACACATGGAAACTGAACAATGCTTTACTCAATGATAGTTGGTCAAGGAGGAAATAAAGAAAGAAATCAAAGACTTTTTAAAATTTAATGAAAATGAAGGCACAACATACCCTGATTTATGGGACACAATGAAAGCAGTGCTAAGAGGAAAATTCATAGCCCTGAGTGCTGACAAAAAGAAACGGGAGAGAGCATACACTAGCAGCTTAATAGCACACCTGAAAGCCCTGGAACAGAAAGAAGCAAATACACCCAAGAGGAGTAAAAGGCAGGAAATCATCAAATTCAGGGCTAAAATCAATCAAGTAGAAACAAATAAAACAATACAAAGAATCAACAAAACTAAGAGTTGGTTCTTTGAGAAAATCATATCATGTGTGTTCTTTTGTGATTGGGTTACCTCACTAAGGATGATATTTTCAAGTTCTGACCATTTACCTAGGAATTTCGTGAATTCATTGTTTTTAATTGCAGAGTAGTATTCCATTGTGTAGATATACCACATCTTCTAAATCCAATCCTCCGTTGAGGAACATCTGGGTTCTTTCCAGCTTCTGGCTATTATAAATAAGGCTGCTAGGAACATAGTGGAGCATGTGTCCTTATTGCATGCAGATAAAGCCTCTGGGTATATGCCCAGGAGTGGTATAGCCAGATCCTCCGGGAGTGTCATGCCCAGTTTTCTGAGGAACCGCCAGACTGCTTTCCAGAGTGGTTGTACCAGCTTGCAATTCCACCAGCAGTGGAGGAGTGTTCCTCTTTCTCCACATCCTCGCCAACAACTGCTGTCTCCTGTGTTTTTGATCTTAGCCTTCCTGACTGGTGTGAGATGGAATCTCAGGGTTGTTTTGATTTGCATTTCCCTAATGACTAAGGATGATGAATCAACAAGATAGATAAGCCCTTAACCAGACTAGCCAGAGGGCACAGAGACAGTATACAAATTAACAAAATCAGAAACGAAAAGGGAGAGACAACAACAGAAACTGAGGAAAATCAGAAAATCATCAGATCCTACTACAAAAGACTGTATTCAACACAACTAGAAAATCTGGAAGAAATGTACAATTTCCTAGACAGATACCAAATACCAAAATTAAATCAGGATCAAATAGACCATCTAAACCGTCCTATAACCCCTGACGAAATAGAAGTGGTCATTGGAAGTCTTCCAACCAAAAAAAGCACAGGTCCAGATGGTTTTAGTGCAGAATTCTATCAGACCTTCAAAGAAGACCTAACACCAATACTCTTCAAACTCTTCCACAAAATAGAAACAGAAGGAACACTACCCAACTCGTTCTATGAAGCCACAATTACGCTAATACCAAAAGCACACAACGATTCGACAAAGAAAGAGAATCTCAGGCCAATCTCTCTTATGAATATCGATGCAAAAATACTCAATAAAATTCTTGCCAACAGAATCCAAGAACACATCAAAACGATCATTCACCATGATCAAGATCAAGTAGGCTTCATCCCAGGGATGCAGGGATGGTTCAATATAAGGAAGTCCATCAATGTAATCCACTACATAAGCAATCTCAAAGAAAAAAAACCACATGGTCATTTTATTAGATGATGAGAAAGCATTTGACAAAAATCAGCATTCTTTCATGTTAAAGGTCTTGGAAAGATCAGGAATTCGAGGCCCATATCTAAACATAGTAAAAGCAATTTACAGCAAACCAGTAGCCAACATCAAACTAAATGGAGAGAAACTTGAAGCAATCCCTCTAAAATCAGGGACTAGACAAGGCTGCCCTCTCTCTCCATATCTTTTCAATATAGTACTTGAAGTTCTAGCTAGAGCAATTAGACAACAAAAGGAGGTGAAAGGGATACAAATTGGAAAGGAAGAAGTCAAAGTATCACTATTTGTAGACGATATGATAGTATACTTAAGCGACCCAAAGAACTCCTACAGCTGATAAGCAACTCCAGCAAAGTGGCCAGATATAAAATCAACTCAAGCAAGTCAGTAGCCTTCCTATACTCAAAGGATAAGCAGGCTGAGAAAGAAATAAGAGAAATGATACGCTTCACGATAGCCACAAACAACATAAAGTATCTTGGTGTGACTCTAACCAAACAAGTGAAAGATCTGTATGACAAGAAATTCAAATCTCTAAAGAAAGTAATTGAAGAAGACCTCAGAAGATGGAAAAATCTGCCATGCTCATGAATTGGCAGGATTAATATAGGAAAAATGACCATCTTGCCAAAAGCAATATACAGATTCAATGCAATCCCCATCAAAATCCCAACTCAGTTCTTCATAGAGTTTGAAAGAGCAATTCAAAAATTCATCTGGAATAACAGAAAACCCAGGATAGCTAAAACTATTCTCAAGAGTAAAAGAACTTCTCGGGGAATCAGTATCCCAGACCTCAAGCTGTACTACAGAGCAATAGTGTTAAAAACTGCATGGTATTGGTATAGTGACAGGCATGTAGATCAATGGAACAGAATTGAAGACCCAGAAATGAATCCACACTCCTATGGTCACTTGATCTTTGACAAAGGAGCTAAAACCATCCAGTGGAAAAAAGATAGCCTTTTCAACAAATGGTGCTGGTTCAACTGGAGGTCAACATGCAGAAGAATGCAAATTGACCCATTCTTATCTCCTTGCACTAAGCTCAATTCCAAGTGGATCAAGGACCTCCACATAAACCAGACACACTGAAACTAATAGAAAGGAAAGTAGGGAAGAACCTTGAACATATGGGCACAGGGGAGAATTTCCTGAACAGAAGTCCAATACCTTATGCTCTAAGATCAAGAATTGACAAATGGGACCTCATAAAATTACTAAGTTTCTGTAAGGCAAGAGACACTGTCAAAAGGACAAAGCAGCAACCAACTAACTGGGAAATGATCTTTACCAGCCCTACACCCGACAGAGGGCTAATATCCAATATATACAAAGAACTCAAGAAGTTAGACTCCAGAGAGGCAAGTAACCCTATTAAAAAATGGGGTACAGAGCTAAACAAAGAGTTCTCACCTGAAGAATATCTAATGGCTGAGGAGCACCTAAAGAAATGTTTAGTGATAGTTTGACTTCTTCCTTTCCAATTTGTATCCCTTTGACCTCTTTTTGTTGTCTAATTGCTCTAGCTAGAACTTCAAGTACTATATTGAAAAGATATGGAGAGAGAGGGCAGCCTTGTCTAGTCCCTGATTTTAGTGGGATTGCTTCAAGTTTCTCTCCGTTTAGATTGATGCTGGCTACTGGTTTGCTGTAAATTGCTTTTACTATGTTTAGATATGGGCCTTGAATTCCTGATCTTTCCAAGACCTTTAGCATGAAAGGATGCTGAATTTTGTCAAATGCTTTCTCAGCATCTAATGAGATGACCATGTGGTTTTTTTCTTTCAGATTGTTTATGTAGTGGATTACATTGATGGATTTCCTTATATTGAACCATCCCTGCATCCCTGGGATGAAGCCTACTTGATCGTGGTGAATGATCGTTTTGATGTGTTCTTGGATTTGGTTGGCAAGAATTTTATTGAGTATTTTTGCATCGATATTCATAAGAGAGATTGGCCTGAGATTCTCTTTGTTTGTCGGATCTTTGTGTGCTTTTGGTATTAGTTTAATTGTGGCTTCATAGAACGAGTTGGGTAGTGTTCCTTCTGTTTCTATTTTGTGGAAGAGTTTGAAGAGTATTGGTGTTAGATCTTCTTTGAAGGTCTGATAGAATTCTGCACTAAAACCATCTGGACCTGTGCTTTTTTTGGTTGGAAGACTTCCAATGACAACTTCTATTTCTTCAGGGGTTATAGGACGGTTTAGATGGTCTATTTGATCCTGATTTAATTTTGGTACTTGGTATCTGTCAAGGAAATTGTCCATTTCCTCAAGATTTTCTAGTTGTGTTGAATACAGGTTTTTGTAGTAGGATCTGATGATTTTTTGAATTTCCTCAGTTTCTGTTGTTATCTCTCCCTTTTCGTTTCTGATTTTATTAATTTGGATACACTATCACTATTTGCAGACGATATGATAGTATACTTAAGCGACCCAAAGAACTCCACCAGAGAACTCCTACAGCTGATAAACGACTTCAACAAAGTGGCCGGATATAAAATCAACTCAAGCAAGTCAGAAGCCTTCCTATACTCAAAGGATAAGCAGGCTGAGAAAGAAGTAAGAGAAATAATACCCTTCACGATAGCCACAAACCATATTAAGTATCTTGGCGTGACTCTAACCAAACAAGTGAAAGATCTGTATGACAAGAACTTCAAGTCTCTGAAGAAAGTAATTGAAGAAGACCTCAGAAGATGGAAAAATCTGCCATGCTCATGGATTGGCAGGATTAATATAGTAAAAATGAGCATCTTACCAAAAGTAATACACAGATTCAATGCAATCCCCATCAAAATCCCAATTCAATTCTTCATAGAGTTAGAAAGAGCAATTCAAAAATTCATCTGGAATAACAGAAAACCCAGAATAGCTAAAACTATTCTCAAGAGTAAAAGAACCTCTGGGGGAATCAGTATCCCGGACCTCAAGCTGTACTACAGAGCAATAGTGTTAAAAACCGCATGGTATTGGTACAGTAACAGACATGTAGATCAATGGAACAGAATTGAAGACCCAGAAATGAATCCACACTCCTATGGTCACTTGATATTTGACAAAGGAGCTAAAACCATCCAGTGGAAAAAAGATAGCCTTTTCAACAAATGGTGCTGGCTCAGCTGGAGGTCAACATGCAGAAGAATGCAAATTGACCCATTCTTATCTCCTTGCACTAAGCTCAATTCTAAGTGGATCAAAGATCTCCACTTAAAACCAGACACACTGAAACTAATAGAAGGGAAACTAGGGAAGAACCTTGAACATATGGGCACAGGGGAGAATTTCCTGAACAGAACTCCAATAGCTTATGCTCTAAGATCAAGAATTGACAAATGGGACCTCATTAAATTACAAAGTTTTTGCAAAGCAAAAGACACTGTCAAAAAGACAAAGCGGTAACCATCTAACTGGGAAATGATCTTTACCAACCTTACATCTGACAGAGGGCTAATATCCAATATATACAAAGAACTCAAGAAGTTAAACTCCAGAGAGGCAAGTAACCCTATTAAAAAATGGGGTACAGAGCTAAACAAAGAGTTCTCACCTGAAGAATATCTAATGGCTGAGAAGCACCTAAAGAGATGTTCATCATCCTTAGTCATTAGGGAAATGCAAATCAAAACAACCCTGAGATTCCATCTCACACCAGTCAGGATGGCTAAGATCAAAAACACAGGAGACAGCAGTTGTTGGCGAGGATATGGAGAAAGAGGAACACTCCTCCACTGCTGGTGGATTTGCAAGCTGGTACAACCACTCTGGAAAGCAGTCTGGCGGTTCCTCAGAAAACTGGGCATGACACTCCCGGAGGATCCGGCTATACCACTCCTGGGCATATACCCAGAGGCTTTACCTGCATGCAATAAGGACACATGCTCCACTAAGTTCATAGCAGCCTTATTTATAATAGCCAGAAGCTGGAAAGAACCCAGATGTCCCTCAACGGAGGAATGGATTCAGAAGATGTGGTATATCTACACAATGGAATACTACTCTGCAATTAAAAACAATGAATTCACGAAATTCCTAGGCAAATGGTCAGATCTTGAAAATATCAACCTTAGTGAGGTAACCCAATCACAAAAGAACACACATGGTATGCAGTCACTGATAAGGGGATATTGACCCAGAATCTCGGAATACCCTAGACACAATCCGCATATCAATAGATTTCTAAGAAGATGGAAGGAGAGACCCCTGGTCCTGGAAAGACTGGATGTAGGGGAACGCCAGGACAGAGAAACGAGAGGGGGTTGAATGGAGAAAAGAGGGAGGGAAGGGGGCTTATGGGACTTTCGGGGAGGGAGGAAACGGGAAAGGGGAAATGATTTGGAATGTAAATTAAAAAAAATAAAATAAAATAAATAATAATAATAAAAAAGAGAAATGTTTAACATCCTTAGTCATTAGGGAAATGCAAATCAAAACAACCCTGAGATTCCATCTTACACCAGTCAGAATGGCTAAGATCAAAAACACAGGAGACAGCAGTTGTTGGCAAGGATGTGGAGAAAGAGGAACACTCCTCCACGGCTGGTTGAATTGCAAGCTGGTACAACCACTCTGGAAAGCAGTCTGGCGGTTCCTCAGAAAACTGGGCATGATACTCCCGGAGGATCCTACTATACCACTCCTGGGCATACACCCAGAGGCTTCTCCTGCATTCAATAAGGACACATGCTCCACTATGTTCCTAGCAGCCTTATTTATAATAGCCAGAAGCTGGAAAGAACCCAGATGTTCCTCATCGGAGGATTGGATTCAGAAGATGTGGTATATTCACACAATCGAATACTACTCTGCAATTAAAAACAATGAAATTCCTAGGCATGTGGTCAGAACTGGAAAATATCATCCTTAGTGAGGTAACCCAATCACAAAAGATCACACATGGTATGCAGTCAGTGATAAGGGGATATTAACCCAGAATCTCGGAATACCCTAGACACATTTCCCATATTAATAGATTTCCAAGAAGATGGAAGGAGAGACCCCTGGTCCTGGAAAGACTGGTTGTAGGGGAATGCCAGGACAGAGAAGTGAGAGGGCGTTGAATGGGGAACAGAAGGAGGGAAGGGGGCTTATTGGACTTTCGGGGAGGGAGGAAACGGGAAAGGGGAAATGATTTGGAATGTAAATTAAAAAAACTTAGAAAAAAAAAAGAAAGTAGACTGGGTTCCTATACTTCTAACTCTTCCAACTTTATTAAGTAGTTCTAGTACATCACTCAATCTTATAGATTGACTTTCCATGATGTTCATATGATTCTTACTAATAATTTACTTCCTGATTAATGCAGCCAAGTTTTTGAAAGAGGCAAGAATACATGCAGATGAAATTCACCAATCAGACAGAACATATCCAATCAGATCTGAGACAGTGCCTGACCAGGATCCCCAATGGGATTACAATTCCGCAGATGGTATTTTAGCCAGAGACAGGTTTATTACATGCCTTCTGACCAGTCTTAGAAAAGCAGCCTTAAAGTCAGTAAATTTTGAAAAACTCCAAGAAGTTGTCCAGGACAAGCAGGAGACCCCATCTCAGTTTTTAGAACGCCTCACAAAGGCTTTGTTACAATACACTAATCTGGACCCTGAAAATCCAGAAGGTAAACAACTTCTGATGACCTACTTTTTTTTCCCAGAGCTACCCCGACATAAAAGCTAAACTTAGGTGCTTGGAGAGGGGGCTCTAACTCCACAGACTGAAGTCTTGGCACTGGCCTTCAAGGTGTAGCATGAGGGAGATGAAAAAGCCTGAAAACAAAAGTACCACATGCTGGCAAAGGATGTCTGACCAGCTCCAGCCACTACCTCCCAGGTCCCTTACCTTCTAAGGCTCAGGAATCACCAGCTCCCTGCTATAGATGTGGTCAACAAGGTCACTGGGCGAGGGCTTGCCCTAATCCCCGCAAGCCAAGAGGACTGTGTCCTAAGTGCCATCTGGAGGGACATTGGGCTATCAATTGCCCTCATGTCTCGAAGAACAGAGGGACATCCTATCCAAGTACTCCTCCAGCTGACCTCTTAGGCTTGGCTATGGATAACTGAAGGGGCCAGAGTTCCTTTGACCTGACCATGCCCATCACCAGCAGGGAGCAGGGATTCCAGGTGGGAGACAGGAGTTGTTGGTAAGCTCTACCATAAAAATCATTCCAGTTCTCCAGTAAGTACTATCCATATTCAGAGAAAATGTATCTCAATTGCCCAACCCCTAGATATTGGAAAAGTAGTGGAGAAAATCAAACACTCCTCCAAGGTCCTTACCTCTTTGACAGCACCCCTCATAAATTACATTAACTTGTCATTTTGACTTTTGCTTCAAACCTTGACCTCGGAGTACCATCTCCTTAATGTCACCAGGCCTGATCGCTTTAAAGATTGCTGGTTACACATACCCCCTGGAATCGACTCAAAATTGTCACTTATAGCCTCTCTGGTGATACTGCCAAGTAAACTTACCTCACCTTTTGTCAGCTGCCCTGTCTCCGATGTTGCCATGACTCCGTACCTTACCTCTGTCCCTCTCTTTGGCATGGTAAACTGTTTTAAAACCTCTGGGACACGTTCTGTAGGAATACTAAGTTCCCTAGACTGCAATAGAACCATAAGCCTTAATATATCATCTCTGCCACAATGCTCTGCAATCCAGAACATGTCAATTCTTTGTGGCACCCAGGTATATCATTGCCTAACTGCCAGCTGGTCAGGAGTTTGCACATTTGTACTTTTTTCCCCTGAACTAGGAGTAATCCAAGGAAACGAGCCTTTGCCAATCCCAGCTGTAGATATGATAGCTGCCCGACATAAGAGGGCAGTTCAGATCATGCCACTCTTAGTTGCTATGGGAATAGACATAGGTGTTGGTACTGGAGTTGCAGGGATAATGACTTCCATGTCCCAATATAATACATTCACTTCCCAGTTTAAAAGCGATTTTCAAGGAATCACTGAAACTGTGCTTACTATCTAGAAACAGATAGATTCTTTGGCAGCTGTGGTGATTCAGAACCGACGGGGCCTAGATATCCTGACAGCTAAAGAAGGTGGTCTTTGCCTGTTCCTTCAAGAAGAATGCTGTTTCTACATCAGCCAATCTGGGATAGTGAGAAATAAAATCCAGGAGCTACAGTCAGACATACAGAATTTCAGGGATCGTGGACCTCCAGTTCTGGGATTTTCGAAAACCCTATACGGAAATGGATACTCCCTTTTGTAATGCCTTTTCTAGTCATCTTCCTGGTGTTATTGTTTGCTCCCTGCCTCATTAATCTTGTTTCTACATTCCTCCAATGGCAAATACAAAACATTTCTAACCAAACTATTAATTAGTTCCTGTTACAGGATTACCAGCCGCTGCCCACGAAAGAGCCGCTGTCCACAGAGGTACCTGATGTGAATGTTTACCAAGTGGATCCCAATGGTGAAAGTCAGTTGCACCCCAAAATTGATGACACCCTTAGTCAGCAGGAAGCAGTTTAAGAGACACAGTGCCCTCATTCCCTTTCACCATCGGCTTTCCCCTCCTCTTTTTCCTTCTCTTTATAATAATAAGAAGGGGAGCATGTGGGTATCGGGACCTCCAAGACCTGTGATATCACATAGGCAACAGTGTAACCTATATGCCTGTTGCCAAGGCAACAGCCACCATATTCCCAGAATCCATTGGGCTCACCTTTACCTGCTACCATGTCACCATCAGTGTATATATAAGAGAAGCATTCTCTCTCTCTTTCTCTCTCTCTCTCTCTCTCTCTCTCTCTCTTCTTTCCACTGCCACCTTTGCCCTTTCCCTTCTTGATAAACCTCACGTGGAACTGTTTGGCTTGGTATGATCTTTCTGGAGCTGCCACTACCGCCCACCGACCCCAACACATACATGAAGCAATCCCACTGAAATTGGGTACAAGACAAGGATTCCCACTCTCCCTATGTGGTGGATAGACTTGTACTTGTATTTTAATGCTAATTCCAATCCTCAGCGGGGCTGCAGATGAGGAGTTGCCTTGTGAACCTTCTCCCCACCTTAACTTTTCAAATAAAGGCTTGAGCCAATGATTGGGCAGGAGGAAGGGGGAGAAGCTACGAGGGATCTCCTGATAGGCTGCAGAGAGAGAAGCTCATGGCCTGGAGAAACCGTAAGTTATATGGAATAATATAGATGGGAATAGAGTAGTATAGAGGGAGATATTCCCAATCTAGGCTTATAGCTTGTATTGTTACTGACTGAGTTGAGATTTCTTTTACCAGGTAATTGGATTGGAAACAAAGTAGCAACATCCCTATATCTATTCATTATAGTACTGGAAGTGCTAGCTAGAATAGTAAGACAACAAAAATATCAAGGGGATACATATTGGCAATGAAGAAATAAAGGTATCACTATTTACAGATGATTTGATAGTATACATAAGCGAGCCCAAAAATTCTACCAGAGAACTTCTCCATTTTATAAACAACTTCAGAAAAGTGGCCAGATATAAAATTAACTCAAATAAATCAGTAGTCTTCCATTATACAAATGATAAACAGGTTGAGAAAGAAATTAGGGAAACAACTCCTTCACAATTGCCACAAATACTGTAAAATATCCTGGGGCAACTCTAATTAACAAGTGAAAGACCTCTATGACAATAATTTCAAGTTTCTCAAGAAAGAAATTGAAGATCTCAGAAAATAGAGAGATCTCCCATGCTCATGGATTGGCAGAATTAACATAGTAAAAATGGCTATCCTACCAAAGGCAATCTATAGATTCAATGCAATCCCCATCAAAATCCCAACACAATTTTTCAAAGACATGGAAAGAGCAATTCTCAAATTCATCTGGAAAGGCCAAAAGCCCAGAATAGCGAACACAATTCTTAACAATAAAAGAACTTTAGGGGGAATCGCCATCCCTGACCTCAAGCTTTACTACAGAGCAAAAATGATAAAAACTGCATGGTATTGGTACAGAGACAGACATATTGATCAATGGAATAGACTTAATGACCCAGAATAAAGCTACACACTTATGGACATTTGATCTTTGATATAGAAGCCAAAAATATACAATGAATAAAAGAAAGCATTTTCAATAAATGGTGCTATTCTAATTGGCTGTATGTATGTAAAAAATGAAAATAGACCCATATTTACCACCTTGCACGAAGCTCAAGTCCAAGTATATCAAGGACCTCAACGTAAAACCAGATACACTGAATCTAATAGTAGAGAAAGTGGGAAAGAGTCTTGAACTTTTTGGCACAGGGGGAAATTTCCTAAACAGAACTCCAAAGGCTCAGGCTCTAAGATCAAGAATTGATAAATGGGACCTCATGAAACTGGAAAGCTTCTGTAAGGCAAAGGACATAGTCAATAAGACAAATCAGCAATGTACAGATTGGGGAAAAAATCTTCACTAACCCTACATCTGATAGAGAGCTAATATCCAAAATATATAATGAACTCAAGAAGCTAATCACCAAAAAACCAAACAACCTTATTGAAAAATGGGTTATAGAACTAAACTGAGATTTCATGGCTGAGGAATCTCAAATGGCTAAGAAGCACCTAAAGAAATGTTCAAAGTCCTTAGTGATCAGAGAAATGCAAATCAAAACGACCCTGAGATTCCACCTTACACAAATCAGAATGGCTAAGATCAAAACCTCAGGTGACAACACATGCTGGAGAGGATGTGGAAAAAGAGGAACACTCCTCCATTGCTGGTGGGATCGCAAACTGGTACAACCACTCTGGAAATCAATCTGGAGGTTCCTCAGAAAATTGGAAATAGATCTACCTGAAGACCCAGCTATACCTCTCTTGGGAATATACCCAAAAGATGTCCTACCATGCCACCGGGGCACGTGTTCCACTATGTTCATAGCAGCCTTATTTGTGATAGCCAGAAGTTGGAAACAACTCAGATGTCCCAAGATAGAAGAATGAATACAGAAAATGTGGTTCATTTACACAATGGAATACTACTCAGTTATTAAGAACGAGGACATCTTTATTTTTGCAGGCAGATGGATGAAACTAGAAAATATCATTCTTAGAGAGGTAACTCAGACCCAAAAGGACATGCATGGTATGTACTCACTAATAAGTAGATATTAGCCAAAAAAAAAAAGTACAGAATACACAAGATACAGTCCACAGAACTCAAAAAGTTCAACAAGCTGAAGTGCCCAAGTGAGGATAAATATTTCTTATCAAATTAATCTGATAATTTCTTTTAAAAAGTGAGACAAGGCACACATTATATCTGTATAGGAAACCAACACAATTAGAAAATCTAAAGTTATTGATAGTCAATAAGAGAAAGTTATGAAATACTGTGTATCAACAGATTGTCAAATTAAATGAAATAGTCAAGTTTTGAATGATATAAGCAATCTAAGTTAATTCAAGAAAAATATCTCACCTTAGTACTATGCCCACCAATGAAATGGAATTCAAGTAATAGTGTTTTTACAATGAAAATTCAAACCTCTAAAGCTTTAGAGATGTACAAGCTTACAACATTGAAGTATTATTAATTATACACATTCTTTCAGTTCTATAATAGCTCCAATAACTCTTGTTTTACTATAAAATAAACAGAATAAAAAATATTTGAAGAAAGAGCATTATAGACCACTCTTTAATGAATGCTAAAATCACAAATTCCATACCAAAGTTTAATTTTAACAAAATTTAATTAAGTATATTAAATATACATATCTGTATGTATATATGCTTTTATGTATTAGTATATTATAATCAATCATATTTTATCAAAGGAATGAATAGTTTATTTGGCATAACAAAATTAGCGTAATGCACCTTGTAAGCATAGATTAAAAAAAAACTAATATGAACATCTAAGCAAACTCATCAAAAGCACGTGACAAAACCAAACTTCCACTCCAAATTTCCAAAATGCCCATGTAGTTAAGAAAAACCACTCACAATGGATTTTTAAGTAGGAAAAGATGAACTATCCTAAAATTTGTAAAGGATTTCTTCAGACAAGTATACTGCTAACATCACGATGGATGCATTTTTTTTTTGCTAAATTTAACATCGGATTATGAAAGACAAATAAATGTCTCATATATTGTACTTAATATTGTGTCAAAAGTCTTAGCTGTTGCAGTAAAGGGAAATGAGCATAGCCAACAAATTATAGAAAGAAAAAAAATCAAATTATAACTACTAAAAGATAAAGAGGGTTAATAATACTAACAACAAAAAGAAGAGCAATCAATGCACACTTTCCAATAATACCTTTAAATATTAATGACCTCAACTTCCCAACTAAAATACATGGGTTAACTGAATAGATGAAGTAGCCAAATGCACTTTTTTTCTATTTTCTTTAAAATTTTTAAAAAATTTTATAAGAAATTCAAGAAAGGCACCACAGGAGAGTGAAAGGTTGGAAAAGTATTCCAAGAAGATGGGAACAGGAGACAATCAAGCATCATTATCCTAATAACTAACAAAAATAGACTTAGTAAAATTAATCAGAAGTGGTATAGAAGGATGCTTCATTCTGACAGAGGAAAAGTGGTCTAAGATGACATCTCAATGCTAAACATATGTGCACGGAATCCTGGTGTACCCAATCTCATCAAAAGCATGCTATTCGACTTCAAGACACAGACTAATATTAACTCAGTAACAAGTAGGTGAATTCAGGACTCCATTTTCTCCTAAAGACTGATCATATGGACAAAAACAAAGAAAAGAAAAACATCTGAAGTAAATGACATCACACATCAAATGAGCTTTATAAAAGTTTATAAAAGTTCAAATGAACTTTTTAGAGACATTTGACCTAAACACGTGATATCCAAGAAACTGAGAATATTGTTAAGGGACTACTTTAAAAATTCTGGTTGTTATTACCTCAGCTGTAGCTCTTCCTTCTTAACATATTGGCAATCGAAGAGCTAATGCCCTGACATGGAGGAGTTAATATTTCCTTGCGTATGATAGTCACCTAGTTATTAGACATCACTGCTGTATGCCTGGTTTCAATAACATACTATGGGAATAGGCTAGTCTCAAGCATGTCACCTTTATAATCATATAACATTAATAGCGCCACCATAGGAAGAGACTACTGTTTAAGGGAAAAGGTGAAGCAGCCACAATACATAAAATAGGATGTCTTTACAATGACCTCATTGATAAATGTGAAAGTTAAGTGGCATGAATGTGGTAGGCCTTGAAAAGAGGTGTCTATGTCAACATTACTGTTTATATGTTGTTTTTTATTTCATTGTTATTCTCAGTGGATTATAAAATTGAACTCCAAGTAGATTGGAATAAGTTATTTGTAAGACAAATACCTCTTTATGTGATAATTTCATGACAGCCATAGGTTTATGGCAGGAATTTTAGTATTCTGCAATTCCCCTAAGGTCAGCTTTAGTTGCAGAGTTCCTTCAGTGGAATCTCTCGCCATTAGTCTCAGTGGATTATAAAACTGAACTGCAAGTAGATTGGAAAGTCATTTGTCAAGATAAGTTACCTCTTTATGTGTTCATTTTGTGACAGTCTTAGGGTTAAAGCAGGAATTATAATATTTTGTAAGACATTTAAGGCCAGCTTTAATTAAAGAATTACTTTAGTGGAATCTCCAGTGAGAAATATAAAGAATTCTGTGTGTGTGAAAGTGGGGTGTATGGGGGTATGGGTGAGTGTGGGTGGGTGTGGGGGGTGTATGTATGGTGGGGTGTGTTGGGGGTATATGGAGGTGTATGGTGGATGTGTGGGTGTGGGTGGGTATATGAAGGTGTGGGTGGGTGTATGGGGGTGTGGGTGGGTGTGGGTGGGGTGTATGGGGGTGTGGGTATATATGCATGTTTAATTCCTCAGTTGTTCCTCCTTTGATTTTTTAGATAGTCTTTCACAGATTCACATAGACAAGCATCATCCTGTTTCTACCTTCTCAATGCTGAGATCATAGGAATGCGATTGAATCACTAGCTTGTTTCTTCTCTTTTCTTTAAATATGGGTTGAAAGAGATTGAATTTAGGTCCTCATGATTGATTGTAAGGTAAGCACTTTACTGATCTAAATCTACCCTTTTGTTTCTTCTATCTTCTACAACAGAAGTCTTTATGATTTGATCAATGTTTTTACTATTATAATGAAGACAAAAGGGCCATCCCCATTAAAAGCAATTTACAGATTCAATGCAATCCTCATCAAAATTCCAATACAATCCTTTAAAGAATTTGGAAGGCCAATTCTCAACTTCATATGGTGGGGAAGAACTGGATGAAATAGATGGAAGAGAAAGTGTCTTTGGATTATATTGTAGGAGAAAAGACTCTAGGTTTAATAAAAGGAAAATGGAAATCTACCTGTTTAATTTGTGAATTCTTACTATACTTCTTTCAGATAAGAAAATGTTAAAATTTCTTTTTACCTCATTTTATTAGAGCTTACTAATTATGCAAAACTAGAGTAAATTTATTTTCAGTTGTCCTCAAAATGTATAGACTATCAAACAAGAAATATTCATACACTTACATACTTTAACTTTCCTATCCCTGAGACTTGAGAAAACCTTGAAAAAGAAGTTATATGTTATTTGCTTCACTCAAATATTGACTATGATGTCACCTTTTTGTGTCACTATCGCTAACCTCCCTTGTGTCCAAGTTTATGAAATAAACACAGTCAAACGCCAATAAATCCAAAAGCAGGAGTAATTGCCCACACATGGTAACCATATCATTGTATTTAAAATCCTCAAAGGTAAGTAGTTGGAATTGTGTCTAGATTGCTTGTGTTAAAGTATTTTATTTTGATTCTTAGATGGAAACTGCATAAATCCAAATATCTAGAAAACTGGAACTTTTCAGTGAACACGATTTCAGAAATGTTTGAAAGAATCAGTGTAAGCTAATTCTGAATATTTTAAGTACTGCAAAGATTGTGTTCAATATTACAATCTGGGCTGTCTTTGAATGGACAGTTTCAGTTTACATAAAGTGAAGGGGGTGTTTGGAAATTAGCTATGGAGCAGGTGTGAAGAAACAGGAGAAACTTGGACACCACCATGACTATCAGCACTTCCTAAATACAGAACTGTTTAATAAGCTGACCATTTGCAGACTGGAAGGAGCGTTGAGAAGCTTGAGGTCTGTACTTGATTAGCCACACTGCTTTTCATAGAGCCATGTCTCATAAAGGAGTAGGAAGGGGACAGAAGAAGCTTTTGCTGTATCTTGCTAGAGCCAGGACTATACAGCAGCTGACCTAGATAACAACTTGTCATCTATGTATCTTGGTCTGCTTTCATGCTGAGCATTGAGCACAAATATTTATTTTGTGATATGTCGGGTTTTACTTTTATCTATTTACATGATACTGGCTTTGGGCTGCCTGTATATTGCCTCTATTATATTGCGATATATTCTTGGTGTCCCTACTCTTTCAAGTACTTCTATCATAAATTGATTATTGGATTTTGTCAAAGAACTTTTTACCTTTAATGAGAAATCCTTTAGATTTTATAAGGTGGGTTATATATTTATTAATTTATATAAGTCAAGTCATTCCTGTATCTCTGGGATGAAGTCAACTTGGTCATGATGGATAATCTTTTTGATTTGTTCTTAAACTCAATTTGCACATGTTTTATTGAGAATGTTTACATCTGTAGTCATCATAGACATTAGCCTATAATTTTCTTCCTTTATTTTTTTTTTAAATATTGGTTCTTAGTCTGGTTTTGGCATAGTTCAGATTTCATGAAGGGAATTTGGAAATAGTCCTTCCTTTTTTGATTTTGAAGAATAGCTTGAAGAGTGTTAGCGTTAACTTTTTGTTGAAATTTTGGTAGAATTCTACACTGGATCTCTCTGGGACTGGGTGGGTTTTTGTTTTGTTGTTGTTTGTTGTTACTGTTTTTTAACTTGGGAGATTTTTAATAATGTTTTCTTTCTTACTGGGTATTTCAGGTCTATTTAAGTAATTTACTTCATCATGATTTAAATTTGGTGGAATACATTTATTTAGAAATTCATTTCTTTCTTTTAGATTTACCTGGTTCAGTGAGATAGAGATTTTTAAAGTATGTTTTTGTGATTCTCTGAATTCTCTCAGTGTCTGCTCTGATGGTTCCCTTTTCATCTCTAATTTTGTAAATCTGTACTGTCTTTCTTTTGGCTAGTTTAACTAAAAGCTTGTCAGTCCTTTAATATTTCAAAGGACCAACTTTTTACCTCATGGATATGGATATGTTTGGTATTGTTTGCATCTGTTTCATTAATTTCAGCCCTGATTTTGATTATCTCTTTCCTCTACTTAGTTTGGATTCTATTGTTTTTGTTCCCCCCCCCAAGGTCTCTGTGTATATCGTCTTTAATTGGAGACCTATTCATTTATGTATGTACACACACACAGCTGCATATTTTCCTCTTATGAATGCATTCTTTTGTGACTTTGTTTCTGGTTCATTCTATTTAGAATTCTGTATGCCTTTTAGACCCTGATAGGCATCTCTTTCCTTAGATTATGAAAGTTCTATGCTTTTGTTGAAAATATTTTCTGTGCTTTTGACTTGGTTCTTTCCCCCTTCTTCTGTACCTGTATATTCATAGATTTGGTCTTTTTATAATGTTTATAATGTTTTTATAATGTTTATAAGGTTTAACATTCCACAGTCTTTTATTCCCTGCACTTTGTCCAGTTGTGTGTCTCTGTGTTAATATTCATCGACTTTGGAAAGACAGTTCTCTGGTGAAAGCTGAGAGCTACACTAATCTATGGATATAATGAGAAATCACTAGAAGTCAGTTTAATACTATGGACATTTAGTTGGATAGTAGTTGTAAGTTCTCCCCTAAAGTCTATGACCTATCTAGCCATAGGTTCTTGGCCCTAAAAATGTTGCCAAATGTGGATTTTTGTCTTGCAGAACAGGCCTTATATCCAATCACATATGACATTTGTGGTAGTACTGCACCAGCAGGCCAGGGTTCTCACTGTAGCTCTAAAATTAACAGTTGGATACTATAGCATATTAATTTTCTCCTTCAGTAGAATGCACAGCACATTCTAGCACTGAAAACTCTCTGGAAGGGGTGAAGCTTCCACATGAGTACCAGCCTGATATCTTCATGTCATCACTTCAGCGATAGGGTTTACCCTCAAATTCTGTTAGGATTAACAAGACATTAACAGACTTCTATGTTTTGGGACTCTATGGGACCACAATATCTGGATACTAATGAAGTAAATTGTGACATTTTCAGATGCAAGTATTTCAAATACTTCAGATATTTCAAATAAAGTATTTGGTCATATTCACCTTTCATTCCCTTTGGTGTCTAATGTCCACTTCTGAGAGTCATCTTCTCCCAAGCTAGTCTTCCTACTGTCATTCTTTTTTTGTTTCTGTGACAGAATGAGTATAGTTAGGATTCTTTCGATGAGCATGGGGGAGGGCGAACATTTATTTACAGGAGCATGGTCTATACCACAGATAAAAGGTTCCTCTACCTTAACAACTTGGATGCACATCTCAGGGCAGGATGACATCTAGTAAACCACCCCTCAATTCTCACCACCCTACCCCATCTATGACAGAATATTGATGTGCTCAGTTTTACAAAGATCTTGTTTAGATGGTGTGATCTAGTTCCTGTGAGTGAACATCAATGCTTTCAAGATAGTTCCCACCACACTCCCTCCTTGTCCTGGCTCTTATGTTCTTTCTGTGACTTCTTTTCCAATATTCTCTGAGCCTTGGATAGAGTAAAATAAACGCTCCATTAGGTTTGAGCAAACAACAGTCATTTATTCTAGGTCTTCAAACAATTATGAGTCAGTACATGACTCACATGAATTCAACTATGACTCACTACAAAGAGAAGTTTGTCTGACTGTAGCTGAGAGAAGTACTAATCTATGGGCATAAACACAATTATGTAGAATGCAGTTTAATTAGTATACCATGTCCATGTAGCAAAAACAAAACAAACAAACAAAAAAACAGAAATAGATTTTCAAGTAAGAAATATGACCTCCATATCAGGTCTCAAAACCAATCATAAAGAGGTTGGTGACCCCTATAACAGAAGTGCCACTGTTTATTTGTAGATACATCTTACTCAGTAGGTCAGTAATATTGCACAGAGAGTTCATTGTTGAGTGGGATAGAGGATGATTTTTTTCTACCCTAGCAGACTGCATGTCACCTTAGACACTATGAAAGCTAACTACCAGGGAGGTAGCTTCAAGCTCAGTTCCAGCTTGATTTCTTGCTGTTTTATTATTGGTGTTTGTTGATCTTTTACCATGAATTTCATGATTCAAATAACTGTGAATCATTTACTGGACATTTGATGGTTATGAAACTCTAGGTTTTGTTTAGTTTAAGTTTTTGAGGTTAATTAATATTTTTGGTATATCAGGTAATTGACTGGATTTGGCCCAGGACACTTTATTCTTTTTTCCTTCCTTCCTTCCTTTCTTTCTTTCTTTTTTCTTTCTTTCTTTCTTTCTTTCTTTCTTTCTTTCTTTCTTTCTTTCTTTCTTTCTTTCTTTCTTTCTTTCTCTCTCCCTCTCTCTCTCCCTCCCCCTCTCTCTGTCTCTCTCCCTTTCTTTCTTTCTCTCTCTCCCTCTATTTCTCTTTCTTCCTTCCTTCCTTTCTCTCTCTCTTTCTTTCTCTCTCTCCCTCTATTTCTCTTCTTTCTTTCTTTCTTCCTTCCTTCCTTCCTCCCTCCCTCCCTCCCTCCCTCTCTTTCTCTTTCTTTCTTTCCTTCTTTCTCTCTCCCTCTCTCTTTCTCTCTCTCTTCCTCCCTCTTTCTTTCTTCCTTTCTCTCTCTCTCTCTCTCTCTCTCTCTCTCTCTCTCTCTCTCTCTCTCTCTCTTGCTTTTACCATCTTGGTAGTGGATTCAAAGAATTTGCAATATGTGAATGATTCTTTCTTAGATTTGCTTTTTGAGTTCTTCCTGTTCCATTATTTCTGTTTCCCAAAGGCTCACTTGTTTATTGGTTTGTTTGTTGAATGGAAACTGTCCATTTCTGTTACTGTGCTTTGTCTGAGGCTCTGAAATCAGAGTATAAGTAGAGGAGAAAAGAAGGAATCATGTTATTTCTGCTCTCTTGAAGACCCAGTGTCTCCATTAGAGAGATATTTCTCTGTATAGAGCTCTGGACTCAGCTGATTCTCAAGCCTGGCCTCTACAGCTGTTGTAGTTGGATGAGAAGACACAAGAGAAAACAGAACAGAAAATATAGTAGCACTTGGGAAATTCCCTCTGCTTTGCCTGTTTCTCTCTCTCTGGTTCTTGTTCAGGGTTAAGGTGTGTCTCTGTGTTTGGTTTTGGACCCAGGGAAAAGAGACTGAGGTGCACATTTTAAAAATAAAAGCAGACCTGGCCTCCAGGTTCTCCTAGCATCCCTCAGTCCCTATTTAGCATACCCTGCCCCCAAACCTTGAACTTTTCAGACTGAGGGCTAGCCTGCCTTTCTCTCCAGAGGCTATACCCTATATAATCCAGACATTTTTAGTTTTTAGTCTTCCCCTTTCTTTCTCTATTCTTCCCCTTCCTTCCTCTTCCTCCTCTTCTCTTTCTCCTCCTCTTCCTCCTCCTCCTCCTCCTCCTTCACTCTTTCTCACTTTCTCTTCCCCCTCCCTCCACTCTCTGCATGGTGACTTCCTTGGCCTCAGTCAACTTCCCAATAAACCTGGCTCTAATATTTTCTTTTTTTTAAATTGGATATTTTCTTTATTTACATTTCTAATGTTATCCCCTTTCCTGGTATCCCCTCCGGAAATCCCCCATCCCATCCTCTCCCCCTGCTTCTATAAGGGTGCTGTCCCTCTCACCCATCCACTCCCACCTCCCTATCCTTGAATTTCCCTACACTGGTGTATCAAGCCTTCACAGGACCAAGGGCCTCCCCTCCCATTGATGCCTGACAAGGCCATCCTCTGCTACATATCCAGCTGGAGCCATGGGTCCCTCCATGTGTACTCCTTGGTTGTGGTTTAGTGCCTGGGAGCTCTGGGGGTTCTGGTTGCTTGATATTGTTGTTCTTCCTATGGGACTGCAAAGCCCTTCAGCTCCTAAGTCCTTTCTCTAACTCCTGCACTGGGGTCCCCATGCTCATTCCAATGGTTGGCTGAGAGCATTTGCTTCTTTGTCAGGCTCTGGCAAAGCCTCTCAGGAAACAGCTATATCAGGCTCCTGTCAGCATGCACTTCTCAGCATCCACAATAGTCACTGCATTTGGTGAATGTATTTGGGATGAATCCCTAGGTGGGACAGTCTCTGGATGACCTTTCCTTCAGTCTCTGCTCCAACTTTTTCTCTGTATTTTCTCCTGTATTTGGTTCCCTCTTCTTTTTTTTTTAAATTACTATTTTCTAATTTTTTTATTTGCATTCCAAATCATTTTCCCTTTCCCAGTTCCTCCCTCCCCGAAAGTCCCATAAGCCCCCTTCCCTCCTTCTGTTCCCCAATCAACCCCCTCTCGCTTCTTTGTCCAGGTATTCCCCTACATCCAGACTTTCCAGAACCAGGGGTCTCTCCTTCCATCTTCTTGGAAATCTATTGATATGTGAATTGTGTCTAGGGTATTCTGAGATTCTGGGTTAATATCCCCTTATCAGTGACTGCATACCATGTGTGTTCTTTTGTGATTGGGTTACCTCACTAAGGATGATATTTTCCAGTTCTGACCATTTGCCTAGGAATTTCGTGAATTCATTGTTTTTAATTGCAGAGTAGTATTTCATTATGTAAATATACCACATCTTCTGAATCCATTCCTCCATTGAGGAACATCTGGGTTCTTTCCAGCTTCTGATTATTATAAATAAGGTTGCTATGAACATAGTGGAGCATGTATCCTTATTGCATGCAGGTAAAGCCTCTGGGTATATGCCCAGGAGTGGTACAGCAGGATCCTCTGGGAATGTCATGCCCAGTTTTCTGAGGAGCCACCAGACTGCTTTCCAGAGTGGTTGTAACAGCTTGCAATCCCACCAGCAGTGGAGGAGTGTTTCTCTTTCTCCACATCCTCTCCAACAACTGTTGTCTCCTGTGTTTTTGATCTTGGCCATTCTGATTGGTGTGAGATGGAATCTCAGGGTTGTTTTGATTTGCATTTCCCTAATGACTAAAGATGTCGAACATTTCTTTAGGTGCTCCTCAGCAATTAGATATTCTTCAGGTGAGAACTCTTTGTTTAGCTCTGTACCCCATTTTTTAATAGGGTTACTTGCCTCTCTGGAGTCTTAACTTCTTGAGTTCTTTGTATATATTGGATATTAGCCCTCTGTCGGATGTAGGGTTGGTAAAGCTCATTTTCCAGTTTTTTGGAACTGCTTTGTCCTTTTGACAGTGTCCTTTGCCTTTACGAAACTTTGTAATTTAATGAGGTCCCATTTGTCTATTCTTGATCTTAGAGCATAAGCTATTGGAGTTCTATTCAGGAAATTCTCCCCTGTGCCCATATGTTCAAGGTTTTTCCCTAGTTTCATTTCTATTAGTTTCAGTGTGTCTGGTTTTATGTGGAGATCTTTGATCCACTTGGAATTGAGCTTAGTGCAAGGAGATAAGAATGGGTCAATTTGCATTCTTCTGCATGTTGACCTCCAGTTGAGCCAGCACCATTTGTTGAAAAGGCTATCTTTTTTCCATTGGATGGTTTTAGCTCCTTTGTCAAAGATCAAGTGACCATAGGAGTGTGGATTCATTTCTGGGTCTTCAATTCTGTTCCATTGATTTGCATGCCTGTCACTATACCAATACCATGCAGTTTTTAACACTGTTGCTCTGTAGCACATACAACTTGAGGTCTGGGATACTGATTCCCCCAGAGGTTCTTTTACTCTTGAGAATAGTTTTAGCTATTCTGGGTTTTCTGTTATTCCAGATGAATTTTTGAATTGCTCTTTCTAACTCTATGAAGAATTGTGTTGGGATTTTGATGGGGATTGCACTGAATCTGTATATTGCTTTTGGCAAGATGGTCATTTTTCCTACATTAATCCTGCCAATCCATGAGCATGGCAGATTTTTCCATCTTCTGAGGTCTTCTTCATTTTCTTTCTTAAGAGACTTGAAGTTCTTGTCATACAGATCTTTCACTTGTTTGGTTAGAGTCACACCCAGATACTTTATATTGTTTGTGGCTATAGTGAAGGGTGTCATTTCTCTTATTTCTTTCTCAGCCTGCTTATCCTTTGAGTATAGGAAGGCTACTGACTTGCTTGAGTTGATTTTATATCCGGCCACTTTGCTGAAGTTGTTTATCAGCTGTAGGAGTTCTCTGGTGGAGTTCTTTGGGTCGCTTATGTATACTATCATATCGTCTGCAAATAGTGATAGTTTGACTTCTTCCTTTCCAATTTGTATCCCTTTGACCTCCTTTTGTTGTCTAATTGCGCTAGCTAGAACTTCAAGTACTATATTGAAAAGATATGGAGAGAGAGGGCAGCCTTGTCTAGTCCCTGATTTTAGTGGGATTGCTTCAAGTTTCTCTCCATTTAGATTGATGCTGGCTACCGGTTTGCTGTAAATTGCTTTTACTATGTTTAGATATGGGCCTCGAATTCCTGATCTTTCCAAGACCTTTAGCATGAAAGGATGCTGAATTTTGTCAAATGCTTTCTCAGCGTCTAATGAAATGACCATGTGGTTTTTTTCTTTGAGATTGTTTATGTAGTGGATTACATTGATAGACTTCCTTATATTGAACCATCCCTGCATCCCTGGGATGAAGCCTACTTGATCATGGTGAATGATCGTTTTGATGTGTTCTTGGATTCGGTTGCCAAGAATTTTATTGAGCATTTTTGCATCGATATTCATAAGAGAAATTGGCCTGACATTCTCTTTCTTTTTCGGATCTTTGTGTGATTTTGGTATCAGTGTAATTTTGGGTTCATTGAACGAGTTGAGTAGTTTTCCTTCTGTTTATATTTTGTGGAATAGTTTGAAGAGTATTCGTGTTAGGTCTTCTTTGAAGGTCTGATAGAATTTTGCACTAAAACCGTCTGGTCCTTTGCTTTTTTTGGTTGGAAGACTTCCAATGATCACTTCTATTTCTTCAGGGGTTATAGGACGGTTTAGATGGTCCATTTAATCCTGATTTAATTTTGGTATTTGATATCTGTCTAGGAAATTGTCCATTTCTTCCAGATTTTCTAGTTGTGTTGAATACAGGCTTATGTAGTAGGATCTCATGATTTTTGAATTTCCTCAGTTTCTGTTGTTATCTCTCCCTTTTCGTTTCTGATTTTGTTAATTTGGATACTGTCTCTATGCCCTCTGGCTAGTCTGGCTAAGGGCTTATCTATCTTGTTTATTTTCTCAAAGAACCAACTCCTCGTTTTGTTGATTCTTTGTATGGTTTTATTTGTTTCTACTTGATTGATTTCAGCCCTGAGTTTGATGATTTCCTGCCTTCTACTCCTCTTGGGTGTATTTGCTTCTTTTTGTTCCAGGGCTTTCAGGTGTGCCATAAAGCTGCTAGTGTATGCTCTCTCCCATTTCTTTTTGGAGACACTCAGGGCTATGAATTTTCCTCTTAGCACCTCTTTCATTGTGTCCCATAAATTAGGGTATGTTGTGCCTTCATTTTCATTAAATTTTAAAAAGGTTAGGACTGTTTTCCTCCATAATTTTGTTGAAGATATTTACTGGCCCTTTAAGTTGCAAATCTTCACTCTCATCTATACCTATAATCCTTAGGTTTGGTCTTCTCATTGTGTCCTGTATTTCCTTGATGTTTTGGGTTACAAGTTTTTTGCATTTTGCATTTTCTTTGACTGTTGAGTAGATGCTTTCTATGGTATCTTCAGCACCTGAGATTCTTTCTTCCATCTCTTGTATTCTATTGTTGATGTTTGCATCTATGACTCCTGATTTCTTCCCAAGGTTTTCTTTCTCCAAAATTATCTCCCTTTGTGATTTCTTAGTTGTTTCTACTTCCTTTTTTAGATCCTGGATGGATTTGCTGAGATCCTTCACTTGTTTGTTAGTATTTTCCTGTATTTCTTTAAGGTAGTTTTAAGTTTCCTCTTTCAGGATTTCTGCCTGTTGACCCAAGTTCTCCTGTATTTCTCTAAGCAATTTTTGTGTTTCCTCCTCATGGGCTTCCATCTTTTGATCCATATTCTCCTGCATTTCTTTAAACAATTTTTGTGTTTCCTTTGTAAGGGCATCTACCCTTTGATTCATTTCTTTAAGCGATTTTTGTGTTACCTCCTTATGGGCCTCCATCAGTTGACCCATATTCTCCTGCACTTCTCTAAGCAATTTTTGTGTTTCCTTTGTAAGGGCTTCTACCCGTTGATTCATGTTCTCCTGTATTTCTTTATGAGATTTATTTGTGTCCTTCTTGAAATCCTCTAATAGCATCATGAGAAGTGATTTTAAATCCAGATCTTGCCTTTCGGGTGTGATTGGGTATCCAGGACTTGCTGCTGTTTGAGAGTTGGGTTCGGATGGTGCCATATTGCCTTGATTTCTGTTAGTAACATTCCCATGTTTGCCTTTTGCCATCTGGTAACCTCTGGTGTTAGTTGGTCCTGCTGTCACTGGCTGTTGGTTGGACCTGCTGTGAGCCTGCAAGACTATTTCTGCCCCCCCCCGGATTACCTGGATTCACCGATTGCTGGGGGGCTGCCCCTGCTCCTGAGTGACTTTGGAGCCCCAATGTGCCTTTCCCCAAGTGATGTTGTACTGGGCAATCCCTGCACATCGAAAGACTCGACGTAGTCAATCCCCAGAGCAGATATCGCCAAGGGGAGGCTGGTGTGCTCTCTCCCAGTGCGGGTTCCTCTGCAGGGAAGATGTCCCACAGTGGAGCTGGTGTGTAGGTGACCACAGAACTGCCCAGCTCTTGGGAGCAGGGACCACACAAGCTGGCTGAGTCCCAAGCGATATTATGTTTGATTATCCCTGTGCCTGGAGGTCCCAATTGCCCTGTTGCCAGAGCAAAGATGATGGAGTCTTGGTTCCCCTTTCTAAGAAGGACTGAAACATCCACACTTTGGTCTTCCTTCTTCTTGAACTTCATGTGGTCTGTGGTTTGTATCTTGGGTCTTCAGAGTTTTTGGGCTAATATCTACTTGTCAGTGAGTGGATACCATGTGTGTTCTTTTGTGATTGGGTTACCTCACTCAGGATGATATTTTCTAGTTCCATCCATTTGCCTAGGGATTTCATAAATTCATAGTTTTTAATGGCTGAGTCGTACTCCATTGTGCAAATGTATCACATTTTCTGTATCCTTTCCTCTGTTGAAGGACGTATGGGTTGTTTCCAGCTTCTGACTATTATAAATGGTCTCTATGTTTCTATGAACATGGTGGAACATGTGTCCTTATTACATGTTGGAGAATCTTTCAGGTATGTGCCCAGGAATAGTATAGCTGGGTCCTCAGGTAGTATCTAGCTTGAATTGGCTCATTTCAGTGGTATAGAAAAAATACTGTCACTCTGTGTCTACAATTCCAACTGCCCTCTGGAGTGCTCTGTTCAGCTTGCTTTCTTGTACAACTCAGAACTTCCTTCCAGAGGCAGCACTGCACACTGGGCTGGTTTCCTGCCACATCAGTCATTAATCAAGAAAATACCCCATAGACAGGCTCACAGGTCAATCAAGTGGTGAGATTTTCACAACCAATGTTCCCCTTTCAAGGGTCACTCTCATTTGTATTAAATTGACAAAAACCAATCAACCCACTGTTCTTCTGGTATTTAGGCTATACTAAGTTTAGATTAAGTAATACTATAAAAACAGCAATGACAGCAACAACAACATAGACTTGCCACATTGAATCCTTCTTTTGGCATCTGCTCTTTGTCTGTTGCTGTGTACTTCTCTAAGTGTTATTATACTTTACATTCAGTCTGTGCAGAGCTTATGGTCATGCTTGGTGACAGGGACAGACTCTCTTCATGTCCATATTATTTAAAACCAGAATCTGTTTCAAAATCTTTAAAAATAAACAATCCAAGCTGACTTTGCTTGATAAAGAAGCAAACCTCCTTAAAGATGTTATGGATGCTGAATGGGTGGGTGTCGAAGACTGGGACTAGAGGCCACATGAGGAATGATGCCATTAATCCTGTCACAGAGCCTCCTTGATCATGGGACGGCTGTGACAGGAACTGGCACCTACCAGTCTTTCCAAGGAGCCACCCCTGTCAGCAGGGCTTTCCCTCCAAATCAGAGCTCAAACAGTATTCACTTTAACTCCAAATACTAGTTTACTACAGCAGTTGTCTTGAAGATTAGTTTTTTAGAGACAAGTGCAATTTGAGCAACTCAAACACCTATCTGGGGTTTTGTTTTCTAAGTTGAAAGCCTGTAGAAATATGTTTTATGGATTGTACTCCATGAATAAAATGTTTCTAGCATAACAGTATTCAAAAGATACTGGCCAGCTAGGAAACAGGACACAGGCCTGCAGGACTTAGAGTACATTGCACAAGATGAAACAAATTATGACATAAAGCCTGAAGAAATACATTTTACGGATTATACTCCATGAAGAGAATGTTTCTAGTGTAACAGGGCATTCAAAAGGTATTAGTCAGCCAGAAAACACAGCACATGTCTGTTGAATTTATACTCTCTTGCTTTATTTGCTAATAATACCCAGAATTAGTATAACCGTGTGCCACTTAAGTCCTTTTGTGTAGCATTGCTTGGAAGCATTTAAAGAAAACATTACAAATGTATCATCCTCAGTATTTGAACTTCAGATTCGTAATGCCACATTTACTTTCTTCTCCCACCAAGGAAGCACAAACTAGATTCTTTCCACACTGGTCATTTTTAGCCTTAGCGTGTAGTGATTAAAGATGCAAGCCTTTGGGAAGGCAGCAAGCTCTCCAGATCCCGTCATTTGTACTTCACAACACTTACTCTGAAGTGGAACCACGTGCTTTCTTCTTTCCTTGCAGCCACTAAATAGTTTAGGGACAAGGAGGCTTCTTATCTTTGAAATGCAGATAAGGAGGGGAGCTCCAAGCCTAAGGAATTCCTGAAAGGATTCAGTGCAGTAAACAAGAAGCCTGCAGTGGAATTGACATTTGGTAAATTTCAGTTACACTTAGTTTTGTTAATATTGTAAAGCTTGTTAATGAAATATATCTATTTTATCTTCCAAGTTTTTCAAAGTTGTTTGTGATTTTGAGTGAGATAAACAGTAGCTGTTTACAACTAATGCATCTTTAGTGATTAACGATCCTCTCTTGCTCTTGGTAGATGATTAGAAAATTGAACAGCTTTACATTTAAGACATTCCTTCACTCTGCTTCTTCAGGGGTCTTAACAGTTGATTAGAATCTGGGATATCTCTCCTAGAGTCCTTTTAGTTTATCTTAAAACATACGGCACAGTGCTCTTCAGAGTTAAGAAGTTAGGGCAAAGGTTAATGGGAACTCAGCTCACGACTTTAATGACCTTGGTTTTTTTTTCTTTTTCTTTTTTTTTTTGTTGTTGTTTTGTTTATTTGAAAGACATAATGCAGAAATGTTCAAAGTTTTGAAAAAAATTCTGAAAAAAAAATTGGGAATATTTCTTGGCTTCCACATAAAATGCTTTAAAAAAGAAACAGTTGCAGGGATTCACGACAGTCCCCTGTCATGACTAGAGCATGATCCAGAAAAAGTTTTCAAGTCTTTTGAGGTGTTTGACTAGTACTGCTTTCCAAACTGCCTGCTACGCATGCAGGATGATTCATTTTCTTTATGTAGAAACCAAACCTTTGAGATGATAGTTCAGAGAAGGTGATTTGAATTATATTGCTTTGGAAGAAAAAAATCCGTGTGAGGCCTTTATGCTCTGTTAGTTACACAACACTAAAATAAAACAAATGAGTCCTGCTGTAAACGATAATTTATGGCTTGTTCTTTCATAATAAAAAAGCTGAAACTATAATCTTTATAAGGTTTCAACATGCCATATGTAACACTATGCTGTTTCTCTATGCTAAGACGTGAGAAAAGGCAATGTAATTGCTTTTGCTCAAGGGCACAAAAACAGTACCAATCCTGACAGTTACCCTGGGTATTTTCCAAAGAATAGTTACTGATCTCTGACACTTTGCGTGTGGTTTTCCATTCAGAGGTTAACCGATTACTGAGTATCCCAGGGTTTAATTCTTGAAACATGATCCTGTTGACATGCACAGGTCTGCTAATGTTTTTGGTTCTCTTTGTAAGATTAAGATATGGCTAGGCTATGTTGATTCCACTGGTTTTTAGCAGGCAACTGGGGCTTGCAACCATGCTTGATTCAGAACCAAATCAACCAAGTAAACAATCAAAACAAAATGATTTATGAAAGTGTATTCCTGGGAGGGGGAGGGGAATCTGTGAAAAGAAAAGTAATGAGCCAGGGATTCCTTGCTCAGCCTGTTTCTGTTATTTCATTCTCAGAAGTATATGCTCTAGGCAAAAGAACTGGCTTTTATGTAGTTATTGTTGAGGCAAAATGTGGTCCTTATTGTAGGTGTTAATAGTCTGACTAATAATTTTCCAATCTACCCAACTTCATAGTAGATATATTATATTATATTATATTATATTATATTATATTATATTATATTATATTTGTTATGTCTTTTAATAATGTAACAGAGCTCAGAAAAACAAATGTTTCAGTTTAATAATATATCTTACCTATTTTACTTTGAGAAACTTTAGAATAAGGTTGCAGTGAGGATTTTAAACAATGTTTTAAATATATTCCTCTTATAACTAGTTCAGTTAACATGAAGGTATTTTTTTTTCATCAATGCTGAGATTTGAGGCAAATGACTTTACAGTATTGTTTGAATTTTAATTATGAATCCAACGGGATATTTTTTCCCCCAGGAAAAATAAAAGTAAAGATTTGGATTGGCCTTGGAAGAAGGAACGCATATTCATTTGTGTTGGGCTTTTTCTCTTTATGCATATATTCCAGCTGCTGTCAATTCACATGTCCCGTGCCCTGTCTTGTCCATAAAGCATAATCTCAGAAGTCCACTGCTACCTTCTGATCTTACACTCTTTCTACATCTTCTTCTATGATGATACCAGAGTCCTGAGGAGATGGGGTATAATACATATGCTCCAGTTAAGTCTGAGCAATCCACATCTCTTATTCTTTGGACCTTGAACAATTGTGAGCCTTAACAGCCATCTTTGGGGAAAAACTGTAAGGTAATAAGCAGCAGCTGAATACTGTGTCTATTTAGCACAGTTATAGTGGTAGCTGAGGCTCTATTGGCAACTGATGGTCAGTGGGATAGGGAACGCACCAGTTTTCTTTAGGGATGCAAGCCGCTGAGAAGCTACCAATGTTCCAGATGATGACCAGATACCTATGTATATCCTGATATCACAAAGTGGGAAGAATATGGGAAAAACAGGAGGGGAAGGAGTTAGGAGTCCTTTGTCAAGAGCATAATACAAGGATGCAAGCTAAGGAATGGGACTTGTTGATTAATGGGAAGTTTAAATTTAACCTTGCACAGGTGGAGTTATTTCCTGCCCCAAAATATTAGTTTGGGATAAAGTGCAATTGAGAAAGAGGAAATCTGACAAAGAGAAACTCAAGGAATTATGAAACACTCTTAGTAGATGTGCCACCTTCATGGGCATTAAACTATTTAGGGATTGTTAGTAGAGAGAATATCTTTACTGGAGAGAAAGATGTAAATTTCCATGCTGAAGTCTTCCAGCAATCTGAGTCAGGTCCTAGGGGAGACATGTACCCATTAACAACATGTCATCTTGCAAACATATACTTTCCTCTACATGGAGAAATGACTTTGAAGTTTGACTCCAAAATCACATTGAATCTGGATTAGAACCTTTAGTAAAATAATAAGTTATATAATACAACACTATGATGCTAAAATCGTTGTGAGACAAATACTAAGTTGATGCTAATTCAACAAAATTTCAATATAAGCAAATCAACTTCAAAGTGTCCTTCTTTGCCCTCCTTTTCCCTTTCCCTGGATAATGTGGTGTTTTGTCCCTAGGAAAGACACAATTAGTTTGGGTTTATCAGAATATTCCCTTGCAGGCTCTGTTGAAATCACAATAAGATGACTGGCCTGATAGCCTGGCAGGCACTTTAACTCATACCCAACCTTGCCTTGCTCTCCATTTTGAATCTCTCTTCTCCTCGTTATTTTGTGATTTCTTTTCCTCTTTGTCAGGATGTGAAACATCCTTAGCTCATCCGGTGTATTGTTGGACATTTCTTGAGGACACTGAGGATTACACAGGTCTTCTCTTTTGCCTAGATGCTCCATTACTAAGGATATACTTGAGTGCCATGCTAAAAATGCAACTTCCAGGAGGCCAGCTCTTCCTAAAGGGTTTTTTCGTAATACATACCAGGAGGGATCACTTTGCTTAGGATCCTCTTCAGCCTCCCTCCTCAGGGTTCCATTTGGTTATACTATCATAAGGGCTTTCTTTTTCTGTGGCAAAGATGGGCGAACTTATTCTCTCTGTTTGAATCAACCTCATCGGTTGTGGAGACTTTCCAAATCAGTTTTTTAAATGATCTAAATTATAAAGGTAGTTTGAGGTGTCACTATTATTTGAAAGTCAGATTTTTTTGGAATAAAATGGTAATAAAAGAAATACTTCTCCAAGATGTGGCTTCTGAAGATCCAAACGCTGTAGAGTTTAAAATATTTCTGCTCTGTGCTTCATAATTTTATTTAAGATTATATTTTATTTCTTAAAATCAACTCATTCCATTGTTTGCACTCATGATAGGGTTTATTCTTCTAGAGCAGATTATCACTATGCAATAAAAACGATGAGGGAGGAAATTATTAGCCTAAAATTTGATCTCACTACAACAGAAACAAAGCAGGTTAGCATGTGAACCATAGCAGAGTAGAGTTTTCCGGCCTTCTGGTTGTTGTTTTATTATATCACTGGGACAAAGAAATAAGGGCACGAAGGGAGCAGAATCGGAAACTTGCATTTGGATTTTCATTATTTTTCCTTTTGAGTGTGGGATTTCCTCTACAAATGGCTTTAGGGGAAGATAATTATTTCAAAATAAAGCAGCGAGTGAATCAACACAAATTGTTAAAAAGTAAGGAACGTGCTGGCTGTTTTACTGGCTGAGCTAACGGTAACATATTTACCTGCTGATAAGTGAAATGTTCCACTTAAAAGTTTACATATAAAATATAGCATGGACCGTGTAGGCAAAGGTCTGCCTTAATTTATTCTCCATCGCCACTTTTTCACGAGTTTCTCATTTTTATCATGATTATAGAAGTTTTTTTTTTTTTCAAGACAGGGTTTCTCTGTGTAGTCCTGGCTGTCCTGGAACTCACTCTGTAGACCAGGCTGGCCTCGAACTCAGAAATTCACCTGCCTCTGCCTTCTAAGTGCTGGGATTAAAGGCATGTGCCACCACTGCCCAGCTTAAAATATAAGAAAGAAAACCTTTCTTTTCTTTTCTTTTTTTTTTTTGGAGATTATACTTTAATTATAACATTTCTCTCTTTTCTTCCCTCCTCCAAAGCCTCCTACATAACCTTTCCTGCTCCTTTTCAAATTCATAACCTCTTTTTTTTTATTTTTAATTTTTAGACATTTTCTAGCCAAGGTTTTACTTATACATTATTTCTTTTTTCCCTTTTATTGAACATAGTTTTTTTCCTTGCATAAATATCCTGATTACAGTTTCCTCTACCTCTACTCTTCCCAGTTCCTCCTCACCTCCGCACCCATTCAGATCCACTGACTGTCTTATCTTTTCTTTCTTTCTTTCTTTCTTTCTTTCTTTCTTTCTTTCTTTCTTTCTTTCTTTCTTTCTTCCTTCCTTCCTTCCTTCCTTCCTTCCTTCCTTCCTTCCTTTCTTTTGAAAACAAGCGGGCTTCTAAGGGGCAATAATAAAACATAACCAAGTAAAATATTATAGGTAGAATGATAAAGATCGCATCGGCGTTGGACAAGACATGAAGGAAGAAAGCCATAGAGAAGGCACAAAATCCAGAGAGGAACTCGTTCGAACACTCAGGAATTCCATAAAAACATTAAACTCAAAACCGTAATAAATGTGCTGAGACCCTGGCGCAGAGCTGAGCATACTGCCGCAGTCTCTGTGAGTTCACGTGAGCTTAGCTTGTGTTGGTGTAGATTTTAGAGGGCCTTCTTTTCTTGGTGTCCTCCATCCTGTCTGGTTCTTTTGCTCTTGCAGCCCCCACTTTCCTCCTCTTCCACTGGGTTCCCCCAGCCCTCACTGAGGGTAGGGATTAGACGGAGGCAGTCCCCTTTAGGGTTGAGTGTTCCAAGGTCTCAAGGCACGCCTGACTGTGGTTATCTGTATTTGTTCCCATCTGCCATGGTAGAAAGCATATCTGGAGGCGGCAAATCATCGCAGTGACCTATAGGATAGTAGAATGTCATTAGAAGTCATTTTATCTCTATGTTTTTGTTGCCGTTTGTTTGATTTTTCTTTTTCTTTGAAAATAATAATAGAGACCCTTGGAATTTTTGTTGCACTGACATTGACCATTTACCAGATGCTAGACATTGTACAACGGCCATCACTAAACAGGAGAGACAGGATGTATCCTGTCTGTCCTGTTTTTTTTTTTTCCAACCAGTTGTTTTTGGTTTTACCCTGGGTCTCTGACATGTCCAAAGGATACTGTTTCTGCCTCTTCTTATTTTCTCAGCCAAACTGGAAGGGGGACATTGTAGATGTCTCCTTTAGGACTGAGCAATACACGATTCCTTAATCTCTGCACTCTGGGTGCCTCACGTCTCTGCATCAACTGTTATCCACTTAAAAATTGAAGCCCTGGCGACCTCTGTTCCGGTAGACTGCACTGAAGAGACAGGTACCCAGGTTCTCCCCAATATAACATCGCTTGGGACACGGCCTGTTGGGGCTTCCGTCTGTGCCCGAGAACGGGTCAGCGCTGTGGTCGTCTGGGTGCCAGGTCGGCAGGCCATCGCGTCTGCAGGGTGAGCGGCGCCACGGAGAGTGTGCAGATTGCACTCCGCCATCTTTGCTCCAGTGACTGGGAAGTTGGGACAGCCAGGTTCTGAGACAGACAGGCATAATATCGCTTGGGTCTCGGGCGGCTTGTGTGTATGCGGCTCCCAAGTGCGGGGCTGATCTGCAGTAACCAGCTCGCCAGCTCTGCTGTGGGACTTCTGCCTGGCAGAGGGACCCCGCACTGGGCGGGAGCCTACCAGCTTTCCTTCCGCGACCTCTGTTCCCGCAGACTGCGCTGAAGAGACAGGTACCCCAAGCTCCCTATCCCCAATATAACATCACTTGGGACACGGCCTGTTGGGGCTTCCGTCTGTGCCCGAGAACAGGCCAGAGCTGTGGTCGTCTGGGTGCCAGATCTGCAGGCCATCGCGTCTGCAGGGTGAGCTGCGCCACGGAGAGTGTGCAGATTGCACTCCGCCATCTTTGCTCCAGTGACTGGGAAGTTGGGACAGCCAGGTTCTGAGACAGAAAGGCTTAATATTGCTTGGGTCTCGGGCTGCTTGTGTGTGTGCAGCTCCCAAGTGCTGGGCAGATCTGCAGTAACCAGCCTGCTAGCTCTGCTGTGGGACTTCTGCCTGGCAGAGGGACGCCCCCTCCCCCCCTAGGAGAGTTCACTCACCCCTGCACAGGGCAGGAGCCTACCAGCCTCCCTTTGGCGACCTCTGCTCCAGGAATCCACTAGGCTGAGCCTTTAGATGTGCAAGGCCTCCCCAATATAAGATCACTAGGGGCAAGGCACATTAGGGCTCCAAAGTCACTCAGGAGCAGGGCAGGCCCCAGAAATCGGTGCCAGGGGAATCCTGGCAATCCGGGGGGGGGGGGCAGAAATAGCTTTGCAGGCTCACAGGAGGTCCAACCAACAGCCAGTGGCAGCAGGACCAACTAACATCAGAGGTATCCAGATGGCAAAAGGCAAACGTAGGAATGTTACTAACAGAAATCAAAGTAATGTGGGACCATCCAAACCCAACTCTCCAACAGCAGCAAATCCTGGATACCCCACCACACCCAAAAGACAAGATTTAAAATCACTTCTCATGATGCTATTAGAGGATCACAAGAAGGACACAAATAAATCTCATAAAGAGTTACAGGAGACCATGAATCAACGGTTAGAAGCCCTTACAAAGGAAACACAAAAATCGCTTAGAGAAATGCGGGAGAACATGGATCAAAAGATGGAGGCGCACAAGGAGACAACACAAAAATCGCTTAACGAGATGAATCAACGGGTAGATGCACTCACAAAGGAATCACAAAATTTGCATAAAGAAATGCAGAAGAATATGGGTCAACAGACGGATGCCCATAAGAAGGCAACACAAAAATTGCTTAAAGAAATGAATCAACGGTTAGATGCCCTTACAAAGGAAACACGAGAACTGCTTAAAGAAATGCAGGAGACAATGGATCAACAGATGGATCCCCATGAGGAGGAAACACAAAAATCACTCAGAGAAATGCAGGAGAACGTGGGTCATCAGGAAGAAATCCTGAAAGAGGCAATGCAAAAATACCTTAAAGAAATACAGGAAAATACAAACAAACAAGTGAAGGATCTCAGCAAATCCATTCAGGAACTAAAAAAGGAAGTAGAAACAACTAAGAAATCACAAAGGGAGACAACTTTGGAGATAGAAAACCTTGGGAAGAAATCAGGAGTCATAGATGCAAACATAAACAATAGAATACAAGAGATGGAAGAAAGAATCTCAGGTGCTGAAGATTCCATAGAAAGCATCAACTCAACAGTCAAAGAAAATGCAAAATGCAAAAAACGTGTAACCCAAAACATCCAGGAAATCCAGGACACAATGAGAAGACCAAACCTAAGGATTATAGGTATAGATGAAAGTGAAGATTTGTAACTTAAAGGGCCAGTAAACATCTTCAACAAAATTATGGAGGAAAACTTCCCTAACTTAAAGAGAGAGATGCCGATGAACGTACAAGAAGCCTACAGAACTCCAAACAGACTGGACCAGAACAGAAATACCTCCCGTCACATAATAATCAAAACACCGAATGTTCTAAACAAAGAAAGAATACTAAAAGCAGTAAGAGAAAAGGCCCAAGTAACATACAAAGGAAGACCTATCCGAATCACATCAGACTTCTCATCAGAGACTATGAAAGCCAGAAGATCCTGGGCAGATCTGATGCAGACACTAAGACAGCACAAATGCCAGCCTAGACTACTATACCCAGCAAAACTCTCAATCACCATAGATGGAGAGACCAAGATATTCCATGATAAAACCAAATTTTCACAACATCTTTCCACAAATCCAGCCCTGCAACGGATAATAGGTGGAAACCTCCAATACAGGGAGAGAAACAACACCCTGGAAAAAATGAGATAATAACCTTCTTGAATCAAACCCAAAAGTAGATAACCACTCAAACATAAAGATAGCGTCAAGAATGGCAGATGGCAATAATCACTATGCCTTAATCTCTCTTAATATCAATGGTCTCAATTCCCCAATTAAAAGACATAGACTAGCAGACTGGATACGTAAACAGGACCCAGCATTTTGCTGCATGCAGGAAACGCACCTCAGTGTCAAAGACAAACACTACCTCAGAGTAAAAGGCTGGAAAACAATTTTACAAGCAAATGGCCCCAAGAAACGAGGTGGAGTAGCCATCCTAATATCAGATAAAATTGATTTTCAACCTAAAGTCATCAAAAAAGACACAGAAGGACACTACATACTGATCAAGGGAAAAATCCACCATCAAGAACTCTCAATTCTGAATATCTATGCTCCAAATGCAAGGGCACCCTCACTCGTAAAAGAAACTTTACTAAAACTCAAAGCACACATCGCACCGCACACAATAATAGTGGGTGACTTCAACACCCCGCTCTCTGAAATGGATCGTTCAGGAAAGCAGAAACTAAACAGGGACACAGTGAATCTAATTGAAGCCTTGGACCAAATGGAACTAACTGATATATATAGAACATTTCATCCTAGAGCTAAAGAATACACCTTCTTCTCAGCTCCTCATGGTACCTTCTCTAAAATTGACCATATAATTGGTCACAAATCAGACCTCAACAGATACAAGAAGATAGAAATAATCCCATGCCTCCTATCAGATCACTATGGAATAAGGGTGGTCTTCAATGGCAACAAAAACAAAAGAAAACCCACGTACACATGGAGGCTGAACAATGCTCTACTCAATGATAACTTGGTCAAGGTGGAAATAAAGAAAGAAATCAAAGACTTTTTGAAAGTTATTGAAAATGAAGGCACAACATACCCTAATTTATGGGACACAATGAAAGCAGTGCTAAGAGGAAAATTCATAGCCCTGAGTGCCGCCAAAAAGAAATGGGAGACAGCATACACTAACAGCTTAATGGCACACCTGAAAGCCCTGGAACAAAAAGAAGCAAATACACCAAAGAGGAGTAGAAGGCAGGAAATCATCAAACTCAGGGCTGAAATCAATCAAGTAGAAACAAATAAAACCATACAAAGAATCAACAAAACGAGGAGTTGGTTCTTTGAGAAAATCAACAAGATAGATAAGCCCTTAGCCAGACTAACCAGAAAGCACAGAGATAGTATCCAAATTAATAACAACAGAAACTGAGGAAATTCAAAAAATCATCAGATCCTACTACAAAAACCTGTATTCAACACAACTAGAAAATCTTGAGGAAATGGACAATTTCCTTGACAGATACCAAGTACCAAAATTAAATCAGGATCAAATAGACCATCTAAACCGTCCTATAACCCCTGAAGAAATAGAAGTTGTCATTGGAAGTCTTCCAACCAAAAAAAGCACAGGTCCAGATGGTTTTAGTGCAGAATTCTATCAGACCTTCAAAGAAGATCTAACACCAATACTCTTCAAACTGTTCCCCAAAATAGAAACAGAAGGAACACTACCCAACTCATTCTATGAAGCCACAATTACACTAATACCAAAAGCACACAAAGATCCGACAAAGAAAGAGAATCTCAGGCCAATCTCTCTTATGAATATCGATGCAAAAATACTCAATAAAATTCTTGCCAACAGAATCCAAGAACACATCAAAACGATCATTCACTACGATCAAGTAGGCTTCATCCCAGGGATGCAGGGATGGTTCAATATAAGGAAATCCATCAATGTAATCCACTACATAAACAATCTCAAAGAAAAAACCACATGGTCATCTCATTAGATGCTGAGAAAGCATTTGACAAAATTCAGCATCCTTTCATGCTAAAGGTCTTGGAAAGATCAGGAATTCAAGGCCCATATCTAAACATAGTAAAAGCAATTTACAGCAAACCAGTAGCCAGCATCAATCTAAATGGAGAGAAACTTGAAGCAATCCCACTAAAATCAGGGACTAGACAAGGCTGCCCTCTCTCTCCATATCTTTTCAATATAGTACTTGAAGTCCTAGCTAGAGCAATTAGACAACAAAAAGAGGTCAAAGGGATACAAATTGGAAAGGAAGAAGTCAAACTATCACTATTTGCAGACGATATGATAGTATACATAAGCGACCCAAAGAACTCCACCAGAGAACTCCTACAGCTGATAAACGACTTCAGCAAAGTGGCCGGATATAAAATCAACTCAAGCAAGTCAGAAGCCTTCCTATACTCAAAGGATAAGCAGGCTGAGAAAGAAGTAAGAGAAATAATACCCTTCACGATAGCCACAAACCATATTAAGTATCTTGGCGTGACTCTAACCAAACAAGTGAAAGATCTGTATGACAAGAACTTCAAGTCTCTGAAGAAAGAAATTGAAGAAGACCTCAGAAGATGGAAAAATCTGCCATGCTCATGGATTGGCAGGATTAATATAGTAAAAATGAGCATCTTACCAAAAGTAATACACAGATTCAATGCAATCCCCATCAAAATCCCAACTCAATTCTTCATAGAGTTAGAAAGAGCAATTCAAAAATTCATCTGGAATAACAGAAAACCCAGAATAGCTAAAACTATTCTCAAGAGTAAAAGAACCTCTGGGGGAATCAGTATCCCGGACCTCAAGCTGTACTACAGAGCAATAGTGTTAAAAACTGCATGGTATTGGTACAGTAACAGACATGTAGATCAATGGAACAGAATTGAAGACCCAGAAATGAATCCACACTCCTATGGTCACTTGATCTTTGACAAAGGAGCTCAAACCATCCAGTGGAAAAAAGATAGCCTTTTCAACAAATGGTGCTGGCTCAGCTGGAGGTCAACATGCAGAAGAATGCAAATTGACCCATCCTTATCTCCTTGCACTAAGCTCAATTCTAAGTGGATCAAAGATCTCCACATAAAACCAGACACACTGATACTAATAGAAGGGAAACTAGGGAAGAACCTTGAACATATGGGCACAGGGGAGAATTTCCTGAACAGAACTCCAATAGCTTATGCTCTAAGATCAAGAATAGACAAATGGGACCTCATTAAATTACAAAGTTTTTGCAAGGCAAAAGACACTGTCAAAAAGACAAATTGGCAACCAACTAACTGGGAAATGATCTTTACCAACCTTACATCCGTCAGAGGGCTAATATCCAATATATACAAAGAACTCAAGAAGTTAAATTCCAGAGAGGCAAGTAACCCTATTAAAAAATGGGGTACAGAGCTAAACAAAGAGTTCTCACCTGAAGAATATCTAATTGCTGAGGAGCACCTAAAGAAATGTTCAACATCCTTAGTCATTAGGGAAATGCAAATCAAAACGACCCTGAGATTCCATCTCACACCAGTCAGGATGGCTAAGATCAAAAACACAGGAGACAGCAGTTGTTGGCGAGGATGTGGAGAAAGAGGAACAGTCCTCCACTGCTGGTGGAATTGCAGGCTGGTACAACCCCTCTGGAAAGCAGTCTGGCGGTTCCTCAGAAAACTGGGCATGATACTCCCGGAGGATCCTACTATACCACTCCTGGGCATATACCCAGAGGCTTCTCCTGCATGCAATAAGGACACATGCTCCACTATGTTCATAGCAGCCTTATTTATAATAGCCAGAAGCTGGAAAGAACCCAGATGTCCCTCAACGGAGGAATGGATTCAGAAGATGTGGTATATCTACACAATGGAATACTACTCTGCAATTAAAAACAATGAATTCACGAAATTCCTAGGCAAATGGTCAGATCTTGAAAATATCATCCTTAGTGAGGTAACCCAATCACAAAAGAACACACATGGTATGCAGTCACTGATAAGGGGATATTGACCCAGAATCTCGGAATACCCTAGACACAATCCGCATATCAATAGATTTCTAAGAAGATGGAAGGAGAGACCCCTGGTCCTGGAAAGACTGGATGTAGGGGAACGCCAGGACAGTGTAACGAGAGGGGGTTGAATGGAGAAAAGAGGGGGGGAAGGGGGCTTATGGGACTTTCGGGGAGGGAGGAAACGGGAAAGGGGAAGTGATTTGGAATGTAAATTAAAAAATAAAATAAAATAAATAATAAAAAAAAATTGAATCCCTGAGATCCGAACCCATGTGTAGATACAAAGATAAATGCAGTTCCCATAGACAGTTTTATGTGGAAATTTTTTCATTTGTTTCATCCAATGAGATCTTGTGAACAGTTTTCAAACTACATTGTTACAACCATAATTTAGAAAAAAAATACTTTATAGTGATTTCATATTTCCTGTTTAGATGTTCTTGAATTCTTATACCCATTTTTCTGTTAATTTATTCTTAAGGTTTGCATTAAAAACAATTACATAATGAATGGATTTGAGTAAATAATTACTATTGAGTCTTGGAGTATCTTGTTACACTGATAATGACTTTGAAGTATAATTCTTATTAAACAATCAGAAGTAAACAGACACTGCTTCATAGAAGGAAAAATGTAAGATAATACTCCATGCAATATGTAACATGAGTTCTGTGGTATATGAATTATTAAAATCTGCAACATGATACATACATAGTATATGTATACATAACATGTTCCTGTCATAGTGTTTCCATGACCCCAGTTCATCCTAAAGGACTTTATATATTTGTGGTTTCTAGTAACTTTACTATTCTTCTGTCTCCTTGTTTATTTTTAGTAATTGACATAATCTGAATGTGATGCTTAGCTTTATTATTTTGAATCTTTTCTAATTAATTCCTTTTCATGGATATTTAAATCATCTTGGTTTTATAACTTTATATAAAGAACAATGCTGTAGGTATTCCTCTCTATTTCATGGGTCTTGATCTCACGTTTATGCAATCCACTCGTGAGGATAAGCAAGTTTCCAGTTTAACATTTATTTTCTGGTATAGTGTTCCATCAAAAAAGTACAACTCATTTCCTTATTCATCTCTTAGTACACATGTAGTTTCTTTACTATTTGCACATAATGAAGAGGCAAGCTGTGATACACTTGGCATGAGCATCTCAACTTTGACAGCTATAAAACCCCAGCTCCTTCCTCCTTTCCCCCTACTCTTCTCTTCCTGTGTTTACTCCTGTGCATTCCTCTTCTCTGTTATAATGACCACTGTCCTTATTTTTCCTGTTTGTACAATGGGTGAAGTCAAACTTGAGGGAAATGGAAAACGAGTCTTTGGTTATAAGGTTGCTTTTAGTTCCATTAAGTGATTTTGCCTTGCAGTTTCTCCAGTGTATTTTTTTTTTTAAATATTTAGTGCATGCTTCGTGTGGATTCTGTAGTGTTTATGTGGGAAGACGACAGATTTGAATCCAAATTTGTTTGCCAATCCTTGTTACATGTGGTTGCATACATTGTCTCTGTTTCCCTTTCAGAAATCTAAAAGGTTAATTTTAGCTTCAAAGGACAAGAAATGCGTGTGCTTTGTCCTTCACTATATTTTCTATATCTAAAATATCACTGTTGCTTAGTTAATATTAGATATTCATGGGACAAACCAATGAATTACGTGATGTCACAGGAGAGATTTTAACAAGGTGTTCAGTATCTGCTTGTTACCTGCTTGCTGAATAGTTGTCTGCTAGTCATAGCAGTAATAGTAGTAGCAGTCAGTTTATCATTTTATGATTAAGAAAACCAAAAACAGTAGAAATAACTGTTGCTAAAGTAATTAAAGTTTACAACTGTTGCAGATTTGGTTTAATGCTTGCAGTATACTATTTGGGTTCCCAAAATTGCGTGAGTATCCTGCATGGAAGCCGCGGAGGGTCCCTGCCCCCAGCTGGTTCTGATTGGTGAATAAAGTTGATGGCGGCCAATGGTTGGCAGGGAGACGGAGGTGGGGCTTTAGGATTCTGAGGCAAGGGAACCAAAGAAGAAGCAGAATTGCCCTGCAAGGAATAAGATAGAGGCTTGAGAACTGCAGGAGAGAAAGCATACAATCATGTAAGAGCCGGAGAAGAGCAGCCCCAGGGCCCCCATCCCCACTGGGGCTAGGTTAGCAAAGATGGAATATGGATGTTAGTAAGTAATAATTCAGGAGTATTGGAGGGGAGGCGTTAGCAACATGGAAGATTAGGAGTGGCCCAGCCATTGAGCTGATTAAGGCATGTTAAATAAAAGGTTGTGTGTGTGTGTGTGTGTCTTTCATTCGAGAATCCAGAGCATTGGGGAGGGTAGAGAGGAACTCTCACCATCACTGCCGCTGGAGATATTGGAGTGGATTAGTCAACTACATCAACATATAACGTTTACCTTTAAATGTTGCAAATATTGTCATTTCCAAAGTGCTGTTTGGGCTGCCAGATGAATAGATTGAATTTATACTGGACGCTCAACAATAATTGCATCTACATGTACAAAGTTGATATTATATTCCTTTATTTATTCTTCTATTCTTAATAGTACATTTATCCAAATGCCATTCATTATCTCTTTGAGTCCATATGTTTTTGAAGACTACCTAAAATAAAGTAAGCTCAAGAATACATGAAGATAATATTTTTCATGGGCCATATCTCCTGTCATTGTCCAAGAACAGTGCAGATTAGGCAAACTTTCCTTGCCTCTGCCTCTGTCTCATGAGTGTAGGGATTTTTATCTACGCCTGGCTTAAAGTGTTTCGGAAACCCAAATACTGAAAAATGCTATTTTAAAAGATAAAAATCTGTTTTTAAAGATTATAATTTCTAATATCCCATTTATATTCTTCCAGTTTGGTGAACATTCATTTAAAAAGTGTGCAATAATAAAAAAATGTAATAATGATGCAATTTTATCTATTTTGTGTGAACTTCTAGGATCAAAGTATTTAGACAAAGTATGTAGAAGGTAAGAATTCGAGTTCTAGGCATGTTAGTAGTGTACTAAACTAACTCATACTCTCTGGGAAGCCACACGTGCAGGCTCCCTGTCCTTTATTTTTATTTTTTTCATTCATTATTTCAATTTGTTGTTTAATTTCAAATTTACTGAATAATTCTGTGAAGCATATTGTATCAATGAATGTGTATGTGTGAGATCCACTAAAGTCAGCTGGGCACACACAAGTGCATTAAGTTACATGTGAGAAGCCAGAGGTGTGGATGTCATTTTGACTTAGCTGCATTTCTGTTACTGTGACTAATAACTTGACAAAAATACCCTGGGAAAGGTTTATTGGCTTATAATTTCAGGCCACACATTATTTAGGGAAAGTCAAGACAGGAAGTTAAAGCATGGCATTCACAGTTAAAGACCAAGAAAGAATGAAAACTTGGATACTGGTTTGCTGCTTAGTACTATCTTTCTTCACTCACAGTCCCAGGGCTAGCTTGTGTAGTGCCACTCACAATGGGTACATTTTCCCCTCAATCAAAGCAGTCTTCAGTCCAAGACATGTTCCCAGGCCAGCATGAGCAGAGACCTACCCAATTCCTTGTTAAGACTTCCTTCCTGGGTGATTCTTGGCTATGGTAGGTTGGCACTGAAGCTGACTGGCACGACTTCAATAGCCCTGAGCCTGACAATTCCCATAAGGCCTCTACTAACAGCTGTATTTACAAGTCTTCCCTATTGGTCTCCTGTCCTCAAAACTTTCTGAATGATTTCTAACCTGCTAATTTCCTGGTGAGTAAATAAGAGAGAAATACATTTGGAGACACCTGAGAAATAAAACAAAATCGTGCATTTTTATCTAATTTAAGATTTTTGTTATAGCAACTGTATTTTACTACGGCAAAGGAACTTTTACTTACCTAAGAGATTTTGGTCTTTGAATCAGCAAGTTCTTTGCTATAACTTCATCATGTTTCATGTGAAGTTATGAATTTGAACTTCTTTCTCTCAGCTGTAAAATGTATGACTACATGAAATATACTTTACATTTCATTTTTACTTTATTTACTTTGATTTTACATTTTTAAAATTTTTCTCTGTTTTGTCATGGACATGTTCTTTTTTTATAGAAGGTACTAGCAGGCCCCAGGAATGTCATGGAAAGTATTATCTGGAATTTAGTAAATTTGATCATCCATTTGTTTGGAGTTTTGTCAACTTGGGATATGTGTGTCTTAACAGGTAATAAATTATTAGTACTTAGAAATCCTCACTTTCAAAATATCTCCACAGAATGTAACGTTATATACACGTGCATGAAATTGTGTTGACTTTATTCACAAAAGGCCCAATTAGGTGGTAAGCAAAGGAAGTATAACATTCTATGATCTAAAATTCTCCTCTGAGGAAATCTCATTCCTCAGATATGAATCCAATATCCAAAATGGGTGATTCAATGTGCCACAAGGGTTCTTATTATTTCAATGCAGTAAAGTTATAAAAATTGGAAAGGTAGCAACAGATTGATCTACATGGGAAGGAAGTTTGAAGTGTTCACATTCATTATTGTGGACACCCAAATGTAAGACCATTGCAATTTCTAGTAATTTTATGTGTCATTTATAATTTCTTATTACATAAAGTAAAACATTTGTAGTTTCTCATGGTGCCTTTTTTTTTTCCTCTCCAGCTAGAGATATCTGAGAAGACTACAACTGAGAAGATGTTTCTGTAAGATTGGCCTTTGGGGATTCTCTTGATTTATGATTGATATGGAAGGAACCAGCTCACTGTGGAAGGTGCCGGGTTTGTTCCAGGCTTTCTTACAGAAAGCAGGCTGAGCAAGCCTCGGATGAGAAGTCAGTGAATAGCGTTCCTCCATAGCTTCTACTTCAGTTCCTGCTTCCAGTTTCCTGTCTTGACTTTGTACCTTGACTTTCCTCAGTGGACTGTGGCCCAGGATGTGTAAGGCTCACAGATCTTTCCTCCCTAAATTGCTTTTTGCTGTGGTGGTGTGTTTATCATAGCAGTCACCTTGAAAGAAGTGCTCAGGTAAAGTAGCCCAAGCTTACTCGGAGAACTTGGGGGTTGAAACTTACTGCTACTCATGTGTCTCTCCTTCCTGTTTATTCTTCCTGTTACTATTATTGGATGCCGTGGCTGAGCAGATGTTTCAGCAAACAATCCATTCCACGATGCACATACCTTTTCACCAAAGATCTAAAATCTATTGCTAATATCTTTCTTCTGGCTAGGACTATGGTTTCTTCTCCTGGCTGCACTTTGAATCAAGGGCTGTAGGACATGAACAGCGTTCTCTTCGGTGGATGAAGCTCAATGCTGTCTTCAAAAAATTTCTCATCTTTTAGCTCAATCAAGTGATGTTCAGAGTAAAAGCAGGATAAGTGCAGATCTTCAATATACGAGAAGAGGTTAAATATAAGAAGATACATGGATCTATAATTGACTTGCAAGGAATACTTTTTAGCACAAGTGGAAAGATTTGAAATTTACAAACTCGCTTAGAAGGATGTTTCTGAAACCTGCACACATTCAGTTAAATGATGGATTTCTTGTCTTTATGCACGTTCCCATATTCTGTTGGAATCTTGAGCAATGAGACCATTTCAGTACCTTTGAGGTTTCTATCTTCCTCTTCACTTCCTCTTTTCTGCTCTAGTGATTTCATTTTCTTGATGATTGTTCCTGCTGCCACGTTCTAATCTCCTTGGTACGTTAAGCTCATCAAGGTTGGATTTGCCTTGTGGAGCAAGACTACATGCTCACATCATTTCCAGGCTGGAAAACCAATTGCATGCAGGATGAATTTCTCAAATTACCGTCGATGTAGCTATGGTTCTTTTAATAAAAATAGATCCTCCATAGTTTCCTGGCTTTGTTTTTAGACGTTTATATTTTAGATGTGTTTCATTGATTTCTTTACTAATTTTTGAGTATTCTTATTTCTTATTCTTACATTTGTGATTGTAGTTCTATCTTTATTCTAATACATGCCTTTACAGTGCTAAATGTATATTTTCCATATAAAATTAATAAATTAATAAAAATAAATGGGTTTATTAATTATTATAAATGAAGGGGACGCGTGAGGTGTGTTAGATCACAGGTATTCTTGTACTCGTATTAACGGTTTTCACTTTTTGCAAGAACACAAAAATTTTATGCACTTTTTTCTGTATAACTTCATGGGTGCTACATAAATTTGAACCACACATACCTTGAAGTGAATATAGGTTAGCTAGTCACTTATTGGTAAGTACATGGGTTAGTTAACACATTACTTCTCCAATATGTTCACACTTATAGTCTTTTGTAAGGTACTAAACTTTTTTTCTTATGTGAAAATAGCATCCAAATATAAGTGCTTTCCTATGTAGAGGTTCAAATGGACTCTCAGTGATATTTTTGCAATGTCAGGGTGTACATACAGGAGTTATATGGCTTTCCTACTGCTTTGTGTATTAATATCTTCCTGGTCAGTTCATCAAAATGATGAGAGTGGACCAGCATTGTAACTATTCCTCAATTCTTGGAAAGTTCTAGAAAAATATGATTACTTAAGCAAGGACACAAATTATTTACCAACTATGGCATTTAATACTGTATATATCTTATCCAGCTTTAGGGGATGCCTGTTCCTTATGATATGTGATATACTTATGTACAAAATTCACTTGTTTCTGAGTTGATAAGATACATAGATATATTTGAGTATGCTAAAAATAGTACCCTAACCTAGATTTTTTATCATATAAGCCTAAAACTAATTAAAGGCTTGCTTCATTTATGTGGACCAAAATTAACAAGCCTTTTCTATTTTGAGGTTTTATTGATAATAGTAACCTATTTTGAAATAACAAAAGTATTGACTATGCATAATTGTGTATAAAGTATTTGTATCAACTAATGTTAATTGATAATGAACTTTAAAAAAGTAAATATAGTAAATTTTATTGATTCAATTGGATTCCATGGTTGTATCTATATTACTTGGTTTATAATGATTAACTATATCTGTTTCAATTTCTTTAGTTATCATAGTACTTACATTTGACAGTAGACATTTGTTTTCAGAATTATCAAAGCTATTGTATGTTTGTCTTTGTCCTCTAGCCTTCTTTTCCTGATCTTCCATGTATGATGCTCATGTTGGTTTTGTTGTACTCTAAGTTTTCCTTTCTTTATCTTCTTATATCCCTGAAGGACTTATTGGTGCTTTTCAGTCATGGCTTTACTTCAAATTCTTTTCTGTAAAGACTGGAAGGAAATCCAAGTGTATTGGCTTGAACTTGTAATATTAGTTTGCAGTGGGTAGATGTAAATTGGAGGGTCAACTGAAAATCATCTCAATTAAACAAGGGCTTCCAGGCTGGCCTATAATATAGAAGGTATAAGTAAGACTCTGCCTCAATAACAACAAAGAAAATAAAAAGGAAGAAAACAAAAATGAAAGGAAGTAAGAAAATATAAGGAAAAGGAAACAAACAGAAATTACAAAAATTCATCTTAATTCATGGTAGACCATTTTTCCTCTGTCCTTTACTTCTTTGTCTGGTTCCCAGTCTCATTTTATTGACAATGGACGATGGGGATTAGAGCCATTATTAAACCAAGCTTGGTCATACAGATGTGTTCTTTTATGCATCCTGTGCTACTAAGGACTCATCAGTCTCACCATGAGGTATAATGTAGACCTGATAGTTGTACAGAAGAACAAAATACATTATTATGTTCCTACAGCAATGAGAAGATTGTCCTTGATCATCTCAGAGTGCTCTTTTAGGATCAGACTTCATGGGACATGCACCATGCTGTGAACACCAGAGGGGGGCACTGAGCTGTGAACACCAGAGGAGGGCACTGTCTGTTCTTGGGTCAGAGCTGCATACAAAAGGTTGTCAGCATACTCTGGCTTTTGGCACCCAACCACACCTTATTGACTTTCTAGGATTAATTTTGTCTCTAAGGTTAATGGGGTAAAATAATTATTATGAAATATTTACTAGCTTGGTTTTTTGAAGAAGCAGGTGTATGTAATTGGCAAATCTTAAAGAATAACCTATAGCAACTTCCCATTCTACCTTAGGATTCAGTTAAAAATATTTAAAAGACATTAGAATTTAGTCTTATCTCTGTATAAGTAGTTTAGATTGAAAACAAATAATAGCATTTTCTGAAACCATTATATAGGCAATCTACATTTAATGCATAAAAAGCATACTTTCAAAAATTTTATTTATTATTGTGTGCTTATTTATATGCATGATGTATATGTGAGCACACATATTCATTCACATGAGGTCAGGAAATAAGTCTGTGGTGTCAATTGCCTATGTCCATGTTTCATGGGATTCCAGGATTTGAGCTTAAGTCTATGGATTTGTACAGCAAATACCTTTACCTTCTGACTCATCTTGCTGACCTACAGAATGACTTTCTAAGCCAAAGTGATTTTCACTACAAGAAGTTCATGGTTTTAACCTTATACATGTGTGAGTGCACACATCAAGCATGGACATTCTCTTTCTTTCCATTCTAAACCATCCTGGTATTCTATTGGTTTTGTTTTTCTATGTCCTTTGAGCTCTCTTTCCTGCTCTGCGGCTTGCAGAAGGTTTCCATCAATCTGTGATGGGGCCGTTGTTTGCTGGAATACACATCTCTCCTGCCTCCATCTTCCTTTTGTTTCGTCTTTTCTTTTGAAGAACTATCTCCTGTACTGACTTCCTGAGAAAAGAGGCATAGACAGTAAAATCTTTAAAACCCACACAGCTGAGAATCTCATCAATAGCTCTCACATTTGATAACTTTTTCTCATATTTGAGTTGATGTTCTCAACTTTTCCAGTTGGGAATTCTCTTCAAAAATTTTTAAGGTGTTTAGCTTGCACTGTCCCTTAAGTTTTAGTTATTAAAATTTGTGTCCCCAGGAAGATGAAATTTGTCTACAAAACTTGATAAAAGATAGCTAGGAATTTACCCCTTCGCAGTCCCACAGATGGCTCAGTTTAGGTGCTTTGAATAACTTTATCCTTTCTTTTCCGCTTGTAAGCTTTTTCAGTTTTGCCCTTAATTGTCAAGTTTTGACATTTCAAAAATCACAAATCTTGTTTTGGTCTTTGAAACTAGCATAGGAATTAATGTTTTCTATTTCTTAAGGAGAATTATGTATTAACAATTTCTTCTTTTTCTCTGTTCTCTCTGAAATGTTGCTCCTCATATTTAAATTCTCAAATATACTTGTAAATAAATGTTCCTACATTTAAAAAAACTTTTATTGATTCTTTTTGAATTTCATATCATGTACCCCCAATCCCACTCATCTCCTCATCCCTTCATGCCCTCCTCCCCAGCAACCCTCTCCTCCAAAGAAACAAATGAAAAAACAAAATTCTTGCTTTGACAGGTATAATGTGTCACACAGTATGCCCTTTTGCCCAAACAGTTTTTCTTGCAAATGTTCATTGCAGTGAGCCATTGGTAAATTCAAGGCCTCTGATTTCTGCTACACTATCAATATTGGATCCTCACCAGGACTCCTCTTGGATATCCTGTTGTTGCCCTGTGTCATAGAGATTTTGCAGCTTTGGTTCTGAAGACTAGGGCTTTCACAGGCTCCCGCAGTTCATAGATGGATAGATGTTGGAGTGGGCCAACTCAAAGCCCTGGATCTGGTCTTGAGTGGTAACTAAATTGGTCAGTCTGACAGCTCTTTGGAGCTCACAGGACCAGCTCTCTTCACTGTCCAGGTGAGGTGCAGGGTCCCCTCTCCCAAGTGCTGCATCTGCTGAGGGGTGGACCTGTCCTCTATTCCTCTATTTTCTTAGTTCTACAGTTGCATTTTAAAAACTCCAAGAACTATTTTTTGTGTTGTTTGTTCTGTTTCCTTTATTTATTTATTTTTTTAAATAAACTTATCTTGTTACACATTAAAAAAAAATCGTGTCACTCTGAGGGTGTTGAAGTATCAAAAAGTTTAATCTTTGTATTTTATTGGTTTTGTTCTCTACTAATTCTTTGGGGTTTTTTTTTGTTTTGTTTTCGAGACAGGGTTTCTCTGTGTAGCCCTGGTTGTCCTGGAACTCACTCTGTAGACCAGGTTGGCCTCGAACTCAGAAATCCGCCTGTCTCTGCCTTCTAAGTGCTGGGATTAAAGGCGTGCGCCACCACTGCCCTCTACTAATTCTTTTAAATTAAAAAAAAAACCTTGTTTTATTCTTACCCTTCTGATTATTCTTAACATGACTTGATTGTATGTGATTATTTTTCTAGTTAAAAACTACAATAGAATGGCCATGTAGAGAAATTCAAAATAAACAGCTTAAATAAATAACCATAAAATATGAGATAAACAGTTGTTGTTTTAAGCTATTTATCTTAGATTAGATTTCCATACAACAACCTACAGGATATAGTAAGTGGCTGTTTTCTAGTAATAACCACAGTGATTTCAGTGAGAACCATTCTTGAATTCCCCACTTGTAAAATAGGATCTGATTCTTCAATGACTCAGCTGATTTATTTTGTCTCCATATTTCTGTAATCGCCAGCTGTCAGGTGGATTGTCTAGGACCTCATGGACTGGAGTTGGCAGCTTACTGTCCAAGACATTTTTTTTTCTTTTCCTGTTCTTGCAGGATTGGGCTTATTTACATGATATTCTTAGTATCTCAAGTACAGTGAGACAGTAAGTCCTAGTGCACGAGTGACTTATAAGCATCTGTTTTGTATTGTGCTTATAAATGTTCTTTTGGCCAAAGCAAACTACACACCAAGCCCAGATACACAGGGTGGAGAAGTTGCTCTCATCTCTAAGTGGGAGTATCTGTAATGTTATACAGCAAGATGCATGAGCAGACACTGTGATTATGTTTATCATCTGCAATGGAATGGCTCCCAGCTGTTTCATTGAGTATTTTCAAATATCATATTCCATAAGTATTTTAGGAACATCTTACCAAGAGTGAATTTTAAAGGATGTGAGTCTATCAAAGTTCCAGTTGGGAGAAAGAAATGGAAAAGCAACACCAGTCACTAATAATGAATTTCTTGGGAACCCCCTGCACCTATTTGTACCCCAACAGTCCTTTCTCTCTATAAACATTAAAGCAGTAGACCCTTTGACTTAACATCTCCAGGTAGTAAGTATCTGATCTTCTGCTAGTGAGGCACAGAGGACAGATTTGGCTAGAAAAATCCTTAAAATGAGAAATAAATTAAAAAAGATGCTGGAATTTCAGCTGATACTGAAATGTGTTGAGGCTGAAGAGCTGACCTAACAGGTAAGTGCATGTGCTGAGAACCCAAGACCAGTTCTGAGAGCCCACATCAGATAGATCACAAGCACCTATAACCCCAACTCTAGGGGATCCAATGCCTGTCCGCCTCCATAAACACCTGCTCTAATACGCATAGACTCCCACACAGACAAAACCTCATATACATAATTAAAAACAAAATAAATCTTTATTTTTGAAAATGAGCTTTGAAGCAAGATTTTCCTGATGATATTATCCAGAAATATTTTATGGATAAGTTTTTCTATTCTTGTGCAAAATTCAAGTGCTGTGGGTCTCCGGCATCAAACACTAAATTAACACTTAAACTATTCCACAAGCATCTTGCCAGTCATTCTATAATGGAGTTGGAAGTGCTCAAGAAGGGCATGCTGACAGGAGCCTGATATCACTGTCTCCTGAGTGTCTCTGCCAGTGCCTGACAAATACAGAGGCAGATGCTCTCAGTCAACCATTGTACTGAGCACAGGGTCCCCAGTGGAGGAATTAGAGAAAGACTGAAGAACCTGAAGGGGTTTACAACCCATTTGAAGAACAAAAATAAATCAACCAACCAGACCCTTCCCCCAGAGCTCCCAGGGACTAAACCACCAACCGAAGAGGTTCCAGTTGCATATGTAGCAGAGGATGGCCTTGTCTGGCATCAATGGGAGGAGAGGCCCTTGGTCCTGTGAAGGCTTGATGCCCCAGTGTAAGGGAATGCCAGGGCAGGGAGGTGGGTGGGGGAAACATCCTCACAGAAGCAGGGGAGGGGGGTTTGGATAGGGGGTTTCTTGGGGGCAAATTGGGAAAGGGGATAACATTTGAAATGTAAATAAAGAAAATATCCAATAAAAAAAGAGCACTGCCCTCTTTAGGTGTATCTGGAGACAGTGACAGTGTACTCACATAAATAAAATAAATCACAAAAAACAAAGAACAAACAAACCAAAAACCTGAATCTCACTCTCCAAGGAACTATCAAATGCCAGTATCTCCTTTTCTAGTGGTGATGTTTTATGTCTACCTTCCCCTCTGTGCTGAGATTGTAGGTCTTGTACAAGTTTTATGCATTCTGAATGAGTTCATTTGTGCAAATGCCTTGAAGTGTCTGGAAAACAATGTACAAGGTGTTATTGATTCTTCTGTCTCTTATCATCTATCTACTCTTCTGCAGAGATCTGTGAGCCTTTGGGGGATGGGTATTATATAAATATTGTATTTGGTGATGAGCATGCCACAGACTTTAATTGACCAGGTCTTATGTTGACCAGATGGGATTATATGTGTTAATTGCTGTCTACTGCAAAGAGAAGGTACTCTGATTAAGATTGAGAAATGCTCTGATCCAGTGGTATGGCAAGAAGTTATTGAGTCATTTTATTAAGGGTCTTACTGGCAAGTTCTGGGAGGTAACCAAGAGCAATGGCAATAGTTTGTAATGTTTGAGGGTCTGTGAGACCCCATTAGACAAAGATTAATTTATCTATCTATCTATCTATCTATCTATCTATCTATCTATCTATCTATCTATCTATCTATCATCTATCTATCTATCTATCTATCTATCTATCTATCTATCTATCTATCATCTATCTATCTATCTATCTATCTATCTATCTATCTATCTATCTATCATCTATCTATCTATCTATCTATCTATCTATCTATCTATCATCTATCTATCTATCTATCTATCTATCTATCTATCTATCTATCTATCATCTATCTATCTATCTATCTATCTATCTATCTATCATCTATCTATCTATCTATCTATCTATCTATCTATCTATCTATCATCTATCTATCTATCTATCTATCTATCATCTATCTATCTATCTATCTATCTATCTATCTATCTATCTATCATCTATCTATCTATCTATCTATCTATCTATCTATCTATCTATCATCTATCTATCTATCTATCTATCCATCTATCTATCTATCTATCTATCTATCTATCTATCTATCTATCTATCTATCTATCATCTATCTATCATCATCATCATTGTCATCATCTATCTATCATCTCATCTGTTTTTGTTGCTGAGGCCTTTATTTCCTTTCATGAGGTGTTTAGTTAGGGTTCTGCCCCTCTAATTGTAGGATAGCACCATTAACATCCACCTCCTCCCTCTTTATCTCTCTGCCTCTCTGTCTTTCTGTCTGTCTCCCTCTTTCTCTCTCCGTGTCTCTCTCTCTGTTTCTCTCTCTGTCTGTCTCTCTCTCCCTCTCTCTCTCTCTCTCTCCCTCTCTCTCTCTCCCCATAGTTCTCATTCAGGCATTTGTTCATATCTTCTTTAAGTTCCTTGAAAATATTCATAATTGCTGTTTTGAAATCATTGTCCTATATATTCATTAAGTTGCTTCTCTCAGAGAATAGTACTATGTGACTGCTAATATCTGGAGGAGACATATTGGTTTTTTTTTCACTTTTTTTTGTTTTGCATTTTGACTTAAGCATCTAGAATTTCATCTTTAAAGTGGCTCTTAGTATGGATATCTGATATCTCCTTTGTTGGGTGGTGTGGTTGTTTGAATCCTTGTTTAATATTCCCCAACCTGAAAGGTTTTGGAAGAGTTGAATGGTACTTAGTTTCAATGTTCCTGCCTTGAGTTCCTGCTCTGGCTTACCTCAGTGATGGAGTGTGACCTGAGAGTTGAAATAAACTCCTTCTCAAGTTGCTTTCTTGGTCCTGGTGTTTGATCATAGCAGTAGAAACCCTAACTATGACAGTCCTTCTAATGCAATTTATTCACATATACATCAACATATTTCTGCATATAAATACACACATATCTATAGATTAAGTAGAAAAGCATCACATAGAATACATTTTTAATAATTATTCAAGTATATTTATTCTCTAGGCTTGACAGTGTTTTAGAAATTGTTTTACATAAGAATGGAAAGAAATCTTTTTTTCCTAAATCCTTTTTTCCTAAAGCTTTTTTTTCTAATCTTTTTTTTACATGCAATGTATGGTAAAAGATTAGAAAAAGTCATGAGAGCAGGGTAAATCAAGCTTATTCTGTAGAGTTTACTGCAATTTTATGACTGATCTTCTTGGCTGCCCTAATATCAACTTTCTTGAATCTGATTAGTTTAGTGTCTGCTCTTAAATTTTGTTCTGAAAAGTTTTATCTAAAGAATGTCTGATTTCTGCAGCAAAGACACAAACCTTGGCAAGGCCTTCCCCTAAATATGGATTAGGGGAAAGAGAAAAACTGAAGTACCTACATACCTCTCTGAAGCCATTGTCTTATCCATCCAATAAACTTTATGTGACAGAGACTTGTGTAGGTTGCTAACTTCTTTATAGATGCACATACTATATATGTATTGGGTTACACAGAGATGATATGAAAAAAAAGCATTTCATCACATCTTTGAAGAAAGGATAAGAGACTAAGTAGGAATTGTTGGTTCTAACTGACCTAGAGCAATTTTGAGTGGGACAAACTACATAATACTTAAGAAAACTGAGGAGGAAATTATGGTTTAACCTAAATATTTACTAGTAGTATGAGAAATGAATTTAATGTGTTAATGGGAAAGGCAATGAGCATGTTGTATCAGGAAAGTAAAAAGATTGGGATTAATGGCATTAAATGAACAGAAGTGAGCTGGAAGTAAACCAAGAATGGATGGTTACAAATTCTTGCAGTCCTGGCACACAGAAAGCTTAGTTGTGTGTCTCAGCAGATTGAGACCAGTCTAGGCTAGTGAGATCATGTTCTTTTTCCTTTCAGGTATCTTTAATGCTATCTTTCATATGGGAGAATAGAAGTTAGAAATCTATGTTTGTAGTTTGTGTGTGGGGGGCATGCTTTTTTCTCTTACAGAGCAATTAACTAAAGGGAAAAAAAGCCACTGTGCAGCTCACTAATATTCAACAGCAAACATGGAAGTAGGCTTCCATGAATCCTGTCTCTTATAAATTGGATTCTAGAACAAGCAGGTTCTTAGGGCAGAATTTGACATCAGGATGTTAACCAAAGCAAGCACCTGAGATCAACACCTGAGAAAGAGAAAATGAAGTAAGAGTGAGGAGAGGAGGAAGTAGTTCTAGGGACAACCACACTGCTCCACAGAGACCACCAGTGTAATAGCTACTGACACCGTCCAAAGCAGGGCTAAAATACAAGTTCTTTGTTCTCTGACTGATCATTTCATATGGGCCACCCTGAGAAGGATGTAGTCATGGTAGTTCTCTGTAGCTGAGGCTGACACTAAATGGGCTATAAGCTGCAATCTTCTTTTGTCAACATTCTGGAGCCTAGAGCAGCAATCCTGTTTCTGATGAATGATCTGAAAACATAACCCAGCGCCTTTCGCACTACCTCCTTATTTAAACTCCCTTTTGCAACCTTCAGATGATGGAGTCACTTATCATTATGCTGATGATTTATTTTCCAAGCTATGGTAGGGAATGCAGTTGAGTACAAGGGGTAGGCATTATTTTCCCATAAACATTTCTCGGTAGTATTTTGTTATGTATATAAAGTTTAACTTCGTATGCCACCTCATTAACAGGTAATATTAGCACTGAACTTTGTGGATCATAAAAGAATTCTTATCTGTACTCCAAGTATAAGAACAAGAATGAGTCATTCTAGTTTACTTCCTTTCTTACACTTGAAGAAGTCTGCAGAAATACATGCACAAAGTACGTTCCCTGTTGCTTTATAACTAAATATTTCAATCTTAGTTTCTATCAGCATTGGAAAATTATGTTATAGTTTGTGTGTCAAAATCTCAAATGAGTCACAGTTGGTTAAAATAAGCAACATATTTTCATCTTTCTCTGTCTCTTTTGCTCTCCCTCCTTCCTCTGTCTCCTCCTCCTCCTTATCTCTCTATTGTCATAGTTCCTTTGATTTTTGACTCTTCTGCTTCTGTCTTATAAGTCCCTCTGTAACACTTAATCTATGATAAACATCTCATTCAAACTCACAATAGCACATGTGAATCTTTGTTATGTTAAGGGGACATAGTCACAAGGTTTGATGACTTGTGTGTGGATATTCTGAGAGTTGACCCATTATTCTCTTTGCAGCCTAGAGAAAACCTGTTTTCCACAAGACTTAATTTTGGATTGTAGAAGACTCCTTTCAGGGATACGTACCAATAAGTCCTTATAATTATTTACTTAACTGTGAGTATGACAGATTAAAAGAAGGACTGTGAGCAGTGTAAATGTAACTTTTATTCACCAGATGTAATTGAGGTCTCAGAGTCTTACTGCTGAATAAACTCACACTTTCTAGCTCTTTCAGAACTCTACCTGGCTGGTTCAATCCAGCTGTTTTGGCTTAAGCTCTTCTCCAAGTTGACTGATTCAAACTGGCTTCTCTCAGCTTCTCACTGAATTGCTCTGCTTGGCTTCAAACTAACTCTGGCAATTTGTTCTAATCTAGTTTCTTCTTATTTTCTGACTCATTCTGTCTTCACCTGCAACTTGTTTCTGTAAAACTGTCCCCTCTCAATCTATCTGTCTCTTTCATTCTCTGGCTTCAACTGCTCCTGCTGAACTGTACTGAACTGCATGGACTAATGAACTCATGAATGAACTCAACCTCACTGCCCTGCACTCATGGCACTAGCACCCAACTGACTGACCCTTTCTCCTTGCACTGGTCTTAGATTGCTTTCCTATGTTGCTCTTGTAAGAGCTGGGCTTATCTTATCTCTGACTCATTCTGTCAGATCTTTCTCTGATTCATCACTTTGTTTGCTCCTCAATTAAAAGCCATATTGAAACATGGCTGCTTCCTTTTACAAACTAATTTTACCATAAAGGTGTAAAAGCCCCTTAAGGGCTTGCTTGTATTCCAGCTTGAGGGATTAAAGGTGTGCCCATATTCCAGCCAGATCACACAGATCTAGAAAGTCTTTAGATCAGATCCTTTGCCAGAGCAACCATATTGTTGGGTTAAAATTCCTCAGCTTTTCACTGAATTGCTCTGCTTGGCCTCAAAGTAACTCTGGCAATTTGTTTTAATCTTCTGGTTTCTTTTTATTCTCTGACTCATTCTATCTTCACCTGCAGAATGGAAATCCCAAGGTAGTTAATGAATTACAGAAAGACAGGTACCAACATGCATTACTTGAAATCTTGCTTCTGCAAGTAAGTAATTATTAAAATTATATCTTAAATAAATTATGTTAGGATTCCTATTACTGTGATAAAATACCATGACCAAAAGAAACCTGGGAGAAAAATATTTTACTCCAGCTTGTACTTCCAGGAAACAATTCATTACTGAAGGAACTTCATTACTGAAGGCTGTCGGTAGGATTTCAGAACAGGAACTTATAAGCAGGAACTGAGAAGGAGGTATCGCATGACAAAACTTTTCCTGGAGAGTCACAACACATGTCTACTCATCCCAGATAGGGGAATCACATCAGACCAACGCATGGCTATCACCTATGTCTTTCTAGCCTGGCAAAACAATGGGTTTTATTGGGGTTTTTTGCAGGAATATGGGTGAAGGGTTACTTATGGGACAGAAATGGCTCAGAGACAGCTGCATCACCAAAGCTCCTACCAGCATGGGGGAAAGTTCTCAAACTCTTCCAGGCATCTTGGATTGTTTTTGCTTCTTCCAAGCACTGTATTGGGTCTCACAGCTATTTTGAGTTGTTTCCTTCTTGTTTAAAGAGTTTCCCGGCAGGATACACTATTTCAGTCTAGGAGGAGACTATTACACAAGAGGCAATAAAGAAATGCTGCTGACTGACTTGCTCCTTGTGGCTTGCTCAGTCTTCTTATAGCATCCAACACTACCAGTCCAGGCATGGTACCATCTGCAGTCAGCTGATACCTTCCACATCAATCATCAATCAAGAAAGTGTACTTTAGGCTTGGCCACAGATCATTCTTTTGGGGGCATTTTTTTTCAGTTGAGGTTCCCTCTTCCAAAATGACTCTTGCTTGTGTCAAATTGACATAAAACTAGCCAGCACAATTGAACCCTTGTCAACTTGGACACACAAATGCATCATAGTTAAACCATTACTTTTCCTTTCTTCTAAGCCCTCACAGGACAATCTCATCTCCAAGCACTCAATTCTTTCTCCAGCTCAAGGTTTCATTACCAACATGATCCTCCCAAAGCAGAGTTAGATCTATCACAGAAATAGTCTAGGACCTGGAACCAGTATCTGTCTTAGAGATTCTATTGCTGTGATTAAAGACTATGACAGAAGGAAACTTGAGGAGGAAAATGTTTCTTTCAGCTATCACTTTTACCACCAAAGCAAGTCGGAGCAGGAATACAAGGTGGGGATATAGAGACAGGAACTAATGCAGAAGCCATGGAGAAAACACATTGCAGGCATTGTCTGGGGACATTCTCTCAGTTGAGGTTCCTCCTCTAACATAATTCTAGCTTGTTTCAACTTGACACAAAACTATCCGGTACATTACCCTACCCAATAATAAAATTAGAAAAATAAATACATTGCTCTATTTCATCTCTTTCAAAAAGTAAAATAATATAGGACAATATATTGCAATTTTGTCAGATGAGAATAATAATAAACCAGTAACACAGGGTCTATATAGCAAATATGAATTTTGAAAAAAGAAGAGGTATTTGAAGTATGTCTCTCAGGAGTTAGAGAGTTAACATGATGATAACATTTATTGGACTCTCTCTGTTACTGCAGAAATTGGCACTGTTGAAATGGAAATCAATCTACAGTTTGTAGTGAGACTTTAAATTATAGTGTTCTTGTGAGTATATATTTTACTACATTAGAAAAATCTTCAGAAAAATAGAATTCTAAAATCAAGAAATATTAACCATCAAATAAAATATATCATCATAACCATCTTCTGTATCCAAAAAGGTTATAATCTTTATGATTATCACCATTCTAACAATAATCTCATCTATAGATTTAGATTTCCTGGTAGTTGGAAAATTTCCAATAAAACATTTCATATATGATTAATTTCAGAAGTAAAATAAACTCTTAAAACTGCATATTTATCTGCCAATATCTTTTGAATTTTTCATTGTATTTTTAATAAATTTACCTAGTGTAAATATATTAGCAGTTAAAATTGCCTTTTGTCTTCACCTAAAGAGTCTAGAAATTATATGCTTAGTCTTTAAAAAGTACTCCAAAAAAGCATTTCAAAATATCAACCTACAAAACTTAAGAAATGGGAAGTTACTTAAACTAATCTAGAAAGATAAATGCAGTTTTAAGTCTTTTTATGCTAATTTGTAGCGACTTTTGTATGCTTGCCAAATACTTTGGCAGAAGTAGGAGGGGATTGTTTTGTTTCAAAATAATTATGGAAGTTGGAGAATGTGTACAGTTTTCATTTCCTCCAGCTAATTTATATGTAATATTTGTTTTCTGATGAATTGACTTCAAGGTTCACATTTCAGGACTTCTCTGTCAGTAGGAAACTTGGCAAGAGCTCTGTCGATAAAGCATTCACTGGTGTTGGAGCCTGCAGCAGCGACTGGATCAACTCCCTTCTAGTGCTTAACTTTGCTCTAAAAGGTTTCTTTTAAAAGAAAAAATAGAAGAGGGGAGGGAGGAAGGAAAATTTTGGATGAGGCAGTTTAGTGAATGAACTTTCTCACCACCCAAACTTTTCTAGTCCCTTAGCTATTGAATCAATAGAACATTTGTGTGTTATCATGGAACAAAATCATTATTTTATTTTACTGAATATTTTTATGGATAGAAACGTAAATTAAGTGCAGGAGAGAACCGAGAGATGGTGCATGCTTGAACTCGTCAGTTTGTCTCCAAGGAAAGAATATGTCTTGTTGGATAAATAGTAATCTGCAGAAAAATATTGCATGGTTTTTATATAACTTTAAAAATTATTACATTATTATGTGTGTGTGTGTGCACATGTGCACACATAAATAAGTGTGCAGTGTGTGTCAAGGCATACGTGTCTGAAGGCTAGAGACTTTTAAGATTCATTGTTTCTCTCCATCTATCACGTGGGTGCCAGGACTAAACTAAAGTCTTTTGGTGGATGTGGGAACCTTCACCTGCTGAGTCATCTTGCTGGCTCTCATATAACTTTTAAAAATGTATAGTATTCTAAGATTGAAGTCAGATCTCAAGTCTTGAATTTCCAAACTTCTTGAATTTCCAAAAGGATGTAGTTTCAACCTTAACTGGCTTATTAGCAACATCTGATGATGTTAAAAGTCTATGACTTTTATTCAGTTTTAAAAGGTTGGCAAGTTCAGTGTCCTCATAGTTTTTATAGGCCAGTTGAGCTGTATAGATGTAGTAATAGACAATAAGGCCAACAAAGAACCATAGGAGAAAGAGAACTTTTCCCACATGAAGATCTATGCTTACAACATAGAACAATGAGTAATTTTCTTAAATAAGCTGTAGACAGGAGATTCTAGAATAACAAATGATACCATTTTTACACTATTTCGCAGGTCCTTAAATCAACAGTTTTCAAAGTGGACCAGCAACATAAACATACAGTACTTGTAAAAAGAATTTACACTCCAGGATCTTATATCAGAATAGCTAAATCAAAGCACTTTGTCTAAGACTCATTAACTCATATTTTAGCAGCCTCCTATATGATTCCAAGACATACTGAAGACTGATAACCCTTGCTTTTGAAGAGACTCACATACTTTCACTAAAAATATATTGATTCCCACTTCTTAAATGTTTGAGTTTCAAATAACATAGAGCTTAGACATTGGCTCAGTTAGTACCAGTTGGTTTCATGTACAATGATACCAGCAACTCATCACTTTCAGGATCCTCATGTGTATTTAAGAATTTGCTTATAACATTTATTAGTGCAATTATTTTGATTTTTTTGCTTTGTTATTCAAAGAACACAAAACTGAAAAATACCAAAAATGCTGTAGTACTTATTAAAACATAATTCATGCAAATTTTATGTAAAAGAATTCCTGTTGGTTTGCATCTAATCATTATTACAGAAGTTGCAAATAGTGTCACCTAGATACCTAACATTACTTGACCCTACTGATTCTCTGTTTCTTTATTAATGATGATGCTGGGCATTGAGATGCAGGTTTTGTGTGTGCTCCTTGCCTTCTCTATCACTGAGCTGAGTTTTTGTTTCATTGTGGAAGGAAATGCCAAGTCTGGAAAACAAATAGCTGAAGTATCGGCAATATACCAAATCCAAGATGGTGACTTCAAATACAAGTCTTCTAGTATGTATGTTTTTTTTATCTGTCTGGAAACCAATGGCTTCCTTTCAGAAGTGTGAAGCTGTCATTCACTTGGAAAGGGAAGAAGTGAAGCTCCTGTTGACTTGTGAGTTTCAGGGCATGTGAATGGATTTGGCTTTATTTCACCAATTAATGGTAGTTATATGTCATGACTTGGGCATCCAGCCAAAAACAGCCTTCTTTGTTTCTCTTCTTGGCTATGAAAAGCAAGTCCTTTTAAGTCTCAGTCCCCCTGGTGGGTCTTTTAGCCAGGACAGCCGGAAATGCTGTAAGGGTCTGTCCAGCGCCTAATGTATGGATTATGTCTTTCGACTGCTGTTGCCACTTAAGTACTTTAAGCACCCATGATTGTGACAGAAAAGTAGGTCTTTGACATTTTTCTAATTTCTTTGTCGTCCACTGAATGCAAGACATTTAGGACATGCTTTCTGAGGTAGAGGAGGACACAGCACAAAATCGTCAGATCTGATCATGTCTGAATGTAGCAAATACTTGGCAACCTTAGCAGCTGTAGGTAACCGACAGAAGAATCCAAAGCAGGAGTTGTGTTTGCTGTGACCTGATATTTGACCATGTCTAGTGATGACAACCTGTCTCCTGAAGCTGGGAAGATTATTTGTACAAATTAGCTCACCATGAACTCTGTGCAGAAAGCGACTCTTTATTGCCATAAATGTGGGATTTTTATCTTGGATCCAAATTCTAATCTATGTAGCCACACAAGCGAAATGTAGAAACCCCTCAGACATTTTCTGTTAGCCATGAAATTGCTCTGGGGCTATTATCTTATAAAGGAGGTATGTCAAGGTTCTAGGTACTTTTGTCTTGTCTTACCTAATTAGTCAGTCCATAAAGTGTGACTTTAGTACAGAGTGATGTGTTTGTGTGTGTGCTTATATGTGCACATTGGTGTGTATGTGTGTATGTGTGTATGTGTGTATGTGTGTGTCTGTGTGTGTGTGTATGTGTGTGTGTGTGTGTGTGTGTGTGCCACTGAAGAACCCTTCTATTTTATGTTTTTATAGATTTCCCCATTTATAATTTCAACTAGCATCCTTCTTTAGATGAATAGTGTAAGCCCTTAGGCTTTAAATAGTGACTTCTTTTTGACCATTTCAATTAGTATTTCCTTTCTAAAACTTTTCACCACTAAAGGAAAAAGAGTCAGTTTGGGGTTTTGTTTTAGTTTTTCATTTCATATAGAACCTAGACATGTAATTTTCTGGGCCATAAGCCCTGAGCTTTTACAACCTTTCCCTTTTACAACTTATTCATATATTTAGTTTTCAATTTCTTCCTGTCAACCTCTGTATTCTTTTCAATCACATCTCTGGAAATCTGGGATTAATTTTTTACATCAAACAGTCTTGTTATGGGAAAAATTATGTCTTCATAGATAGAGTGTAGTTGTGAATCATATCTAAATACTTTGTTATAATATGACTTTAGTACATTATAAAAGTATATATGATATCAAAGACTTTGCAGTTTCTTTATTAGTATCTTATTAAGTTTGTTGACATGGTATGTGCAATAGAAACCCCAAATCACAATATTTTCACTTCCATGTCGTAGGTTCCAAGGAAGATTTTACATTATTCATAATGTTTAAATACTGCAACTCAACCTTGAAATGAAATCCAAACAAAATGTGGAGAAGCAAATGATGTCCACATTTGCTGGCTGAGCACAGGACTCTTTGAGTTTTGTATATATCAATTTATTTTTTTTATGCACAACATGCCATTTTAATATATTTTTCATTTAAATGGTAATATTTAATTTAAAATTTGTGCATGTTGATAAGCTAACAACTGGTTTTAATTACAGGTTTTATATATATTAGTGTTCTTCATTGATTTTTCAATGTCTGTGTAGTGAATAAAATTGTCACAGATGTTTTAAATATAAAATATTTCAGTAGGCAAGTAACAGTTTAACACAGAATTGGATCTTTAAGGATATAAACTTCATGAACTAATTTGAAAGTCACTTTTGGTATCTTACATGAGAGAAAACATTTCCCAAGTTTTCCTGATTTTCTTGATTTATCAGAAGCATTTTGAGTTTTATGAGAGTTTCACAAACTTAACAATTTCAACCCCAAAACTTGAAATCTTCATGTTTTAATACTGTTGCTGTATAAAAACTAAGGCAAAAAGAAAGAGGTTTTGAACTTACAGCCATACCCAATGTCATTGTAACAAACACTTGGGAAAAAATTTCCAAGAACTCATAAAGGAAATGTTTATTTTGGCTTACAGTTTTAGACATTTCTGCCCAAGGCCAGCTTTTTCCATTGCTTTAGGACCAAGAGTAGACAGAACATCGTTGTAGCAAGCAAGAGAAGATTACTCATCTCAGTTGTGTCTGTGGAGGAGGGGTGGGAGAGAAGAGGAAGAAGGAAGGAGAGGAGAAGCATGGAGGAAAGGAGAAAGAACACAATGTGACAGGATATATAAACCCTTCAAAGGCCTGTGGCCCTCTGTAACCTACTTTCTCAGACTAGATCCTACCTCCTATTAGCCCGTTCAAATGAGTTCATCAATGATTAATCCACTAATAAAGTGCTCCTGATCCAGCCCCACCTCTAAATACTGCTACAGTGAAGATCAAACCTTTAAATCTGCAGTTTAGGGGACATTTCAGATCCAATTCAGCATCATAACAGTTCATTCTGTTTATAGATTTTGTGGATTGATATTTAAGAAAGGGCTTAAAGAGGACAAATATTACTTGCTCCACAATGTCAGGTACCTCTGCTGGGAAGACAAAAAAAGGGGGGGGTGACTATATCCTTGCAAAGTATGGGTGCTGGAAAGCTTACTTGAAAGATGAAGTCTACTTGCAGTTTGACATCTGGGCCAAGGTTGTTGACTTGAGTGTTTACATGTGGCTTCTTTATACAGTGCAAATTCCTCCAAGTATGTTAAGTGGATTCTCAAAGGGCTTGTCACAAGGGAGGTCTCTGCGCGTGAATAATAGAAGTGAGTCAGTCAAAGACTGGGTGATTGTTTCTAAGTAGTGTTGGAAGTCACTATGCATCAGTGACACAGGACTCCATATAGTAGAAATGAAGCCATTAGGATTAGCCCTGAATCAAAGATGTGTGACAAAGGAAGAGGCACCATTTATGGTAGGAGAATCAAAATGGTCAAACTTTATTAGTATTATACGTGTACACATGTTTATACATGTAAGTTCACATATGTGTGGAGATAACCATGAATGTAAAGATGACAGGCTGGCCATTGGCTTTGTTTTTCAGGTACTGCTCACCTTTTGGAAGGGCTAGGGTTTCTAGCAGGCTGGAGTTTACCATGTAGGTGAGGCTGACTTGCCAGAAAGCACCAGATTTCTGCTTGTTTCTGTCTTCTCAGGGCCCTGATTACAAATATGTGCCACCATGCCTAGCTTTTAAATGAGTGGTGGGCATTGAACTCAGGTCTGTATGTTTGTACAGCAAATACTTTACCAGCTGAATAACCTCCTGATTGCACATGTTTGCCAAAATTTAAAGCTACCCATATTCCAACACATTACTGTTTTCTCTGTTATTTAAATTTTATTTTACTTTAATTGTTCTCTCTCTCTCTCTCTCTCTCTCTTTCTCTCTCTCTCTCTCTCTCTCTCTCCCTCCCCCTCTCCTCTCCCTGTGTGTGTGTGTGTGTGTGTGTGTGTGTGTGTGTGTGTGTACAGATGCCTATAGAAATCAGAGGTATCTGATTCCCCCTAGACTGAATTTAAAGTATTGTACCCATCTGATGAAAATGCTAGTAACTGAATTTGGATCTTATTTGAGACCAGCACACTCACTTAACACTGGGCTGTCTCTTTAGTTCCAGATTTTTCTTTTTCTTTTCTTTTTTATCTTTTGGACAAAATGAGAAATGTCTAATATGATACTTGTTGTAGACAGATCCTACATCAACACTCCAAAATTCTATAATTTACATTTTTTGTGCATAGATTGTCCACATGTCTCTCTGTGTAGCAGTGTCTACAAACTGCTTCCACCGAATGGCTTATAGATCTCTTTTCTAATGACTGCATTTCGTCACATAGAGTACTGTCTTAGCATACAGGAGCCAGAATCTCTAATGTGTTTAGTGAAGAGAGAAACCAACCTAAAGAAGCCGATATAGCAAGGAATTCTGAGTACCACAGAGCAAGGATTCTGGGTGCCACAGAGCAAGGGATTCTGGATTCTTGTTGGAGTCAGGAGAACATTTCAGACCCAACCTAAAGCTCAGATACACCCGCAGTCAGATGCTGTTAGCTTTCTGTTACTATACATCAAAATCAGAACTCTGTCTTAGTCTGACTTGAAGCTTCATAGATAGCCCTACCAAGGCTGGCTCTCCCCTCAGCTGCCAGAGTGAGAATGACAGTATGAATCATTTTAAGGTGTGGTGTTTTAATTCACAATAGTTTTACTTTTCAAACAAATTTCCAGGTAGAACTCATTAAGCATGTTGTGTCTATCAGTAGTTGTTAACAATTCAATATGGTTTGAGTGTGTGTGTGTGTGTGTGTGTGTGTGTGTGTGTGTGTGTGTGTGTGTGTGTATGAACACTAGTATTCTATCCAGGACATACTTTGTTGACAGTTTCAAATGAAAGGTCATGAAAGTATAAGCTTTGTCATTAAATTTAATTTTATTCTCATTTATAAGGCAGCCACAAATAAAGGTTATTAAAATACTTTTTCCCAAATTCCAAACACTCCTAATCCCAATCATATAATTTCAGATTTAAATCTCTTACATCACTTAAAATTCATTTAGTTAAAGTAGTAAAGGTAAATATTAATCATTTCTCTGTTTTTCAAATCTCTTTGAGCAAAACATAATCACATTACAGAGGAACCCTTAGCTAGCAGGAGCATCCAGGACCACAGATCCAGAGGCTCACAAGTGAGGAGTGAGCATGGGATTGTTCTCTCTTCTGTTTCTTAAGAGCCCTGGCCAGAGCCTAATTGCTCTTTTTCTAGAACTCCTGAGCTTCCTTACACTGAAACCCCTCCTCCAATTTGCCACCATCTGCTTGTCTAACACAAACAGTGCTCTCTCTTCCCTGTCTTCAGGGTCTGTAACTCTGTAATAACACAGTAATAACGGTTCTCACTAAATCCCATCCTCTAAGTCTTTGGAGTTTCATTCTTCAGCTCTGGAATAAGAGAACTTGAAAGCCAACAGTTGCAGGTGGCTTCAGTAGCCATCAAGTTTCCAGGACCCTGGCTCACTGAGACACTCCGTCATTCTCAGATACCTTAATATTCCTTATTAGCATTTCAGTGGTAATTAGAAGACTATTTCCCTGAACTTGTTCAAAATTAATGGATTGTTTGTGTGTCCCATCCAGTTCCCAGCCAGTTGTCTATTTTCTCCACAGACTCTTTAACAAGAGTGCTTATCTTATACCTCTGTGCTTTTCAAAAAAAAGTTTTGTTTGTATCAATACAGCCAAAATTAAATAATTTTATTTCCAATGTTGAACTTTAAAGCAAATTTATGGTAGCATTCTCAATAAAATTAGATCTTTTCATCTGGTGCAATAAAAGCTTAACAGACCTGCTGATTTCTAGAATCCCATTGAAAACAACTTTCATTATAATCGGCTAAGCTTCTACTGAAAACTAGTCAGGACTAAGTAACCAACATGAATGTCTTACTAAGTAAGGACTTCTTGCTTGTGGAGCAGACTAATTAACTCTTCCTTGCAAATGACAGCAGCAACAATAAGCCTCTTGGAATGTGACTGGGTAGGATTGATTTAAAATAGATTTTTATCTGGGTCAGGTGTGACAGATGGGTTCTGTACCTCCATGGGCTCAAGCATTGTCTTCCTAACAGCTGATACTTTAGTAAGAACTATGCATCTTCTGATTTTGTTGCAAAATAGAAAGTAGTAACAGAGAAAGAGAAGTAAAGTTAATAGAAACTGTATATTTGCAGTACAGCATGGTGGGGGGTGGGGGGAAAGCACAAAAGAACCTGTGTATCCTGAGTGCTGACTGCTCTCTTGCCGTGTGTGGCAGGACTGCTCAGCCTTTATCATGTTGTTTATGTATACATAATTTAAAATATTTTCTTGACTCAGCTTCAGAGAAGTCACAGGACAATCAGGAGCCAAACTAGCTAGTAGAACAAAGAACTGTCCGGAGTAATGGGCTCGGTTTATCCTCCACCATCAGCACCCAAGATCAGAGAGAGTTAGGACTCCCTCGCTGCTTGTCTCAAAACACATTTCATTTTGTCAGCCGGCATTCTGCTCAATGGCTTTGAAAGGGAGATAGTGGAGATGTTGCATCTGGAAGAGATCAAGCAAAGAAGAGGCTTGCCAGGGTCATCTTGCAGATGTAATCATGTGCTAAACTGAGAACTCCATTCTCAGAACAAATGCCTCACACACTGCAGGAAGAGACTGGACAGAAGCTAGAAAGCACCACGGTGTGAGGATCTATTTTCCCTCTTTGTTTTATTCAGTTATTAAATAAATCTCTTTGCTAAAATTGACGAGTTTGGCTAATTCTAAGCAGGACAGGAGAGGTATCAACTGAGACTGAACCAGGTGAATTGGGATGTATTGTCCCAATGGCACAGGCTGTCAACAGCCAGGGACAGAGGCACAGTTCCACACTGTCACCCTCAGAAGCCGAGAAGTTCCCCAATCTTTTAAGGACCTCAACTCAGTTGAAACAGGATCTTTGGCTTAGATGCAGGAGAGACCATGATGGGGAGGCATTGTGAAGCAGAGTTTGAGTTTATTAAAATAGAAAGGTACTAAGGGAAAAATAAAGCACATCAAAGAGAGTGGGTATAGGCTTTTCAGAGAATAGTAACAGTTTATTAAAATAATTTTTATTCTTTTTATTTACTATAGTTTTTTAAATTTGGTATTTGAATGTATATATTATATGGGTATTTATAGAGTGTATTCTCTCTCTCTGTGAAGTATGAGGGGGCAATATGCACTTGTGTATCTGTTGACTGCCTTCTTTTATTATAATCCACATTATTTATTGAGGCAGGGTCTGTCACTGAACTTGGAGCTAGCCTATTTTGGCCAGGCTAGCTAGCCAACTTGCTCTGAGAATCTTTCTCTGTCCCCAGAGTGCTGGGATATAGGCAGCTGCCTTGCCTATCTTGCTTTGAAGTAAGTTTTAGGTATCTGAACTCTGGTTCTCACCCTTGTCCTATGAATGCTTTACCTAAAGAGCTATCGCACCAGCCTTATTTTTAATACAGGTTTAATGTGCCTTAGCATGATCCCTCCAAAGCATTGTGGCTCTCAACTGATATCTCAGAGAGTTGCTAAGAAAACTTTACTCCACCTGTTTCTCTTCCTGTTTGGTAGATGAAATTATGATGTGGCCTTGGGGGGTGGTCTTGGATGGGATTTTAATTTGATAAGGTAAAACTCAGAGCCACCAAGGTTTAATGATCTCTGGACAAGTCCTTTTACTATACTAGGTAGTTCAGGTAGGTAAATCAGGTAGTAAGATTCTTGGTAAACTGCAGGCTTACAGCTGAGAAAGGAGAAGGGCTTTAAGCAAATGTTAACTATGTTGGGGTTATGATTTTTTTTTGTCAGCTCGCACGAGGCTTTATCCAGACTTCCAGGTCAAGGATTTCTTCCTTCCCATGTCTCTCTCACTTCCCATCTTTCCATTCAGGTTCAAGGCAATACGAAAGAGCCTGGCGATGGGGAGAGGTCTGGAGAAAGAGTGCGTGGTTAAAGCACACTTGCTGTTCTCTCCGAGGAGCAGAGTTCAGTTTCCTGCATTCACACGGCCAGTTCCAAGGACTTGTGCTCTTTCCTCTGGGCTCTGTGGGCACTAAGTACATACATACACAGTGCACTTACGCCCATACAGGCAAAGCACTCTAATGTATACTGAACACACACACAGACACACACAGACACACACACACACACACACACACACACACACACTTTTTTGTGACAGGATATCTCTGTGTAGTCTTTGCTGTCCTGAAATTCACTCAGTAGACCAGGCTGGCCCTGAACTCACAGAGATTCACCTGCCTCTGACTCCTTAGTGTTGGGATTAAAGGTGTGTGGCACCACTGCCCAGCTTAAATAAATCTTTTGAAAAAATAAAAGCACAGGGCAGGTACTTGAACTAGTGACAGAAGAAGGAGGCAGGTTTGTTAAGTGCATGAATGATATTTTAGAATCATTGGCTTTGACATTATTTTAAACATTAATTAATTTATTCATAAAGTGTTGTAGTCTATACTGCCCAAAATTTCATAGATGGTGTAGTTTAAATAGATAAATAAATACATTTTTTCCTACTGTGTGGGAGAGACAGGTGCTAATTAAGCTGTCTATCAAATAATGAGGGAGATGGTATCTGGTTGTAATTCCTCCACTCTATTACAAGGGCAGTCTACATAAGCTGCAAGCAGCAAAGCTTTGGTGCCAAATAACTGGGTCTATAGACAACTGAATCATTGGGTGGACCTATCGCTTACGTCATGACTGGGTCTATAGACAGCTGAGTCACTGGATGGATGGGTCATTTTGGTCATAGGAAATCTATACAACAGCTGAATCTTTGGCTAGCTCTATCGAGTCAGTCAAGACTGAATCTTCAGACAGATGTGTCACTAGAGAGATGGGTTGCTTTGGTTCAGACTAGGTCTGTAGACAGCTGAGTCATTAGATATGTTAATCACTTGGTCACACTTGGTTGGTGTTTTTGTAACTCTCATACTCCACATCCAAAATGGCTGCACTAAAGAAGCTTATGTGAGATGGCTGTTACTAACATTACATGAATTAGCACTTGAAAAAATTTTATGCTAATGCATAGTATATGGAAATCATGGGATAATTATGAGTCAAGTAGAGTTTACTATAATTGTTACTTTTCTCATCTACTTCCTTAGAAGCTTGAAAGTAAATAAAATATGCTATGAATTTCAAATGATAGAAGTTGTATGATTAGATTTAAAAACTCGGAGGGGAAACTGGGTAGGGGGATAACATTTGAAATGTAGATAAATAAAATAACCAATAAAAGAAAAAAAGAAAAAACCCTCTGTATTTGGGTAGTATTCTTTGCAAAGTTCTGTCATCAGCCTGGAACTATTTTAAAACAAGATTTTAGATCAGAAAGGGAAAAATATCACATTTTTTTTCTAAAGGCATAGCAATCCAAACAGGGTCAAAACCTTTATTTATGCTATTTGAGTATTTTTATTATGTGTAGACATATGAAGACTCCATATGTAGCTAAAATAGAGAGGTGGGAGAAGAAGTTGAATTTTTGCTGGATGATAATGGTGATTGTGTGCTGGATACTGCATTCTGGGTCTTGCATCTGTTAAGAAAACAAACACCGTCACTGTCCTACCCCTGCATCCCCTGATGCTATTTTTGAAGAGTTTTAAGCAAAACATTTAAGTGTTGAGGGATGGAGTAAATCCTGAATATTAGAAACAATTTAAGTGATTCCTTCTGGAGTATTGATAATAAAAATAATAAGACCATATTGATAATCTCATAATGATTACAGAGTAATGAGATGTACAGCAGCCTTTAGTAATAGAATGTACATTTGTCAAATGTTATCCCAGGATTCTATTTCTACCTGATATTTAAATCTCTGCCTAGGCACTCTGGTTCCTGATGCAATTTAAACAACTTGTGGAGTGGGGAAGGGGAGTCAGCTACCTTATATTAAGAGATTTGACATTTGTAATAAGTGTCTCGTAACATTTAAATGATTGCGACAATGGGAAAGAAGTTATGCTTCAAAGATCATATACTTGGGTGAGTGTGATTTCAGCAAGGCAGCATCACCACCACAGAGATAATGACTGAAGTCAAACTACTGAAGTTGAATTCTGTCTTCCTTATTAACCGGTTTGTGCTGCAAGTGGCTTACATTCTCTGTGTTCAGGTTGTTTAACCTGTAAAATGAATCGGGTAACATCACAGAAATTCCTTAGAATTATGTGTGGTTCATGACGAATGCTCAGCTGATGTCAGCAGCAGCAGCAGTCACAGCAGTAGCTCACGCTCTCTACTGGAGTAGTGATGTTTGTGTATCAGGTGATATTTAGTGGATACAGCCAATGATTCTGTTACAATTCTTTTTATGTGCATCTGGAAAGATGTTCTAATGATTAAGAACTCTGGTTGCAGGACCAGGTTCTGTTGCTAGCACTCATATGGTGGCTACCCTTCATCTCTAATACCAATTTCAGAAGAACTTACATCTGTTTCTGGCAAAACGTCTGTGGATATAAAATAAAAATTAAAGAAAAATATCATGTACAGGATAGCTGTACAACAAAAAATGCAAAACTCAAAATTTCAATGTGGTCATGGTTGAAAAACACAAACTAAACTATTGTGCTGTTGTAGATGTAGTCAGTAGTAAGTGATGGAGACTAAATATTGAACATACTATATTGTAGTTCATTTGAATTTTCACACCACTCAGTCCTTTGATGTGTTACTCACCAAATGAGATCTAATATTCAATTCTTAAATCTTTCGGAATGAATCGCATTGTCTTCTAAAAATGAATGAGAGGAAAATCGGAGATAAAGGTCAGCAACATCTCCTCGATGTTTGAAATATCTTTAGGCAGATTAGATTGGGTGTTGTTTGGATGGAGGACTTAATGAAAGAAAGAAGTCAAGAAAATTTTCACAAAAGATAGGTAGAACTCAAGAAAAGACAGGTACTTTGAGACATTACCTAAAATCAATAAATTCACAGAAGAAAACAGGAAATCTGATTTATTGTAATTTTCAGTAGGTGTTCATATCTTTTATATTTAAGTTATTGGAACATTGAAACAAAAATAGCTTAATCATATAAAGTAGAAAGAAAATGGAGTTCAGGTTCGAAATATGGCATTAAACATCTTTGTGATTGCTTATCGATGTTACCTCTACCAGCTTGGAGAGCCCATTTAATTCTTGGTGGTGTGATACAGGCTCTTTCTCTGTAGAACTAGCTGGCCTGGAATTAGCTATAGACTGGTCTCAAACTCATGGTCATTTTTCTACCTTAGCTTCTTAAGCAATATGATTATAGTCATGCTCCAGGAAACTAGGTTTGGAATCCAAGTTTTTAAATTTTTATTATTATTTTAATAATAAATCTATTTTATATTTTCTTAAATGAAAAGACAAAATAAAATGAAGAACCCATGTGTATGTGCATGTCAGTAGGGGTTCCCTAGATGCTAGAAGAGTCATATCTTCCGGAAGCTAGGTGTTATAGGTAGTCACCTATATGGATGCCAAAAGAACTGTACCCACATGTAACCACAGAGCATTCTCCCCAGAGCTGGGACTCCAAGTTAACACATCCAATGAGGAGAGACAACTACACCATGTACCTCAAAGCTCGGTGTTACCTAGATCATTTTAGGCTTGTGTACAGAAAATGAGGTTGTTCAGTGCTCAACTCTAAATGGGACATACAAATCACACTCCAAACCCCAGTGCTCACAGAAGAGGGAACGTTAAGACAGTAATAACCCCAGGCGGAGGATAACATCAAGGAAATAGTGTTTTCTAGGTACAATAGGGCAACAAACTCATAGCAACTGATAATAGCATGCACAAGAGCAGCACAAATTCCAGTCAACAAAACCCTGGGGTAGAGTGGGAAAGTGGGTATGAAGTCCTGTTGTGCCAACGTAACTGTTGGCACATGATAGCTTCTTGGAGAGAGTCAGTTGCACACACACCAGGACAGTTCCATTACCCAAGAAAGGGCAACACAAACTGGGCTTGATAGGGAAAGAAAGATGTAAAAAGATTTCTTAAACTTGGATAGAAGGGTTGGAGAAGGTAGTTAGGAGGATCTAGGGTACAGGGAGAGAATGTGTTCAAAATATCTTGTATGAAATTCTCAAAGAATTAATAAAGATATTCTTTATCCAATCTGGATGGTGAGTCCCTTAAAAATCTGTTCATATTACATCTCAGAAGTTAATTGTTGTGTACACTATCATTTGCGCAAGCATTTGCACCTGGGCACTCTTGATTCTTACTAGCTATGGAAACTGCATGGCCAGCTAGCATCTTGGCCACAGACACTTACCTGGGTTTCCAGGCAACCTGCACAAGACTATTCTTGATGATTGTGTATTATTAGCTGCAAGCTACGGACTCCACACTGAAGAGTATTCGAGTGTTGCAATCTAAGCATGCTTACGAAGTAGGCAGAATGAAACAGGGGTCGTCTGGCTCCAAGGCTACCATATAAATCTAACAATTTGTATTTATGATATATAAATTTATATATAAATCAAGCATATATTTATATAGAAACTATATAAATATATTTATATTATTTATAAATATGTTATAAATATATAAACTAAAATTTATTTAATTTATAATTAATTCTAATTTCTGACAGGTTATTTTTGTTTGAATGAAAGGAAAGCCTTTAGGAATTTAGTTATTACCCAATTTCTTTTTAAGAAACAGTTCTTCATACTCAGGCAGATGGTAAAGGAACTTGTGGTGAGGCCGAAGCAGACAGTTGAGTTCTAGTCCTGCTTCCCATATGACGGTGGAAGGAGACAACTACTAAAACCAATAAATGTAAAACAGCGAAAAAGAATTCAGCATTTCAACATTTATCTTGCACCATCAGCTTTCCTGACAACTTCTTGGTTTGCTGTTCAACTCCGATATGCCTCCCTAATTTAGGGTTTATGCTTTTTAATACTGCAAAGCGCCTCAGCAATTTTAAATAGATTTTTGACACGAGACATAAACTCAAACGGATTCATAATGCTAACCCTACAGGCTTGTGACTGGGAAGGAAAGAATGTAAGAGAGCCTGGGCTTCTTCCTATCAGAGGCCTGGGTCCTGCCCCAGAGCTCTGACTCAGGCGAGGGGTCTGTGGGTGAGCACCTGCAGACAATCAGCCCTGCGAACTCCATATTCTATGGAAAAAGAGAAAAATAAGTGCCACCCTGCCTCAATTAACCATTCGGGACCTGGGTCTCGGCGTGGGACTCAGGTGCCCGCTGCCCCCTGCCTGGGCGTTGCCCAGGAACAGCGCCGCCGCAGTGCAGCTCGCACCCGGGGAACCCGCGGGACTCGCTCCCGGCTCCCACCCCGCTCCCGGCTCGGACCGCGGGATCCAGCACAGCCCGCAGCATCTAGGCTGCTGCTATGGGGAATCTACCATCTGCTGCGAAGCACTGCCTCAACTACCAGCAGCTTCTCCGTGAGCATCTCTGGAGCAGAGACTCAGTGACAGGAGCGCTGGACGCGGCGCAGGTACCACCTCCTGGCCTAGGGCGTCCCCACCCCCAGTCAACCTCACCCTCATCCCTTTTGTCTGAGTCACCTCTCTTTGCCCAGGCCCTGCCAGAGGCCCGTTCTGTTGTCAGTGTGTGGGTCTGTGGCTGAAAAGCCTTTCATCTTCTCTGCTGTGGACAGTAGGCACATCCTTTCTGGCCTAGCACTTTCCCTATCCCAGACTGTTTGCAAGTCGCCTACAGGAGTGATCATGTCTGTGTGTGTTCTGGAAGGGCGGTACCTTTGTTCTCACTTTCTTCCTTGTAATGAGTAACAGACTACAAGCATGTCGCATTGACTGTCCCCGTTAACAAAATTAAGCAAACTTGAATAAAACCATTCCAGTCTAAAATTATTCCTGCATTCTCCTGAGAGCTGCATAAAGACAATAGGCAACTCAGTGTTTATGTATTTATGATTCCATGTACTATCAACAAATGTGCCAGTTGAGTATATCAAGAAATTTCCTTTTCACATAAAAGCTTAAACTTTATACATAACATGAAATGACAGTAATGATCGTTACCTAAATGTTGAAACCTACTATGAGTCAAGGGGCTTTGTGGGGCCTTAGGTATTAGCCTTTTAATTCTAGGTGCCTGTTTACCTTGAATATTTTTGTATTTTAGTGGACTAGCCTAGCTTTGCTATGTGATGTTACACCAACAATTCTATAGTAGCTATTCTTATTCTTATTGTGTGGTTATCAGTTCAGTGTTCCAACATGTGACATCGAAGCCTTCGACCACAAGTAGGACTTAACATATGTGATGGTTTTATAAATAGTTTGCTCTCCATTAATTAGAGTATGACTGGAGCTATTGGCAAGAGCTGAGTCCTAGAATGGGCTCTCTGTCTATCAACCGATGGATGGATACAATACAGAAGATATGGCATAATTACCCAGTGGTTTATTATTCAGAGAGATGAATGAAATCAAGTCATTTGTAGGTAGATGCCTGGAAATAAGTCCGAATCCAAACAACTAGTATTGCCTGTTTTCTGTCGCCCCAAGGAAGGGACATAAATACCGAGTATAGAAAGGGGAGGGTTAGGAGACATGAAAAGCATCAGGAGGGAAGGGCCGATGAGTGGATGAGTGGGGTAATGAGGCTGGGAATCCAATCACAGCACACAGTATGCGCATGTGCAAGGGCCGCAGTGAATCTTCCATTGTTCTACAAGTAATACTAATAAACAGGCACAGAAGGGTTGACCAGGACCCTCTGGTCAAACCTGTTGGTGACAACAATGAAGTGGAAAGCCATGCTTTACCTTCTTCCGTGTCCTCACGGCTGATTGCCATGTAGTCTGGTTTGAACTTCCTGGAATGCTGTCAACATTCTTTAGTAGTCAGTTTGTCTTACACAACCAAGAATCCCTAATATTTACTTTTCGGGATGAAATAACGTGACTTCATTGCTTGAGTGATCTGCAGAGTGGTGTGTATGCCCAAGTGTTCTGATTTGTACACTTTGTGTGCTTTGTGGATGGTGAAGAAGAGGAGGAGGATGGGGGAAGGGCAGTGTCTGTGTCACCGGTGAAGAGGAAGAAACAAGGAAAACGAAAGCTTCAGGATCACTGCTGAGGCAATGAAAGAACACGGCTTTCAGACTCTTACGTGCTTTTCCGGAAGACTCTCTTAAGTCGTCTTAACACCTGCCAACTCTTCTCCTGTGACACTTGCATTTGTCCCTCAGTTAAGTCTTACTTATTTGGTCCAGGTCTCTTTTCTTTGGTTCAAGGTCCCTGTGTCCTTGCTGGGCTCAGTGGCTTCTCTCTGTTTGAATCATCATGCCTGTCTGTCCTATGGCTTATCTCCACTCAGTACTGGTTATTATTTGTATCCCAGTTTTTGGTTTTATATTCTCTTCTCGCTTCTGAGCTTTTGTCTGCACTTTGGTATATCAGCACAAAGTGATACTTAACATTTCCAACTTGCATCCATATTCTTTCTCTGCTGACTAGTTTTCTGTGGGAAATCGTCCTTGTTCTGCACAGAGAGGTCCTCCCAGATATTTAATTTTCATACATTCTAGAAGGCATGTAAGGAGAGGAACCCTCAATTTAGAAAATGTATCCCCTAGATTGGCCTGATTATTTTTATTTATGATTGATGTGGAGTGGTTCAGCTTACTGTAGGCAGAGCTACCTCTGAACAGGTGGTCCTGGGTGCTACAAGGAAGTAAAAGCCAGTTTTCTGAGCAAGCCATGAAAATCAAGCAAGTAAGCAGTTGTCTTCATTGTCTCTGTATTTGTTTTTGATTCCTGGTCCCTGCCTTGGTCTCTACCCTCACTTCCTTCAGTAATGGACTATGATACTGAGGTATAAGCTAAAACAAGCCCTTTCCTCCTCAAGCTGATTTTGGTCATGGTGTTTTATCATGACGATCAAAACCCTTAGTAATACACTTCCCACCTGTGGGCTTTCTCCAAGATTTCCTGTTTCGATCTCCTCACAACTCGCCTCACAGGCTCCAAACAGAAGACTCCATTCATTCCATTACTTTCAAAGCATTATAGAGTCCTGGAGTTTCATTCTTTAAATCCTTTCAAATATATCTGTTTCCCAAGTTCATCAGCACTACAGTTTTAAAATAGTTTTATGTGACCTCCATGTGATGCGATTGTGCCTTTCTCTTGTTTCTGTTTTCCCTCTTCAGCCCTCTGGTAACACACACAGTAGAGAAGTTCTGCATTTCAAGTTAAATCATCCATTTACCCTGTTTCACAACCATCTGTGAATTCCATTGTTTTTAGAAACAGGCAAACAGAACCATGAATGGGGTCTCTGAACCCTCCAGTAGTCCTTCATTCATCTCATTTTAAACTATTCCCTTTTCCCCCCACAGTGGCCTTCTTCGAGGTCTCTACAAACCAAATTCCCTCCGCTTATCTCACCCATGTTAGAAGATATTTCTCAATTAATTAGTTTCTATTCAATCTTCAGTGTTCAATTCAAATGTCACTTTCTCACCAAGTCCTTCCCATTGGTTTTTGTTCCAAGCTTACTGTGCGGTGAATTCTGTATGTATTATGGCTTATTTGATGATTATTCAGCATATAACTCTCTGTTGTATGTTAGGCCCAACAGGACCAGGAAACAACTCATCAGTGGATTTACCTCACCCAACAAAATGTCTGGTTAGTTCTGATGTTTTGTACATACCTGCTAAACAAATGAATGACTACTCACATTTGCAGAGAATGGCCCAAGCATCACATAGCTGGGAAACAGTTTTAAAACAATGATTAGCACTTTATAGTAGATAATACATAGTTTCTGAGAATGAGTGCATAGTCTTAGTACCAGTATTCATTGGGTGTTTACTATTTGGGAATCATCTTTTTATTACACAGCCCCCAGGTAGAAGTTGATGGTCAAGAAAATATGTGAATGAAGTTTGAACGCTGTAAATAAACCACAAGGGACTTTACCACTTATTTGTTGCAGAATTTGGTAGATAAGACGACTTTAGGGTCAGTTGATGTGTTAGGAGCTAATGTGGTTGCAGCTGGGATTAATAGAAACTCCTTTAAGTGAAAGAATGGCGTGCTAAATACTAACAGGCTGGAAAACAAATTCTGTTTCTCCTTTCTCCATTTCCCTGTACCCAATATATCTCAGCATCCTGTACCATCTTACTAAGTGACTTTATGCACGACTAGCTTGCCTCCTTTGTGAAATTTCACCGTATGATATGTATGAAATATAAAATATCTTGGTGAGTTAGAAGTGTCTCTTAAATCAATTAGCCAGACTAGTACAAGTTAGTGCTAACCTATCTCTGATTTTAAACTCTGTATGTGATATTTCTGCTTAAATTTAGTGAAAGGGTAATGTAAATTTTATACATTTTATTGGTGACTGGGCAGCTTTAGAATACTTCCCAAGGAGCTTCAGAGGACTGGAGATGAATTTTTAGAAAAAGAAACACCCCCACTGCTTTCTATTTATTTTGTATGTTCCTTGTTAACTTGTTCCCTTTCCTTCCTTCATTTTTTTTGTTTGTATTTTTAATTTCCCCACTGAATTAACATGTCAGTTATATTCTGTTTGTGGTATGTTTCCGGTTGTTAACTATGTCAGCATCTAACCTTGGCCTGTTAAAATCTAAATATGATTGGTGTTATAACTTATTAAAGGTGAAGCTGCAACACTCAGCTCTACTGCCGTCTTTTGTCTTTTGGAACTTGTGGATGTATGCATTTATTCTCCACATGGGATAGTTATATATTTATTTATTCACTCACTGTCAATGCATATTTATGCATAGATGTTCCCTTTCCCTCGTCCTCCACTGATTTATCCATTTCCAGTCTTGTAGTGGAGACTGCTTTTCTTCAGTCCGGGCTATTCACTTCAGTCTCCTCTTCATTGAAAATCTACTGGTTTGAAGGCCAGTAAGAGGACTCGGTGGGCAAAGGCAGCGGTAAACAAGCCTTATGACTTCAGTTCAGTCCTGGGACCCACCTGGTATAAGGAACTAATCAATTTCCTCTGACTACACACACACACACACACACACACACACACACAGTCCATAGACACTAAACAAATAAATGAACAAATAAATATATATGTATATATAAATGAACAAATAAATAAATGTAATTTTAAGAAAACTTAAAAAGAGAACAACAGCCTGGTGACTCGGGTACTGGGGAGGCTGAGAAGGATGCAGCTTAGTGAGACAATGGGAGAGACAGTGAACTAATCTCACAAAGTGTTAGAGGGATTGAGAATGCAGAGTAACTAGGGTGATAAGCTAACATGCACATGTCTCCATTTGCATGTTGTTTATAGATCAGGTGATGATTGCTTCTTTCAGCATGTGTGAGTGGCAATAGCTGCAAGTGAATATTGACAAAAACCCAAACCACACAAATACTTTAAATAAATAAATAGTAAATAAATAATTTAAATATGTAACATCATTGCAAAATGTGGATTTCTCAGCAGTTACAAGGGAAAGCTTAACAAGCCCTGTCAGCTATCTGTCTTATTTCTTGTCCGATAGTAAAGTATCTTTCACAGTCTTTTTACTCTCAATCACATTCACTGAGACCATTTCCATTTGTCTAGTTAGTGGTGTGTAGCAACTCTAAAAGCTAGATACTTATGGAACTTTCACATTTCTTTCTGTATTTTTTATTCTTTCCTTTCCATGTCCAGAGTATGTATATTTCCATCTTAGATTACTTTGTCCCGATTCCTTCTTCAACTTTGTCTAACTTGGGGTCAGTCCAATTTGTTGATTCTATAATTTTAGGTTTCACAATTTTTATGTGTGCCTTTATGTGTACACACACACACATAGACACACACACACACACACATATATATATATATATATGATATATCATATATAGTGTGAATGTGTGTGTTTAAAGTATTTGAGTGTATGTATACCTATGACCAGTCCATGGAGTGCAAGTGTTTGGAGGCTAGAGGTGAACACCAAATGTTGTTTTTAGTCTTTCTCTACCTTATCCATTGAGACAGAGTCTCTTATTTAAACCTAAAGCTTACCAATTTTGCTAGTTTTGCTAGTTAGCTTGCTTTAGATATCCCCTGTCTCTGCCTCCTGAGCATTAGGATCACAAGTAAGCCTCCCTAGCCACTTAACATTTATATTGGTGCTGGGAATCTGAACTCTAGTCTTTATGCTTGGGCAGAATGATGGTTAGCTTCAATTATCATCTTGCCATAGCTTAGAATTACCAGGGAAGAGAGTCTTAATGAGGGGTTTCTTACAATGGGTTAGCCTGTATGCAAATGGGCTATTGTCTTAAATAATCAATTGATATGAAAGACCCAGTTTGCTGTGGGCAGCACCATTTCTTAGAAAGGAGATCCTGGACTGCACAAGTAGAGAAATGCAGCTAAGCACAAGGAAGCAAGTAGCCTGAAAGCATTTGTTTACCTCTGCAGTTGACTATAGATGTGATGCAAGCATTTGCCACAGTGGCTCCTCTGCTATGATGTACTATTAGCTGGAGGTGTAAGCTGAAATTGACCCCTTTCTCCTCTTAAATTACTCCTTTCAGGATATTTTATCAGTGGAACAGGAACGTAACTGGGACAGGTGCAAGCCCTTAACCAATGATCCATCTCCATAGTCTCCATTTCATAAATCTTTAAAGGCCATTAAGATGGCTTTACACTATCTTGATCAACAGGTTGTAGACAAAAGGTCTGCAATTCTCTTCTTGGTTTCCCACAAAGCCAAGGTTTGGTATCTATCTGCTTATATATATTGTATTAGTCAGGGTTCTCTAGAGTCACAGAATGTATGGGTAGTCCCTATATAGTTAGGGAATTTGTCGATGACTTACAGCTTGTCGTTCAACTCCCCAACAATAGTCAGAAGTACTTGTGGATGGAAGTCCAAGAATCTAGCAGTTGCTCCGTCCCACGAGGCAGGCCAGGAAAAGCCAGAGTGAATCTTCCTTCTTCCAATGTCCTTATATAGGTCTCCAGCAGAGGGTGTGGCCCAGATTAAAGGTGTATGTCACCACGCCTTTAATCCCAGATGACCTTGAACTCAGAGATCTCCTAATCGTAATCTTCTGGAATTCATAGTCACTGTGCATCAAGATCTCCAAGTCAGAAACTTGTATCTCTGAGACTCCAGATTAGGATTATAGGTGAGCCTTCCAATTCTTGTTTAGTTCATTCCAGATTTAGTCAAGTTGACAACCAGGAATAGCCACTACATATATATATATATATCATACACACATGTTGATATGAAAGACATATATATATATATACATATATGTATATATATACACATATATGTATATATATTATATATATATAAAATATATATATATAAAATATACATATATATACATATATAAAATATATATATAAATATATATATATAAAATATATATATAAATATATATATAAAATATATATATATAAATATATATATAAAATATACATATATATACATATGTATATGTATATATATGTATACATATATATACATATGTATATATATATGTATATGTATATATATGTATACATATATATATATGTATATATATATGTATATACATATGTATATGTATACATATATATACATATACATATGTATATATATATATAAAAATAGATAGATACCAAACCTTGGCTTTTCTCTGGAAAATATAACAGCCCCCAGTGTTTCAATAAGTGATAAATAGCTCTTCCCTTTCTCATGTAAAGAAATGTGATGATATTTAGACATCTACTTAAAGGGAAAAAATATCCCTCGGAAACTGCAGTATCTTTTTTTTTTTGTTTTTTCGAGACAGGGTTTCTCTTTGTAGCCCTGGCTGTCCTGGAACTCACTCTGTAGACCAGGCTGGTCTTGAACTCAGAAATCCCCTGTCTCTGCCTCCCAAGTGCTGGGACTAAAGGCGTGCGCCACCATTGCCCGGTTGCTGCAGTGTCTTAACTGTAGCTTTTAGAATTTACAATTAAAAATATATCTTTGAAAATTTTAAAGCTAGTTTTTGGGTTTGTCTATTGTCTTACCATGGATATTTATATCACAGATACTTATGGATAGCTTTGAGTTCCATATTGTTAATTTCAATATTCATATATGTACCCAATTTGTTTAATTTATTTGCCCTCCTTGTATGACTACTACATTACAGACTGTACATTAGACTAAGTAATATTGAGTCTATATATTATTACTCCTTTTCTAAAGGGATTGGTCTTTTGTTTTAGGTAATGGTACATCAAGTTAATTAGATTCTTAGTTGACATGATGCTTGGTTTATTTTGTTGGTCTACTTTTGCCCTTTATCTTCATGCATACTCTGATTTTGTAGCCTTTTACAAGATGGTCAACTACTACAACTATTACTACTCTCTTCTCTTTTATGAGCCCTGATCTCAAAGTACTGGATATATATGGTATTTTGATACAATTTATAGTGATAAAATTGTTAAACACATATATAAACATATCAAGCATTTATCTTTTCTTTATTGTAAAAATCTTTTAAATAACTTCTTCTAGTTTTATAAAATATACAATTTTGTTGTTATTTATATTCATCCTAATGTGCAGTCCCACACCAGAATTTCAAATTATACAGGCAATGTATTGCTCATTGATCAACCTTTAAAATATATTTCTACTTTGAAATTTCTACTCTTTGCATAGTCTAGTTCTGTCTGTCTGTCTGTCTTTGTGTGTCTGTCTATCTGTCTCTCTCATCACACTACTGGTTGCTTCTTTTTGATATATGTGTATGATTATATCTCTTTTCACATATATGTGCTATGCTAGAAAATGTTTCTATTTTTCACTGCGTCTCTGTTTAATTTCTGTTTCTATGATCTGTCCATTGCTGAAAGTGGGGTCTTGAAGTCTCCCACTATTATTGAGTGAGGTGCAATGTGTGCTTTGAGCTTTAGTAAAGTTTCTTTTATCTGTGTTTGTCTGTTATTCTAGTATAAATATCTCTTAAAACCCAGTACTTTGATTACTCAGAATCTTTAGGTGAATTTAATTTTGATAGTGTTTAGATCGACTGTTAGAAAGACGATTTTCAGCCATAAGTATCATCTTCTTTTTTTTTTAATTTTATTTTATTTTCTAAGTTTTTTTTATTTACATTCAAAATCATTTCCCCTTTCCCGTTTCCTCCCTCCCCGAAAGTCCCATAAGCCCCCTTCCCTCCCTCTTTTCCCCATTCAACCCCCTCTCGCTTCTCTGTCCTGGCATTCCCCTACATCCAGTCTTTCCAGGACCAGGGGTCTCTCCTTCCATCTTCTTGGAAATCTATTGATATGCGAATTGTGTCTAGGGTATTCCGAGCTTCTGGGTTAATATCCCCTTATCAGTGACTGCATACCATGTGTGTTCTTTTGTGATTGGGTTACCTCACTAAGGATTATATTTTCAAGTTCTGACCATTTGCCTAGGAATTTCGTGAATTCATTGATTTTAATTGCAGAGTAGTATTCCATTGTGTAAATATACCACATCTTCTGAATCCATTCCTCCGTTAAGGGACATCTGGGTTCTTTCCAGCTTCTGGCTATTATAAATAAGGCTGCTATGAACATAGTGGAGCATGTGTCCTTATTGCATGCAGGTAAAAAACAAAACAAAACAAAACAAAAAAAACCAAGTATCATCTTCACCACTCCAAAATTCCTTAACAATGTTTATGTGCTTTATTACTTCATATTTAAGTAAATGTTGTTGTTTGGAAAAAAATATGTATCTCAAATAAAGAATTTGCTTACTTTAAAAGTTGCTTCATTTTTTTTGAATGATGAGAGTTTGAACTATCATCTCCTAGGAAAAATGGATTATTTTGTTTTTCAATTAAAAATTTTGAGCATTTCATATATGAGTACTATATTATTTCTAGCCCTCGTTCTTCCCCCAAAACTCCTGTATCTTTCCAAACTCCTCTAAAATTTATAACATCCTCCCCTTTAATTATTTCTGCATATATATCTATATATACATATATGTAAATAAAACTGAGTACATTTAAGGTTGCTCATATGTACATGTGTTTATAGCTGACCAATTAGGATAGGATAACCTATCAGGCGTCTTGGGGCTTTGATAACCCTCATTCTTATTGCCATGGTACATAGCAATGGTTTTATTTAGGGGACTATATTTTTGGGATAACATGGGTACAGAATTCCTGTCATATTGAGAAGGCGCTATATTATAGCAGCCATCCTGGTCCTCTGGCTTTTAAAATCTTTCTGCCCCGTCTTGTGATATTCCTTGAGCCAAAGGTGTAAGGGTTGTGTTAACAGAAGATGGGCAGCCCATGGTCAGCAGTCTCTGTGTTTTGATCAGTTGTGGATTTCTGAAATTGTCTCTGACTGCAAAAGGAAGCTTCTTTGATGAGAGCTGGAATCAGGGTAGTAGGATGCAGGTGGTATGAAAAGGAAATGGGAAAAACAGACCACACCACACACTTTAAATACAAAACTTGCTGGATCTGGCCTCCAAGCTTCACCCCTGAGGACCAGCTCTCACAGTTTCTGTGGGTGCTATGTATGCAAGCTGCCGAGGGAGAAAAGCAATCAATATTCCTATCCAACTGTGAAACCTGTTATCCCCAAGAGTGCACTAGTGACCCATCTTAGGGACAGCCAACAGCTCTTTAACTGGACCCAATTGGGAGGAATTCATCTCTACTCTAAACCTACCCAACCTAACAGTTGCTGGTAAGGTTATGGATCATAAAGAAGAGCCTACTAATGCCACTTTCCTAAACCAGTATAATTTCTAAGTGTGATCTAAATGATCATCCATAAACCCACAGGAAAAAGTTTCTCCATTCTTACACTGACTTTTCAAATAGCTTTAGGTCATATCTGGTCACACTTTGATTCCTGAATGAGCATGCCTGGCATGTACATGTGGAAACAAGAGTAGATACTTTGGACTGTGTTTTAGTTTCTATCCTATTAGGCAATGTACTTCTTGGTGTTTTATGTAAAAAGAAAAGTGTAATGATTCTGTATCCTCCTCATCCTCTTTAATCAAACCATATTATTTTTACGGACTTCCTGTTTCAAGCACTTTTTATAGCTACCACTGTTGGATGGTAAGTACATTCCAGGTGCTTCCTGGTTGCTTATTCAATCGTCACAGCAGTCTGTTTTGTAGATTTCAAGGGTAAGGCACACAATGATTAAATAAGTTGCTCATAGCCAGCAGCTAGCGAATAGCAGACTTAGGTTGGGAACTCAGGAAGTTCTACTTCCAGAACATTCAGTTTGCAGGCGTGATTCCACTACAGCCATGAGAGAATTCACTTGAAGGGTTTATTGAGTCTTCTGGAAGCTCTGACTCAGCAGCATTGTGGTTGACTGCCAGCTCTCTTTGTTTTCCCTTCACCCTATCTTGGGAAGCCCTGTACTGGCTGCTGCTGCTGCCACCGCTACCAACTGTGCTCATATCAAGGTTCCTTTCCTGTGTCCTTCTGAGCTCTTGGCTCCTGTGCATGGGACTTCAGGCTGAGGAGAGACTACTGTGAATTTTGACTTCCCTTCTGCCCTCCCTGAAGTTGAGAGTAGAATTCAGTCTGGAATAGAATTGCGTTGGATAAAAAAGGAAAAACAACTGGGTTTCCAATAAATTTCCTGTTCCCTTCAATCTTCAATACTTTCTGTCCTTGGATTTCTGTTGGCTCCTGGATTCCTTGCTCTTTCTGGTTCCAGCTGGCTTTCACATCCTTCCTCCCCTACGCTGTGATTTTTTTTTTCTCATCAGCTTCAAGCTCCTCCAAGTCTTCTGACTTTATGGTTATTCACTCTGTGCTGCAACTTTCTCTGACCCTTTCTTCTGTTTCTCCCCGTTACACACTTAGCTTTTAGTTTTATTTTTTATTTTTCTAGTCAACCAGGAGGCCAGACTTCATGGACCCAGAAACGTCATGGGTCACTTGCAGGTGACCTATGGTGTTTGAGAGGCAAAATCAGATCACATATTTGGATCATTTTAACTGAATTCTGGATTTGAAAATCTTTGGCCAGCCTGGTTAAAGTCCTAAGAACAAAAGCAGCTTTTAGAATTCTGGTTTCCTTCTAGTAACCTGGCAATTGTTAATCCATGTAGGAGAGGCAAATAGTTCTGTCCAGCTGCCTTACTGAGAAAATTTAATCCCTGGAAATATACTATTTGATTGCATTACACTTAAACATGTAGGTATACAAGAATGCCTTTATACACGTTTGCCTTCTCACTGTCTTCAGCATCAAATTGCCTCCCGAGTTCAGGACGATTTGTTTTGGGGATCCTTGGTGAACAATCACATGGAAATAGCATGATGAGCTTGTTCAAGATGTTTCTATTTTTCCATGTTTCTGTTTTTCGTAATCATTTAGCTGGCAGGAAATTGTCGTTAAGGCGTCAGAAGCTTGCCATCTTTCCATTTGAGCATTCTTCCTTTTCCCAAATAATCAGAATTCAGTCCAAAATTAATACTCAAGAGTTTTTAATTTCTTCTGTTAGATTGAACCATTTTTATAACTCATTTTGATGCTATTTTCTTATGTAAATATTAATTAGTGAATCTTGTCTTCAAAACATTTATTCTAAAATAAAGCTATTTAAAAACAATTCTATACAGAGACCTATGGAGGCTATGAAGGCTTGCATTTTCATTTATTCACAAATTCTTAATTTATGTCAATGTCAAGAAATTAGATACACCCATTAGAGAAATAAATTTTAAAAGCTTGTGTGTAGCTCAGTGGTAGAGCCCTTGTATATTTATGAAAGCTCTGATTTTAATGTACTGTATTAAAAAAGAACCTTAAAAGCTGTTCTGTCATTTCTGCATAGTCATAGAGGGGCCAACTGTGGTTCTTTTTACATTTTCTTCTTAAATTTAAAGTCTCTTTTATACAATATATTTTGATCATTTTCTTTTCTCCTTCCCAAACTCCTCCAAGATCTTCCCACTTCCCAAATTTATTCGATTCCATATTTCTCCCCCTCTCCCTCCCTTCCTGCACCCCCAATGCATAGAGACCAAACAAAACCAACCATCAAATAAACAACAAAAACAGCAATGAAGAAGAAGAAGATAAAGAAGAAAGAAAGAAAGAAAGAAAGAAAGAAAGAAAGAAAGAAAGAAAGAAAGAAAGAAAGAAAGAAGATTTACAGACAGACAGACAGACAGACAGAGAATCTGTTTTGTATTGTCAACAATCCTTGGGCATGGGACCTGCCCTGGAGTGTGGTGATATATCCAGTGACATTCCTTTGTAGAAAAATGATTTTCTCCTTCTCAGTAGGCATCAATTGCAAACAGCTTCTTGGGTAGAACTTTATGTCCATTTCCCTTCTTAGTTCTCAGACTCTGTCTGGCTTGAACCTGTGTTTGCTGTCACAGTCTCTATGTGTAGATAAATACTTCAGTCCTGCTGTGTCTAGAAGATGCTCGGAGCTATCCATCAACTCTGGCTCTTACAATCTTTCTGCCCCCTCTTCCACTTGGATCCCTGAGCCTTGAGGGCACAAGTTTGATGAAGACATCTCATTTAGAACTGAGTATGCCAAAGTCTCTCACGCCCTGCACATTGATCAGTTATGGGTCTCTGTGTTAATTACAATCCATTGTAAGAAGCAGCTTCTCTGATGAAGGCTGAGCAATGCCCTGATCTATGCATATAGCAATATGTCATTAGGAGCCATTTTATTTTTATCTATTTTTTTTGCAGAATAATAGTAAGTTTTCCCCTAACTCCCTAAAATCTCTAGTCTCAGGTTTTTGGCCATTTTAGAGTGTCAGGAATGTGTTTCATCCCTTGCAGTGGGCATTACCACCAAGCAGAAAGTAGTTGGTTTCTTTTCTATAATTTGTGCTACTATGACACAAATATCTCTTGCCAGCAAGTCATGTATGTGTTTCAGTCCAAAAAACCCACAGAGGTAATATACCTAGCAAGAGGTGGGGATCTGCCAATGATGGGAAAATAGAATAACATGCTATAAAGAGAAACTAAAATAAAGTAAAGGAGAGAATGTGAAGAGGGACAATTAACATTCAGTAGCTCTAAGTTCTAATTGTCTTTTTCATAGAAGGAACTGCTGCTTACTTTCCTGTTCTAAAAATACCTCCTTCTGTAGTAATTGCAGTGTTGTGATAGAAAGAAGAAAGAATGAGGTCAGGCTCTCTGATACAGCATTGTGAGAACCATTTAGGGAAAGAGGAACAAAGATTTATGGACAATACAACATCTAAAGCTTTGTCCCAAGACTACATTTTTAAAGATTTATTTGTATTTTAAATTTCTGTATATGTACGGTTAACCTTCATGCAAGTATGTATGCATATCAGGTACATGTTTGGTGTTCCCAGAAGCCAGAAGAAGGTGTGAAATTCCCTCAATACAGGTAGCTAAAGACTCTTGTGAGCTGCCATGTATATGCTGGGAACTGAACACGGGTCTTCTGCAAGAGCAGCCAGGGCTCTTAGTGGATTTCTCCAGCTCTCCAAGGTTAAAATTTCATTGTGTGTTGTTCTGTTCCTTTAAAATTTAGCTTCTCTATTCTGCTTTTTATTTAAAGCATCATTTTCCATTTTTCTTGCAATTGAAGTTTTTTATCAGTTATTTAATTTTAATTATTTGTACATGTGTCTGTGTGGTGGTGTGTGCATGTGAGTGCAGGTATGAGTTGAGTTATAGGGAAGGGTCTCTGATTCCTTGGAGTTACATATGGCTATGAGCTGCCTCTTGTAGATGCTGGGAAACAAACTCAAATCTTTTGTAGAGAAACAAATGGTTTAAATTGCTAAACCATCTTTGCATCCCCTGCAATTACATTTAAAAACATAGATCCATAAACTTGTTCTAATTAGGTACACAGGAATAGCAGTTCTTAAGGAAGTGGTAGATTTGAGGGTTAAATAAAATTTGAAAGGTAATAATGCATTCTGGTCAGAGTAAGATGTGTAGAGTTAATGGAATGAAATATGGAGAGTTATTTCTTTTTTAAGAATATATTTCAATTAAAATATAATTTCTCCATTTCCCCATTTCCTTTCCCCTATCTGACCCTTTCCATGTTCCCCCATTACTCCTTCTCAATTGATGATGAGCTGTTTTTATTTTTATTACTACTGTTGTGTGTGTGTATGTGTGTGTGCGCACACGCGTGTGTGTGTGTGTAGATATATAAATACATAAGTACAGTTTGTTGACTTCATTGTTGTTTATGTGTTGACAATTTCAGGTCTAACTATTTTGCATTGGATAACCAATTAGGGGTTCATTCTTGGGAGGGGCTAGTTCTCCTCCCTAAGCAGTCATTGGTTGCCTGTTTTGCATATAGTTATTTGGCTAGCCCTGTGTGATCCTCTACCCCCTTCTTCTTTAGAATGTCTACTGATTTCCTCTTTGTTCAGGCTTTGTCTAGTCAGCCATTTCTAGGAGACAGTCTGACAGTGGCCTTCTGGCTTTCTACAATCTTTCTGCTTCCCCTTGTGATATGTTTTCTGAAGGTGGAGGAGTTATGCTGTAGATATTATGCTTTTTTGTAATGGTTTCCATTTGAAGTGGAGAAGCTTCTTTAATGTACGTGTGTGTTGGGAGGGGTGAGAACTACATTTATGCATAGGTATAAGGATATGTTTTAGAATGAAGTTAGGGATTATGCTGGTCTAGTAAGGTGGTAGCAGTAGGTTCTTTTCTAAGATTCATGACCTCACTAGCCTTGCCTAGTTGCCTAGGTTTTCAGAACCAGGTATGATTTTTCTTTCTGTTCAGTGGACTGCAAGTCCACTTAGAGAGTTGTTACCCCCAATATGTGAGTACCATTATTGTGCCCTTACAGATAGGATATCTTTCCATGCTAGTCATTGTTCTGAATCATAGATGTCACAACTGGGTAGAACTCCTAAAAGAAAACAATTGAGAACAATCATTTTAAAGCTTACTCTACTGTGTGATTTTAGTTTGAACTAAGATTAGACACTGTCTTGGTTTTTGAATATTAGTGCTGTATATACGTTGTGTACACTGTAAAACCCTCTAACTCCCCTCTTGTCAGCTCCCATTTGTAGGAGGTGTGTTTACCGGTTCTATCCACGTATCCTGCAGCAACACAGAAATTCTTACCACATGTGGTTAAATAGATAAAAATATCTTTATATTAAACAAATAATTTCTGTGCATCTGGGTTGAGCTCCTTAATGGTTTCAGTGCTGTCTTATTTTTCTTTCTGCTAATTTAGTGGACCTAACTTTTCAAACCTTCATTAAGCTTTTATAGAAACAAATAGTTTGTGTTTGATGGGTACAGAAGACTTCGATGGTTTAATGATAATTGCTTTTGTACTTACTTTCCTTTTTGGGGGGAAATATATTTAGTCTTATTAGATATATTGCTATTACTGTAGTGTATTATTTGGTACATTTTAAGCTAGAATGTATGAGTTTTCCCCTTATTTTCATAAACTACTTATTTTTAAGTCAGTGCAATACCGAGTCCAAAGTTTGTTTCTCTTTCTCCTTTCGTGGCTACTGTTGCGAAGATCAGAGAAATTGGGGTCTAGCTTTTCATTCCTTCTCCACAGTGGTGTTTATACTGAGTTAATTGATACAGTATATAATTTTTTTTTTATCTCCCCCTTCCTCTCCTTGTACCAGAAGAGAAACAGTGACGAACTTGAAGTGCTCTCCTACTAGCCGAGCATCTCTCCTACTGCTGAGGCTAAGCTCTGCTCTGCAGATCAGGAGTTGGTGTTTGGGTTCAGTATCCCATTGGTAGTCCACACAGCAAATGTCACCTTATGGTTGTGATTTCCTAAGTCGTGTTTCTTTGGATTTGTGAAGTACGGAAGGACAGATGGCAGGAAACTTCAAGTGCGTTATAAAGTTCTATAATGCATTCTTTACTCCGAGAAATCAGTGTTCATAAAGTCCCTCTGTTGAACTTTATTAACAAGCAATGGGGTCTAGGAAGCTTGGCAAACAAGGCTGCTGGAAACCCCAGAGAATTTGTCTGTCAGACGTCTTTCCTTCTGGGGTTTCCTTCCAAATGTCTTTTGGACTTTAAAGGCAGTAGAGTGGCTCTCTGCCACTGCGTTTCTCCATCTGTAACCCACTGGGTGTACAGAGTCTGGCATTTGCTTTCAAAATTCTTCACTCAATCTGTATTCATTTCACTGTGAAATGGAAGCTGATCATAGGTTAATGCTGAAGTCAAAATAGGAATCTTATTTTCATTAGACACAATTTCTACTCTTTGAAAGTTTTGATTTAGGGGCCAAGATTTCTCTGACTTTTAAAACGATACAGAATGGTTCTAACCTTACATTGTCCAGAAAGCAGTGGACTCGCTCAGACATTATAGTACAACGTAATTTGGCGCTCCGTTTGCATAAGCTTTAGGGCTGTGTTTAACCGGCATTTCCAAGGCCTGTGGAGAAACAGATGTACTTCTTCAGAACTGCACTCATGAATGTCTGCTATCACTTAGCCCTCATTCCCTTATGGCATGATTTTAATATTTAATTTGATATAATTCTGTTGAATGTATGCTCTAGCAAATATGGAAGGAAAACTTAAGCTAAAGAAGGTGGGACATAAAGCTTGCATAAATACTCATCTGTGAAGAGCCAATCTGCTTGCTCTTTGAAGTATTTATACAGCTGTTGACCTTTTAATGGGAAAGATATGGTGATGATTTATTAAATTGATTGTCAATTGTCTTAATTAAAATGTATTATATATGGGAGTAATATATCTTCACATGTTTGTTGTGGATTTGCAGCTGATTTATTACATGGAACAGATCAAATAGTGTATGCGATAAAAATGGTAGATATATTAAGCATTAGAAATTAGTAACATGTTTTCATAATTATGTAATAATAATAACCGTTCTATCAGATAATTGAAATAATTCCAATAGCTTTTCTAAATATCATATATAATTTCTACAAAGACAAAATGTTATTCTCACTTCCAAGATGAACCAATAGAGGGTCTGAGAATTAATAAATCTCTTCCCAGGCTGCTAACCTGGAAGCACTGGATTTAACTTCATGTTAAGCTGCACAGCACCTTTTACTTCTGTCATATCCTGGCAGTGTGAGTTGACAAGTATGACTAGCACTGACCTTCTCAGTGACCCGTTCAGAAGTTTCTGGGCTTCTGCTCTTACAGAATAGGAATACAGGTATTTAGTTATCATTGGAAGATTTTCTTATACTACAATAATCAGATGTGTTACTTTTAAAACAACCTCCATTGACTACGAATGCTTAGGATGACACCGGTATTGATCTTCCATTATTAGTTTACTTTGGGACCCAATATTTCCAACCTGAGATTGAAGAGACAAGGATAAATTCAATACTCTGACCCTAGAAATGGCTTATTCTGTGTCATTAAGAGCAAATAGATTTACAGGACAATTTTATGTATCCTTCTTTAGTTCTTCAGTAGATAGCTAAAATTCAGGGTGAATCCAGTTGACTCAATCATTATAAAGCTGGAATATATATGAGATATTTTATTATACTTATTCCTGATATTCAGCACAGAATTCTTATACAGGGAACTTAAAATCCATGGAGAGGTTCTGTTGGAAAAATCTATTTTCTTTAACCATTGAATCTTTGTTCTTCCAGAGTTTCTCAAACCGTGGGTCATGACCCCTTTGGGGGGGGTCAAACAACCCTTTCACAGATGTTGCATATCAGATATCCTGCATATCAGATGTTTATATTATGATTAGTAACAGTAGCAAAATTACAGTTATGAAATAGCGAAGAGAATAAGTTTATGCTTGGGGGTCACCACAACATCTGGAACTGTATTACCAGGTTGCAACATTAGGGAGGTTGAGAACCACTTCTCTAAGAGGTCACCCAAAGCAGAGTGTTTAGCATAAAATCACAAATTTCAGCCATCTACAGGATGTGGAAGTAGATATTATTGTGATATTTTTAAAGTTTAATTATAATTAACTTTCATTCGTTTGTCCGTGTATACACAAAAGCAACACAGTGAGACGAATTGACATGATAGATGATGTAACAGTATATGTAGGCGAAAAGGTGGTGAAGCACAGTTGTATTACAGTCCAAAAATCTCCCCCTAATGTCACGGCTTCAGTGTGCCTCCAGTTGCAACCAAGGAGAAGCAGGAACCCTGTGACAGGTGCATCCTGACAAATCCTTGGAGCGGTGGATCTCAGAATGCACTTTCCTGTTCTTGTTTTTTTTTTTAAGTTTTCCCAGTAAAATTTATTCAGTAGAATGCCCTTCCCTGATTAAATAGTCTTAACAATTTTGTCAAAGATTGTCTGACCACATGTGCCAAGATTTCTTTCCAGAGTCTCTTTTCTATTACATTCATGTATATCTTTGCTTCCTACCAGCTCTGTGCCGTTTCGATTAGCTTTATGATATGTTTTAAGCATTTTCCTGTTCTTTTTGACCTAGTGGCTCTCTGAAGATTTCGGGAAGTGATGCGTGTTGGCATGGTTATGACTTCTCAGGCTGCAGAGGTTCCTCCTTCTCCTTCCCCAAAGCAGCCTTTGAGGCTCATCCAGGACTCTGAACAAACTGACCCTTGGATAGCTGGTAGCATCGGGCTTCCTTTGTCTAAACCGTGGTTGTCTAAATCCTGTAACACAGTCCTTTATGTTGTGGTGACACCTAATTTTACCTTGTTTTCCGTTGCTGCTTAGTAACTTTAATTTTGCTACAGTTATGAGCCATAATGTAAATAGCTGATATGTAGGGTTTCTGATATGTGACCCCTGTGAAAGGGTTATTTGAAGGGGGTGGTGACTCACAGGTCGAGAACCACTGGTCTAAAAGCAAGCCCAGAAGCTCAGCAACTCCTCAACCTACTGGGAATAGAGAATAAACACATAATCCTAATAATTTACTTCATAGGGCCTCCTATTTGATGGTTTTCATTTTCTGTCAGGATCTTATTATTTATTCATGTAAATATGAGCTTATTTATTAGCATATTGTGTATAAACATATACCCACTGATACTTATGGGTATGTATAGGATGCTTTCTAATACTGACAACTTAGGTCTTAGGACAATTGACAGCATTCATGTATGTGATTGATGCAATAAGAATTGAAATAGAATACTCAAAAGCAAGTGTATAAGAGATAGCATTTGTAGGCATCGGTTACCATAGATTCTCTACAATGCCTCCTCTTACCTGTTTCATTTACTTTGTATTTGATTACTTAGTCTGTTTTCCTGGTCTTCAAAACATATGACATTTCTGTAAGTTGTCAAATGACTGTTTCAAGTTACTTGATTTGTTCCTAAGTGACATTAGGTAGTAAGTCCCACTCTTACTATAATTAGATCAAACTTGTGTAAGCTGAGTATTGGTACCCTAATTCCTTCTTCCCAAAGAATTGAACAAAGACCCCAAAGACAGCAGAATATATGGTGGTGGGGGCTAATCATGAGAGCTTTCCTGCATAGGCAACCTCCCTCCATCTCTGCAAAGTATTTAGTATTAATAATAGTGTCTCTTTGTATGTGTTTCAGTTATCTGTTTTATATATATATATATTACATTTATTAGATTATATATAATGCACATACATAAATATATATATATAATATATACATATATTTTAGTATTAGTATCAGTAAGATGCCATCATATTCTTGAAAGAAGTGTAGAAAATGTTAAAATAACTTGAATTTTCTAAAATTGCCAAAGAATTTGGTGGTGTTCTTAGAGGACACATTTGGCATATTCCAAATGAAGAGAGAGAATTCATTCACACTGGAAAACAAAATGAAGCATTTAGTGGAAGAATTGGAAAAGTATTCCTTAAAGTATGGTATAGAGTCTAATATTATTGCAAACACTGGAGCTTACATTTTATTTTTCGCTACATTATATTGATAGTACGGTTTAATTGATGTTTCAGTTCCTAGTGGTGGATGTCGCTGAAGCACAATCAAACATTTTTTTACAAAGTTGGCTAAAGCCACAACTCTTGTTTCTCAATTTGCGGCACTCTGATCAATGTTGGCATCACCTCTGCGAACTAATTAGAAGTTAAAATTCACAGACACAGCCTGAGCTAGTGAATCATCCTCTCTGGAACTGACCCCAGGAAGCTGGGTTAACACACTCTGTAGGACATTTAGATGCATGTTAAATGTTAAGAACTCCAATCTGAAAAGCCCATGACTAAAAAACCATTATGATCTACACAGGAAACAGCTGGGCACTTAGAGGTACAGGTTTGATTTGGACTTATTCTCCTATTCTCTAAAAAGAGTCTTCATTTACTGAGATTGTAGGATAAATAAGTTCAGAGTCATAATTAACTTTTGTAAGATAATATAGATTGCTTATATTTTTGTTGTTTCTATCAATGTCTTCTAGGAATAAATAATTTTGGTAAACTTTACAAAGTATGTACTTTAAATAAGCAGTTCAGTGGAATATTTTAGTTTATTTCTTTAATTAAATCAACTGTATATACAAAGAATAAACTTGAACTTTAGAGGAAACTGATGGTATGTAAGACTTTGGTTTTCCAAAAGGAAGTTTAGTTCACATAGCTGGGAGACATAAAAACTAATTAGTAATTGCAAGTACATGTTTGTTAATTATTCCTTTGAGAGGAAGTTGAAATTTGCCACTACGGTTTATTCACTAGAAACTGAAAAGAATGTTGATTTATAGTCTAGGTTGGCTGATAAAGTCTTCATCCAAGCTTAGAAGAACTATGCAGAATCTTTTTGCCGTTTTGATGCTTCAGTCTGCAGATGTTCGATGTTTTGTGAGGAAATAATGGTGTTAGCTATGAGGTTTCTTGGAAAGAAAGTGCTTAAAAGCTTCAGAGGGCTGGGATCAGAGTCTGCACAGAACAAATGAGCACGGCTGGAACTCTAGGTGAGGTCTACCGGGAGCCATTCCACGGCAGCATCTGGAAGGAAAACAATAAGTGACTGCGGGTTTCGTTTTCAGGCAAAATGATTAAGAGGTGATTAAATGAAGGTGTTAGGATGTGAGGGCGGGAAGGAAGCACTGATGTCGTGTATATAATATGGAATGGGGGGTGTTGTGGAAAAGACTTGGAGTGAACTGTAGATCACAGTGGAATTTTTAAGATGGGAGTTGGATGCTTTTCAGAACAGCTTGTAGGTATCACTTGAAACAGAACATAGACTCACATAACACACAACGCACTGGGAATCGGTATTTTGGAAAAGCAAAGAGCAGTGATGATGTCTGGTTATTCGGGGCCACTGGAGACTGTATTTAGAACTGGAAAGAGATCCTCCTGTAGAGTTTTACAGTCTTCTCCAGTTATATTGGCCTCGCTTTAAAACCCTAACAAAGCTTCAGGCTTGGAAGACTGAGATCCAAAGCTTTGATCAAGTGAGTGATTTTGGTTTAGCAGTAGCTTGGTACTAACTTGTTCATGATGCAGCAGGCAGTGTTGCTTTGAATTACTTCAAGCAAACATTACTCTTGCGAATAGTCCATCAGGCCTTCCTGTCCAGCCTCATTTGTAAGAGGGCAAAGGAACTAATTAGTGAATAAAGGGATAGATTTATCTTTAAATTAGAAGAGGAGATAATAACTACCCCCCCGAAAAGGTTTCATTTATCTTTAAAAGCAAAATCAAGTTTGCCCTTGAACATGGTTTTGTCCTTGATGCAGGCATTGTAGCATCTTAAAAAATGAGAAATTTTAAACAGATATTTTGCAGCATAGGATTGGTGTCTTAAGCTGTAAGCATTGCTTCTAGCAGTCGCTTAGAATGTCCTTTAATCTTTAGGATTTTGAAAATACAATGCTTAGTCAACTGCTTTTCTGATTCTCACATTTCATTAGCCATGATATCTAACCTGTGTGACACCCAAGTCTGCATCTTAATAACCAGAGATGACTTACTGCTCAAATCTCATGTGGAAGATATGGTCATTCTGGGACCCAGGCTCTTCCTTGTGTTCCTGCTCTTCACTAGGTCCCTCCTAATTTGCTGAGTGGTAGGAAAAGAGACCATGGAAAAGACACAACCCCATCCCACCATAGCATTCAAGAACTAGCATGATTGAGCTTCATGCTTTGTCATTAGAATAGTAGATCCCGGGTGTGAGAGGGGTGGGAGCTGGGCCAGCCACCGTCGCAAAAGCTTCTGTCTTATGACCATTATGGCAGATCTCCAAGTGGCTCTCTTTTTCAAATTATTTACATCCTGACTGCAGTTTCCCTGCCCTCTATGACTTCTAGTCCCTGCCCCACCTTCTACTCCCCCAGATCCACTGATCCTCTTTTTCCCTTCAGAAAAAAGAAATCCTCCCAGAGATATCAACCCAACACAGCATAACAAGATGTAGTAAGACTAGGTCCAACCCTTCACAGAAAGGCTGGACTAGGCAACCTGCTAGGAGGACAAAGGTCCTGAGCAGACCAAAGAGTAAGACACCCTAACTCCCACTGTTAGAAGTCCCACAAAATCCTAAGCTAAACAGCCACAACATATATGCAGAGGACCCAGTGTAGACCCATGCAAGCTCTGTGATTGCTCCTTCCATTTCTGTGAGCCCCTATGAGCCCTGCTTAGTTGGTTCTGTGGGCTGTGTTCACCTGGTGTTCTCGACCCCTCTGGTGCCTACAATACTTCCTCCCCGTCTTCCTGTGTTCCACCTACAATCTGTCTTGCCTGCTGTGGCAATGGTGGCTCAGAGCTTGTGGGAGTGGCCAACCAATAACTGCTCTAACTTAAGATACCTGCCGTGAGAGAGAACCTATGCCTGACACTATCTGGATGGCCAGCAATGGAAGCTGGATGGCTTAGAGACCTAGGGTAGAACCCAACATGACTGGCCGAAAATGATTGCTAACGATATTCTGCTGTACTCATAGATTGGCGCCTACCCCAATCACCATCAGAGAGCTTCCTCTGGCAGACAATAGGAACAGATGCAGAGACCATAGCTCTTCTTGATAGTGAGGAAATGTAAAAGGAATTTTTCACAGGCAGGGACAGAGTGACTGGGATAGTTAAGTAGCGGGTTATATATATGGAACATTTGTTGCATGAGTTTTTGAAGAACAAAACTTTGGCGCTTTAAAAATAATCGAATTTAGCTCTATTTAAATATTTTCCCACACCTTAAACTAGCATTCTCTCTCCCTCAGAGTGATTGTTTCATTAATGGGTCTGAACAGACAGAGACAGGGTCTCTGTCTCTAGGGCATTCATGTGCCAGGATGAAGGATTGTTGAATGGGAGGTTTTACGGCTATTGTTGCTCATAATCATATGCATGGATTGTATGTAGATACCTTGACCTTGTGACTCTGTGGGATCTCTGTGCTTTTCGAGGGCTAGAATTGCCCTATAGTATGATTAACTGTGTTTTCTTTAGCCTTTATTAAATTTAATGTAATTGATAGTCAAAAAAAATAGAGATACTTTAAGGGTAAAGGTTGATAATCTGCCTTGGACAACCAGGTGTAGATGGGGAGTTCTATTCAAACAGCAGGCTACACAGCAACCTCTCTCAAACACTGCCCTTTCAACTTGCAGCTTAAATTTAAGCCCATGTTCAATAAATTCTGATAGAAAGGGGGAACTTTAGTTGGTAACCCGACACACCCCTAAGTAATATAATCACTTGCCATTTCTCTGTGTGTAAGATTAGATACCCCCACTGCCTCCAGCTAACTCTGCTCTCTCCTAAACCCACTGCTTTAGTCATTGTTCATACCCCACAGATGTTCTCTTTAAGGACTCTGTACCATATCTGGCTTTTCTAGGTTCCTCCCAAACCCTCACTGAGGTGGGAATCTTTTAGACTGACCACAAACTGCAAAACATTTGTCTCTGTGTACTCTTGTTAACTTGCTTAGGACAGAAAGTTGTGGAAGCAATTAGGCACAGTCTTTACAATGGGCACCAGCTGTGCTCGGTACAGTCAACATAATTGATCGAGTAGCCCTTTACTTCCCAGTATGTGGAGAGAGCATTTAAACAGGGCTGGATTTAGATTTACATGGAATGAATGAAAAATACACATGCTATGATTTAAGAGAGATTTAAATGCAGTGGCACCTGGACCACCCCTCATCAGCCTGTTTACATTCCCAACACTAGAGACACCTCTAGGGTTCAAGATACGGCTAAAATGAAATAGGCCACCTGGAAAGCAATGTATAATAAAGCCGGTAGCAGCCTCCTCAGCAGTACACAAAGTGCTATGGAAACACAACACAAATTTTAATTAGAATGAGGAGAGCCAGGAAAGGCGACTGTTAGGAAGCCAAGCCAGGTGAGGAGCCAGTCAGTGAGACTCAATGTAACAGTCACTGAAAATCAAAATGAGTTGCTGACAGTTTCTGCCAGGAGACACAGACGTGTTGCCAGGCAACCTGAAGCATGGGTGTTTTGCTGTCTTGGCCATGGCTGGATGTTAGAGGCAGTGAGACAAAGGTGCTCAAGTTCAGATACTCATCCATGGGAAGTGGGTTAAAGAGTAATGTAATTTAAAGGTAGATTGGGGGGGCACTTTTATAAGGATGTTTAGAATAAATTAGTGTCTGTAAGTGAGTTTTCAATTTTGAGACCTTGTAAATAAAATGGAGAGAGGGAAATGTTGGCATCATTAGGGTGACCGAATCTAACTTTATAAAGTGTGAGGCAGCTTCCTGTAGGAAAATATTTAGTACTGTTCTGGGGAAGGTAGGAAAAGAGTTTAATGGAGATGTAAGTTTTAAATAAATTTAACAACTTACTTTTTCTTACATTTGGGACTATTTCCCTCTCATAAATATTCTTACTTTGTATGCATTTTACGTAGCTAAACTTCTAGAGGAAATCAGTATCTAAGATGCACATCTGCTGGGCAGAGCCTAGGAATCGGGAGACTTTTAGGATTAAAACCTATATTATTAAGGTCGAGTTTTGTCCCTGAAACACTCTCATCTGTGCTACCAAGTTATTCTATAACTTTCTGATTTGTAGTCTCACTGTTTCCACCCAGCTCCCCTACTGTCTGTCCTTAATAGCTAGAGATAATGCAACCAACAGTACCTCCCACCTTATTCCACCTCCAAAGTCACTCCTATCTCTCTCCCCATCTCCCGTAGCTTGCATTTGCCCAGGAATAAGGATTTTCTCCTGGGTCCTCTTAAAATCTGCAGTCCTGATATTTTAAGCTATCCTTTCTACCACTCCTCTGTTTAATCCTTGCCTTCTGGCTCTTCTTGGAACAGTTAGCACCTGGGCTCATTTTCCCCCAGTCAACTTAAGAACACTGCGTTGACTGTTCTCCCATAGCGTGTAGCTTGGCATCCTTCCTTATCACCCACCTCATTTTGTTCTAACTCAAAGCCTACCTTCTTATGTGAGAACTGTAATGTGGCTGCTATCCTCCCAGCTTCTCCCTCCTTGCTTGAGTTCTTTATTGCCATTTATTATAGTTACTGCAATTTCAGTGTCATCTAGAAGTTAAGCAAAGAAAGAATCCTCCTTTGTGCCAAAGTGTCCCAAAGGAATAAATGAAGAGTCAAGTTTATTAATGCCCATAGACGCCATAGTTGATTCTGCCAACTGCGATTCTGTCAGCCATCCCTTAAGGCATGCCCAACCTGTAGCATCTGTCCTGGGAACCTGTGACCGTGGCCTGACATATTTGTAGACCACAACATCATATTGCAATGTCCAAAGGTTGGATATTCTTATTTACCCTCTCTGATTTCAAGTGATCCTGCAGAGTGGTAAGATTGTAGAAATTGAGTATTGAGAATTTTGGTATGTTATCGCCATCTATAACGTCTACTTCACTTTGCTTAGCAGAACCTTCACAACTGAGACAAGAATTTTCGCTTAGATATACTACTTCCTGTTCTTGGGAAAATACATTTTCAGCCTGGTCTTGCTTTGAGGCTTCAATATCACACATAGCTCTCATTCAAAGTGTTTTTTTAAGGCTCACCTTGGAGCCATAATGTTCAATAGTTGTCTTTCCCAGTACGTAATGGATTTTTATTTTAAAATCCAAGTGACATCCTGTGCTATATAACTAAGTATTAAACAATTGCACATTTGCGAATTCTGGGAGAAACACATACATTTATTTTATAGTTTATTGAGGATCTTCTTCATGCCAAGCTCTATTCTAAGAGGTGGATATGCCCTGAAACAAGCATCCGTATGTACATGAGCTCCATTCTAGGAAAAGAATCAACCAACTAACAAGGTATACATATGTAACACACTAATTGTTGATGAGTGCTGGAAGCAGCTATTTTCTTCACATTGAGACATTTCCTCCCAGAGGCAGGAAGGAGGCTCTTAAGACAGGAAGTGAGTCTGACCAGGTGCGATAGTTTATAGTTGATATCAACTGTCACTATGATGAGACATAGAATCACCTTGGAGACAAAATTCTTTGTGCATGTCTGTAGTGGATTTCTTAGGTCAGGTTAATAGTGATGGAGGATCCACTGCCAGACTGGATTAAAAGAAGAAGGTAAGAGGAACCCTGGCTTTCATCCCTCTGTTTCCCAACAGGGATGCTGCCTCTAGACCTTCCACAATGGCTTCTCAGACAAATCGGACCCTACATTCTTTCAGTTGCTGTTGTTACAAGGCATAGGAAGCTCTTAAATTTTTCAGAATTAACAAGGACCCTTCGAGTCACTTATATAAATAAGTATAAATATATAAAAATGGTAACAATGTCCAGGAGAGGCAATTCTCTACTAGGCAGCGATGCCTGCAAGCTAGCAGAAAGACTCCAGGCCTGCAGCTTTTGTGAGTCATTGCCTCCAAGCGATGGGCTTTCGTGATGAAGTTGCCTGGTGTAAGTCTGAGTCCATGGTACTCTTTGTTCCATTGTAAATTACCTAAATAAATCCAGTGGTTTACCAACTTGATCTTTGCTAGAACCATTTCCTTTCTGTCATTTGGTCCTGTATTTAAGGTAAACAGACAACTGTTTATGTTTCCTTAGGAAAGTTTGACAACAGTGATCAAGGATGACAGGGAGTAGAAAGGGGTTTCTTTGTTGTATGTTATTCCTTTTCATTCTATTTTATAACAAGATTTTAGGATTCAGGAAGTGAGCCACAGAGATGTAGGAGAAGAACAGCGAAGAACAAACGTACAAGTGTTCATGAACAGCAGAAAACTCAGTGACACAGAAGTGTCACCTGTCAGTGTCAGGTGAAGGATAACTGGGAGAGGATGTCAGGTGCTCAAAAGACAGAAGATCATGGGGCACATTCATAGCCATGCTGAAGGCTAGATTTCTCACCAAAGGGACGTTATGGGAGGTGTTGAAGAGAGCAGTGATGCAGTTTGAAATGCTAGCTCCATACCTCAGAGCAGAGTTGGCAAGAGTGGAAGCTAGGAGCCTGCGACCGTCGTCTGGTAAGAATACAGATAAGAAATTGTTTCCAAGACAACACAACTATGACTTACAATGATTCCATATGTGGCTTGTCAGTAAAAGAAAGAATCAGTCAGTGATGAGTCCGAGTGTACACTCTGACAGCTTACAAATGTGATTACTAGGACAGGGTAAACTTTAGGAGGAACAGGTATGGAGGGAGAGCCCAAGACTAAGTTTCTGACTGAAAACCTTAGGCCAGAGCAAGCAAGCCCCCCACTGAGTGTTGTGCTTAAAGGGCCACGTGGGTGGGTGTCACTTTCTCAAAGTCTCTCCAGCCTTCTTCCACTGCTTGACCACTCACAGTGTATTCCGTGGCTCCTAAAGTATGAGAACTCCATGGGACGTGATTTCCAATGGATTTGGAAGATTCCAATGAATTTGGGGGCCAACAGGCTTTTCTGTGACATTGCCTACAGTGCCTTTAGAATAAGTGTCTCACCCCATAATGATGACATAGTGAGAAAGTGCATAAAGGTTTGATCAAGTCCCTTGTGCCCAAGCTGTGGGTCATTTGAGTACCTGTTCACTGAAACCCTCCTTATCATAAGAGGATCTGCATTTAAAAAGTTAGAGTTTATGCTGGAGAGCTAGACAAGTGGGCAAAGCGCTTGCTGTGGAATTATGAGGACTCGGGTTTGAATCAGTGGGAGCAACATAAATGCAGGCTTGATAATGCATTTCTGCAAGAGACAGAAGCAGCCCTGGAAGCTCGTGGGCCAGCTTGCCTGGAGTACATGGTAGTGGACGGCAGAAAGACCCTGTCTTACATAAGGCTGGAGGTGAAGGACAGACACTCAAGGTTATCTTCTGACCTCTACAGCATGCTGTGGCATCTGTGCATCTGTATTCACACATAAATCCACACACACATACACACACACAGACACACACACACACACACACACACACACACACACACACGACAAGACTAAACAACAAACCTCTTATATCTGTTCTTAAAACTGTGCTTTCAAGCTGAAAGAAAGATCTGTGGAGTGAAACAGAAACTAGCCCCAACATTATTGCGTGTTTATAGAGCTCTTAGAGGTACTCTTGCCTCTGAGCGTTCACTGCCAGTCACAATCGTTAATGTGTTTAATTTGCCTTTTAAATTAGCATTTTTCCATAAACCGTTTCCAACAAGTCGGTAACTGGCCCTGTGTTCATAAGTGGTATTATTCAGCCAGGCTTTGAACCTGAGTTCTCATTTTTCCCTCCTGCTGAAGCGAGTCCCTTCTGTTGCTGCTCAGAGGCTCAGTCTGAGCTTGGCATTGCCTGGTGGGACAGGATGGGTGGAGCTGATGGGGTCAGCACTGAAGGCTAATTAAAATGCTGGCAAGATGTAGATGGGATAATATCTCCAAAGGTCTTGAGCTATTTACCGAAAGATCTTGAATAATTTCCATAACTTATTTTGACTGTGGTTAAGAACTCTATTTGAGGTAATCTACCTTTAGTATCAATGATTCATCTTGTTGAAAATGTTTAAACCAGTGAGTATGTTTTACAATGAACAGTAAAATCACTTATGCTAACTTTTTCGGTAAAACTTTTACATTTAAAAATGCCCCATCTTCACGTAATTTTTATTAAAAGCAAGTGACAGCATACGTCTTGTGTTAACTCTCACTAAGCACTGGGCTACATGGGTCACAGCCATAACCTCAATAAATCTATCCCACGAAGTTTGGGTCGATTGCCAATATCATTCCCTTTGATTTTGTTTTTTTCCTGTGATACAGGCTGGGAACTGAACACAGGGTCCTGTTCATGGTAAGGGCTTTAAAACTGAGTTAACATTCTCTAAAACAACAGCGACCACTTTCTTCTTCTTCTTCTTCTTCTTCTTCTTCTTCTTCTTCTTCTTCTTCTTCTTCTTCTTCTTCTTCTTCCTCTTCTTCTGCTCCTCCTCCTCCTTCTCCCTTTTTCCTTCTCCTTCCCATCCTCCTTCCCTTCCTCCTTCCCTTCTTCCTGCTTCTCTTCCTCCCTCCTTCTCCCCCCTCCTCTGTCTCCTTCTACTCTCTCCTCCCCCCTCCCTCTCCTCCTTTTTTTTCTTCTTTTGAAACAGGATTTTGTTAATTTGCCCCATTGGCTCAAAACTTGAAATCTTCCTGCCTCATTCTCCTGAATATTATTATTTTCATTTTGAGCAGAAGATGGGAGAGAAGAATAATTAAATGGGTTGTTGTTGGCATCTGTACAACAGTTGGTGGTGTGTAATGGTGTTTGTCTATACTTTTTCATGACTACAGTGTATAACCAACTTTAACAATATTTTCAAGAAGTTTCTAGGGATTTCTTTAATAGTGTTATTGGAGTCAGATGCTATAATGGCTAATGCTTCATTTTAGACATTTTAAAACATAGTTTTTGTTTTAATATTACTTCTGCACCCAAATAAGTTTTCTTTGGCCAAGCTGTGGCATAAGGTTTTGTCTTCACTAGATGCCTAATGAGAATCTGGGGTGTGGTAATTGTTCCATCATTTTTCCTTTTGCTCTGGTTTATTGTCCAGGATTTTAGGCATGGGGTCCTTCCGTATGAATCTCAGGGTGTTCTTCTTCTATTTCTGTGAAGGATGTCATGTGGATTTTGATAGAGATAGCATTAAGTGGCTTTGATCAAACGGTCATTTTCATAATATCAACTCTACCTGTTTCTGAGCATGGGATATCTATCCATCTTTCTTAGTATTTCTATTCAGAGATTTAAGTTTTTCATTGTAGATGTCTTTTACATCCTTCATTAGGTTTATTACGAGATACTGTAATTTTTTTGAGGCTATTGTGAAAGAGATTGTTTTCACAATCTCTTTCTCAGCATATTTATCATTTGCTGGCCTCGCTGGAAAATGGTAGCATTTGTGTCAACACTTTATTTCGCACATAGCACTCTGTAACAAACTCCCAACCGCTTATGTTTCACAAAGTATAAAGTACAGTTTCCTGCTTGTTATTTTCTGAGTATATTTATGCATGTCTGTGATCCTGAAAAGGAGCACGCAACTTAACTTGTCTCAGTCATCAGAAGTAAACATGACACACAAATGTTTTGGTGGATTTCATTAAAAATTGAAACACTTCTCACAAGTTTAAGCAGATCCTGTAGGTGGCTGAATAGTTTAATTATACCTAAGAAAGACTATTATGAAATTAGAAGGTCGATACACATCTTTGTTTTGATTCCCCAAATGATCATTTTTGTTATATATATAAAAAAACAGCTGCAGGATGATGAACAACATTTTTGTCAAAAGAATACAAACTTAAATTATGAACTGAATTATTAAATCAATTCGATAACTTGTGTGTCTGAAATTACGAAAATAATTTTAATGGTTTCCAAAATAAAGTTGGGAGTGACATCGGCAAGGTAGCAGTGAATAGGGAAGAAAAGATGTTATTAGCAAAGATACTGAGGAAACAAACAGGTTCATTTTAAAATTATTGCTGGGTTTTAATTAACATTCATTTCTATCTTACTATACAATACCTCGATAATAGTGGTGAAAAGTTAGAGATCACATTGTCTAGTTTCTTATAGTTTTATTATTTTCTGTGAGTACAAAATACATTTTCCTGGAAACTAAGTACTAATTGCCATTTAAAGAAGCAGGACTTTGTATACACAACCTCAGCTCCATAGATGTGTTGGCATTCTTCCTTTCAATAATTTTTCAAACTTATTTTAATGATTTGTGGGATATTTCATTAAATGTCTACATTGAAATCTCTGCTTTCAGTTTCATATGTTTATTTTTTCCTTATAGCTATTTTCATTCATTTCTGTTTTATTCCTGTTATTTTCAAGGTCATTGTTTTTGAAAGTATTCATACAGTTTTACATGTTTTTATATGTTTATATATCTCTCATGACTCAAGTGATCCATGGTACTTTCATATTTTTGTATTGAAGCAATCATGAAATGATGAATGGAAATACATTCATGTGTTCATTGTTCAAGTGACATTTGAAAACATTACCGTGTGTGTGTGTGTGTGTGTGTGTGTATTTGCATAGACACATATCACAGCTTGCATATGGAGTTCAGTACAACTTTGTGGAGTTGGCACTTTTTCTATCTTTATGTGGTATTTCAGAAAATGAACTCAGTTCATGAGACTTTGCAGTAAGCTCCTTTACCCACAGAGCCATATGCTAGTCCTTGAGATTTGTCTTTTTTAAATTAGTAAATACTTTTAGATGATTTTAAAGTATTCATTCTGTGGTCTATAATCTGCTGTATGTGAGAAGTGACCATTGTTTAGTGCTCTTATTCTTTTCTATAACTATACAGATAGAGAAGAGTCACACTTTTAGACCTTTTAAAACTATTTCTTTGAACTCTAGCTAAAGGCTGTGGGGAAACAGCCTACTGAAGATGCCAATTTTTTTCACTGATTGTCTACAGATTGATAGAAATAAGTGGATGCCCTCCTTAATGTTCTGAATGAACAAATCAAGAAATATTGCCCATGGAAGTTTAGGTGCCTTTATAGCACATCATTTCTTTGGTTATAGATATATATATTAATTAGATTGATAAAGATTGGCTTCAAACTAACCTGGGTATATAGATATTCTGAAAAAAGGCTTTTCCAATGTCAGCTTTATGAAGTCATCCTCTTCTTCTACAGAGGAGCCCAAGAAAAGAATTGTCAGGATCATTCTGAAGGATGAAACTTCCTATAGAAATCTACAGTATTGCCAATGATAATGTTTTACATATTTCTGATTTTATTGGGTTAAAATAGAAATTAATATTTAATAATAAAAAGATAGAATGTGCAGTGTTTAACATTACCATAAAATGCCCCATGCACCTAATTCAGATGAGAAAAAAATAGAGATTTCTTTTTGAATGTTGCTCTCTCATGGTTTTTAAGAGATCTAATTTAATTTCAAAAGAAACATCTGTTTTTCAGGTCTACATTTCTCACATTGTAGTGATGGCATTTGCTTTGGCTTTAAGAACGCATGTTATGAAATTGGACATTTTACTATGTGTAAAGAATTTAAATGTTCAAGTATTACTCAAACTGGACTCCATGGGGATGGGATTCATAGATGGGTAGAAAGGTGAGAGTTAGCATGGAATAATGAGGAGGTATGTGAATATGACCAAATACATTGTCTGAAATTCTCAAGGAATTAATGAATTATTATTTTTAAGAAGGAATTAAATGAGTGAAACATACAAATCTGCCTAGAAATTTCTAAAATGAGAGGTATTCAGTAGAGAGAAATGAATACTTAGATGGCAGATAATAAAGAATTATATCTATTAGCATGAAGGGAATTGACAGTCTAAGCCACCAGTCATTACTGATAGAAAATACATATGCTATTCACACAATCAGACACATGCTAAAGACTGCAGAGAAATCCCACCATATATGATTACCATTTAATTTAATTTGTAAGTGAACATATGAGTCAAGTAGATCCCCTATGTCCTATATGAAAGAATGTTTCCTTTTAGTTTTCAACCAAAATGAATAATTGATGATATATTTAATCACATGTTCAAGAAAATTAGGATAGGAGCCAGGGATATTAGCAAATTAAACTCAAGTCATCCATTCTGATTCTGCTTAATTAATAATGTAGCTTCATAACTGAAAAGCAGATAGAAGTTTCCTTGGAAAACTAAAGGAACATGAAAATTTAACATACTATTTCCTCTATGGTTTCCTTGTGAAAGTGAATCAGTGGAATTCTGCTGCCAAATGTGGGCGGGGACAATCTCTTGAAATGTTCAAGCTGGACAGCATGCCTTTCATGTTTCAATAGTGCCATGCATTGGACTGCACACTAAATGGGATACCCTGAGCTCACAACATGGCTTTTAATGCTATAAAATGAAATTTAGACTGTGATTTTTTTTCATTATTTAACTTTTTATTGATTCTTTGTGAATTTTGCATTATGTACCCCAGTCCCACTCATCTCCCCAATTCTTAGTACATACCCTCTTCCTTTGCTACCTTCCACCCCAAAAGAAAAAATATCTCACTGTGGAAGTTGTAGTGTGTAGGTGCTAACTGAACAGGTTTTGTCAGGAGAAAAGGAAATTGGTCCTAGAAACTAATTGAGGCTATGTGACATTCCTTAAGTTGAGGCAAGTGTGAATATGTGGGGTTAAAATTCCCTGGACTAAAGAGAAGCTCTGTCCCCAAAAGGGAGTCTCCCATATTGTGCCAAGCTCAGAGGCTATCCAGTCATGGAGGACTTAGACCTTAATTAGCACAGTTTTCCCACATAGTGGGACATAGTATACCCTTTTGTCCACACTTCCTGTGCAGACATACATTTGTGGTTTTCCAGTGTCTCAATTGTCTTTCAGCTTTAATATGTACTCCTTGAATATGTGTGATATAAAAGCCCTCTCTTGGCCATCTTTATTCTCTTCCTAGCGATATACCTATGTATTGGCCTTCTAGAGAACATTATAAATATACAGATAAAACCTCATAGAATAATTGATGTGTGTATATATTTAGAATTCAAGGATTTAAGTCAACACTATTTGTTGTCTTACCTCAAGAGCTTACTGGTGCCCATCACACGTTATGTTTTACCTTCTTTCTGACTGCTTCTACCTGACTTGTCCAGTTATAACTGCTTATCTTTTAACACTCTTTGACACAAGGACTGTGTACAATGAGGTTATGTTGATGGCCTTAGGGAATTGCTTCTGTAATAGACTTAATTAAAGTCAGCTCAAAGACTAAATAGTCAGATTAAATTCAAGAAGGATGTAAAAATGCATCGAATAAGAAGACACTCCAGTTTGACTGAAATGGTTATTGTTTTCGGTTTTCTTCACATGCTGGTGAATAGTGACGACCAAATCACACTGATGCAAAGGGAAATGCCCAGCTCTTTAATTGTACATGGCATATAATTTTCACCTTCAAAACATTGTGTTCCTTTTTCTTTGGGAAAACAGTTGCCTTTAATAAAGCAGTACTCTCGTCTATGTATACTGGAAGATAATTCATGATGAAAACAGAGTAGAAACAATGATAATGAGATCACATTTATGATCGCCTGGTTTTGATTTTATTCTGGTCTCATTTCTCTTATTTGATGACGACGAGAATTAATAAAATAAAAGGGAGTACCTCCCCTTACTCCATCTACTCATGCCATACCTTTTACTTCTTGGTCAAATTATAACCACTCCATCATTAGGCACGATTGCAGTACCAAACCAAAAGCTAAGGACCCTCACCTCCCAGCACCACCCTCTCAAATTAATTCCATGCCTCACAACTGGAGAAGAAGAGGCAGAAATGTTTTTTTCTTTCTTTCTTTCTTTTTTTTAGTGAATTTTAGTTTCACAGAAATTGTCAAAGATGGTCAGTTAGAATTGTATTAGGGATTATCTGGATTCTTTCAGGAAGTTGGCATAGGGTGTTAATCAAGCCAATCACAACTTTAGATGCCAATGAGCTTCTTTTCCTTGTTACTCATACATACACACACAGTTACACATGCATGCATGCATACATACATATATACACACACATGCACACATGCATGAACACACACAGAGAGAAACATGGTGAGAATTTTAGTTTTTTAAAAAAACCCAGTTACGTTATATAAATATGCTTTTGTTAATCCTAGATGTGGGTTAAGAGACTGCTAGACCCTAAAGGAGAGCCTACTACTCCCAAGTTCCTATAAATTTCTAACTTACATTCTTAATTTTTATACTCATAGCCATAGGTAGTGTAGGTCTCATCCCTCAAAAAAGATGTGTTTTTTTTTTTCAGAATGCAGAGACTATTACAGAGATCCATGTCTAGTCGAAATTCAGAGTGACAATGTTGTCGAGCTCTCAAATGGGACAACTATAGCACAACCCCTACACCTAAAATTTAGATGACCATGACAAGGATGTTGCGTACATGAAACTGCAACAAGATGGTCACCTGCACAAGACCTGTGATAACTCCACCAGTTAACATGCCAACATGGATGGAACAAAATCTCACAAAGCTGCACTCCTACATAAAGACCTACACAGACAGTCAGTGGATCCTGAGAATCACTTTTCTTCATGGATGAGCACTCTATTCTACTGGTCACTTGTAGAAATTTGTACATGTGGACAACATAAGTTGAATTTGATAGTTGTGTGTATGTATGCACATTTCCTAGATATGTGTGCATAACAACAATAATTATATCAGAAGTGGTTATGACATCAAGAGGGAGTGGGTAGAGTAGAAGGATTTGGATGGGAGAGGAATGGGTGGGAATAATCTAGTCTCAATGTACTCATATATAAAATTCTGAAATAATTAAGAAAGTAGTCATCTCCCCCATGAGGACAGAATCAGTGTATAAGTTGGTTGAGTGCACTGTATTTGACAAAAAAAAAAAAAAACAAAAAAAAAACCCACAAAAAAACCAAAAAAAACCCCAAATAGTTGGAAGCTCAGGTTCTGAATGTCTAAGTTTATTTTATCTCTATATTTAAAGACATGATGATGAATTATTCACATTCAGCTCAGAAATAGCCAGTTATGATGCTTACATAGTATGACAGATGTAGCTTACATCTCATTTAAAATTCATGTGAAATTTGGAAAGCCTCATTTTTCTTATTTAGATGTTAACCTTTTAATTAAGCATATTTACATCTTCTAGTATGGTTATTAAAACATATTCTTATTAATTACTAATTATCTAATATCTTATTAATATACCTAATAGTTCTCCTGAACTAGGTCCATAGGCCCAGGGACTCCAGAATCCAAACAATTCACTGTCTCAGCTATGGATGGGAAGTAGGTCAGCCTAGGCAGTTAGGAGCTTTGGGTTCTGTTTGGAGAGTGACAGTCAGTAAGAAGCATTTCTTGGGAGCTGTGATATATGAGAAGAAAAAGATGCAAACAGCATTCCTTCTTTCCTCTGTAGACTCAGTCATCTATACACAAGTCAAAGTCCCAAACCCACATTCAAATTCAGGGGATAGCAGTGACTTCTTGCTTGATTCTTTGTGGTTAGTACAGAAACCATCTTTACAGTAACACATATAAATTGTACAAAAAAACGAGTTGTTATATTTCTATACATTTATATATTTGAATCAGATTCTCTTCTTATCTTCATTAACCTTTCTTATCCCCTCTCTTCTCTTCCTCTTCCATATCTTATACTACCATCACCTTACTCCCCCGTCCCACTACATTTACATAATCAAGAAAACATGATATTTATCTTTGTGAAACTGGCTTATTTGGCATAGTATGTTTTTCTGAAAAAATAGCACATTTTTATGGATGAATAAAATACCCAGATCACATTTTCTATTTCCATCCATCTGTCATTTGGTACCTAGACTGATTTTCTGACTTGCCTGTTCTAAATAGTGCCTGCCACAATACGTTTGGCTATGTAGGTATTTATATTGTAAGTTGGCACTGATTTGTTTGGGTATGTATCCAGGAGTGGTTTAGCCAGATCATATGGTATTTATATGTTTAGCCTTTTAGTAAACCACCATACTGTTTCCATAGTGTCTGGACTAACTTAAATTCCACCAAATTGTACATAAATGTTTCTTATTTTCCTGCAGCTATGCCCAAACATTATTTTTTTCTTGATAGGCATTCTGACTTGGGTAAAATGGACTTGAGGTATGTTTTTAATTTGTATTTTCCTTGTGGTCCAGGTTAAGATGGTCAAACAGACCTTTTTTTTTTCTTTTATTATTGAACATATGTGCTTCTTACTTTGAAAAGTGTTAAGTTCTTTTGCCATTTATTGACTAATTTATTTTCTCTTTTTGTATTTAACATTTTTAAAATGACATTTCCTCCAGACACTGGTTTACTTTGAGTTCTTTGTTTTGGATGCTAATGTCTGAAACATGAATAGCTTGCGAGGATTTTTGATGACCTATAATAATGGAATTGAAGCATTCAAAAGAAATTGACCTTTGGAATTTTAATCACAATACCTACACAAAGTTATTTAAATGAATTATTTCAAGGTTGCAATAGTATAAATGACTTATCAAGGTTATATTCTGTTGATTTTTTTTTTACCATTTTAACTTTGTGGAATTAGAATTTATTTAAGAGAATGTAATTAATAAGAAATAACCTCATGCATTTGTTACTCTTCTATTGCTGTGATGAAACATCATAGTCAAGGAAATTTTATAGAAAGAAGTTTCATTGGGCTTACAGTTCCAATGGAGAATGAGTCTATTGTGGTGGGAAACCTACAAACAAGAGTCAGGCATGGAGGCAGGAGCAGGAAGTTCACATCCTCATTTACAAGTTGTAATCAGAGAGAACAACCTGGACATAAATTCACAAAACCTGTCCTTAGTGGCATACTTTGTCCAACAAGGTCACACCTCCCAACTCTCTTAAACAGCACCACCAACTGATCAATGTTCAAATACCCAAGCCAATGGGGAACATTTTCACTTAAGCCCTGACTTTCCAATCCCTGACCACCAAGGGTTCACGGCCATACCATGACTCGAATGCATTTAGTTCAAAGTTTCTCCAGAGACTCAAGGCAATGTCTTAAGTATAATCCCCCATTAAAGTAAAAGCATATTACATAATTCAAATGTATGATGATACAGAATGGAATAATGGGGACATAGTCAGAAAATACTGAATCAAAGAAAGACCAAAACCTAGCAAATCTTGTAGCTTCATGTCTGGGGTCAAATGGTTTGGACAGTTCTGCCCCTCTGGCTTTGCTGCCTACAGCATCCATCTCTCTTGGGATAGTTGTACTCGCTGTTTGCAGTCATCCTTGGCAGACAGGCCATGGCTCTGTAAGTCTTCAACATTTTGAGCTCTTTAGCTCCCCAGCCACACACCATGGGTTCTCAAAGCATACGATTCTCTAAAAACCTTCATGAAGGGACTCCCCGGCTTTTGTGGTTCTCTGAAACCAAAGAGGAAGAATCCATGACTTTGGATTTCTACAGAGAAAAAATTCTTTATGTCTCTAAAACCAAAGCCATGTGGATAACATTGCCATGTTAGGCTGCCCGCATGGGATGGACCACTGCTGCTTGAATCATGTTAGCAGCAGCACTTTCATTCAGTTGCTTTCAAAAATACCTCAGGTTTTCTTACACCGGTTGGAAGCTTAGTGGTGTGAGGTCTTTCTCTGAAGGCACCCTCCCCTTTATCCCAGTGCAATATGGGAAACCTTGGCTGTAACATGAAGCTTCCTGGTGTATTTCTTTCTGCACCACATGTTTTTGCTTCACTGTAGACCTGAATAAACATTATCAGTAAGTCATGGCAGGGATTCAGTGTTACACTGTCTTGAAATTTCCTATGACTAAAGGTTAGCCTATTACTTTTTAATTTAGCCTCAGTTAAATTCCTAGGCCATGGGCAAAAGACAGCCAGACTTTTTGCCAAAATAGCACATAAATGGCCTACAGCCCAGTTGTTGTTAAAATAAGTCTTTGCATCCTCTTAAACCTCTTGCAAGAGACCCCTAGGATTTGCTTTGCTCTCAACACTTTCTTCCAGGCTCCTGCTAGAATAATGCTTTAATTGCTACTTCAACATGTAACTACTTTTCTAAGCCTTAGTCCAAAGTCTTGCACATTGCTCCTCCCTCCTCCTCCTCCTCCTCCTCCTCCTCCTCCTCCTCCTCCTCCACCACCACCACCACCACCCATGGCTAGTATGGTTCTTCATAGCAACAGCCAACTCTCTGGTACCAACTACTGTATTAGATACCTTTCTATTGCTGCAATAAAACACAATAACCAAGGTGTATTATAGATATTTAGATGGGAAATAGTCCATCATGATGCACAACAGCAAGCAGCAGGAGTTGGGGCAGGCCCTGAGTCAAAGAGAGTGAACTGAATGTAAAGCGAGAGTGTGAATTCCCAGCCTGTAGTAATAATGCTTCATCCAACAAGGCTGCATCTCTCAAAGCTCCCAAAATCGCACAACTGGGGACCAAGTGTTTCAATATCCAAGCCCATGAGGGACATTCTCATTCAAACCACTGCAGTGTGGCAATCCAAGTGATATCTTTTTTTCTTGTACTCATACTTGCATTTTAGGAAGCATCCCAGTTATCTGGACTCCCTGAATATGTGAAAATAGTAGAAGTTGGACCTAGGGATGGATTGCAGAATGAAAAGGTAGGCTTATATTGCCTTTACATAGTGAGATCCCTATTTTAATGGCACGTAAGTTTTATATTTTAAGCAATATTTGTGGTAATTACTGTTTGGCATTTTCAATCAAAATGTATTTGCTTTCAATTGGGAAGTAATATTTTACGCTTCAGTAGTTTTTATGCAATTCATTTATATAATATGTTTTATGATGTTTTTAGGTTATAGTTCCTACAGATACAAAAATTGAATTCATCAATCAACTTTCCCAAACTGGCTTGTCTGTAATAGAAGTAACCAGCTTTGTGTCTTCAAGATGGGTACCACAGGTATTCAAATCTATAATTATAAAATTTAGCATTTTTAAGTTTAGTAAACCCTGTGAGATTTTATATATATATATATTAAAACTAGATACAAATTATATAATTTCTATATATTATAAACGATTAGTTCATATTCTGATAGGATTTGGAAAACCTTTGATATATGAATTGAAGTTCTCTAAGAATTAATATAATTTTAAGTTATTTTTAAAAAGTAACCTGTAATCATATGCTGATATGTAAACATGGGATCCAAAATAACAGACACAGGTTAAAGCTCTTAAATGGCAACTTTGGGGTTTACCTTGAATTCATCATTTATGGCTGATATTTCGACTAACCTGAGAATCTTCAAGTGTGATAGAATTTTACATGAGCAGATGAACAACATAGAGGTAATTCTTCATTTGTTTCATCTCTCATTCATATTTGCTCATGTAATGTGTGAGACACACAAAAGAGGAGGTAAGTCATTTACAATTGCCTCATTCAAAATGAAAAGATGCTATAGCATTGTCCACAATTTCAGACACTGAACCTAACTCATCAATCCTGAGACTTGATTAGAGTCTTTGAGGCCTAGTTAGTAATTAGTTATCAGTTTAGCCTCTTCCCTCCTAACCCAGTGTCATTGCACCCTGACCCCAAGTCTCTGCCCTGTCCTCCATTTCATTGGTTACTTCTGATCCCATCCCTAAGTTCCCATGATCCTCTGCTCTCTTTAGTCAGCTGATTTCATATTAATCATTATTTTTCTTCTGTTTTCATGCCTGCTGAAGTTCGATTCCCTCGGCACTCTGCTTTTGCTGTTCTTCCCTGCCCAAACTTTCCCCCTTTACTGTGCCTCTCATACCAACAGTTGCTCCATTGAGGAAGAAAAGGCTTGTTTTTCTGATAAACTTCAATGGACTTGACACTGACAACTCTATGTCATCAGATTCAAATCCAACCTCAACACCACCACAAACTGCTTTATGCCGAGAACTCATCTGTTCCCCTCAGAATCCTGTGCTTGATTCTCCAAGGGGTTGCTTTTTATACCTAATCAATTGCTGTCTTGGTTAGTTATGGCTGCAGTAATGGAAGGCCAAGCTGGTTCAGTTGTCGGAGGTCTATCTATTGGTTCTAGAGTCTGGAAAATCTGAAATCAGGATGCTGACCGATCTGTGGTCTGTGAAGCCTTGATTTCTAGTTTCACATCTCTATCTTTACATTGTATCCTCAAATGACAGACAGAAGAGTAAGGGAAAAAATCATTTCCTGTCTCTTATAAGCTCATTAGCCCATTTCTGGGGGACTTTCATGATGACGTAGATATTGCTTAGAGTACACCATTCCAACCTAAGTACCAATACAAGAAAATTTATATGGAGGTTACTTAAATATACAGTCCACAGAGGAGGAAAAGCTCATTAAAATGTCTCTGGGGCTGGTAAGATGGCTAGTGGGTAAGGGAATTTGGCACCAAGCCTGACAACCTGAGTTCAATCACCAGAATCCACGTAGTGAAGGAGAGAATTAACTCCTGCACATGATAGCAAACCCATACCTATACACACGTGCGTACCCATGAACATACCCACACCCACACCCCCCACACAAAACAGACACACACACAAATAAATGTGTAAGAGGTTAATCTCCTTGATATTCTATACTTGTTTTCCCTTTTCAGTTTCACAGATGCATTACAAACCCACAAGATATTACAGTTTATTACATGGGATACATAAACATCGTTCCCTCTTCCATATACATACACACACACACACACACATATATATATATATATATATATATATATATATATATATATTTTACTTATAGTGACTAAAAAAGGCTTCCAGGAATATCAACTCTGAGAAACACATTCTAACTCTTTAAAAATTCCCTTCTCACTGAAAAAGCCTGGAAAACCCACACTCAAGTCTTTGTATAAGTGACTCCAGTTTTCCTAGTCACTCTGAGCTCTATTAATACAATTAATTCACTTTGCTGAAACTTCTGCTAACCTGAACTTATTCTTGTTCCTATTTTCCTGGCATTTAGACATGGGTACTATCATACAAGGCACTTTACACACACATTTGTTTAGTTACCTCTCAATGTCGGTATTTTCTGGTAGTTCTAACAGTATGATGAGAAGTGGCAAAAACTCTTGAGTCCTTCGGCTGGGATGCATTTGATGTAACAGAAAACACCATGTGGTTAGTAATCACAGACTGTCTACTGAGTTACTCGAATTTCTTGTCAGATAGTGGTTTTTCTTCAAGTCACTGTTGGTACCTGTAATAATCATAAACCTCTTTATGTATTTATAAATCTCTGATCATTTGCTATTTGTACCATAAGTGTTATGAAGATAATGTCTCTTTGGTTTATCATCCTCAGTGCTTGGACCATAGAAGGTAAAGTAAAGAAGGTAGAAGTAAAATCACCATGATGAAATCAATAGTGAGTCATTCAGCTTGAAAGAACGGCAACATATTATTTTCAATTATCTTGTGTAGGTAAGCAACCCTGCCTTTTATCTGTATATCTGTTATCATATAATTAAGTATACAGATATCTTCCTTAGGAAAGCACATTACCTGATATAAATATGTTTTCCTGATTATTTTGTGAAACAACAGTATTTCACCAGCTGTCATTGATTTTAAGGGACTGGAAGAAATTTTCATCATTTTTAAGAGTTGGAGAAGTTGCTCTGTTTACAGATCATTTCATGCTCTTTTACATATTCAATTACATCTGGGAAGAGATAGGACACACTGACTTAGTTATAAAGTTAGGAGAGTGTAGTGGTTATTATGATTCTGGGGATTTGCTATACCTTTTTGTTATCTTTAAATATCTATTAGGGATTTCTACACTACTTCAGACCATTTAGTTCCCAAATAAAAGACACAGTGACCATTAGATTTGTAATAAACTTTAAAGCACCACAGCTTGGCAGATATCGACCCTTTAAGCTATCTTGTCTACTTCCCCTGCCAAAATCTTCATAAATATGGCCATCTGTTTCATTTGCACTGTTCCTGCTTCATCAGGCCAGCCCTCATGGCCACATGCTTATGATGCATGCTACCCCATAGCAACTTCCTTCTTCCTCCTCTTTTCTTTTCTCATGGTCTTTTCCTGATACCCCAAGCCTAGGAATCGCAGCTTCACCTACTTCTCTTCTGCTCAGCCCAGGCTGTAGGCATCTGTGGTGGTTTGAATATGCTTGGTTCATAAGGAGTGGTACTGTTATGAGATGTGACCTTGTTGGAGGAAATGTGTCACCGTGGGGATCGGCTTTGAAGTTCTCCTATGCCCAGGCTCTACCCACTGTGAAAGAGAGCTTCATCCTAGCTGCCCAAGGATGTTAGTTTCTCCTGGTTGCCTTTGTCAAATCAAGATACAGAACTCTCAGCTTCTTCTCCAGCATCATTTCTGCTCAGATGCTGTCATTTTTCCTGCTATGATGATAATGTACTAAACCTCTGAAACTCTAGGCCAGCCCCAATTAATTTTTGTGTTTATAAGTGTTGCCTTGGTCATGGTGTCTTTTCATAGCAATGGAAACCCTAACTGAATCAGCATCTTTATTAACCAATTAGGGATAACTTGACAAGGTTTACACAACAAAAGCTGGTGTGCATGAGAATTTGCTCTTCCTGAGGCAAGCAGATCTTGGGATAGACCAATCCCAACAGGAGAGTGCATAGGTCTGGTTAATATTAATAATAAATTATATCCAAATTTTCATTTCAGATACTAAATCTTGATATTATCAAAATTCAATAATTTTAGTGATTTAAAAAAGTTGCATACAAACTATTCTTCTCCTAATAAGATGCTGCCCTTGACTTCATGCTACTACTATTATATAATAATAAAAATTGATTTATAGACTATCCTTCAGACCCACATATGATGGTCTTAGAGACATCTGAAAGAATGAGAGTAGAGCAACCTCTAAAAGGCAACACTTACTCTTTTGTAGCTAATGACAAGAAAATATGACAAAAAAAAAGTGAAGAGAAGTCTCCCTATAAGAAGGAACTGGATTATGCCTCCTGGCCTTGCTTAAGTAAATACATGTGATGGGAATATAAAATGACAGAATTGATTCTGCATGTGGTCCCAAGTTGAATCTGGGATTAACCTACTGAAAATTAATGAGCCCATTTTAAACCCAAAGTAATATTAAATAAGTTGACTGAGCTGCTTCACATAGCTCCCGAGGACATCTGTGATGAGGAGAGATGGTTCGTGCCCTTATCCACAGTGGGCCATGCTTTGAGTAAGTGGTGTAACCTCTCTGGACCTTAGAAAGCCTAGCACACATGCCTGCAGTACAGGATGCTGTGGGTAGCCACAAAGGGTCAGTCACATCAATGGCCCCTGTGTGTGCATGATCACGGGGCTTACCTCCTGACTAGTGTTCAATAATGTTTTCCATCATGACTTTTATTAGTGTGTGCTTGTTTTAAACCTAATCTGGTTACATGTATCTAAAGAAGAAAGTGATTTAAATAAATCACATAGCCACAAAGGAGCAGTGTGCCTGAATCAAAGACAAATATTACAAACTTCATCTTTCAAAGTCACAGTAGTCTTGCTTTCCCTTATGCTGAACATCGAGTGTTTCTCCTAAGACAGCCTTATGGATATATATTTTTTTGTAGCATGGCCTTCTTTGCATAGCTGCTTTAGATTTCACTGCACTTACATTTGAAAACTTTCTCTAAGCTCTTTAATTCTCATTCTAGAAGAACATCGTGTAGTATAGACCTTTAAAATACTGTCTGAGATTAGCATTCCATAATTTTGGTATAGCAACTGCTTGTGTATTATCTGAAGTGATTTCTGCTTCCAAAGACAATGTATGAGGTCTTGTTGACTTTCTGTAAGTCCTGTGTTTCCCTGGAGCTGATTGTTCATCCTTCGCAGGTCATGGGAATAGTCCTCCAGTTAATGTTTAGATTGCTGCTTCTTCACTTATTTCTTTTTTTAGCATTTTAAAGCATTTTTTACAGTTTCCCTCCCACTGTTTTACTTGGCAGGAGCTGTCTAACTCAAATAGCTTAAAGAAAAGGTCCGCAGTAGCAGGGTGCCATATAAAACAGGATCCTACACCTATAATTTAAATGATCACAGATGATAAAATGCCTGCCATTAAGAAATACATGTTCTTTATAACTTATCTGGAAAAAGAGCTCCTTAGAGTGACATGTAATATAAGAATATTTGAAATTTGTCCAGGTAGCCCCTCACTTAGATGGAACACACAATAGCATGAGAAAGAAAACACATTAAAAACAGATTTCCTGCACATTTGGAATGGTCCTGTTAATAGTAAGCTATTTAAATTGTGACCATCATAATTTCTACAGTGAACTAAATTTTTGTGTTAGATATTAACTTACTCTTTTGATTTGTGTTTTTATTCACATGAATGATTAAAATGAATGCTGCTTTGTTTGAAAATAAAAATTAATTAAGGATGTAACTATATATATATATATATATATATATATATATATATATCAAATGCAATGGGTCAGTTGTATATATTATTTGTCCCTGATGAAACTTTTACCTGTGGCAACACATGGATAAGAAGTCTTCCCAAAGGGATAGAAGTGAGTTTTCTTTACAAGAGTAGAAAAAATATACATAAAAGATTGTAGAATTCTTTTTTTACAAGTCACTCTAACACTTAAAATTAGGGTCAAGGTACATGTCAACCAGGAGCCCCCTGTCTCCTGTCCCATATACTCATTCTACCGTGGAGGACAAATCATTCTATATTAAAATGTAAGTACATTTACTAGATTGACAAACCAGGTTTAAGTTTGCATTTGTGAAATATAAGAGACCACATCTTTTGCATCTAGTCTGCTTTAGTCATTATGTTCTTTATAAGGAGTGTAGATGGTAAGATGGTAACTATATAATACTTTCTTTTGTAGAGGGGATGAAGGGAGATGAAGGGAGAGAAAGAGAGAGAGAGAGAGAGAGAGAGAGAGAGAGAGAGAGAGAGAGAGAGAGAGAGAGAGAGAGAGAGAAGAGAGAAGAGAAAAGAGAGAAGAGAGAAGAAAGGAGAGACAAGAAGAGGGGGCACAGTTCTTCCAAATTGCTGGTTCATGGATGTAGTTATGTGTCCAGGCAACAGAAAGTTTCTCAGGACGAATCCAATGAAAGGATGTTCACTCTGCTTATGGTCTACCTCACATAGCCCAAGTCATTTCACAAAAGGGGTCCTGGCCATATTTCCTATTTTTTGGTGTTACTCTGTTTACCTTATTACCCAGGAGTCGTTGGTATTACCCAGAAACCCTGGTGTTACCGAAAATCATAGACTGACAGACTATAAGGAGGAAACATTTAACCCGAAGTCTTCACAGAGGGCAATTGCATGAATCACACATTTTATTTATTTATTTATTTATTTATTTAGTGTTGCTCGATGCTTTCATGGAAGTCAAAGCCTCATTGTGACCTGTGACTCTGTCATTATCATAGTCTGGTACCTGTAGGTCCATCATGTATTTTTGTAACAGAGATAGATCTATTTAATGAATTCAAACAGCTTTAGGAACCAAATATTTCAGTCACCAAGAATAACCATATTGAAATAGTCTTATTTATTTCCCTTCTAAATTGGCATCCCTGATATAACACATTAATCTTCCTTTCTAGAAAAAGATTGATATTAAGAGATATATTTTATTTTCTTTAGAATTAGGGTCTAAATGATGATATCCTTTTTGCTTATTAATTTACATGAGTGTTTTGGTTTTCATACATGTCAAATACATCTGTGTTGTTAATATTTGTCCTCTCTGTAGGAATGAATGATAATTGATATAATGAAAATGATATTACATGATTATTGAAATTAAATGGAAGAAATTGTGCTATGTGAATTCCAGTGAACATAACATGTATTTCCTGGTGTTACAGGCGCAACAGTAGCCCTTCATGAAAACAATAGATGCCTTTTGTTTTCTCATTCTAGCGTTTAATGCATAAGCCACAGACCCTGTAGATTGTTTTAATGGGTCAAATGTGTTTTCTTTCACTGAATGTGTATGCCGTGTCATATATTTTATGTGTGCAAATGTTTCTTCATGCATGTACTCATACATGTGTAAACTATCATTTATCTCTGGCAGCTGAATCAAACAAGTGTCCATTGTGTGCATAAGAAATATTCTGTAAGTTTAGTAACTTAAAATAATGTTTAGTTTTGCTTATGCCTTTTAAGCACAGACAATTCACTTAAGACTTGATTAGGCACCCCAGAAACTTATTAGGGACGAGTTGTAAGATTGAGTGGATGATGGTTAAAGCAGAACTCAAGGGCACAAGTAGTTTAGGCAATAGAAACTGGCAGGCACTACTTATTTCTAACGGTTCTCAGAACTCTCTATGAGGTGTTCCTCAGTGTGGTCCTTTTAGACATCTAAGATGGTGCTTAGTGGTCCAGAAGTGCTATGCTTTTTATAGCCAAGCCTTGTAATCTATATAGCATTGATTTAGCCAGCCTATTAGCTGAGACAGTTTTAAAGCCCATCAAGTTTCAAAGAAGAAAGAAAGATACCATGTTTTTTATTGAAGTGTGGCTTTGTGAGAAAGGAACTCTCATTGGGACTATGATTTTTCAAGTGTCACAGTTTTATTTTAAAAACTGATCTAGAAATAGTTTAAGTGTTTGCTTTATTGTTGTAGTGACTGAATAAATGAATGCAGATGACAGAGCGAAATTCTGAAATCTAAGACCCCTAAATTTAAAAGAACTGTTAACTTTAGTCTTGGCATGGTAAGGACTGGCTCTTCATACTCATCTCACCGTAGCACGTTCATTTATAAAATTGTTTTGCCTAAAACAAAGCTCAGGTGTCTTTGTGAAGGAGAGCATGTCGCTCCAATAGCTTGCAAAATGAGAAGGGAAGCCTCTGCCTCCACAGTCCATCAGTTGTGCATTCTGACCTGATTCTGCTAAGGCAGACACTAGGGAGAAGCTGTTGAAGGCACATCGTAGGGTTAGCCTTCATCACCACATCTATTGTGTGGGACTCCAACACTTCCCTGCTGGGTCCGAACACACAGTCCAAGCTAGTAGGGAGAAAATGAAGGCTGGGAATCACTCACTTGAGAATCACTCCAACATTTTTATAAAGGGTCCAACGTAGAATAGGACAGGTACAGCATGACCTAGTTTAATACACTATTCCCACAGAACATCTTATTTTTGAAGGGAAGAGAATGAGAGTAAAGCCTCTTTTACAACTAAACCCAATGCACCCCCCACATTGAAAGGCAGTAGTTTAGTATCATTTCATTAGAACAAAATCTGTTTATCACAAGTTGTTACATTAAAATGTTTACCTAACTATTGTGGATGCCAACAAGTGCTTGCTGACAGGAGCCTGATATAGCTGTCTCCTGAGAGGTCCTGTCAGTGCCTGACAAATACAGAGGGGGACACTCTCAGCCAATCATTGAACTGAGCACAGGGTCCCCAATGGAGGAGCTGGAGAGAGGACCCAAGGAGCTGAAGGGGTTTGCAGTCCCATAGGAGGAACAATATGAACCAACCAGTACCCCAGAGCTCCCAGAGACTAAACCACCAATCAAAGAGTACACATGGAGGGACCCATGGCTCCAGCTACATATGTAGCAGAGGATGGTCTTGTTGGACATCAAAGAGAGGAGAGACCCTTGGACCTGTGAAGGCTTGTTGCCCTAGTGTACAGGAATGCCAGGACAGGGAAGTGGGAGTGGGTGGGTTAGTGAACAGGGGGAGATCTAGTAGGAGGTTTGTGGAGAGGAAACGAGGAAAGGGGATAACATTTGAAGTGTATATAAAGAAAATATCTAATAAAAAAAGAATAAAAGAAAATTATAAATACAAAAATGTTTACCTAAATACGCAATTTTTCCTATTGAATGAAAAGATCTTATTATGAATACTATGGTAGCTACTGTGTTATTTAGCATGAATTTCATTTCTATCCCACACTGTTATTTTTGTATCAATGGGCAGTAGCACATCCTTTTCAAGAGTGATGATATAAATTACTATATTCTTCTGTCAGAAGTGGCCAGGGCTGTGCAAGTCTGTGTGTATGTGTATGTGTGTTTTGAAACCACTGATTAATTTATACTGTCACACAGGGCAAACAACTGCTTGCAACATATTAAAAAACTTTGAAACTCCCTTGTTTGTCTCAGAAAGATAAGAAGATATGGACAAAAATTAGACAGACTTGTCATAGTAGGCACTATGTTCTGCCCTTGAGCTCAATTACAATTAATCTTCAATAAAAATTGAAAAAACTGATGGTAATACTTCATTATATTACACAGCATTAAATAGTAATTTCATGTCTAAAATGTACTTTTACTACTGTGTCAAAGGAAAAGCAAAGCAGACATTCTAGTAATGTCATTATTTAGATTTTAAGTGTTTAAGCAGCAGGTATAATCCATTTTAGTTTAGCTACTTCTTCTCTTTCCTCTGAAATGTATTCCATTGAAAAATGTATGTTCTCTGCTTTTCAATAATATAACTAATTAATTTGACTGGTTACCTTTTCATTAACAAGTTAGATTTGCTTTGTCCTTAAACATATAAAAGCAATCAGGATGAAATGTTGTAAATGAAACATTGTATCTCATCCTATATTCAGTTTTATTGAATTGGTTATCTTTATCAAAATTTTTGTGTTTAGCCATGAAGAATAGATATAAACTTTCAAAAACATTTTAGTTACGATTTAAAACCCCTTCTGTATCTAATTGAAAGCATTTTCAAATTCTTTGACAGTTTTATACATGTATTTAAAGAACCTTAATCATTTCACCCTCTGGATCACTCTCCCAGCACTTGCCTCTCCAGTGGAACGCTTAGGCTCAATAAGTCCCTTCCTATTTCCATGCAACTGAAGTTATCTTAACATTTAGCCCTCTCTGATTATCTTTTATGTGTTGACATCTTAGAGTTCTGTACTTATTATGTAAAAGGCAAAAACCAAGTAGAGGTATATTTTGTCTCAGAAATATTTGATTTTGGACTTTAAAATTTTTCCTTTTGGATTACTCTACTTTGATGGTTGGCCTCCACTGGAAAGCCTACAGATGAGCCATTTAGGTTCAGTGAGCTGTGGGAGACACAGAATGTGGTCAAGAGAGCTGGCAAAAAGGGACTTGGACACTTCTGGCTTGCTGTAGTAGAGTCATAATAATTGAGATAATTGTGATGAAATTTTCTTAAAATAAGAATATTCTATGAGAGTTATAGATTTAAGGGTTTTTATTGTTAACACAGAGGATTTTTTTGGGGGGGGAAATGATAATAATCTAATAAATGCCCTAGAGAAAGAAACTCAAATAAGATTGAAAAAGACTATAGGTTATAGTTACCTGTTATTTAAAATACAAATATGTTGACGTAAATTGATGCTAATCATACTCCAGCATACTTATCTTAGATGGATTCAATTTATATTTAATCTGCTTATGTACATATAAAGAAAGGTATGGCCCAGTAGTCTAAATATAAGTAGTGTATATACACACGTGCATGCGTGTACACACACACACACACACACACACACACACACACACACACACACACCTTCTTCATGTCCTCCAGGCTTCCTGTACTTTGGGAATACCACTATGTCTGTTGTTTCTAATGAAGAAGTAGAAAACTCTGAGACCTGGTTTTCACTCATTTCTGGTATGATTTGGCAAGGCGTCTTCATTTCTCTCTGTGCTGGAAGCTTTCCACATATTCATTTTCTCACTCAATGCTTTTATTTTTTTCTGTATTAAAAACTATATAGAGCTCTTTGTTAGACTCAAAACTGAATAACAGTGTAGGCACAACTCTGTAATTATAATGTTAAGGTGGATGGAGGCGGGATACAGTAGCTTGGAAAATGAATAACAACACACAAAGGAATTTAAAAACCAGGTGAGCATCTATAAATGAGTTATGATCTGGTAGAATCACCTAACTAGCATATGCTGAGTGGTTTGCTGTCAGGTGAGGGGGCACCCTTGGAAGTTCTGCCTTCATTGTTTTACTAAAACAAAGTTTTCCAGCACCCACATTGTATCCAAGCTTCAAACTTACAACAATAGCCATGCTTTCTATGGTAATGAGACCTTGCTTTTGTCATAGCCCTTTCTCCTTGATAATGTCTGTCTGGCAGCGAGTTATTAACCCAGTAACCCAGACTTACCCTCTCTGCCGCAGCTCTCCACAGTGCTGTAGGTTTAAAACTATAAGAATACAAAACTCTATTAACAAAACATTCTGAAAGCAATTTGCTCCACTATTTTAAAAATTGCTCATGCTTCCACGCAAGGGAAATTACAACAGTGGCAACATTATTATCATATACAAAATCATAATACATGTGAGACAACACAATTGCACAGGCACAGAAGGGAAATTATACTGGGAGCTTTGAGACTTTTTGACCCTACTATAGAATGATGTTTGGAACATGATATTTTTAATATCAGAAGAGCAGGCAGGTAGTTACAAAGGCCCTAATAAAAAGTAACTAATGTATAATTGCTATGTTTATCTTCCTGAACTGGGAAATGTTATGGATAAAGAAGACTTTCATTTCTTCCCTCCAAGATGTTAGTGCAGTTTTAAACCCACAAATCCATTCCTGTAGGTGATGTTTATCTTGCAATATAAAAATGAATATTTGTAGACATCATGAATTATGATTAACAACTCTTGTTTTCACAAGGATAGAGGGGAAGTTGTGGTGGAAGATTTCAAGACACGTGGACGTTCCATCCGACAGAGGGCACTAGAAAGGTCCATCACATACAGAGGTAAAGTTGAACAAGGAAGGACAGGAAATTATACACCAGACCAAATTAGTTTTAAGGCTTCTGGACTTAAGTTTTGTGAATATGGTGTCAGACAGTTTTAGCTTTGGCAGCCAAGCAGGGTATTGGGTAGAAAAAAAAAAGGATGTTCAATTTTCCAGAGATTTCCTGTGTTTATTATTGTAAGGCTGTGATTTATTAAGAGTGTCTTGCTTCTTCAAGCAGACCAAGATTTCCTCTGTGCTACCGAGGCTAAGATAGATGAGGTTAGTGCTAGGCGTCTATGAATGGGACATGGTTATAGGACCCAGGCTATAGTGCTATTCAGAGCTGCCTACAGCACTCTCACCCAGGATTGTCAGGAAGCACTTGAGTCTCATTTTTTTCCCATTACTGAGTTTCCAAATGTTAACTTTAAGAGGAATTACCGCTCATATTGAGTTTTGAGTTATAGGGTCTGAAACCACATCATTTATGTTTTTGCACTAATCGATGGCAGGTGTTGAAGAAATTTCATGTTCTCTTATCTGTCCGTCTTTCTCACTGTACCCCTGCATGCAGAAAATAGCACTGGCAGACCTGGCCAGAGGAGACTCTCAACAATAATGTCTAGCACGATTTACTTTTAGTTCAATAAGATTTGAATATCGTTCTGGATTGATGGTGAGCAAAAGTAAATGCTGTCGGATGCCAGTGGGTAGGGAGAAAGGACAGTGATCTGTTCATGGGTATAAGTCTGTTTCCTGGAAAAAAAATTAAGATAGTATGTTGAGAGAAATAAGAAGTAGATCTATCTAGAGAAACTATAGACAAACTAAGAATAAATAACATCCACTAGTAAGGAGCCTCCTTCCTGAGTGTATGAAACTAGAGGACCTTCTTTCACAAAAAAAAATATGATACAAGATTCTATTTAGGCAGGGAAACAAATGTTAGTTTTTAATGATAAGAAAATAACTCATTAAGTTACAGAAATGTAAACTTTAAAACTATGACAAGCATCTGTAAATTATGTGTGATAATATTTTTAAAACTGAGATGAATGTCGGAGACCACTTCATAAAACATTTTTCTTCAGTATTTGACTATGAATTAATTACTGTTTTGCATGACAATACTTTTTTTTTTAATGCCACTATATTTTCTTAGTGCCATAAGTTGCTATGTAGGGTTTTGGACGAGAAGAATCATCAAATCTAGCTCTAGGTGGTGCATGCTACAATTCTGAACTGCCTGGATAGATAAGGGTACTAGTATCTTGCCACAGAGACATGAATGTTTTGAGAATTATCAATTACTCCTTGGTTGAGTATGAGGCCTACTCTATGGGAAAGAATGCATGTCCATAACTGTAGGCCCTGTATGCTACAGTATTGGTCTACCTAGAAATATGTGATAATTGATACAATAGGGACATGAATGTTTTGGGGATAAATTATATGTTTACAATTTAAAAAATAAGTTTATATTTGATTTATTATAACTTCATGGTCACTTGTTCTCTGTACTTTGATTGTAGCTTTCTCTAATGGTCTTTATCTGATGCAAGGAGACATGTCTTTGATAAGGGGTGACACCAACTCTTATCTGTGGGCCTAAGGACAAATATTTAGAATGTTGTTAGGGATTACACTGCCTTAGAAAAGTGGTGTTTGGAGGTACTCCTCCAAGATCCATGGCCTCACTAGCTTCATATCTGTGCCACTTCCAGTACCAGTCATGTGTTCACTCTTGTTAAGCTGGCCTTAAGTCAAGTCAGAGGGCTTTTCGTTATTTCCAAAGTATGTGCATCACCATTGTACCCTGATATTATTCCATGCTCCTTTTAGTTCATAAGCACCATAGCTAGGTAGGACTATTGTTTGCTTTTCTCCATTGAAATCTTCCATGGAGCCTCTGGTACCATAAAAGGTAATCCTCAGGAAGGATGCTTTCGGGTATGATCCCAATTTGAATCCTGATTCTTTGTCCAAAGATTCAGTGTTGTCAGCAATAGGAACTTATCTTCAACCCCTGGGAGGCAACCAATGGCAACTGGGAGTTTTTTAGACAACTTTGACCTAAAACTCTGAAGGGAGATTCTCATAGCTTGTTTGAGGTCTTTGCTATGTTGTCCTTGGTTCTTGGGAAGAGCATGGTCAGATCACATAGAAAAATATTTACCTAATCCATATATGTATATGTATAAATGGACTTATGTGTTTAATATTACATTACATATAATATATGTATTATATGTGTATATGTATAATATATGTATAATATCTGTATTACATTATATAACATATATATAATCATATATAATATATAATGTATAATTATATATATTATATATAATATATTATACAATATGCCATAATGTCTTTTTTTAGGCATCTTTTTTATTAATATATTTTTTAAGGCTATGAAATAGTAGGGATTTAAGTTTTTGAGTAAAATACATCTTTTATGTTAGTCTTAGTAATTTTTCTTTGTGAGTTCTTGGCCAAGTGTTGTGTCTTTTTTTTTTTTTTTTGGTTTTTCGAGACAGGGTTTCTCTGTGTAGCCTTGGCTGTCCTGGAACTCACTTTGTAGACCAGGCTGACCTCGAACTCAGAAATCCTCCTGCCTCTGCCTCCCAAGTGCTGGGATTAAAGGCGTGCGCCACCACCGCCCGGCGTGTTGTGTCTTTATAGCAGAGACAATTCACAACTCACTGGATTCTCAGACTTGCCTGAGAATTGCCTCCCATCTCTATGGGCTGACTTTCATATCTCCCTGGGATTCAGTTGTAATTCTGAATTTATTGCAATCTTCTCTCTATTTGAATATCCCTCTCTGTGATTCTATATTGTCTTCAAGATTAATTAATAGATTTTGACTAATATAAACTCAATTCAAAGACATCTCAGAGAGCCTGGTCTCCATTTTCTCTAACATTCTTAGCATGATGTCAAAAGACCACTTTCACTGTTTCCACATACATCCTCTTTATGAACCATATACATTTTCACTGTTCTTTTACTCCTATGTAATGAGTTATTTGAGATGTAGGTGGTAGAGATAAATATGTTGTCTACAGTAAGTCTGTGCATTGGGAATTTGACCAGGGCATGAAGGGGACATTATCTTTATTCCATGTTGTCTAGGATCACAACCATATGACTAAACTCTTTTGGCTAGAGTCATCTGAAGGCTACTTTATTCACAGATATAAGGAGTGACCCTAGTTATTGGTTTAGTCCCTCTATTAATCTTCATGTATATTCTACATGAGGGGCTGCCTTTTTATGTGACTATTGCATAGGTGATTTTGAGATTCCCCTGCCATGCCAGCTGATTTCTTCCCTAAAGTGGAAATGTTAGTTCTTTTTTTATAATCTAGTTTCAGAAACCACATAAAAAAATTTGCCACAATAAAGTATTGTTCAGAACATTAACAGATTCCCCAGCTTCATGGGAATGAATATAATCAACATCTTCATCAATAGGGGAGAAAACTTGGAAAAGTATGAGACTAGAAATATCATCATGGCTGATTTTTATAAAAACTATAATACATCACATTCAAGCCCCTAGTGAATAATCTGTATTCTGTTTAAACTTTTCTGCACATTCATATCAACATTTTTTCATTCTGAACCCTTATCTGGTGACTTGAATAAGAGTGGCCCTATAGGTTCATATATTTGAATGCTTGGTGGGTGGTACTATTTGAAAGGATTGGGAGGTGTGGCCTTGTTGGAAGAAGTGTGTCACTAGGGATGGGCTTTGAGATTTGTATGTGTGTGCATAAACAAAAGAGTTATAGTTTGTTGATTTGCTTTTATTAATTAAAAACAATATGTAGTCATGATAAAAATGAGTAGAGGATTAATAATTTCTTTCTTCTATTGATATTTGAGGGTAGTAGTTTGGGTTTGGTGTCTATTAACACAGTTTCCTCCATGCTCGTCTGGTATACTTTCCATTCCTTATGAATTCCTCATCTTTACACATTTTATACAATAGTATAAATATATTTTAGTTGCATATGCTTCATTTAGTTCTTAATATGGACAGTCTATTATGTACATTACAGATGTGTATTTCAAAACTTGACAGAACACATAGCTCACTCGCCAATCCACAGGGAAAGCAATAAAGAGGATTGTCTACGTCAAGCATCATATAAGCACCCACACTTTAAAATATATAATCCTAATTCTAATACACATTAATTTTATATGTGATCTTAATATTAGATTATTGTGTTAAATTAATTTTTGACTTTGTAGATTTGCAATTTTAATACAAATTTAAAATATACTTTTGATAGTGTGGTTTAATTTTGCTCCAAGCACTGTTTGTTTAGTTCTTCATATATAAGAACAGATGGCAATCATACTACATAATATATTCTAGCCATTACTAACTGAAACATTTTTGTTATCCCAGTAACATTGGGTTTTGGTCCCAGACTTGTTAAATGATTTTAATGGTGTCATATGATTTATATGTTCTTAAATACTATAAAATTTTGTGCACTGAAAAGTGAGGCATAAAGTTTTGTGTGAGAATAAATAAACTGTGTTTTGCCCTTCAAATTTTCCATACCATCATGAGTGCCTGATGTGTGGATTACCAAATGACTGCAACAAAATGGTGGGAATCCTGTTTCTCTGTACTCACCCACTTAGCTCCTGCTCTGTGAATTAGTAAGGTCATGCCTTGTTGTAATCCATTTATGACAGTAAAACTACTTTTCCTTATCTACATGTGAATACTTCTTATGTCAGACATTAATTTATAGCATATGCTTTATGTGTAACGATAACTTACTCCGAAGGCCAATCATGTATTTGATGCCTTGCTCATTTCTGTGCTTATGTATGATTATTATGTGTTTAAGATGGCTGACCATGCTGAAGTGATGCGAGGCATTCATCAGTATCCAGGAGTTCGCTATCCTGTCCTTATACCTAATCTTCAGGGTTTGCAGCATGCTGTAAGTATAAAAGTTTCTTTGTAATTGCCTTTATTGTTTTGAAGACCTTTACATGTTAAAATACTGTGATGTGTAATCCACCAGTCTTCATATGTAACTAATCTACTTATAAACTAATATGAACACATAGAGGTCAAGGCCTGCCAGCCTTTTGTTTCTGTGGACTCTTCTCTTAGACTAAAACTAGTCATTGCCACTGTATCTGCTTGCAATGACTTTTTTCTTTACCCCTCACCTGATTTATTTCTTGTGATTCTATGTGGTTTTGGGATTTATGTGATTTAAATAAGAGTTTTAATGACTACATACACAAGAAGAATCACATTACTTTTACATAAAACTGTAATTTACTGTATTGCCTTTACATATGTTTGTTGCAAAGGCATAACAGTATACAGTCCTTATGTCAATACATATTTTAGGTATTTTAGGCATTTGGTCAATAGGTATTTGGTACTCTGCTGCATGAAGTTGAGGGTGTCAGAGTCTATTCAGTACATTACCTGTTCATGGATGTGCTATTAGAGATATTTATCTTTTATTTGATTTGATGTAATTTTATGGCATTATAAAATAGAATAATATTGCTGCAATCAAGTCTTCCCAAAGAAGTGAAGGCCCCTATCTTGGAGAAAATATTTGGGGTATGTCCTAACAGTAGTTTAACAATACAATAAATGTTGGCCTGGGAGTTCTGTGGGTTTGTAATTAAAGCAGGTTCACTAACTGAGTAACTGTCTGAGACTGGATGGCAAACAAGTTTGTTTGTGCTGCATTCATAAAAGAAGTTCAATATTAGTTGCAGGGGTTTTCAGAATACAAAAAGGCAGGCAAAGTGCTAATATTAATGGCAAAGTGTAATTGTTTGATGAACTAGAAAACTTACAATAAAGGATTCATGTTCACATTTGAACAAAGGAACAAAAAATGTGTCTTCTGAATGTTGAAAGAAAGAAAAATTATGTGTACCTTCTTAAGGTATTAACAGGTAACCAGAGAGGAGAACACATAAAAACTAGTCAGAGAGTGTATGAGACATTAACAGGAAGTCTTACAGATGCATCTTAGAAATCTAGAGGGCTTGACAATTGCAAGCATATTACTGCAGGTGCTGTAGGTGCTATAAACACAACAAAAGGAAAAAGTTGTTTCAGTTATTATTTTAGAGTTAAGGACTAGCCAGGGACTTGTACCATGGCTCTGGTAGTCAGGATACAAAGTTATAACAGCTAATTAGGGACTACAATTCCATTTGGAGGCAAAAACTAGTTGGAACTACAACTTAGATTTGGAAGCTAAATCTAAGTGACGAATTGGGAAGGCATTCTCTGTTGGATTATAGGAAGAAAAGAGAACCAGAAATAGTTTGTTTTTTCTCTTTCAATAATATTTTGGTTTCAAAATAATGTTCTCTATAAAAATGCAGACTTTAGTGGGGCACACGTGTTTTTTTCCCATAATTATGGCTAAAGTGTTTTGAGGATAACATGATGAAAGAAAGACAGAATTAAGTGGATCGTCATCACTGTGTTTTATGCATCTCATAATCTTAAGAATATTGTAGTTTGTGGACTTTTCTTGTTACCATAAAATACTTCTCTATTTCAAAACACCATGAGTAGCAAAGTGAGAACCTGGCTTTAAATTTTAAGGCTACGTATGTGTGAACCTAGGCATGCATTAGAGTACTCTGTCTTCTCATCTTCTGCTATCGTTCACAAGACTCTAAAACTTTGTTAGCCTTGGGCTCTAACCTGTATCTTTCAGGTTGCTGCTGGAGCCACGGAGATAGCAGTTTTTGGTGCTGCCTCAGAATCTTTCAGCAAGAAGAATATTAACTGTTCCATTGAAGAAAGTATGGGAAGGTTTGAGGAGGTCATCAGCTCTGCAAGACACATGTCCATCCCAGTGCGAGGGTACTCATGGAATCCAACTCGATTTCCTTTGTATCTATTTTTTGAGTTTACTTATAAGCCACCTTAGTAGTTTTTTTAAAAACATATATATCATATACAAATTAAGATCTATATCATAGCTTTTGGATCATAGTTGTTTATATTAATCACTAATGCAATTATATCTCATTAATAATTATTACTATGTGTGTAGCCCATGGAATATGGAACCTGAGTGATACTAGGATATGAATCTGACATTAACACTCAGATATTCAGATGTAGTTATCTGCCACATAATACTCACATGTGACTGTAAAATGGAGCTGCGTCTATAAATGCAGGTGTATCTGAGAAACCAATCTTATCCTTACTCTTTGGCATTTCAGAAAGAAACTGCATTGTTTGAAACTACATCACTAGCTTTCATCACAGAAGATCCCATTAAGGGAAACAGAGGAGGAAATAATGTCGGAAGATCAAAAACTCAGTTTTCTCTTTCAGGGAGTTTACATGGTTGCCTGGATCAAAATATCATGTACTGTCATTTCTGAATTCACTGTCATTGGGTTCTTGGAATAGAGCCATGTGCAAACCATTAGAAAACAGAGTAGCAGAGAGCAGAGACAGGAAGTTATGGAGGCCATTATAGTGATGGAATTGAAGGATGGAGGAAAATCTGCATTTGTTTTTGCTTGTTTCCTAGACCAGCAGCTGCAGCATAGATTTGGAATTGTTTCTTTATACTGAAAAATATACAATAAATTTGTTGTTACTGAAGTAAGACAGACGCTTGTTTTCTAATAATTATAAAAGTATTCAGACACAATGAACATGAAACTCTTGCTGGGAGTGACTTTAGCTGTACCTTATAATTCTCTTAGTTGATGTGAGCAAAGCCCCTAGAAGCAGAACGATTCAGCAATTAACAAGAGAGAGGATTGGCTTAGTGATTCCCAGAGCTGCAAATTTAAAAATAATAATAATAATATAAAAGATGCTTGGTTTTGGGACAGGACTTACAATGATTGGAATTAGCCCTAGGATGTTTAAAGAACAACCAGACTTGGACTATACTATACTATGTGTTTTTGCTTGAATTGCATCTTCCTAAATTCTACCATAGAGGTTTTTTTAATATCAAATCATCTTTGGGGCTTATTAGATGTTTTTCACTTGAAGAACTTGGAAAAATGATAAAGACAAGATAATATATATCAATCATCATAAAATAATAGTATGTTTATTTTAAGGTCAAATTATGTAATCAAAATGTAAAGAAGAGATGTTCTATAAACTTTTAAATTAGAAACTCAGAGTAGTTTTGTCTTTCTTACCTCTACAAAAGGGAATATGAACACCTTTGTCTATTTCAAAATGTGAAGAATATTTAGATCAGTGGTTCTTAACCTGTGGGTTGTGATCCTTTTGGGGGTCAATGTCTTTTTCACAGGAGTAGCATATCAGATATCCTGCATGTCAGATATTTTTATTATGATTTATAACAGTAGCAAAGTTATAGCTATGAAATAACAATGAAATAATTTTATGGTTGGGGTCAACACAACATGAAGAACTGTTTTAAAAGGTCACAGTATCAGTAAGGTCAAGAACCATTGACTTAGAGGAAATTCTTACTGGATAGTTAAGGAAACTCATCATGAAATCAAATCACTGTATTACCATGAATATTTTATTATAGGGTACACAAATACAGACTACACAATACTCTCCTCCTCCTCCTCCTCCTTCTTCTTCTTCTTCCCCATTCCCTCCTCCTTCTTTCTCTTCTTCTTTTTCCTCCTTCTCTTCCTCCACCTCCTCTTCTTCTTCCTCCTTGGTTCCAATTTGAAGTTTATTTCTGGATTTTTCAGAGGACTATCCATTTCTGGAAATATAAATTTTAACATGTATGTTCTTCAATTGAGTACTTGAATCTGTTTTCTTCCATCACTTTTCATTGAATTTAAATATGATTTTATTTTTATGTTTTGCTTTTGTATTTTATTCAAAATAAGAATCAACACACACACACTGAATTTAGATCATATTACTCACCCCTTTTCTTTCCAAATCCCTTACCTCCTCATCTCTGTATGCCTCTCCCAACTCCATGTCCTCTTTCTATGGTGCACTGTGTTGTGTTCTTATAAATGTGCATTATAAAATGAAAATTTCAGAGGCTCCACTTCTCAGGCATGAAGCCTGCCATATCTGTATATGGCCAGCGTGATGAGGTCTGCCATTCTACCTCTATGCCTGGCCTAAGGCTTATAGCTCTCCCTTTTTACTAGAAGCCTAAGTTAATTTTCTATTTTAAAAAGACTATGAAATGCAAGAATATATATCTGTGAACAGCATCTGTTGCATTTTTCCTCAACATTCCAGAAAAAGTGAAAATGAAATAAAGAATTAGGCAAATTATTAATTAAGCTAATATAAAAACATAGATTTTATTTAGGTACAGAAAACAAAGACAATTGTGAGACATAATATTTTATTTCATTAAAAATTTGTTTATACAAAATGACTAATATTTACTGCTAGTTAGAAGGAGGTCTTTATTTACCTTTTTACCTATCAACCAAAGCCGTTCTAAACCAAGTCTGTTCTGCTTCTCAAACTGCATCACAGATAATTGTGACCAGTTTCTTTGTAAAGACATTCCATGTAAAGAAGTTCTTCCACTGTACAACTGTTTTTCAACTGGTTCCTCAGTTCTGTTGAGCTTGCAGCCTTTAGAACAGCAAACTTCCCACCTTCCAAAAAGGAAGGACCATCTCCCCTAACTTTCAATTGAAGGAATGATTTATAACCCAACACATTTCTTCAAAACGTTCAGTCTTCAACCTGAATTAGTAAAATCATCTATTAAATCATGCGGCAAAGTTTGTGTGTCCTGTTTGAGGCCAGATGGCACAGGGATTATGGTCCTGACCTTGAAGGTGAGGGCAGCCTTATTTCGAAGGACAATGAGTCTATGTCTTGAGAGTTCTGCTTTAGATGTACAGTGAGTTGCAGGCAGTGCTGCTCCCAACTGGCTACTAAATGATTTCCACCGGACAGTCTCCTTTGGAGGAACCCTCTTGTGGACACTTTATTATCTCCCTATTAGCAGAAGCTGCTTGTAAAGTCACTTACTACCTTCCACCATTAAACACAAGCCTAGATTTTGGGCTGCAAGAAAACGTCAAATAATCGGCTACCAAAATATGGTACATAAAACTAAAACTTAGATATCTGCTAAGCTGCTTGTCATATGTATAATGTTCACTTAGAGGTTTCTACCTTCCTGTAAGTGTATATAATCTAACATCAGTGTAAAACAGGTGGCTGAGGCTGGATGACAGTCTGACTTATTTTTCTTGGCTTTTGGATAAAAGGTCTGGCTATACAGCTCTGCCTCTCCCATGTTGCCCAGGGTGACCTCAAGCTGTGACATTCCTCCCAGCTCAGCCCACCCCAACCCTGCCTCCTGTGATTATAGGAATGTGCTGCCATGTTTTGGTTTTTGCTTAGACCTTTTATTTTCTTTTTTTCCCCTTTTATTGAAAATATATTCTTTTTTCATATAATATGTCCTGATTATGGTTTCCCCTTTCTCTAGTCCTCCCAGTCCCTCCACATCTTCCTTTATCTGGATTCACCCCCACCTATGTTCTGTCTTTCATTACAAAACAGACAGGATTCTGGGTATAAAAATAAAATAAAATAAAACACAAAATAAAATGATAAAACCGAAATCTGCACATTGAAATGGGAAACAAACAGAAAGAAAAGAACCCATGAAAAGGTGCACACACACTCAGGAATTTCATAAGAACATTTTAAAATGAAAGCTACAATGTATACCCAAAGGCTTTTTGCACCCTGTGCACGGTGCCTCAATCTCTGTGAGTTCATATGTGCATGGATCATGTTGAATTAGAGGGCCCCCGTGTGTGTGTGTGTGTTTGTGTGTGTGTGTGTGTGTGTGTGTGTCCTCCATTCCCACTGGCTTTTACACTTTTTTTTGCATCCACTTCTGTAAGGTTCTCTGAGCTCTGAGAGGAGGGATTTGATGGAGACATCCCATTTCAGACTGAGTGTTTCCAAGTCTCTCACTCTGGTTGTGGGCATTTGTTCCCATTTGGTTCAGGAGGAAGCTTCTCTGATGATGGCTGAACAAGGCACTGATCTACGGGTACAGAAGAATGTCACTAGGAATCATTTTATTGATGTAGTATTTCTTGTCTCAGGCTCTTGGTCACCCAAGCAGAGTCTGGTATGGGTTCCGTCTCACGTACTGGGCCTTATAAGTCAAGTCAGATATTAGTTGATTATTCCCATAATCTTTGTGCCATCATTATATACCTTGGAAGGTCAATAGTGAGAGATGGGTGAAAATACAAATGTTGAGAGTTAGGCTTTAGGAACAAGTGGGCAGTCATGGCCTAGTGGCAAGCTGAATAAGCATGAGATGTTTGTTTTGATCCATTTGAGTTTATTGTTGTTTATTGGCATTATTTTCCTTATTTCAAAGGAAATATACAACTGGCCACCTTAGGTATTATATTTAAGTCATATCTCAATGTTTGGGGATTAGAACAAATATCAGTTTTTGCACATTACTTGAATCATTGCATATGGACTGAAATTTTTCTTTCTTTCTTTTTTTTTTTTTTTTTTGGTTTTTTGAGACAGGGTTTCTCTGTGTAGCTCTGGCTGTCCTGGAACTCACTGTAGACCAGGCTGGCCTCGAACTCAGAAATCCACCTGCCTCTGCCTCCCAAGTGCTGGGATTAAAGGCATGTGCCACCACTGCCTGGCGGACTGAAATTTCTCTTCGTTTCTCCATTGCTATGCCATTTCCTTCTCATATGTCTTGGTCACATTTGAGCAAATTATCTAAAATGTTACATAAAGTATAGGAACTGGAAGAGCAAGCCAGGTTTCCAGTAAATTGGACTTGACTTTTTCTTCCTTTCCTTTGCACTGTGTGATGGGCTTGTTAAACAGTTTATCTATTTAATTTCTCAAATGTAAGTTTTATTCACATTAATAACCCCAAATTGGATTACATCTAAGAAACATTGTATTCTTAGTGTGTACCTTTTTTATTTCAAAGTCTTAGAAATTTCACTCCAAGTTTTCTTTTTCTTTTCTCTTTTCTTTTTTGATTGATTTGCACTAGCTCACATTTTTTAATTGAATATATTCTTCATTTACATTTCAAATGTTTATACCCTTTCCCGGTTTACCCCCTCCCAGAAAACACCCAACCCATCCTCCCATCCCCTGCCTCCATGAATATGCCCCTCCACCCAACTCACTCCCACCTACCTTCCCCGCTCGATTTCCCCACGGCTGGGGGCATCTATCGAGCCTTCATAGGACCAAGGACCACTCCTCCCACTGATCCCAACAAGGCATTCCTCTGCCACACTTTTGGCTGGAACCATGTGTACCCCTTGGTTGATAGCTTAGTCCCTGGGAGCTCTGGGGCATCTGGTTGGCCGACATCGTCATTCTTCCCATGGGGCCGCAAACCCCTTCAGTTCCTCCTAGTTCACATTTTTTATTGGTTATTTTATTTGTTTACATTTCAAATGTTGTCCCTGTTCCTGGTTTTCCCTCTGCAAGCTCCCTAGCACATCCCTTCCCCCTGCCTCTATGAGGGTGCTCCCCAACCCACCCACCCACTCCCACTTCACTGCCCTAGCATCTCCCTATCCTGGAGGATCAAGCCTTCACAGGACCAAGGGCCTCCCTTCCCCATTGATGCCAGATAAGGCAATCCTTTGCTACATCTGCAGCTGGAGCCATGGGGTCCCTCCATGTGTAATCTTTGGTTGGTGGTTTAGTCCCTGGGAGCTCTGAGGGAGGGGGGTCCAGTTAGTTGATAATGTTGTTCTTCCTAAGGGGTTGCAATCCCCTAAGGGGTTGCAATCCCCTTCAGCTCCTTTAATCCTTCCCCTAACTCTTCCCTTGAGGTGTCTGTGCTCAGTCTGATGGTTGGCTACTATGAGCATCTGCATCTGCCTTGGTCAGGCTCTGACAGAGCATCTCGGGGGATGCTATACTAAATTCCTGTCAGCAAGTGCTTCTTGGCATCAGCAATCATGTCTGGGTTTGGTGTCTGCAGATGGGATGGATCTCTAGGTGGGGCAGTCTCTGGATGGCCTTTCCTTCAGTCTCTGCTACACTCTTTGTCCCTGCATTTCCTTTTGACAGGAACAATTCTGGGTTAAAATTTTGAGATGGGTGGATGGCCCCATCCCTCACTCTTAGTCTTCTAATGAGTCACAGCTTATATTTATCAAACACATCAATATATTCTCTTTTACCTCCCACCTTCCCTTTATGAAACTAGATTTCTATGAAACAAATTTGATTTTTCAGGATCTTACCTAAAATTTTTAGTACCCCAAACTAGTTTTGAATCATCTCAAAGTCCAGGCTTCTTTGTAAACACAGCACTTACTATCTAGAATCTTTCTTATCCCAAACCCAGAACTGTATCGCCAGCCTCACCTTCCACCACTCCTCTCTCTTCATATGGATTTCTTTACTACTGACCACTAAGCAGGTGATTCTCTCTCTCTCTCTCTCTCTCTCTCTCTCTCTCTCTCTCTCTCTCTCTCTCTCTCTCTTTCTCTCTCTCTCTCAACATTCTATCTATTTACCTGTTTATTTGCTTTTTTTAAGACAATTTTTTTTATCCTGTGGCCCTATCTGTTCTGGAACTTACTATGTAGACCATGTTGGCCTCAAACTCACAAAATCTCCCTGCCTGTGTCTTCTGAGTTCTGGGATTAAAGGTTTGCACCATCAACACCTGGCTTGATGAAGTGGGATCAGAGATAAACTTCAAATAATTTTAATATATTTGTCAAAAGCTGATTAGTTATAATGGAAAGGAGTCACCATCTTTAAATGGAAATGAAATCCAAGTAGATAGAACCCAAGTAGATGTATGGAGAGAAACTTAATTTTTGCATGCCAGCTTTATATAATTCTAAAGACTTGGTTATTTAAACATTGAATTTATAACTGTCAAAATAAAAGTGTACATTTCACTAGTGCTTTGAGTATTCATATGATACTATAGTATATTGGTTCTCAACCTTCCTAGTACTCCAACCCTTTAATACAGTTCCTCATGTTTTAGTGACCTGGAACCACAAAATTATTTTTGTTACTACTTCAAAACTATAATTTTGCTATTGTTATGAATTGCAATATAAATATTTGATATACTGGATAGTTTCAGGTGAAACTTGTGAAAGGTTTGTTCCACCCCCAAAGGGTTTGTGACTCACAAGTTGAGAACTGCTGCTATAGTACAGACATATTCATATAATGTTTACTAGTCACTATTATCAAATAATATTATCAAGGTATAACTGTTTGATAGATTAAAAAGCTGAATTACCTAAAAATGCTCCTAAATAATTTTTGTTTAGTTGAAGGATAAAGTAAAAGTGTAAAATAATTTTGCTTGGTGTATTTTTTGTTATTCATTTTTAAAATGGAAATTTGGATATGATTGACAGATTGTATTGCTCTGTATTTTTCAATATAGGTATGTGTCCTGTGCTCTGGGTTGTCCATATGAAGGAAGCATCACACCACAAAAAGTCGCAGAAGTAAGATACATCTCCAGTCTTTATGGTTATTGATAAAGGAGTATTATTTGTAAATTTGGACTGTTTTCTTTATTATTTATTTAATTTCAATAGCAGAGACTATTGAGAACCATGGCTAGGAAATTTTGGCTGAAGATAGGTTTGGCTACTTAACTAGTCATTTCTTTTAACATAGGCCTATCGGATATACCTTCCTAAAGGTGGATGATAACTGAGTCTCATAATTTGAATGCTTAAAGACAGAAAGAATAAAAGCTTCCATCTGGTGCTTGTACATGACCTTAGCCAAAGGAATGCTTTCCCACTTCCCATCACAGTGCAGACAGTTGTGCACACACATGTTGGCAGCTCTTTCTCCTTCATTCTTTAGGACCAACATCAGAGTATGTGTCTTAGTTTTTCTGCTCATCTGTGTTTTTCACTACAATGCTAAGCTGTTATGACAGAAATTTATGACAGTAGATTATAGTCATTAAGAATCACCTTAGTGGATTATCGAATCTGCCTACTGGATTATTTAATCTGCTTATTCTAATTCTTTCTTTACCATTAATTCGTCCTAATGAATACCAAATATTCTTCCTTGGGAATTAGTTTAGAAACTTATTTGTAGATGAATTATATTAATGTAAACTTTTGTTAGTGTTATACATTTTCATGAATTTGTAATACAACACTGAATCAGTAAATGTGATATTATTTGAAAACCCCAAGTTATGAAGATTAATTACAGTCCAGCTGAAGTCATTCCTCTTTTGAACTTTCATCTGAACTTCTAAAGTTTACCGAAGACTTTCCTAGAGAAGGCTATCTCATTATCTCTTATCTTAAAAGCTCTGCTCATGAAGGCAAATGCACTAGGAAATGATGAAGCTTAGGTTTTATATTGCTTTACTTACATCCAAGGCTCCGTTAGGAATCTGTATAGACCACTATATATTCTTTTATTTTTAATGACTATTTCCAAATGGTTTGACTTTGGACCTCCCAAGACCTGTGTCTATTTCTTGCAGATGCCAGACTTTTGTCCATCTGTTGCACTGTTCTAACATGGAAAAGATGCACACCACTCTTCTTCCTCTTCCTCTTCCTTTTTGTTTTCCTTCTCCTTCTCCCTTTTGATGTCATAACAATGAGAGTGCTGCTGAAGCCTTGCAGACAAATTAGAAGTATTAAAAATTCACAGTCAGCAACCTTGCTGCAGAGTCCTCTGTGCCAGCCTAATATATTTCATGAATTCATTCTTTTCTTTCTGAAATAACTGTTAGAAACTGATTACTTTTGCAGACTCTCACCCTTTTTCACACTTTATGCTCCTGTTCTTCTCTTGCTGTGGCCCTCTCTTGTACATTTGATTTTTTTCTTGCTCTCAGATGCTCCCTTCCTTTCACACATTGGTGGCCTGGAACCCACTAATCGTTGTGTGTATATACTTTCTCAAACATGTTCCAGATCCTTCTCTCTCACCTCTTTCAAGTTTACTTTATCTCCAGGCACTTATAGCCTCCTGCTTGACAGCTCTAGGAGAGTGTCCAGTGTCCATTAGTACATAATGTCGAACTTGTTTCTTTGGCCAAAGTCTTATTTTAGCTTCATTTGTGCATATCTCTGTGATATTGGCAAAACTTGGTCCTCGTTTGTATCCAAGATGACAAGAGCCATCTCAAATTTGCTTTCTTGCCTAACACAGTGCCTGGAATAAGGTGGCCATGAACAAGTATAAGTTGATTAAACAAGTTAATGAAAAAAATATCTTTTATTTATTATATTTTTGCAGCCAAGCATGCTCTTAACATTGTCATGGTTATTGCAAGTTTGAAATTAACCTGTCAAGGTTTTAGAAAACATTCAGAAAAAAAGTTTGTTGTTTTTATTCAACAAATTAGTACCTGAAGCAGCAATAGATTAAGCTCATGATCAACCCAGAATCGAGTCTGAGTTAGAGAAAATAATCAAACCCATACTTGTTTGGTTCCAGAACCCCCATAAAATAGCATGCTGTCCTTGTGAAGGCATGTCGCTCTTTCATTGTCATTAGGCTTGACAAGAACTTGACATTTACCTTGCATGTATCTCTTCACTCACAAGATAGAACATTTAAGCTAGGAATGTTAAGTGATTCTTCCTATTGCTAAGCTACTTAGTGACAGATCTGAAATTACTGCCAATGTCTCTTGGCCTCTGATATAATGCCCGGAGAAACACTACTTCCAAAGTAGATCTTCAACGCTTCTGTTCAGTTAAAGTTGAAAAATATTTACCTTATCTCTATGAACAGTATGCACTTGAACAGATAGATGGATGAATGTGTATATATCAAGTATGTAGGACTTTAAGACAAACTTGAACATACAAGATATAATGGTAATTTCATCCAAACTGTTAATATGGGGCTTACAATTTAATGAGCATAAAGGAGGACCAAGAAAAAATAAAGCATAAATTTTCCACAGACAAACTCATCATAGTTGTAATTTTAAACTCCAGTTGGTGATTACAGAAGAGTCAGAGCATTAGCGGCTTCTTATTTTCATTGTCTTACCAGGAGTTTGCCTTTCAACAGGTTTCAAAGAGATTGTATGGTATGGGCTGCTATGAAATCTCTTTGGGAGACACAATCGGAGTTGGTACTCCAGGAAGCATGAAGATGATGTTGGAAAGTGTCATGAAAGAAATCCCTCCAAGGGCTCTTGCTGTTCATTGCCATGACACGTATGGACAAGCCCTCGCAAATATCCTAACAGCTCTTCAGGTATTTGTAGTCTCTGCTCTAGCTGTGGATACTTATTTGTGACATGGGCATGTTGAGAATTTCAGTGGGATAAATTTTTCAAATGCAAATGTCATGCTTAAACAATAGATATTATATAGTTTGCGTTGAAATTCTATGAATATGTCTAAACATTGCATACACAAGGAAATAGTAAAAAAATGCTATATATATATATATATATATATATATATATATATTTTAGGGAAATGGAGGTCATTACTATATTGTATGATTTGGTCAAGTTGTTGGTCTTTTATTTTTAAAGTATCAATTCTATTAGATCTATGGCTTCTCATTTCAATACTTCAACTATAAAGTTTATATACTTCAACTATAAAGTTTAACAGTTGAATATTATGATATGTTGAGAAGTAAAGAGACCAAACAGTAGCATGTACTGTTGTAATCATGAAATGAATGATCTTTTGATAGTTTGATTGCTCTATGATGAATATATATGGTATAGGAATATAATCTATTTTCTTACCATTTTTAATGTTTGTAACCTCACTCTGGGTGTGTGTGTGTGTGTGTGTGTGTGTGTGTGTGTGTGTGTGTGCATTCATATTTAGGAATTGACCCTAGGGCCTTACTCATGCTAGGCAAACTCTCCACCACTGATCTCACAACCTCACTTTTAATAGAACCCTTGTTTATGTTAATCAAATGATTCCATTATATGTTAAAGAAAGCTACCTAAAATGTTAGAGTATTAAGAATCACTTAGTTATATGTTACTCTAAGTGTAGTTATCTAAAAAGTGAATTTAAATAATTTTATTTTAAGATATTATTAGTCTTGTGAAAAAATAAATTAATTTGATATTCTAACAGTTATAATTTTGACAGTTAGAGATAATACCATCACAGATTTTTGGTGAAAGCGAAGGTCAGTTTGTAAAGCTTAATGTTACAGGTCCAAAGTGTTTAGTTGTTGATAGAAGTTTAGAAATAGTGGGAAGAGCTTATCTTGATGTGTATTACATATTCAAGAAGAAAAAAGATTATCTTATGATATTTTGGAATATTGCAGCTTTAGAAGCTTTCCTTCCTAGGAAATCTAGTTTCAAGGGCAATGGAGTACTGGGCATAGCCTCAGGGGTCTGTGTGTGGCTTTACCTTTTCCATTAGGTGTTCTTGCACATGTTCCTAAGGCTCTCCCTCTACTTTGATATTTATCCTTATTTCTATATTTTCAAATTATGAGTAGTGACACATTTATATACATCATGTTTATTGTTCTATGGATGTTAGCTTTGTTATTGGAGATAAAGGCTTATAGTGTAAAGTTTCAGAATGTAAACAAAAAAATCTTTAGTCTCTACCTATCAATAATGCTTGTTCAGGTACTAAATATTTTTTATATTCATTTTGACTTGAATTGCTAAGAAAAGTATATCTGGGGAATTATAGTCACATGCTATATAATGATATTTATTGTTTTTATATTTATATTAAATATTTAATAATATTTAAATAGATAATAAATTATACAGATATTAGTTGTTTTATAGGCTATTAGTGCTGAAAACCACTGTCTCCAGGGATCTGCTATCCATCATGGTGTCTCAATGTGATGCATTTGTCATGTGCCATGATTCTGCTGTTAGCCAATGTGTGTTGCTAATTATATGAAAATACACCACAAAAGTCATGTTTAGTACTGACAATGATATCGTAGAGTTATATATATAGTTGTATAAATATGGTGTTTATACAATAGTATTGACAGTTATAGTAAGCAAATATTTTTTATTTTATACACTTGTATACCTTCCCTCCTTCTTTCCTTCCTTCCTTCCTTCCTTCCTTCCTTCCTTCTTTCCTTCCTTCCTCCCTTCATTCTTTTCTTGTATGTGCTTGATGCTGACCCTCAGATTCGGGGACTCCTCATCTGTGCTAGGCCAGTGTTCTAAGACTGAGCTGTAAACCTAGCCCAACTGTTGTTTTACTTCACTTCTGCTGTTGGTTAAGAAAATACTCTGAGGACCAGTGCAACCTTCTACTTTTTTTGAATCAATTTATTGAATCAAGAGGCCATGAAGAGTGATCCACTCTGGGTTTGTATGAGTACACTGTATGATGCACAGTGATGCAACTTCTTCCCAATGCATTTCTCAGAATGTCAAAATTAACCTACAGAAAAAGAAGGGATAATTCCCAGTAGGGAATATGTGTTTTTCAAGAAGTTAAAAAAAAATTACTGAGGTAAATAGCTTGGAGAGATGAGGTGAAGACTTGATCAGTTGAGTGGCATCCTTCTCATTTATAGATAAGCACTGAAACCTAGGGTAACATTGGAATCCTGTACTGGGGACACTGTACAGTTTGGAACATGAAAAAAAATCTGTATGCAGCCAAGACTACTCAAAAGACTACACTCTCAATCAAAGGATACACAACAACAACAACAACAGACCCCTGCCACATACAAGAAAGATAAGCTTGCTTATTTTTTATAACATTGACTATAAATGGAAAATAAATAGAAAATGACTCTTTATCATAAAATTTTATATTTTATAGCACTCATGTGAGTTTTAGAGTTTGGCTTTACATTGAATTTGAAAGACAAACCAAATTAATTGCTTTAAGATAGTTGTGGGTCAGTGGGACCTGTCTTTTCCAATGATATGTCTATTCTGAAGGAATGCCATTTTTAAATTTAAGCTAAGCTTTTCATTCATATATATATGTATATATATATACATATATATATATGAATATATATATATAGTGTGTGTATGTATGTGTGTGTGTTAGGGAAGTGGTAATTATTATAGTCTTCATCAGCTCCTTTGGTAGACAATAAAAAATATTTTTTGCTCTATCCTTTCCCATACATACAGTCTCTATGTAAATTATGGCAAGCAGAAGGCAGGAGGCAGGCAAGGTGGCCTGAGAAAGCAGTGATATTCTTCCAGCCCCATAGTATCTACGAGCTTCATTTATGGTTTCAGCCTAAACACATGGGTAAAAAGTGTCACAGCAACTTGTGTATTTGAAAATGTGTTGTGAGGACTGAGAACCCACTGTAAATGAACAATGAGAAAATGGTCAAAAGCAGAGGCGGGCAAAGGACACTTTTGCTTCAAAATCTTAGGTGTTTCCTTCTTCTGTGTGTCAATTTGGCTTTGGGTTGCATACAGTTTGGTAAGATACTAACATCTGAAAGAAAACACATACACTCCTACTTTCTAGAAGCTATACATATTTCAGATGATCTTTAAGTATTTCATAATTTTAAATTCATTGAAGACAGCCAGGTATGGCTTTGGAATGTCACTGTAGACATATGTGGGTCCTAGCATCTAATGGTCCTGGATAAAGAGAAGCCTACTAGAGACCATTCTAACCCCACCTTTTAATAGAAATGGCAGTAACAACAATAAAACAAACAGGTTTAAATTTAGATAACAAGAATTTTGAACAAAACCCCCCTTAATATTTCAATGTAGGGGAAATGAGAGAGCCCAACTTCATTAGCAACATGGCTAACCTTGACTTCAGGAAGCAGGGGCTATACTGCATTTTAATGGAATCTTTGAAGTGGTTCTTAGTAAAATTTGTGGTGTATGTAGAGTGGATATCATTTGCTTTCATTTAGGGGAGGAGAAACAGTTTGCAGTGTTCCAAACTAGAAGTTACTATTAAAGCAAGGAGACATGTAATAAGTAGAAAGTTGGCTGCAGTGGTAGGAAACAAATGGGAGTTATAAATGAAATGTCCCCCTCAGTCTGGAAAGCATATCCAGTCAGCTGGTAGAGGGACCTTTCTTGGATTTTCAGGTTTTATTGGTTTTTTTTTTCAAAATAACTTAAACAAGTAACTCATAGGACCACATGGGTATGTGGGCATCAATTTTTTCATAATTATCAGATATTTTTAATGTAGAGAAAATATTCTGATTATAGATGTGTGAGATATTTATACCTACCAAAAAGCAATAGAGCAAGAGAATGAGGTGATAAAATGTACAACAGTTTAGTAATGGAAGAAACATACATGGCCCTACATACTTGTCTCCAAGTTTATGCAAAAGCTGAGTTTTACCCTGTTTCATATTCCCCAAGTCCACAAATAAAACACTAGTTTAACAAATTGGTTAATCTACTTAATATAAAACAATTGCTCATTTTTCTCCATTAAAATGTTTTGAGCCTCCATAATTGGGTAAAGCAGGGTAAAATAAATAAGAACCGATGCTACAAATAGCAGTTCCATGTTAATTGCTAGCATAGAGACAAAGCAGAAAGCCCAACATTTCTCATGAAGAAATACTACATGCTTTTTCCCCTTAAATTTAATAGACCTCTAGCTAGTGTGCCTTTCCTTATAATGCTTTCCATATGTTTATTATTCTCTTTTAGAAAGACTAAATTATTAACCTAATTTTTACATCAAAAGCATTCATGGTTTTATGTAGACTCTTACTAAACCATGTTAAAATGCCACCAAACTACAAGTTTTTCTTAATGTAATTGGTTTATGTGGTTTTCAAAGAGGATTTAAAACAATTTCCACTACTACATAGCCAAGCCTTTCTCTTTTTCACTTCATACTTATTACAGAGGGTGTAATTGTGCAAAATTGAGACAAGTCACAGAATTTCCAGAAGAATTTCTTGATAATGGTGCAGTTGGTTGACAAACTCGTGACAGTCATTGCAATTACTGCCTTAGTCAACCATATTAACATTGAGCATGTATCTTATTTATAGTAGAGCCATAGTTCAGAGCACTGGGCAGCAAATATATTTTGCAATTGCATGCATTAGATATTGTTCACTTATTTGATACATTTAAAACAGCTAAGTAAAATAGATGTACCAGCAAGAAAAGAATGCAGGGGATTTCTGGGGTAAGATGGTGAATGAGAAACATCCTCTGGGTCAAAGGAGACCTCTCATTACAAGAAGAGAAAGAGAGAAACAACTATAGAAGATAAGAAACATCCTCTGGGCCAAAGGAGACCTTGCATTACAAGAACAGAAAGAGAGAAACAGCTATAAAAGATAAGAAGGAGGTGACAGAACAGCTACACATCACAGAGAGGTAGAAAGTCACCGCCAAAGAGCAGGAAATTTCCTGAGGGAGACATTTAAGTAAAGGACAAATACAGATCCCCAACTCAAAAAGACCAAGAGAGCCTCCTCCATTATAATCTTACTGTTGAAATTCTAAGTGAGCAGCAGAGAGGAAAAGTAAGGAAAGCTGTGAGACACGAGTGCTGTTATGAGAAATCCATCAGAGTAACACCAAACTTCAGCAGCAACTTTCAGGCTAAGAAAAAAGAGACTATTGTATATCAAGGCTTACAATCACCATTGCTGTACCCAGAAAATTAGCTTTTAAACTGAAAGAGAAACAAAAACATTTCATTATTAAAAGAAAAAAAGGTAAAATAATTAATGACCAACACACAAGTCAACACTACAGAAAACCAGAAAGAGAAAGAGAGAGAGAGAGAGGAGAGAGAGAGAGAGGAGAGAGAGAGAGAGAGAGAGAGAGAGAGAGAGAGAGAGAGAGAGAGAGAGAGAGAGAGAATGAATTCATATCCAGGAAAGCTTAGTAAGAATAAATCCTGTTAGAAGGATAGATAGACAAAAAGAAAACAGAGATTGGACAATGTATTTGTGAATAATTGGTTGGCTATAACCAATAGAGAAATGATATTTAAAAAAAAATTTCAGTATCAAATTAAAATGAAAAGTTGAGTTATGAATGAATGTCCATGAGACACAATGAAGGCAGTTGTAAGTAGGAATTCTTTTTGTCTGTGTTTTGGCATCTTAAACAAAAGATCTCAAATCACAAACTAGTGATGTACTCTTGGTCTTAGAAAAAATATAACTAGATAAAAACTAGCCAAATAGGAATTCAATAGATGTAGAGAACTAATGATGATCAGAGCAGAAAGTAATAAAGTAATTATGAGGAAATTAATAAAGGTACTTAAAGAATAACAAAAAAGATCCAGCAAGAGAGAGTTTGTTCTTAGAAAATAACCAAGTTGATGAATTGTCTAGCCAAAAGAAAACTTAATAAAATCAGAGAAAAAAAAATCATGGGATATTATACAGAGTTTTGAAAGTAGAATAATTAGGGAAAAATTTGGACTATTTCAACAAGCAGAAAAGCATAAAGATACAGATGAAATTTTAAACACACATGACCTACTTAAGTGAACCAAGAGAATACAGATGACCAAACACGGTCACTGACAAGTAATGAGGATAAAGTAGTAACAAAAAACTCCTCAACAAGTATATTCCTGGAACAGACACTGCCACATTCTACCAGATCTCTAGAGACCCAACTCCAAGAAAACTTTTTTTTCAGAAAAAGCCCTCAAACTCCAAAAGAAAAGAAAATGCTGATAACGACAAACAGAAAGAATAAGCAATTTGAATTAATGGAAATAAATAAAAAAATTTCAATGAAATACCTGGAAATTTGATTCAATGTAACAATGAAATGATTGTGTACCACCATTAAGTTGGTTTTAATCCAAAGATTCAATGATGATTCAGCAGATATGAAATATATCCCTGTGTAGTAAAAGTCTTGAAGAAATGAAGTATGAGAGGATTAAATTTCTATGTGGCATTATTATTCCCTTAAACAGGGCAGTAACAAACTACTTTCTATGTTCTTAATTTATACCTTGGTTTTTGAGACAGGATCTTTCACAAGGAACTACAGTTCACTATGGAACTGGCTACCCATTGAATCCCAGGAATTTACCCATCTCCTCTTCCCCTGTGCTGGAATTCCAGGAATCTGCTACCAGGCAAGGCCTTTTACCTCGGTACTAGAGGCTAGACTCAAACTTCTTAAATATGCAAAAATGCTCTGGAATTCCTGATCCTCCTGCCTCCACCTCTAGAGTGCTGAGATTATAGGATATGGTGCCAAGTGAGGCTTCCATACTGCTTAATTGGTAAAAACCAAACCAAACCAAATTATAGCAAAGACCAGGATTATACAAGCTGCTATAATCTCCATGGCTCCAGAATAATTGAAGATAGTATCCCAGAATTAGACAAAAGTATAAAAAATAATTAATATGAAAACTCATTAATAGGTAGTTATTGCATTTATACAAATTTAAAAATTAACTGACATTTATTAATTGGGTTAAAACTTGATTATTGCATAAGTACATTAATATGATTTTCACATTTTACATAATAAAGTAAAAATATTACTGAAGAAAATGATGTAGCTGGAGAGATGGCTTGCTGCTAGAGAGCATTTGGTGCTCTTAAAAAAGGACATGGTTTGCCGGGCGGTGGTGGCGCACGCCTTTAATCCCAGCACTTGGGAGGCAGAGGCAGGAGGATTTCTGAGTTCGAGGCCAGCCTGGTCTACAGAGTGAGTTCCAGGACAGCCAGGGCTACACAGAGAAACCCTGTCTCGAAAAACCAAAAAAAAAAAAAAAAAAAAAGACATGGGTTCTGTTTGACACCTTACAACCATCTGTAACTCCAGGTCCTGGGGAACCAGTAGCAGGTGAACACATGTGGATTATACTCACACATCACACACATACACATAAATTAATTCTTTAAAAAATGATTGTGCCTCATAGTGCTTATCTGTGTATCTCTTAGGTTAGAGATTGTCACAGAATGTATTCAGTAAATATTTTTATTTCAATGAACAACCTACAATAATTCATCACAGTTGACACAAATAATTTGTACTGAAGAGTCCATTCCACAGTGAAGAGATTTATAAACAACTGGAAAGGTTTGGCTGCTTCCTGGGAGGGTTTCCAGCGTGTATGACTTGCATTTATTGAACTCACTGACTACTGCCTTTCCTCTTTGAATTTAACCTTTATTGTTATTGTTAAATAAGTCTGCTCTTTGTACTCTAAGGACATTTTCTAATAACATAAATTACTTTTACCTGTTCAAATCATGACTGGAAATGGTTTGTCAACCTATGAAAAAATTATGAGAAAATTATCCAAATAATGAAGCTAAAATATTCTAAGACAAGCTTAGCTTCTTTATAAATAAAACATTAAAAGTATTTATATTAGGCATCTGAGTACCTTGAGAAATTTCTTGGGAAAACCTTTCCCTGTAGGATGTGGAAAATATTTTAAGACTCTAATCTCATGAGGTTAAAAAAAAATGAGGTTTAAAGGGTGTGTTTGAAAATTAGTTTCCTTTTCATTTGCTCTCACCGTAACTATAGTTAACTAAATAAGTCTCATGATTTTAAAAATGTGTTTACTTTAGTCAACATTCTTGAAGGAGATATTTGTTTACATAACCCATACTTACTCTTTTCAATTTAAAGTCAGAGTCTATAGAAAAGATTTTCTGTTCTGTAGATGTATTTACATTTTCTTTAAAAAAGTCTTATTTCATTATTTTTCACTTAGGAGGGTTTCGCCTGCCCCTCTGTCTGTGTACCCTAGGTGTATGACTGGTGCTCCCCAAGGTCAACAGAGGGCATCTGATCCCCTGGAACTGCAGCTACACACATGTGTACAGCCATGTGGGTCCTGGAAATCTAACCCCAGTCCTCTGAACCAGTAGCCAATGAGCAAATTCTCCAGCACTTCTTTCTTTTCCACACAGACATATTGGAACACTTCTCCTTGAAAATAATGCGGGACACAGCATATTAGTATATGCTTCAGCTATAAGAAAAGCAGCATGACTTTCAAAGGGTAACATTAGATTAATCCAATAAAGCACAGATTATACCTTTCCACAAAGTAAACAATTTTTATTACCAAGATACCAGTCCAATAAATGTAAAAATACAAGCCCGAGACCATTCAATGTGACTTGCATGTGTGTTTTTAGGCTGATTACATGATATTGGATAACAAACCATGAGCTCATCCTGGGGTAGAGTGACTCCTACCCTGAGTAGTTAATAGCTTGTAGCCTTCCACTGGGATGTCAACTGGTGTTGGAATGGTTTAGCCCTTGTGTAGGCAGGCTTGTTACAGTCTCAGACACTTTCTGGTCCTCTGGTTCTTATCACATTTCGGCTTTCTCTTCCAGAATGTTCCCTGAGTCTTAGGTGCAGGAATGGTATTGTGGTTGTATTTGTAACACTCTCCTTCTACAAAAGAAACTTCTTTGATGAAGGATGAGATCTACATTTAGTAGGAAGATACTAGTGAGGAATGATATCTGAGAGGAACACTTTCCCCTAAGTATAGTGAATATATCCATTTAGCATGGAGAGAATCTGGTATGGAATCCCCTTTCAAGTTGTAAAGTGCCATTGTAAACTTGTCTGAAGGAAGCATGGTCTAGTGTTAATTCGCTGAACACGATTTTCATGACAGAAAAGTCAATGAAATGGAGCTGAAGTTCTTCCCCACTAATGGTTTGAAATTTGTCTTCTATTATTGAAAAAATAAAATATATGTAAAGTATTTCCTCGATGGTCTTCCTCCCTCCCTCCCTTCCTCTGTCCCTACCTCCCTCCTAGTTTTCCTTCTTTTGTCTTTCCCTCCTTCTTTCACTTTTTCTCTCTCCCTCCCTTCTTTCCCTGCTCTGCCTGTCTTCTCTATGTGAGTATGTATCTCTGCGTGTATGTTATATATATGTGTGTATGTGCGTATGTGTACATATGTGAGCATACTGGTGGAGGACTATGGAACCTCTTAAGTTATCTTCTACTCTCAGTTATCGCTGTTGCTTGCACTCCACATATCTCTGTATCTTTGATACAGGATGCTTCAGAGCCTACAGGTCATTAAGTTGTACTTCAGCACTGTGGTCACACAGAGAGGCACGCTGCTGTGTCTAGAGTTTATGTGGTGCTAGGGTTCTAAACTCAAGTCCTGGTTCATTCTATTGATGGATTCATCCCCCCAGACCCTGAGAAGAAAAATGGCTACTTTAGAAGCAGTCACTGCTGCAGAGACACCAATGCGATGTGATGCTTATGCAGTCATGTGGCATTGTACTCTTCTCTTCATTACCAATCTATTTATTTTAAATTTATTTATATCCCAAATGCTGTCCCCCTCCTGTTCCTCCTTTGCAGACCCCTTCCCTTTGCCTCTGAGAGGGCAATTCCCGCCCAGTCTCCCTACCCTGGATTATGATTTTCCCCTTCCATTTTCCCTGTCAACATCTTTCTTGAACAGGCACACATGCATAAATATATAAATACAACCTGCTGAATCCATTTAAAGTGTTGCTTGTATGTATATGATTTCAGGATTGACCATTTTGTATTGGGTAGCCAATTAAGGCACTCATCCTTGGAAAATCTAATTCTCCATCTCTCAGCAGTCTTTACTTGCCTGTAGTTAGTTCTTTGTTTAGAATAGGGACCCCATGACATATTTTCTCCTTCCACATTGGTCTATCTATTGATATTGCAATTGTTCAGGTCTTCTTCATTTCTATGAAAGACTTGTTTTGGAAGACATTCTGGTATTCTGACTCTTACAATCACTTAATATTTTTAGATAGATCAGTAGTAATAATCAGAAAACAGACACTATAATATATCAATACAATAAAGGAAAACAGATTTATGATCATCTCAGATGACTTGGGAAATCATTGACATTCTTTTCACTCCTAACCAAGAATTTATTTGCAATTGATACCCAAATGGAAAATCAGTTTTCTCTAATGGAGTGTCATTGGGCATATCGTACACAATCCGGAGCAGCTATGGGCAGAAGTAGCTCGCCAACACAAAATGTACTCCAGGGTTTTTTTTTTTTTTGGGAGGGGGGTGAGGGAGACTGTTTGGTTTTTGTTTTGTGTTGCTTTTTTCTTAATCCTTTTTTGTTTGTTATGATTTTCATTTTTGTTTTGTTTTTAAGACAGAAAGGGAAAAAGAGAGAAAGAACATGAAACTGGGTGTCTACAGCAGTGAAGAAGACCTAGGAGTAGTTGGGGAGCAGATATGATTAAAATATAGAATATGAAAAATTTAATGAAAACAAAGAAAAATAAAAGAATCGCTGAGATTATTAACAATGTAGGAGATTCTGATCAGAACAGAAGTACAAGACATAGACAAAAAGATAAAATAAAATAATTATCATTCCAGATGTCCTAATTGTATAGTCAACATGTCCAAAGAGATTTTAGAAAACTTATTAAAATCAGAAACTATAACAAGATCATAGTACACAAGCACATAAAAGCTCATAATATTATATGGATAATTTATCTTTTAGACTTATTTATTTATTTTATGTATGAGTGCTCTATCTCCATGCACACCTGCATGGCAGAAGAGTGCATTAGATCACATTATAGATGGTTGTGAGCTACCATGTGGTGGCTGAGAATTGAACTCTGGATCTCTGGAAGAGTAGTCAGTACTCTTAACTGCTAGGTCATCTCTCCAGCTCCATATATGGATATTCTTAAGAGCAAAAATCATTATAAGATGAAGTAATGAACTTATGTTTATGCTGTCATGAAAATTCGAAAGAATGACATTAGCCTTGGCAATAACCTTGATTTTCTGTGACAAGCAGGATGATAGTATGTAGGGAACTAAGATTTAAATAAACAGTAAGATTAAATTTCTGGTTTGGAAGACTTAGCAATTGACAGTTTTCACTAAGTCGATTTTTTTTAATTCAATGTAAAAATCAATAAAATCTGTGTCATTGTTAAAAACAGATTCTACAGTTGCTATAGCAACATAAATGTCTTAATATAGCTATGGAAACATAAAAGTCACCAAGTCAGACACAGATATGACTCATGTTATTTACCTTCAGAGCAGACAAAGCCAATGTGTGCAATAATAGGACTATGAGCACATAGACAGAATCGAAGAAATAGTTCAAAGGAAATGTTAGAAGACAGACAATCCCACACTAACAGAAATGAAGGCGCTTAAGTCAGAATTATCAGCAACTGGACATGATCAAGGAAAGAATATGTGAGCAGAAAGACATGTCAGGAGACACTTCAAAGGAACATAGAGAGTGGTATCCCCAATCTATAACGGTCCAAACAAGATAAAAATCCAGATATTCAAATTGTGATACTTTATGGAAATAAATGGAATGATTTCTAGAATTTTCTGGAGAAGAGTAAATGACCAAACAGAGCTTGCAGGAAAGTCCAAAGTATTAATAATGCTTCATTTATTCAAACTGTAAAGGGAGTAGAGAGAGGATCATTTACTTATGTTTAAAAGAGTGCATTTATTTAAAAATATGTTTTCACAATTAAGGCAACAGAAATTTAAGAGTAAAAGGAAAAAAGGAGGATAAGGTATGTCATGATAACCACGCTTGGACTTCTGGCCATGGTTTTCTGAGCCAAACTATCAATTAAAATCTAATAAAACATTTTTTTTATCCTGAAATTTATTTTAGTCAGTATCCGTCGGATCTTTCAGCCACTTGAGAACACGGTGAAGGGACCAATCGGGTAAATAGAGCCCCCTGGACATGTTTGCACAACAAAATCTGTGGCTGATGAAATATTCTGTGCTGATGTTTCTGAAACGAGAGACCGGAAACGTGCAGTGGAAACGAGACCTTTTACTGTTCTTCCGCCAACATCAGCATCAATTACAGCGCTGTGTGAGAAAAGTTGTAAGAAATACCGCTGGGAATGTAAATTAAAAAAATAGAATTAAAAAAAAAAAAGAAATACCGCTGGTTTCGCAAGTCAGCAGATTTTTTTTTTAATTGTGGCAGATCAGACCCCAAAACTTTATAGCCTTCAGCAACAAATGGCTCCCAGACATTAAACTGACCCCCGATAAAACAACCCTGAGGTTATGAGAAGGCTACTCTGCCAATTTCATTTCTCTGTGGAATCCACTGACATCTGGTTCAGCTGCGGAAGCTGGAAAACTTCTTTAAAATTCTCTTGATAGTAAAAATGGACATGTGGAAAACATTCTAATCTGTTAATCTTTGGTGCTCCTGAACAAGGGACATTTGGCTTTAAACTTCATGATGATAAATATGAAACTTCCAGATCTAGTTGTAAATAACTTAATGGCATTTGAATACAGAATAGCATTTTATTTCCCAATGGTACCAACATACGAATACGCACCTGCATTGATGAAAGGGCCGGAGCAGCCCTCTGCGCTCTTTGTTTACACGTAGGTTTTATAATTTCTTCACTTTTGCATTGTTCCACTTGGCCAGGTAAAATCAGCAAACAGTGGCAAATAACTGCTTCTTCCTCATCCTGTCTCCTCAATCCCCCTTCCGTCCCTCCCTCTGCCTGCCCTCCATGCTGGATCAAGAGCCTCCTGCGTTCTTCTTCATTGAATTACATATTTCAGATAATCAAGAAATCAAATAACAGAAGAAGCAGTTATATATCTTATAATGCTGATAAATGACCATTAGGATCACTGCATCGATACATTAGGATGTGATTATGCTAAACTGCAAGAACTTGTATTTCTCACTCTGTCTCTAAACAAATAGCTGTCTTTCTAGAAGCTATTTATATCTTGTAGTCCCTATAAGATGCATAAAACTACACCACAGGGAAACAGATCATGGTACAAGCTCCTTGTTTGTGCTGGTTAGTTTTGGTCAAATTGACACAAGCTAAAATCATCTGGGAAGACAGAGCATCAGTTAAAATATTGCTTTCATTAAATTGGCCTGAAGGCATGTCTTCAAGGGTATTTTCTTGATTAATTAATGATGTGGGAGAACTCAGACCACTGTGGTTGGTGCCATCTCTGGATAGTTCAAGGAAGCAAAGTGAGTCGGGCAGTAGGCAGCCTCCTGGATGGCCTCTGCTTTGGTTCCTGCCTTGAGAACCTGCCCTGGCTTCCCTCAGTGCTGATGGAGTTCGACCTGGAAGTTAGAAGAGGAAACAAACCCTTTCCTCCCCAGGTTGGTCCTGGGCACTGCAACAGGAAACTGGTTAGGTGAGCATCTCATTGTTGCCTGTCTTCAGAGCTGAGTCAGCACTCAGGTTCCCCCCCCCCCCAGGGGGTAACTTTCCTTTCAAGTTTCCTTGTTCTTATTGTTCCTGGCTATTTTTCTTCAGAAAAGGGGGTTAGAGAAGCAATACTGACAATGAATGTAGGCCCATATAGAGTTACTCATCATATACATACTATCCAAGGGCCTTTCCCCCCACCCCCAATCCCACAAATCATTTGTGGTGTCTAGATAAAACAAATCAATCCATAGAGAAATACACTTATAAATAAATAAGTTAAAGCAAATAAAGCATATCTATTATTTCTGACAAACTAGATATTTTCCCCTTCTGCTACTGTCTCTGGGTTTTAGTCTCTGAAAGGCAACATGTGACATGATAGCTAAATGCGGGGTTTCTAATATATGAGCATTTAAGACAAACATTTTACTCCATTATTTTGGACAAACGATCAAAGTTGCCTGTTCCCTGTTTGTCCTCATCTGTAAATCTGAAATATTAATAGCATCTGGGATTGTTGGCCTTTCTTGCCACTGGCTCCATTCTTCAGCTCCCAGTTGTTGCCTTCATAACTGAAATTAATAATATCACTCAAGAACATCATTTGCTTTTTTAGTGAAAGTCTGACTCCTGATGTCAGTACTGAATCTAAAGGATAAAGTTGCATTTTATTTTATTTATTTTAGATTTTAGTGCATGAGAACTGTACTTATGTTTTTTTGTCCCTTCCTCTCCTCCACTAACTGCTCCCATATTCCAACCACTCCTCAATTTCATGGACTCGTATTGTTTGCTATTGTTAAATATAATATGCTTGTAAATTTATACGTATACCTCTCTGTAGTGCAGCTTGTATGTCCACATGTTTAGGGATGTCCGCTTGGCATTGCAACAACCTATCAGAGAGCTCATCCCTCGGTGTCACACCACTTTTTGGAAAGAAACAAGTGCTTTAACTTAAGGAAAAACTCATTGACACACAGGCATGGATTCCAAGCAAGAAAATCAAGAGCACTGTGAGAGATTCTATAAGGAATTTTGCATTGGTGAAACATATAATTTAGGACAATAGCAAATTACAGAATAAACATACATAGCATGAGGAAATGAGAAACAGTGAGGTTACATGTTCTGGTGCCAAATCCTAACTTGTGTCAGTGTTAACTGATAGTGATCTTGAGCTTCATCTTTCAGGTGTCTAAGAACCACAAAGGTAGGCAGGAAGTATATGATTGCACGTTAGACTTCATATTGTAGAAAACCTCTTCTAACACATCTATACAAGATATATTTACACAGCATAGAACAAAACAAATGATATTGAAGACTTTAGCATATCAAGAACATATTACAATAACATAGGGGACAGTGTGTTTTAATATGGTAGTAATAAGATCTCATTGAGTGATTAAATATGAAAGCCAGAAAGAGGACAGAAACAGGCGGAGTCTCATGCCTTCAGCATGAGCGCCTGACTGGACAGTGATCAAGGGTTGTCACATGTATCCAGTTGTAAACTGCTACAACAGAAACACAGTTCTTTACTACCATGCCAGAGGGAATGGAAATTTAAATGGCCAAACAAAGTTGTTGTGGCAGATTGTCAACTCAGCTCAAAGAACTGGGCCCCAGCGTCTCTGGCACTTGCTGTCTCACTCATTCCCCTCAGCTGAGACTATTTTATGTTTTTTTTTCTCACTTGTCAAGCTTCCCCTAGAACTAATTTCCTCCATGCACATCTGGTTGTAATGTTCTAGAGTAGTCAAAATAATAAAATGTGCAAGGCATAATCATGGTCAGATATCTACCTCACTCATATGGATTGACCGAGTAGGACTTGGGACCTCAGAGAGGCAAGGTCTCAAAAATATCATAAAGGGTTTTCTCTCATCATTGGCAGTAGCAGCCGTGCACACAACAGAGGCCACCTGCCATGATTTTGAGACCAGACAGACCTTGTATCAGACGACACAACATGTGAACATAAATGGATATGTACGTAAAAGAATGTGTGGAATAGTTTTAAGAAGAGATATTAAAACTGTTGCAAGTAGAATCTAAAGTAAGATTTATATGAAAGAGAATGAGAGAGAAGATGATATCTAATGTTGGGATAATCAGAATGAACAGATCATAGGAGAAAATGTTTCTGTAGAAACACAGAAAGGTATTTAAAATTTAATACCCACTCAAGATTAAATATTGTTTAAACTAAAACTAATTCAGGACTACTTAGTATTAATGAACATTTATACTTAATAAGTTTAGAAATGTCATTAGTTACAGAAATCATAAATAATGGTAAAGTTCTAACATTATAGAAAATTAAAAAAATGTAATGAAAAGAAAAGGAAGCAATAAAGCCCAATTAGGAATCAAAATTATCATTCTAGTATTATTTTTTCTCTCATAAGTTTTTACATATAAAATCCACTTTGATCATATTTAGGTCCCATTATCTTTCCATTTTCTTTCTGGCCCCACTAAACATCTTCTTCCCAAAAGCTAACCCTTCTCCTTTCATTTCTCTTTCTTGTAACATATTGTGTTAAGGACTGCTTGCATGGTGTTAGTGAAAGATTCTTTACATAAGCAAGAGCAACATATCAGTGGCCATACCCTTGAAGAACATGACTATATACAAGTATAGCTTCTCATAAGAACTAGCGCTTTGTGGGCCCCTCTTAATTCATGATGGAGTATTGGCATGTCCAGTCTTGGCTAGGTCTTGGGAAAGTAACAACAAATCCTGTGAGTTTCTGAGTGCTACAGCCATTTCTAGAAGATAGTCCTTTTTAATCACACTCCTTTTTAATCTTTAGACACTTGCATTATTTTCACACCCTTTTCTGTGGTGTTTCCTGAGCCTCAGAGGAGGTGTTATACATGCCCTGTTTAGGACTAAGCACTCATGAGTAATTTATCTTTATTACTTTAATGATAATTGAGTCTCTGATATCATAGTCAACCAGTGTAGAAAGAAGGTTCTCTGACCAAACCTGAGGGCAGCACACTCCTCTATGTGTAGAAGCAAATTTTGCAAGTAGTTTCATAATATATCCTTTCCATAAAACACAAGCGTTAGGATCTCCTCTCTCATTAATCCTTGCTAGTTTCCTTGCCTCTGTGGGTGTTCTAGTTGAAACACACATATCTCGAGGTTCAAAGTTGACATCCATGTATGACAGAAAATGTGATACTTGTCTTTCTGGGTCTGAGCCTTCTCCACATGATTGCTTACAGTCCTATTCACTTACCCCTGGATTTTATAATTTCATCTTTTCTTAAGAATTCAATAATATATCATTGTGTCAATAGACAACATTTCCACTGCCCATCCATCAGCTGATAAAAATTTAGACTGTTTCCATTTCCTGGTTATTGTAATGAATAATAAAGAACATGTGTCTCTGTGGTGAGGTCTAAATCTTTTGGGTATAAGTCCCAAAGGGTTATAGATTGATTGTGTGGTAAATATATTTCCAGATTTTTCCCCACTGATTTTCATATGTTTTAAGGAAGTTCAGATAAAATACAGTGATATAAAAAGTGGAAAGAAAATAGGAAGAAGGATTAAATGAGTTGAGAATGGGAAGATAGAGCTGAGGAGGAAATGAGGAGAGAGATTAATACTATAGGCCTTGAAATAGCCTTAAGGAAACCTATTACTGTAGAAGCTTCCTAAATGTGTGCACACACTAAATGTGCACACATACATATATAATACAGTTTAAATGGCATTGCCTACAATGGAGTACAATATGCCTATACTAGACACCATGCACTAGCAAAACTAACAAGAAAATAAACAATCCTGATGCCAGGATTATTTCTTTTTGAGTTGTTGGCCAGTGGCATTCCATAGCCTTCCCCAATTTACAGCCTTTTGTCATTGCTCTTGGATATCCTGTGGAACATGATGTTAAGACCTCACCATTGAAGATACCACATACTCGAATCACAGAACTTGTATAAATCAATTCGGACTTTCCTGGAAGCTTCTTTCCTCCTGATTTGCTCTCCTTGTGCTGGAAGCCGTTTGCTTGCTCCCAGATGATCACATAATCACCAGTTTAGATATGAATCCTGCAAGCTATAATAGCATCTGACTTGAGAAGAGAGGCCCATTGTTGTAATAGTGACACTGTGATGGAAACAACCAACCACTTTTAATTGTATCTAAGACCCACTCAATGAGATGGAAACCATACATGGCACCATTAATGGAGCGAATAGCTTGTAGCTACCTACCTCTCCCTAGAGGCAAGCATACTACTATTATTTTGGTAGTAGAAATAGTATTGAAATGACTTTAAATGATACATTACTGCACCTAAAGATTCATGTATCTCACAACCCTCAACAGACACACATCTGACCATTAACACAGAGACAAACAGCTGGCCAACCTGAACAGAATAAGTGGAGTGCTCAGCTTTAAATGGGACTTCTGGATCACACACCTCCTCCATTTCTCAGAGATCTTTGCAGAGGAGAGTGCAGAAAGATTTTAATAGCCAGAGGTAGTGGATGGCTTCAAGGAAACAGTGTTTTCCCGATACACCAAGGCAACTGAGATCCCATGATTTCCATGACATTTTTGTAGTGGTACACTTACCTGGCCACACTAGTCATTATTGTAGCTTTCAGGGTTTATAGCCAGGTATAATGATGAGTATTTTTCTTCATTGGCATCTTGCATAGCACCTTTCAGTACTATGAAAGTTAGCCAGTAGGGATTAAGCTTCTAGGTTCATACCAGCATGATTTCATCATGTTCTATGAATCAAACCTGTGGTGTCTTCAGAGATAGGATGTTTCTTTCAAGGGTTAGATGATAATTAAGAGCAATGTGAATAATCTATTATGTCTGTGGGTCTATGGGAAATGTTGACCAATGACTCTAAAAGAAGAAACCCATTCATTCCTGACACTTGAATTTTTATTTATTAGCCTCTGGTGTTTAGTAGAGATGCTATTGCCATATTATATGAAAACTGTATTTAACATTATATATTATGTGTTTGCATATGTGTCTATGTGTATGTATCATTTATACATGATTATTTCTTCAGTTTATTTCAATCTAAATAATTAAATGAAATGCCTCTATTTAAAATATAAATTATTTCTGTACAGATATTTCTTATACTTTTGTAATAGAAATGTTTAAGTTACTATGTTATAATTTTATTTACTTAGGTTCCTTGAAGAAAGATTTTAATTTTATATAGAATACCAAAACAAGCTAATTTTCTATAAGTTTCTTTGAAAGAGTAAAATGGAGAGAGGAAAATTTACTATGGTCTTATTTTGACAATATACCAAGTACTATACCAATTTCAGTGCATTTCAAAGTTAGCAACACCCTTCCCATACAGTACTTGCTTGTAGCTGGTTTTCCTCTGCCCATACCCCAGAACTCTGCCAATCTATTCCCATCCAGTCCCGATGGTTGATCTGTTAAGTATTTGGTGTCCAATGTGTTGTTTTATTTGGACAATTGAAATGTAATTTACCTTTATTGTTTTATTATTTTTTATTTATTTTAAAATTTTTATTTATTTCTTTTTTAAAAAAAATTGGTTATTTTGTTTACTTACATTTCAAATATTATCCCCCTTCCCAGTTTCCTCTCTGAAAAACCCCATCAAAGCCCCCATCCCCCTGCCTCCACAAGGGTGCTCCCCCACCCACCCGCCCACTCCTGCCCCACCACCCTAACATCCCCGTATGCTGGGGCATCAAGCCTTCACAGGACCAAGGGCCTTCCCTCCCCTTGATACCAGACAAGGCCATCCTCTGCTATATATGCAGCTGGAGCCATGGGCCCTCCATGTGTACTTTTCGGTCAGTGGTTTAGTCCCAGGGAGCTCTGGGGGTCTGGTTGGTTGACATTGTTGTCCTTCCTATGGGTTGCAAACCCTCAGCTCCTTCAGTCCTTCCCCTAAGTCCTCCATTGAGGTCCCTATGAAGCCATAGCGCTCTGATAACAAAACCACACAAATACCCAACAAAGAAAGAAAACTTCAGACCAAATTCCTTTATGAATTTGATGCAAAAATACTCAATAAAATTCTTGCAAACTGAATCCAAGAACACATCAAAACGGTGGTTTAATATACGGAAATTGATCACTGTAATTCACTATATAAACAAACTCAAAGAAAAAAAAAACCATGATCATCTCACTAGATGCCAAAAAAGCATTTGACAAAATTCAACACCCCTTCATGTTAAAAGTCTTGGAAAGATCAGGAATTCGAGGCCCATACCTAAGCATAGTAAAAGCAATATACAGCAAACCAGTAGCCAACATCAAACTAAATGGAGAGAAACTTGAAGCAATCCCACTAAAATCAGAGACTAGGCAAGGCTGTCCACTCTCTCCCTATCTACGCAATATAGTACTCGAAGTTCTAGCCAGATCAACTAGACAAAAAGAGGTCAAGGGGATACAAATTGGAAAGGAAGAAGTCAAAATATCACTATTTGCAGATATGATAGTATACTTAAGTGACCCCAAAAATTCCACCAGAGAACTCCTTCAGCTGATAAACAGCTTCAATAAAGTGGCTGGATATGAAAGATTAATATTTTTAAACTTTAAAGCACAGTACATTTCTTACTGTTGGAAATGTCAAAAAGCTGTTGAATGTATCTCACATGTTTTTTATTTTGAATGAAAAACTCTCTTCAAAATACTTTACTGTTTAAAAAAAAAGTATAGAAGACTAAAAACTCAGAGTGGGTCATTATTCTTTAGGGTATGTACACTTCTTGTCTACAAATTATGTTGTATATACTTTTTTCACATAGGGTATAAGAGACAAGTGAGCTTTTGGTTCCAAATTCTGTAGTAATATTATGCAAGGAAAAGCCTAATAAAGCACAGTGTAGTGTTCCTTTATGAGCTGACATCATACTGTGTATTTTACGTGTTTCATAGAAATTTTCTAACTGTACATAGCTACATGCTTCAATCATGTTAATATTATGATGATAAAGAAATACTGTTGACATTAAAACTTGGCATCACAGTAAATGAGAGAAATTGCTAGTTTAAACAGCACCAACCCCAAGAATGTTAAGATACAGGTAATAGCAAAATCACAAGTAATGGCATAATGCTGCCATTTGGATAATGGTTAACACTGAAGTGAATTCAACATGCCTCATTCAGACAAGTGTTCTTTCGTGGGTAAGAGAGGTATCTCCATTTTTTCATTCCTATGAAGAATGTATAATGTTTTCTGCCAGGTTCTTTAAAGATCCCATGCTAACAAACATTTAGAACTTGGGTTTGGAAGAACTTTTTTTCTTGAGAAATATGGAGTCCTACATCTCAATAAACAATGCCCTTGTCTTGAAATATATTTTAATTATTCAAAAATTCTCTGGTAGAGGATAATCTACCAGGAGCCTAAAAAGTTTACTTTGATCAATTAACATTTATATGTCATGTCTACTATGGATAAGACTATATAAGATGTAAGGGAGAGAGGTGATGGGAGATGGAGATCAGGGAGTCGAGAAACATTGAAAACAAGTTGCATGTGAAAACTGTCCCTGTGAAAACTCATATTTTGCATGATTATTTAACAAAATCAAAGGAGATAATCCTTTGACATCTAAACATGTTTAGCAGAACTCACTTTTGTATGTTAAATATGCAAAAATTCTCAATAAAATACATGCAAACATAATGCAGAAATAAATAAAAATGATCCCCCTACAACAACCAGAGAGGGATGATCATACACAATTGATAAATTAAATAAATCATAGAGTAGACTTGACGATTAAAATCTTATGACCATTCCCACTGATGCAGATAAAGACTTAAATTAAAAAAAAATCTTCATGATAAACATTTTAGATAATATAGGAAATTGAGGGAGGATACTGCAAAAATAAAGCTATATTTGACAAACCCACAGGCAATATCATCCTGGATGACTAAAAACTCAAAGCAATGCCTTAAAGTCAGGAAGGAGTCAGGACTGGATACTATTCCTACTGCTTTTCAATACAGTGCTTGAAGGACTGGCTAGAGCAAAAAGAAAAGGAAGGGAAATCAAGGGCATAAAAATAGGGAAAGAAACAGAGTCATCCTATTTGCAGGGGCGAAAGGGGAAATGATTTGGAATGTAAATTAAAAAAAAAAATAAAATAAATAATAATAAAAAAGAAGCCCAATATTGCCACCTGAAAACTCTAAATAATCGACACTTTTATAAAAGTTTCATGGTATCCAAACAGTAACTTACAGAAATCAGTAGTCATTCTGTATACCAAAGGTATACATGCTGAGAAAGACATCATAGAAAAACTCCCATTCACAATATCCTAAAAGAAAACACCTAGGGATAAACCTAAACAAGGAGGGCAAGACATCTACAATGATAACACTGAGTCTTTGAAGAAATTGAGGGAGATACTTAAAGAAGAAAAACCCTCCATGCTCATAGACTGATAGAATTAACATTGTAAAGGTTGTATGGTAAACAATTTACAGATCAGTGAAATCCTATACAAAATCCCAAGACAGTTGTGCAGAAAGAGAAAAATATCTTAAATTGTGTATTTTTATGAATTTCATATGAAGTATTACCCTATGCAAAAACCTGAACCAAGAGAACAAAGCTGGAGGCATAATCATATCAGATTTCAAGCTATATTACAGACCAATGGTAACAAAATAGATTGGTCTTGACAAGGCAGAAAGGCACATATAGATCAATAAATCAAAATAGAACACCCAGATAGGAGTCTATGCAATGAAATACATTTCATTTTTGATAAAGTGTCAAAAGACATGGTGGAGGAAAGGCAGCATCTTCAAGAAGTGGAACCTGGAAAATTGGACATGCACATGTAGGAGAAGGAAATTAGATCCACATCTATGTCTATCACCTCGTACATGCACAATCAATAAACTCCACATGAATCAGAGGTCTCAGTATGAAACCTAAAACTCTAAAACTCTACAGGATACAGGTTCTGAAAGGGACTTTTTGAATAGAGCTCCACTTACTCAGGAATTAAGGCCAACAATTGACAAATAAAGTGAAACTCATAAAACTAAAAAGTTTCTGTCCAGCAAAGGAAACAACCTATTGATTGAAGAGGAAGTCTGTAGAGTGGGAGAAAATCTTTGTTAGTTGTGCATCTGTCATAGGATTAGTGTCTAGAGTATAAAAGAACTAAACAAACAAACAAACAAAAACAAACTCCAAAGCACCAAGAAAACAACTGCCCCCCCCCCAATAAAAAAGACTCTAAATACGTCTTGAAATCTGGACCAGTAATCTTTCCAGCTTTGTTCCGTTTGCTTGGGATTGTTTGGGTACCCAGGGATTTTGTGATTCCATAGAGCAACTTTTCTGCCAAAATTTTTAAAGTGGAACAAAATACTGAACCCAAACAGGACTTTTGTGTAAAAGAATTCCTGAACAATAGCCATGGGAAATACTTGTCAAAGGAAATGTGTGTGCTTTTTTGTTGGGTGTTTACTTAAGTTCACTTGGTTTTATATTCTGAAAATTATTGATAACTGTTTAAGGACCACTTTCAAAAGCTTCCATCCCCCACAGTGTAAAGTGGTGGTGATCACTGTCCTGACCTTAATTTGCAATGCAAGCTGTTCCTATGAAAAGGAATCTGGAACAGATACCCATTGTAGTTATTTCTTAAAACAAAGCAAACCAAACCAAACCATACACAATGATTTAAATTTAGGTCAAATTTTCACTTGCTCATAAACAATCATGTGTTATCTATGTAATGAATAGCTAAGTTGATGGATTTATTTTCTAACAAATAAAGAAAGTTAAAATCAGCTGGGAATCAGCTGGGCATGGTGGCATATACAAAGGTACAAATCCTAACACTAGTAGTAGGCAGACAGAGGCAGGAAGAGTTTGAGGTCAGACTGAGCTACGTAGAAAAACCCTGTCCCAGCAATTCAAAACAAACAAAAACAAATCAATGGGAATCATTGATGATCCTCAAGAGGAAAGAACAATTTTTATTAAAAGCTGCAAGTGTCACAAATCAAATGAATAAATAAGATTAAATACACATGGTGCTATCTCAATATTGTTTTTACATAGTGGGTGGCAGATATGAGCAGGGAAATCCTCAAAAGAAGAAATAAAAATGACTAAGAAATATCTAAAAGGGTGTAGCAATTACATGGCTCTGAAATTTCATCTCACCCCAGTCAGAATGGCTAAGATCATAAAAACTACTGACAACAAGATCTGGTGATGATGTGGGGAAAGGGGAGCCCTCATCCACTTTTCGTGGAGTAACAAACCATTGCAACCACTCTGAAAACCAGAATTCTCAAAAAGGTAAAAGTACGCATACTATATGACCCACTACTTGGCATCTGCCCAGAAGACTCTATGTTCTATTCCACCACAGATACTTGCTCAGCCATGGTTTCTGCCACTCTCTTCACAGCAACAAGGAAATGTAAATGACCTAGGTGTGAATGGATATTGAAAATGTGAGATAGACAGATACAATTTTATATGTGTACATATATAATAGAATCCTATTTAGTTGCACAAATATGAAACAATGAACCTTGCAGGTAAATGGAAAGAGCTAGAAAATGTTACCCTGCTTTAGGCAACCGAGACCTGGGAAGCAAACACATGTGTGCTCACCTCTATTTGAATATTCAAGGTCCAGACCCCTTTATCTGAGTATATAACCTGAAGTTACCATGGGAATCAAGAAAGTAGAAAGGGACTGTGAGGGAAGGCAAGACTGTGTTTTAGAAAGAGTTCATAGGATGCAGGTATTATAAAGGGCAGAAATGATGTGGCTTAACTAGAGAAGTGGGTGACAATACAAAGGGAGAATGAGAAAGGAGAGAAAATGCTAAGGGTCTTTGAAAAGCTATAGAGAAATGTTATTTTATAAGCTTGTTTAAATTACATATTATTTATATATGTGTATATATTTATAATTTTAGTGGAGTTTCGCCACACAGAGTGAAAATGCTTATCACAAGAGCTATAGATTTTATAACAAATGCTCCAGTGGCAAAAGGGCAACATTCCTGCAAGTTTTGGTTCAGTTAGATCAAGAGACCCCCACAAACAATATAGGCTATTGCTATCTTTGGTTGACAATCAGAATTTGGAGAGCAGACCTGATTACTAAAGATACCACACAGGATTGGAGAAGTCAACCTGGTACTAACCTGGAAGCCTCTTCCCTGAGGACTAGTTTTTATATCCAAAGGTGTTATGCAAGCTGCCAGGAGAAAAGTAATCAATAGTTCTACTCAGCTACATACTGGTGGAATACAATAGTGACCAGCACTAACAAGATACTCAGTGGTGCTGTAGTGATACTTATGCCTTGAGGGTTACCAACAACAGTCTAATTGGAATAAAGGCCTATTCAACAAGAGGGAAATCATGGTTGGTACTGTAAACTATGTACATGGGTGTAACTACCCATGGCTGGAGGTGTCATAGAGTCTAGAGTAGAAACAACTACTACTGCCTTTCCAATATATACGTATACATATACGTATATGTACACATACACACACATACACATATACATTTTTTAACACTTGTCCTTACATCATGGATATATGTGGTTTTCATCCTTTATCAGAGAAGCTTCTTTTTGCAGCTGACAGATGTTATAGTATAGGTCCACAACCAGTCAAAATTCAGAGAATAAGTGACTGTAGTATACAGCCCCGATTAGAAGATCCATAACACAATCTATACACCTAAGGCTCAGGTAATGTAAAATAAGTAGGAGTGGAATGATTGTAAAAGCCACAGGACCAGTATTTCTGGGGCAACATAGTATCTTCTAGACATGACAGGAATGCTGCATCCATGAAAAATCAATTACCTGGCACTAAACAAGGCTCGTATAATGACCATACCAGTAAACTTTCCAATAGAGATGGGAGAATTTCACAATTTCTTAGAACTATGTATAGAGCTACCGTCAATTATTGGATGCAGAGAGAGGAAAATTTAGGTTTATTTCCAGGGCAAAGAACCCTGATGGTTTTCCAATTCTAAGTAGTCAGTCCTACACCCTTGTACATATGTATATACAACTCTAAATGTACTCAGTATGTTATACATTCACACAAATTCTATATACATATACATAACATTAACAATCATAAAAGAAGAAGGGAAGGTGGGAAGGGAAACATCAGAGGGGCAGAAAATAAGGTGGAAATCATGTAAATATAATCAGTTCATTTCTGATATTCTTAAAAACCCCACAATTTTTACAAAGGATAAAAAATTCTAAAATATATAGAATGTGGAAAATAAACATAAATATTACCTTGTTGGTCAGTGTCTTCTGTTGAGTTTTGATTTCATTGCAATTTCTCTGGTGAATGTGTCTTACTGATTCAGTATAGTGTGACCTATCAAAGAGAAAACTCCTTTGTGATGTGAAATGAAGCTTGATTCACAATGATATTGACATATTCTTATCAATGAAAGACTTGTGATCTGGGGCTCTACACTGATGCACAAATGATACTAACTTCATTAAGAAATCATTTCCATGAGATTCAGTTCTGTTGTGTGTCTGGGCTTGTTTTATAGTAGTCAATCCCTGTGGCCTCTTGATTTCAGGCACAGCTGTTTTCTTATTACACTCTAAGAATGCCAAACATTTTCCCCTTCAAGACACATGTTCTGACTTTGCTCATTTTACTTGTGATACTGTTACTTATATTGGTTACTTTCTGATTTTATCCAGAGTTCAACTCAAATACCTCTTAAAAAATGACCCTTGACAAATCTCCGTTAGCAACTCATCTTTGTCAAACATTTTCCAGTATCATTGTATCATCTTGATGCTTAGCTGTTGTATCTTTTTATGTCAACTTGACAGAAACATAGACATATCTGAGAAGAGGGATGTTTACCTGAGAAAAGGCCTCCATCAGACTGGCCTGTAGGCAAGTCTGTGTGGTATTTTCTTGATTAATGATTAATGTGGGAGGGCTGAGCCCATTGTGAGCAGTGCCATTCCTTACCCCTGGATGGTATAAGCAAGCAGGCTGAGGAAGCCATGTGATGCAAGCCAGTAAGCAGCATTTCTGCATGGCTTCTGTTTCAGTTTCTACCTCCAGTGCTTACCTTGAATCCCCTCAGTGATGGATTATGACTGTGAGACAGTGTAAGAAACAAACCATTTCTTCATGAACTTACTTTTGGTCATGGTGTTTTATGACAGCAATAGAAACCCTAACTAAGACAACTACTCAAAGTGTTTTCTCCCTCACTATAATATTAGCTATATGACAGAACAGATTGTGTTTTATAATTGGTACCAATGCACATGCAGTAGGAACTCTAAATATCTGTATTTGTATTGTAGAAATAATATTCACCGTTATTAATTACTAAGTACTTTTTTAATCTTTAAAAGTAAGAGTCATTGAGATACCTGAGACATTAACTCTAATTTTTTCCTGGTGTTTAACTTTATATTGAATATTTGTATATGTATGTTATATATATATTCAAATATATAGCAAATATGTATTGTTTAGATTGCTCAGACATGTATCTCCCTTATATAAAGCTCTTCCTTTCTACTTTCTACTTTTACCTGCGCCTTTGTGAGAGTCTGCATATTGTACAATCTTCCCCTATTCCTCTTGTAATTCCCAGCTAAAAAGGCAGGCATGGATCAACACACTCAGGCCTTCCATATTAGTGCGTTGGCTTCAGTAACTGGCATGTGGAGTACAAGATGGGCCTACAAAAGAGTGGTTTTTAAGGAGTTCTCTGTTGAGAGCACAAGAGATAGAGCACTTTTGTTATATAAAACTCTCTGACTTTTGTATGGGAAACATTGAAGAATCAATCAAATGTAGACAAAAGAGATGGCTAGAAGAAGACACAGACCAGGTTCCTGCCTTGAGTTTATGCCTTGGCATACTCAGTGGACTGTGACAGAGACTATTCAATCAAATAAACCATTTCTTCTCATGTTGGTCATGGTGTTTATCACAGCACTCAAGAAGTAACTAATACATTGAACAAACTAATCTCAGTATTTGCAGCAAATGCTTTCAAAGTTGATGACCTCAATCATTATGGAAGCAATTTCTTCTATGGGTTTAGGTTGCCTTTTTATATTTCAGCAGTGGAGGCATCATTATTTTGAGTACTAACATTTGAGGATGTACTCCACCTCAGTCAGTGCTTCCTGCTTGACTTAGCTTTTGAGCTACAAACCACAGGGGGTTTGTTAGTGACAGTCCCAGTCCATTCATTCGCATACTATTTTAACCCACAAGTTTATTTCCATTTTATTCCTAACAAATTGATTTTTTGACAAAAAATTTCATTTTAAATACTCACCGCCAATGATTCGACGATACCTTGCACTATTCAGCTATCATTTCTACTCACACATGCCTCATTCTTTAACCACAGTCACTGTTACTCTCTTGCTAGTGAGACTAAAACAACGCTATTGGTGATGCAATGTCTGGTCAACCATCAATTGTCTTATTTCATAGAGGGTAAACCTCATACCCTTTGGAAAGACTTGAAGGGCGCCTTGTGATTAAGCACTGTACTTTATTCTCTGTGGAACCGTCCAGCAATAATCTAATTAAAGTCTTTCTAGTGAAGTAATTTCTATTCATCATCTATGTCTTTAATTCATCCATTCCCAATCTGTAGGATACTCTTTTCCTTAGCTGAACTTACCCGCTAAATACCCTTTAAGGCCTAACTAGAGGCAGACTTTACCAGCCTTATTCTCGTGGCCCCTTTCTGCTCTATCCAACCCATCTTACTATTGTTTCTCAAAGCCTTTGTTTATAGTTCTCCTAAACTTACACATTCTGCTGTGTATTGTGCTTGTGTGTTTTTGAGACATGTCTTTTCACTTGGAACATTGATTTGGTGATGTGTCAGAGACTACACTTTGTAACAGTAGTCAACTCATGCTTCTCTAAATAGAAGCAGTACATTAAGAAGACCCCCTAATAGGTTCTGGAAGCCTCTTGAAGGAGGTCCACAAGACAAGAGCAGAGACTGGGAAGTTGTCTTCCCAATCAGTCCTGAACATCAGTGCTACATCTTATCAAATATTGTTTATATGAATATAAATTTCATGATATTATTAAACATCATGTGTCTGAATTTCCTCAATTATACAAGTTGGATAACAAATAGTAGCAACTCTCCTAAGGGTATTGAGTAGTCAAAAGCTGCTAACACAGCTTTAGTTAGATACAATTTTATAGATATAAGAGTGTGGCTGCTTCTGAGACTGATGAGCTCAAGGCTCACTCCTGGTTCAGCCCTGCTTTCTGCCCTGTTTGCTAAGGACTGACGTTCTCTGCTTGCCATTGCTCACAAAACTGTGCTTGACTGCAGTCCCTATGTGAGAGGTCTAGAAAATATTTCTTTTGCCCTGTTTCAGATCTGAGCTGGAGATATGACTGCCCCAACTGAAGAGTCATCAACTTCAGTCCATATTACACACACACACACACACACACACACACACACACACACCACTTACTTACGGGCAGTTTCCAAAACTCCATTTTGATGAGAATGTATATTTAAGAAAATATGGTTCATGCCCATGGGGAAAAACAGGTATTGAATATGTAAAACAAAATGAATTATTTTTTCCATGCTCAAATGCATAGTGATATAGTGCTGCATCGTGGATTGAATCAGCCCCAGTTGTTTCATGTGCAGACATGCTTACACCAGGGAGTTTGTATGTATTGTGGTTCTGTACTTACTTTCTAGGTATTATGCCATATTGTGCAGGTATAAGAGAGTGAGTGATGCTCAAGCTAATCTGTAGCCTGCTGCCTTGACTTCTTCCAGACAGCTGTTCTGCACAGTCTCATAAGCCCGCTCTTGTTTGTCAATACGGGTAGCACTATTTACCCTCTATCCAAAACACAGGATTTCCAGCTCTTTTCTCCTTTAATCAATTCCCATCTTTGTTGTTCAGTCTTTTGCCTGTGTTTATTGGCAATCGGTTGTAGCTTCAGTGTTAGGGGGCCTCACATCAGCATCTGTTTCAGAATTGGAAGTTATTTACCTCTTACTAGAAACAGGCCAGAAACAAGGCCTGTTCTGAATCAGCCCCTAGCCAAAACTGTTGTGATCTCTGCAGCCTCACAGAGCAGCAGCTCAGTTCGCTTAAAGTCTGTTAATCAACTGAGCAATTGCACTGGGTGGGGAGGAGGGGAGGGCAGAAGGGAGGGTGGGAGGGAGCTATCACCTGATTGTAAAACTGTGATAAATTTTAGATCATTATAAAAGCATGCCATGGTCTTTACTCCTGTAGGAGCTATTTACACAGCTACATAACTGTCTACTTTTCTTTCTACCCATTCCACTCCCCAGCTTTGTACAAACTTGATGGAGTATTGAGAGTATTGTTAAGGAAGGCTGAGGTTAATGCTAGTGTCAGAGAGCCAGAATGAGATGGTCAAATCTTTTCTGGACTCTGAAATGTGAACTCAAGTGCTATGTTTTTGAAAAGTTTGGTCACTTATTTTTTTAAGAGATCCAGCACCCTTGTTGCTTTATACTCTGTACTTGTATCTGTCTTCCCCACAGTCTCCAAAGAATAATTTTCTCTATTAATTACCTGCTCATCTTCGTGCCTGTTCCATGGTCACTAGTCATATGAACTCTGTTGTGTTTTTTTTTAATGTAGGGCACTATTCTTTAAACTTGACATGACCCATGGCTTTTAGCTTAAATGCCTTCCATGGTCTGTCTTTCTGCCATTCAGAGATGTCACTGGCAGCTTCTTCCACAAATAGAATTAACATTATGGGATGATCTATGCAAAAGTGAAAAGTAGGGTAATGGACACACAAAGAAATTAAAGGCAAATATTCATGAGGGCTTTTCATAGTTACAATTAGACAGTAATTGTAATTAAAGAAGGGCATTATAGCAAGAGGCGATCACAAAATAACTTAGAAGTCAAAATATTGAGTTACCATTCTAGACAAAACATAATCATAAAAATAGTCAATTAACAAAAGAGCAGCCATAAAAAAGGAAGACACAAAGAATGTAGGACATGGAAAGAAATGGGCCAAAAGGCAGACTGTAGCGAGGAGCTTAGTAGTTGGATTAGTTGGATATCCTTATATCATACTACAGATCAAGCTGGATAATGGCTCAACAATGTTTTGCTTTACCTACTTTTATATTGCTTGTATATTTCTGTGCTTAAATGATCATTCAGGTGTCTTCTTGCTCTTGACTTTCCCTTTCTGAAGGCATCAATATTATCCGCATTTGATTTGAAAGGAAAAAGCGACATGGTTTCTGAAAACACTTGTTTGGGAAATGGCACATATCGAGTTGCTCATATGCTGTTGCTTATGCACAGCCTCACACGTTTAAGCACAGTTTAAGTGCTGCTGTGTGGCTGGGTCCTGAAAGGGGAGGAAACAGGGTTTTGGTGCAAAGCTACAGTGATTGGGTGTCTAAATGTTTTTATGCATTAACTTTCTTTTTGGGATTTGAAATAATGCATATTTTTTGGTGTTCACAAAGGAAAATCCTGACTTTCTGTCACAGAACACAGAAATCCTGAAGCTAGAACTTCAGACTATTTTTGACTCTTAAATGTACAAGTCAGAAAGTAGAATTTTCTAGCATCTCGGTGTTGACATATGAGATGTGTTTTCATGTCAGGTCTGTCTCTTGCTTCTGAAGTGTTCACTAGCAGCTTGAACCTTAGTTGTCACTTAGGAATTAGTAATGTGGAAGCTCATATATATACATATACATATATATATATATATATATATATATGTATATATATACATATATATATACCTTACATTTATCTATTAACTGAAACCATGCATATTTTAAATTCCTTGTGTTTATGGGACATTGGTCTAATCATTTTATATTAACATACTAGAAACCATGGATGGTGGATGAAGACTGAAGAGATTCATTCAAGGAGAAGAAAAGCAGATAATGCTTCTGCAGTGGGGGAAGAGGAATGTGAAGGGAGTTGGATATGACTAAAGTACATTATGTACACGTCTGAAGTGCTACCATCATGCTCACTGTAGTTTATACTCAATATATATAAATGTAAAAAGAAAATAGGCAACACTAAAAGAGATCCTAGACAGAATTAAATCCAGTAAGTGAGAAGCTGAGTTAGATCAAAATATTTCTGTGGTATTGTACTGTCAGAAGGAAATTATGAAAAAAGAGTAAACATTCATTAATAAAGCCCACTTGCCCTAAGTATATGTGATATATAATTATTATAGAGAAAACAGTTATATATCAGAGTTATTATTTTATTTTCATTACATATTAAAATACATAGTATTATATATTGCTATACAAAAGAATAAAAAAATACATACTTTATGTAATATATATCAATATTAATATTATATAATACTATTATATAATATATAATAATATATTAATAATAATAAATATTAGTTACTATTATTATAGTCTGGAAATGCAAATACATGCTAGAGTATCTTGTTCTTTTATCTTTTATTTCCTTAAAAATCAATTAAAACCACTACATATATTTGAAAGTATTAATTGTGTCATACTAGTCTCTATTAATAAATTATTAACTGATTTCTCCTTGTTGTACACTTAAAACAAGAACTGATTTCTACTCTTACAAGAAATAGTACAAAGAAGGTCCAAGCATGAGCACAACTATGTCAACATTTTCTGAGATTTTCTTGGGCTGTCCTCCTAAAAATACAAGAAGTCGGGTAAATGGGTTTTTCCTAGAATGTCTTGATGATGTTGCTAAGAAGAAGGGAGTCTCCCAAGGAAAGGGGCCTTTCTGACCTGTCAGCGCTCTTTTCTCAACTCACACCTCATCCCAGGGCAATGTTTCAGGTCAGAGAACAGTGGGTGTGGAGGGGTTTGGCGGGGCCTGCCCCTTAGTTCATGGTGAATGTGAGAATGTGAACTGCTCTATCAGGCCCAGTGCATCTATGCCCCCTGAGGTCAGAAAAGGCTATCAAATCCTAGTGGGCAGGAGTTACAGGCAGCTATGAGCCAACCAATATGGGTGCTGGGATCCAAACGCATGTACTCTGGAAGAGGAACGTCACCGCTAAGCCATCTCTCCTTGTCCAGTGAGTATAGTTATGTTATTTTATCCTGTATAAACACTTGGCCCTGTGTAATTTTAATACAAAGTGAATAATTTTCAATATGAGAAATAGTATTTTCAATCTAACATTGTGTAGATTTTAAAAGGATGGTAGATTTTAGAGAACAAAAGAATAGTTTTTTTCAAAAAATTTACATTGCCAACATGTTAAGTGTTCCTTGAGACTTTAATAACTTCAATACCTAAAATCTTAGACTACATGGGATGTGTTGAAAACAGAATAGGAAGCTTTTAAATTTGTTTGTTATACTTCCATTATGTAAACATACTTATATATTTTGGGGGATATTTCTAAGTCCCACTTGTGGATAAACCTTTCTTTAATTAGTATGTCTGTATAGTTAATTAGTGTGTCTGTATGGTTTGAGCATCTGGTATTTTGTAAAATTAGCATGCCTCAGAATTTACCTACTGTTACAGTAAAGAAACACTGCTTATAATATATCTTATCCTGTTTATTACTTATCAGAAAGAGCTATTAATATCAATTTTACCCAAATCTGCAGAGCTCAAGCAGGTAAAAATCGCAAGTGAGGCCACGGGTTTATTGATTAGTAAGAGAAAGATTAGATGGGGGACAATAACAGTGCTTCAGCTGAATATTTTTGTTTAGTTTGCTTTGCTTTATTTGTGTTTGGGGTCCTGGGAAAATTGCTTCTCTTTGGATGCCAGTAGGTGACCTCTTAGCACACAGGACACAGGATTTAATACATTTTATTTCTAACTCAAAGTTCCACGAGCACTGGGAGTTTATGTCTTGTTTTGGTTATGCCATGGTTGTGGTTAATAAATATTTCAAGTTAGAAGAAGAAGTAAGCAAACACATAAAAAGTATGTTAGCTGTGGCCTTATGAATTCTGCAGCATCATTAGTCTTACATTTATTTTGATCATAAGAAAGTTGTTTACTTGGTGAATTGTATTAGTATTAGCTATCCAGTCTGACTGGGACCCAGTGGCTTGTGAACACAAGATGTGAACTTGGGGGATTCTGATGTTACACTGCCACCACGTGGCTGTTCATCTCAAGATGGACATAGCTTCTGAGATGAAAAAAAAATAAGTACTTTGTTTATATTATGGTATCACACACTTTGGCATGTGCTACACACACACACACACACACACACACACACATCCTTGTACATATATGCCCATTAAGAACTTGTCCCAAGTGAAGCTTTGTGTTTAATGAGAGACAGGACAATATCCTAATGCTGCTCATCTTCCTGAAGCCAAGAGAAGTGATCTGTGCATTATTTTCAACTACACATAATGATAAAAATTTAGTCATAAATTCTAAACATACTCCTTCTATCTGCAATAAATAATCAATAGAGCAAATAATGCTTTTTTTCTTAGTTTGCTCTTTATTTGTCTACGTGTTCGATATACATACCACTAGAAATTTCTGCAGCAAGTTTGGAGAAGTCGGAGAATGTAATATTTTTTGTTTGTAGTCTTAAATACATATATGTGTTTTAAGATCTATATATCTTACATATATGAATATATATGAGATATTAGGCAATGTTTCAAGAGGTTTATACATGTTGAGATTTTTGTTTTTTCTCTTGTACTTTTTGCTATAAGTCATTCTATATGGTTTAGAAAGCCCTGAGCTCCACAATTCACCAGCTGCAACCCCCTAGTACTTACTGTACTTACAGACAGGTACCTCCACCCATGGGCTAACACTGTGTAATCTTTAAATCACAATAGGTTTATCTGTCTTCTTAAACACTCATCATTATGATTTAAACTTAAAAATCCCTCTCCTGTCTTTCTGATGTGTGTCATTTACCATCATTGTCTGTAATCACATACTGTGAAATAGTTCTCATTCCTGCTTAATTGAAGCTTGATGCCATTGATCAAAGCCACCCCCACTCTCCCCACTATCCTGTCCTATGAAATTCACTTTTGTATATGCTTCATATACATAAGGAGATCTTGTGGCGCTTGTCTTCCTGTGCCGCTGTTTTTTTTAACTTCATGTTGTGAAGATCTACAGTTCCATCTGCATTTTTGCAAATGACACAATGCCATTTTATTGCTGATAAATAGCATTCTGTTGTCTATATACATTACATTTTTAAATCCACTCTTCAGAGATAATCACTTACTTCGTTTCTACTTTTTGGCTATTGTAAGAGAGTGTAATTTAGTATCTGGATAACATTATGCTATCACTTGTCTTGTTGCTGTATGGGAATACCTGGCACAAGCCACAGAAGAGAAGAATATTTATCTTGGCATGCATCACGGAAAGATGAACATGGCTCCAGGAAGTCAATATAGCTGGTCACATTGTGTTCAAAGTCAGGGAGGAAAGCAATGAAAGCTAAGTTTGCTTCTTCCTTTTTTGTTCGGTTCAGGACACCAGCCTGTGGACTGTTGCCCCCCACGGTGGGGTTTTCCACCTCAATAAACTCAGTCAGCATAATCTTCCACAGGCATGGCTACCGGGTAATTCTAGATCTCACCAAGATTGATATTAATTGTCACAACTGTCCATTGGAAAGCTTTTTATTTAAACAGAACGTATTTGAGAATTATTTAGACTGTGCATATAATTGAGAATTAAGAACTTTTGAATGATATCAAACAGTTTCCAAAGTCATGTGACTCTCTTTAAAAGATTTTAAAGGTATTCAAGTTTATTATAGATTCATTCATTTATTTATTTATTTATGCATAAATGTGTGCCATGTGAGTTTCTGTGTATCAAGTCTGTGCGGGTGCCAAGAGAGTCCAGAGTGTGTCTTGGAACTCCTAGAGCTGCAGTTACAACCTGTGAGCCTCCTGACATAGGTATTAGCAACAAGTCTAGGTCCTGTGAAAGAGCAGGAAACTTCCCAAACATTGAGCTGTTTCTCCAGTCCCCCAAATTTTATTTTATTTTATATTTTCATATATATGTGTGTGACTGTGTCTGTATGCCATGTGCTGGAGAAGCTGCAGAAGCAAACTTCTGATCTCCAGGAGATAGACTTACAGGTAGTCATGAGTTGCTCAATGTGGGTTTCTTGGTACCCAACATGGATCTTTTGGAGGAACAAGAAGTACACTTAACCACTGAGCCATCTGTGTAGCCCCAACTACATTTATTTACGGGGAGCAGCTCATCTATTGTGGTGCACACATGAGGGTCAGAGAACAAATTTTTGGATTTTTTTTTCCTGTCTACCATGTGGGACCAGGGTTCAAAATCTGGGTGGTGGCAAATGCTTTTACCAGATGAGCCATCTCAGTGACCTCGACTATTTGGGGGAGTTTTTTTGTTTTGTCTTTCTTGACTTGATTTTTGAGACAAAGTCTCACTATGAAGCCTTGCCACCCTGAAACTTGCTATGTAGACCAATTCACTATGTGGCCTAAACTTCACAGAGATCCACCTGTCTCTGCCTTCAGAGTGCTAGGATTAAATATGTGTGGCAGTATGCCCAGCATGGGTTCTAATAATACATTATTTCTCTTCACAGGTAGTATAAAGAATGAACTCTGTTTAAAATTGCTTATTTAAATTCTGGATCGACTCTGTGGTTAAAGCTTCCTGAGAGCTGTGTCTGGAGCTAATCTGATTACTAGAGAAGAGGGAAGCAACTTTTTCCAGTTCACCTTTTACCCAGATTATGTCTGTTTCTCCTAGAATATTTTGTATATCATCCTTGAAGTCTTAGACTCCTCAAATACAAGTCTGTACAAAATAACGTTAACTGGAAAATTCAGGGGTTTTGTTTAATATCATCCCCACGTATTTATTAATATCCTACACAGTTTGCCCAACACTTTTGTTTTCTGTTTCCTTATCTGCACTGAGCACTGAAAATAAGAAAACAGGATTAAATTGGAAGAGATTATATGTGGGCTGTGAATGTAGTTCCATTGCTAGAGTCACCTACCTACATGTCAGAATTTGAGTTCAGTTTTCAGCATCACATAAAATCAGGTTGGGTGGCACTTGGCTTGTAATCCCAGCACTCGAGGTGTATAAAAGCAATAGGATTTGAAGTTTAAGGCCACGTGTGCTTCAAGTACAGTTCAAAAGAAGCCTGGCTTCATGAAACTCTGAAATAAAAATTATCAGTAACCATACTATGCATGCTTACCAATACTGTTAGCATGTTGGTATATGTATCATGAAGATACATATATGATACCACATTAAGAAAGTGATATCATGACTCTGTATAGTGCACATCATCCCAACACCAACTTCATTCCTCTAATTAAGTTTCTGTAGTATTTATCATTCAATTTTTTAGACACAATTTGTATTACTTATGTGACATTTTAATTGTTTTCTAAATTTCCTTCTTAAAATCATGATAAAGTTTCCATAGATGTATGCATATATTTATTTGATTTTAACCATCTAATTATCTACGCATGATGTGTAAAATATTTCAAGATAGGATGTCCTTGATAAAGAATTTCTTGGTGCCTCTCTCTGGTTGTGGCAGGTGAGAGAGCTGGCCCCGACGTCATAAGAACTGGAGTGCTGGCCCTGACCCTCATTGATTGTAGTACTTGGGAGAGTGGGCTCTGTATCTCGACTGGGTAGTACAGTAGAGCTGGCCCTGGTGGCATAGGTGCAGGTGAGCCAGCCCCAAGGAAATGAGAGCAGGAGAACTGTCACTGCACCTTGCCACCTGTGGCATTGGGTGACCTAACTAGGGCAGTGCTGGAGAGCTCTCTATGGTAATGCAGTTGCAGGTGAGCTGACTCATTGGTCAGTTGAGCTACCTCCCAGGCCAAGATCCAGAGTTTTGAGTTGGGTCTCCTCAACATCTACCCCATCTTTGGCCTGCTGGAATGTGTAGAAGGACCAGTCCTACAGATCCAAAGCTGCAGGATGTCCATGACATAGGGCAACAACAAGCTATCCTAAAAGAATCCCATGAGGATCCAGTATAGATAGTATAGCAGAAACCAAAGGCCTCAAAACAGACCAATGGCTCATTGCAATGAACATTTGCAAGTAAAGATGTGTGGACAAAAGGTTGTACTGTGTGACACACTGTGACACATTACTATGACTTTTTTTATTCTATCATATTTTATTTTGTTTATGGGGAGAGGTCACAAGGTGGGGGTGGACATGAAAGGATGGGGAGATGAGTGGGATTGTGGTTGATGCATGATGCAAAATTCACAAAGAACCAATAAAAAATTAAGAAAATGAATTTTTAGGACCCTGGATATTGATAATAATTGTTTATTATAAAGTTTCAATTTCAAATTCCACTAGTGGGAATTTTTTTGGCTTTCAGATTCTAAAGCCTTACCTTTTAAAATTATGTATTTATTTACTCATTTATTTAATATTTAAATGTGTGTGTGTGTGTGTGTGTGTGTGTGTGCGTGTGTGTGTAGGTGTGTACTCTCTCTAGGGAAAGTCTCATAGAATATCCCCAAAGAGAAAATCAACTACAGGCTAGATGGATGCTGCCTTATGCCCATCATACTAGTCAGATGCTGCCTTACACCCATCATACTAGAAGCTTCGAATTTTTTCACTGTCTTACCCTCTATTGAGTTCTTCTCTCTAAAACCACTTTCCTTGAAGGGTGGAAGAGCCGTGGTGTTTGGAAGAGAAGGTTGTAAGGTTCAGTTTGTGTTTGGACAACATGGCACTGGTGTGGCTACATGGTGTTGGATATGATACCTAATAGCAGCCATCTGGAGGGCTATGAATCATCACAAAATGGCTTACACCAGATTGACTCCACCAAGTAAACATCAATGTAATTCATTATATAACTATTCCTGGCTGCATGCCACTTTGTATATGTTTTCAGTAAACACCATCTTGATGTCAGAGACCTTCACCTCTACTTTCAAGAGCCTGCTGTGTCTTGTCTGTAGACCTGTGTGCCTAACTCCATGAAGCTGATGATGCATTGGTCTATGTGTGTTTCTGTCTTTGCCTATATGTGTTCCATATGTGCTGGCATGTGCCTGGGTACCTGAAGGCAGTTGCCTGCTTAGTAGCCTGTGTGATGGTAAATAATGTCTTATTTGCCCTTAGCTCCTCACAAGTTCTTCATCCTTGAATCTCTTCAATGTCAAATCTTCCCATGACCCTCTGCCTTTCCTGACATCAGTGTTTGATCCTTACACATGGTTAGCATAAAACAGGTGCATGCCCAACACTGAAAGGAGTGAAGTGAATTAGGAGTCCAGCTTCAGAAACTCACCAGGAACAGCTCAAAGCCATATCAGGACCCATTCAGATTAGAGAACTGGTTTAACTAATTTTGGGGAAGGGCTTGCCACCAGTACATTTAAGGTAATTCTAATGAGTATCTATTGAAACTTCTGTCTCTTTTTGAATGATGGATTAAATTCCACTAAATAGATTGGCTAGAAAGTGTAAGGGGTGAAGAAATAATTATTTTTGCAGCCCTCATTATCAAGTTGTTAGCTTTCCAGAGGAATGGTCCACCTAACTCCTTTTTTATATTATCGAGAGGTGATGCCCAGGACTTTCCTTGACATCATTGTTTATATATCTTTATAGTCTCAGCACATAAACTCTCTGTCCTCTACATCCCCAAGTCCAGACACCCAGTCTACACAAAGGTGCCCCTTCCACAGACTGTGGATACACACAGAGGGTGTTCATTGGGTACAGAGAATTCTCAACCAGATTATGCACTTGTATAAGAAAACTGAGGTTTCTCCTGGTGAAGTAGGGATGATATGAGAACATCATTGTATGAGTGAGCGTTGTAAATAATGCACAGAAAATGTTACAACTGCTATATAGCAGTTAGTGTGGAGCAGGGAATGTGAACTGCTGTAGAAAGAGACAGACACTTTGCCTCTTAAATACCTCTTACTTCCAGAGTCTTATGTGTATAACATTGTTCCCATGGAAGTTTGGTAAATTAGGTAGTCAAATTGGTCCCATAAAGCCCATTGCAGATACTAGCCTCCTCTCTCAAATCCAGACCCAAGTCTCATTCTTCTGTGACTGTGATTTTTAGCTGTAGAGTTGTAATGTTTTAAAGATAAATGTAGAAATTAGAGAATATATAAAACCAGAGTTGAACTAACTGTACTTGAAGCTCCAACAATGCCAGCTGTACTCTTACAGAAAATAAACAAAACAGACAAAAACCTTACCTTTTAAATTTTGGTGTAACACTGGCCCAGCTGCAAAGATTTTTAGCAGAGATTTTGTTGGTCTAAGAGACAAACCTAGAAAAGGAACTGATTCTCCAGGAATGATTCTAGCAGCAAGTAAATGATGACCATGTCACATAGCACGTTCAAACTTTGTTTGCTGTTTTTTTTTTCTTCACAACAGGTTAAATAGAAATGAGTGATTCATATTCCATGCATGAGCATATCTTATCTTTTGTGTTTTGTTTTTCAGATGGGAATTAATGTGGTGGACTCTGCTGTATCTGGATTAGGTGGCTGCCCTTATGCAAAAGGTGCTTCTGGGAATGTAGCCACCGAGGATTTGATATATATGCTCCATGGCATGGGGCTCAATACAGTAAGTTCTTTATAATGTGTTTTTAAAACCCGTGCTTTCTTTTCATGTTCAAACTGGAATACATTCTCAAACTTGAAAAACAGCTGGAGTCAAAGTCTTGTTCCACATTTGCTATTTGCTATATTGTATAGAAGGAGACCAAAATAAAAAGGTTGCAGGGACTTTGCATATTCTTATTGCTGTAGCAATGTTACTAATAGTGTTCTCATTCCATGTGTTTGAAGCTTTGTGAACTCTCCACATATTATCTCCTTAGACTTTGCCAATACTGTGCAAGAGCTCGTGTCTTTGCAATTATAATGCTTTGATTTCACAGTTTTGCTTTTAGTGTGGTTCCTCAGAGAAGCTGAGATAATTCTCCGTCAGGCTGGGATTCTGTTGGCCGGGGGCTCCTGACACCTTGCAAGTGGCCAATGGAAGAGCCAAGTTTAATTAAACCTGACATGTAACATCCTGGGTCTCAAAGAGCCTCTTTGCAAGTACCTGCAAATGTAGATATTGCTTGCACCTACTGCAATTAACTTTGAGCTTTTTTATGCTTAGTAACGAAATCTATAAGTGCAGGGGGAGATTCCATTTCATGGGAAACTAGGAAAGGTAAAATAAACTATTCTCAGATGGTTGGACACCCAAACCATAAAAGCATCAGTTAGCTTACAGAAGAAATTTGCCTCTCTCGTCTCATTGTAATTATACCAATGTTCCCATTACATGCAATTTACCTGTAATTCCACTTTCTTCTTTACAGTTTTCACGTGATTCTGAGTGGTCTTTTACATCATGACCCATTTTAGCTAGAAATCAAGATAAAGCCAACTGATCCACTCCTGGAATCTCTGTCTATTCCTCAGGCAAAGCTATAAGGAGCTTGGTGATTCCCCAAATGCTGTATTTTCATTTCTTCATGGTCCCTAGAGTTGAATTATGATACTGTTTATTCTTCTATCTTCCTGTGCAGCCAAAATGCAATTAAAGCTCATTCATACTCAGTGTCTGTAACATACAGATGCTTAGTAAATATTTATTGACATTTTACCTGGCACCAAAGACTAACCGCTTGTTGTATTAAAAACAACAAAATCTATTGCTTATCGTCTCTTTGTGAAAGTAGTAGTTTACAAACGCAGTGGCCTAATCATTGCTTTAGAAGGCAGTGACTGAAAAGGAAGGGGAGATGGAACCTTTCTTGGAATGTGGATGATTGAATTAAGTTTAATCAACAACCAGTGTTCGATGTGTTCTGTAACTTTAGGTTTCAATGCCAAATTCCAGAAAATCAAATGTCACCCTAAGAATTTCTCAGGTTGAGGTGCGCCATGGTCACTGTGGCTCACAGTCGCAGTTGGTTACCAAGTGCGAGCAGTTATAGAATCTATCTCTGCCAAATGAACGATTGTCTCCTACACTAACTGCCTTTGAGTCCATCACTACTACGGGATTCTGTACTGGAGGGATATGCATACCATGCCTTTGTTTAAGCATCTACCAGGGAGCTTGTATTTCCTCCAAAAGAAGGCTTACTGTATAAACACACTCTGGCCTGTTGGTACCTTCTCCACTACAAATGGTATCTGTGACTCCAATTGTTACCCACGTGTACCATGGCTCACCCTCCGCAAATACTGCGCTATTCTTCTTAGACCTTTTGTATTACTCTTCATTACCTGCATGCCTCTCATAGCTTCTTACTACAGTTACCACATAAAACAGGAGTCAGATCTGTATCTTCACAACCTCCTCCCCTGCACATTCTCTCACTCTTTCCTCAGGAGTTCCTTGGTCTTTTTAAACACCTGGGCGTATCTTGCTCCATGGACCTAAGTATAGTATAAAAACCTCACAACAACATATCCGTATTGCTTTCTAGATGTCTGATAAATGATTTAAGATTAAATACAACATTTTTACAATCATATCAGTTATTAAATGAAACAGAGAAGGACCAAACCAAAATTCTTTCTTGAAATAATATTAGCATATTATATATATATATAATTGTTAGAAATGGAATTTGTACAAAGTTTAGAGGAATGTTAATGGCTAAAATATTCCATCAAGTCCTTACTGGATTTAATTCAGAAATGTAAGAAATATGAAACTATTTAGATAACATTGGATTAAGAATTTAAATTAAAATGTAGATTCAGATGCTCCACGACAAAAACACTTTTCTCAAATCAAAAGGAATGTTGCTACTCTGAAAACACGTCCATATTGTGAAAGAAAATGTTAAAGGAATTGTTTTACAAAATATTTCCTCAGCTATTATTAAAAAGAGAAATAACAAAGAATGCTCTGCAATGTGTCTAGAAAGAAAAATTAAGAAAAATAGGTTGTAAACAGCTTTGTGAAATTTCATTCTTATCCATTTTAGGAGGAAATCAGATTTTGATAACTATTTAAAACAGCTACTAGCAGTTTACTAGCGAAGATTAACTTTAATTGTTAGTCCTCACAGGTCATGGTGAAGAAAGATGTAAAGGTGTGAGAGATGTTGTGTGAGGACAAATATATAGTTGGCATTCCCACAGTGTGTTTCTCATGTCACAACCAGACTACTGGGCAAAATGCTCTTGTTACACCAAGGCCCACAGATGAGGAACCAGTCCTAATCTTGGCCTTCAGACCAACTACAATCTTTCATTCATGGATTTTCCTTTGCCTCCTTTGCTCTTATACTGCCTTTCAAACAGTACAAAGCATCAGTGCCATTGTATATGAAATACCGATCATTTTCTCTGCCTTACAGGTCCCCACTTCATCCTATGTCACAATTCTGAGTCTATATATGGTTAAAAAGATTTCCTGGGGAATCCATATAAACTTACCAAGTTTGTTTCTTTATATATAAGAAAGGCATCTTTTATTCCAATTTAGTTTCTAACTGTAAACTTCTCTAATCAATTACTGCTTTATTATCTCTTTCTACAAATTCTACGATTGTACTTTTTTATTGAATATATTCTTCATTTACATTTCAATGTTATACCCCTTCCCGGTTTCCCCCCCCTCTCTGAAAACCTCCAACCCATCCTCCCACCTCCTGTTTCCAAGAATATGCTTCTCCACCCAACCCACTCCCAGGACCCCGACTCGATTTCCCCACACTTGGGCCTCTATTGAGCCTTCACAGGACCAAAAACTTCTCCTCCCACTGATGCCCGACAAGGCATTCCTCTGCCAGTCTTTTGGCTGGAACCACATGTACCGCTTGGTTGATGGCTTAGTCCCTGGGAGCCCTGGGGCATCTGGTTGGCCAACATTATTGTTCTTCCCATGGGGCTGCAAACCCTCCCCTCCAGCTTGCCCTCCAACTCCTCTATAGTGAACCCCACACTCAGACCAATGGTTGGCTGCTAGTATTCACCTCTGTATCTGTAAGGCTATGGCAGGGCCTCTCCAAAAGACAACCATAAATGGCTCCTTTCGGTACACACTCTTGTCATCCATAGTAGTTTCAGGGTTTGGTGACTGTTATAGGATGAATCCCCAGGTAGGACAGTCTCTGGGTGGCCTTTCCTTCAGTCTCTGCTCCACTCTTTGATTCCATAGTTGTTCCTGTGATTATTTTGTTCCCTTTCTCAGAGGAACCAAATCACCCTCACTTTGGTCTACTTTCTTCATGATCTTCCTGTGGTCTGTGAATTGTAGCATGTTTATTTTGAGCTTTTGGGCTAATATCCACTTATCAGTGAGTGCATACCATGTATGATCTTTTGTGATTGGGTTACTTCACTCAGGATGAAACTTTCTAGTTCCATCCATTTGCCTAAGAATTCCATGAATTCATTATTTGTAATAGTTGGATAGTACTCCATTGTGTATATATACCACAGTTTCTGTATCCATTCTTCTGTTGAAGTACATCTGGGTTCTTTTCAGCTTCTGGCTATTATAAATAAGGCTTCTATGAACATAGTAGAGCATATGTCCGTATTGCATGTTGGAGCATCTTCTGGGTATATGCCCAGGAGTGGTATAGATGGATCCTCAGGTAGTACTATGTCCAATTTTCTGAGGAACTGCCATACTGATTTCCAGAGCAGTTTTACTAGCTTGCAATCCCACCAGCAATGGAGAAGTGTTCCTCTTTCTCCACACCCTCTCCAGCATCTGCTGTCCCCTGAGCTTTTTATCTTAGCTATTCTGACTGGTGTGAGGTGGAATCTCAGGGTTGTTTTGATTTGCATTTCCCTAATAACTAAGGATGTTGAACATTTCTTTAGGTGTTTCAGAGCCATTCGAGTTTCCCCAGTTGAAAATTCCCTGATTAGCTCTGTACCCCATTTTTAATAGGGTTATTTGTCACTCTGGAGTCTAACTTCTTGAGTTCTTTGTATATATTGGATATTAGCCCTCTACTGGATGTAGGATTAGTAAAAATCTTTTCCCAATCTGTTGGTTGCCTTTTTGTCCTATTGACAGTATCCTTTGCCTTACAGAAGTTTTGCAGGTTTATGAGGTTCCATTTGTCGATTCTTGTTCTTAGAGCATAAGCCATTGGTGTTCTGTTCAGGAAATTTTCCCCTGTGCCCATGTATTCAAGATTCTTCCCCATTTTCTCCTCTATAAGCTTCAGCATATCTGGTTTTATAAGGAGGTCCTTGATCCACTTGAACTTGAGCTTTGTACAAGGAGATAAAAATGGGTTGATTTGAATTTTTCTGCATGCTGGCCTCCAGTTTATCCAGCACCATTTGTTAAAAATGCTGTCTTTTTTCCTTTGGATGTTTTTAGCTCCTTTGTCAAATATCAAGCGACCGTAAATGTGTGGGTTCATATCTGGGTCTTCAATTCTATTCCATTGCTCTTCCTTCCTGTCTCTGTACCAATACCATACAGTTTTTATCACTATTGCTCTGTAGTAGAGCCTGAGGTTAGAGATGGTGATTCCCCCAGTAGATCTTTTGCTTTGGAGAATAGTTTTTGCTATCCTGGGTTTTTTGTTATTTCAAATGAATTTGCAGATTGCTCTTTCTAGCTCTATGAAGAATTTTGATGGGGATTGCATTGAATCTGTAAATTGCTTTTGGCAAGATGACCATTTTTACTATATTAATCCTTCCAATCCATGAGCATGGGAGATCCTTCCATCTTCTGAGATCTTCTATGATTTCTTTCTTCAGAGGTTTAAAGTTCTTGTCATATGGGTCTTTCACTTGCTTGGTTAGAGTCACACCAAGGTATGTAATATTATTTGTGACTATTGTAAAGGCTGTCATTTCCCTAATTTCTTTCTTAGCTTGTTTATCCTTTGAGTAGAGGAAGGCTACTGATTTGTTTGAATTAATTTTATATCCAGCCACTGTGCTGAAATTGTTTATCAGCTTTAGGAGTTCTCTGATGGAATTTTTGGGGTCGCTTAAGTACACAATCATATCGTCTGCAGATAGTGATACTTTGACTTCTTCCCTTCCAATTTGTATACCTTTGACCTCCTTTTGTTGTCTAATTGCTCTGGCTAGGACTTCGAGTACTATATTGAATAGATAGGGAGAGAGTGGGCAGCCTTGTCTGGTCCCTGATTTTAGCGGGATTGCTTCAAGTTTCTCTCCATTTAGTTTGATGTTAGCTACTGGTTTACAGTATATTGCTTTCACTATGTTTAGGTATTGGTCCTGAATTCCTGATCTCTCCAAGACTTTTATCATGAAGGGATGCTGAATTTTGTCAGAAGCTTTTTCCAGCATCTAATAAAACGACCATGTGGATTTTCCTTTGAGTTTGTTAATGTAGTGGATTACATTGATGGATTTCTGTATATTGAACCATCCCTTCATCTCTGGGATTAAGCCTACTTGATCATGGTGAATTATTATTTTTGAGAATTTTTGCGTCAGTGTTCATAAGGGAAATTGGTGTGAAGTTCTCTTTCCTTGTTTGGTCCTTGTTTGGTTTAGGTATATGCGTTATTGCGGCTTCATAGAATGAAGTTGGTAGTGTTCCTTGAGTTTCTATTTTGTGGAATAGTTTGAAGAGTATTGGTATTAGCTCTTCTTTGAAGATTTGATAGAATTCCCCACAAAACCCATCTGGTTCTGGGCTTTTTGTTGTTGTTGTTGTTGTTGGGAGACTATTAACACCTACTTCTATTTCCTCTTGACTTATGGGACTATTTAGATGGTTTATCTGATCCTGTTTTAACATTGGCACCTGATATGTATCTAGAAAATTGTCCATTTCATCCAGATTTTCCAATTTTGTTGAGTATAAGCTTTTGTAGTAGGATCTGATTATTTTTTGAATTTCCACAGTTTCTGTTGTTATGTCTCTCTTTTCATTTCTGATTTTATTATTTTGGGTAGTGCCTCTGTGCCGTCTGGTTAGTCTGGCTAAGGGCTTATCTATCTTGTTGATTTTCTCAAAGAACCAGCTCCTGGTTTTGTTGATTCTTTGTTGTTCTTTTTGTTTCTATTTGGTTGATTTCAGCCCTGAGTTTGATTATTTCCTGCCGTCTACTCCTCTTGGGTGCATTTGCTTCTTTTTGTTCTAGAGCTTTCAGGTGTGTTGTCAAGCTGCTAGTGTCAGCTCTCTCCAGTTTCTTTTGGAGGCACTTAGAGCTATGAGTTTTCCTCTTGGCACTGCTTTCAATGTGTCCCATAAGTTTTGGTATGATGTGTCCCCATTTTCATTAAATTCTACAAAGTCTTTAATTTATTTCTTTATTTCTTCCTTGACCAAGCTATCATTGAGGAGAGCATTGTTCAAAGTCCACGTGCATGTGTGTTTTCCATTGTTTTTGTTTGAACTTGAGACCAGTCTTAGGCCATGGTGATCTGATAGGGTGCATAGAATTATTTCAATATTCCTATATCTTTTGAGGCCTGTTTTGTGACCAATTATATGGTCAGTTTTGGAGAAGGTATCATGAGAGGCTGAGAGGAAGGTGTTTTCTTTTGCTTGAGGATGGAATGTTCTATAAATGTCTGTTAGGTCCTCTTGGTCCATAACTTTAGTTAGTTTCTCTGTGTCTCTGCTTAGTTTCTGTTTCCATGATTTGTCCATTGTTGAGAGTGGGGTGTTGAAGTCTGTTAGTCTATGTCTTTTTATTGGGGAATTGAGTCCATTGATGTTAAGAGATATTAAGGAATAGTGATTGTTGCTTCCTGTTATTTTCATTGTTAAAGGTGGAATTACGTTTGTGTGGCTATCGGCTTTTGGGTTTGTTGAAAGAGGATTACTTTATTGTTTTTCCTAGGGTGTAGTTTCCCACCTTGTGTTGGTGTTTTCTACCTATTATCCTTTGAAGCGCTGGGTTTGTGGAAAGATATTGTGTAAATTTGGTTCTGTCATGGAGTATCTTGTTTTCTCCATCTATGGTAATTGAAAGTTTTGCTGGGTATAGTAGCTTGGGCTGACATTTATGTTCTCTTAGGGTCTGTATGACATCTGCCCAGGATATTCTACTTCATAGTTTCCTATGAGAAATCCAGTGTTATTCTGATGCCTTTATATGTTACTTGACCTTTTTTCCTTTACTGCTTTTAATATTCTTTCTTTGTTTAGCGCATTTAGTGTTTTAATTATTATGTGTCAGGAGGAGTTTCTGTTCTGGTCCAGTCTGTTAGGAGTTCTGTAGGCTTCTTCTATGTTCATGGGCATCTCTTCCTTTAGGTTAGGGAAGTTTTCTTCTATAATTTTGTTGAAGATATTTACTGGCCCTTTAAGTTGTAAATCCTTGCTCTCTTCTGTACCTATGATCCTTAGGTTTGGTCTTCTCATTGGGTCCTGGATTTCCTGGATGTTTTGGGTTAAAAGTTTTTTTGCATTCCACATTTTCTTTGACTGTTGAGTCAATGTTTTCTATGGTATCTTAAGCACCTGAGATTCTTTCTTCTATTTCTTGTATTCTGTTGTTGATGCTTGCGTCTATGACTCCTGAATTCTTTCCAAGGATTTTTATCTCCAGAGGTGTCTCACTTTGTGGTTTCTTCATTGTTTTTACTTCCATTTGTAGATTCTGGATAGCTTTGTTCAGATCCTTCACTTGTTTGTTTGTGTTTTTCTGAAATTCTTTAAGGGATTTTTGTGTTTCCTCTTTAAGGGCTTTTACTTTTTGACCCATGTTCTCCTGTGTTTAAGTGATTTTTGTATTTCCTCTTTAAGGGTTTCTACCTGTTGACCCATGTTCTCCTGTGTTTCTTTAAGTGATTTTTGTGTTTCCTCTTTAAGGGCTTCTACCTATTGACCCATGCTCTCCCATAATTCTGTAAAGAATTTTTGTGTTTCCTCTTTAAGAGCTTCTATCTGTTAACCCATGTTGTCCTGTATTTCTTTTAGGGATTTTTGTGATTCCTGTTTAAGGGCTTCTACCTTTTTACCCATGTTCTCCTGTATTTCTTTAAGGGAGTTATTTATGTCCTCCTTGAAGTCTTCTATAAACATCATGAGATGAGATTTTAAATCCAGCTCTTGCTTTTCTGGTGTGTTAGGGTATCCAGGATTTGCTCTTGTGCGAGAACTGGGTTCTGGTGATGCCATGTTGCCTTGATTTCTGTTGGTATTGATCTTGCGTTTGCCTTTTGCCATCTAGTTTTCTCTGGTGTTAGCTGTTCTTGCTGTCTCTGATTTTGGCTTATCTGTCTTGTAAGCTTGTTTATATGTACTCCTGGGATTTCTGTTGTCTCTGTGCACACAGGTATGTAGGCTCTCCTGGGAGACCAGCTCTCCTGTGCTCCCAGGCCTCTCTGCACTCCAAATGACCTAAGTGCAGCTAGTTCTCTAGAAAGTATCAGGAGATGGTGTCTTCCCTGTGGCAGACCTTGCGAGATTCTGCCACAGCAGAAAGAGCAAATGCCCTGAGTGCAGATGGTTCTCTAGGAAGTATCAGTAGAGGTGTCCTCACTGTGGCAGACCTGGCAAGATTCTGCCATAGCAGAAAGGGCAAATACCCTGAGTGGCTGGTGCGATAAGAAGTATCAGGAGATGGAATCTTCACCGCAGCAGAGCTGGCAGGGTTCAGCTGCCATGAGTGGCTGATTCTCAACTTCCCTGAGTGGCTGGTTCTCAACTGCCCTGAGTGGCTGGTTTTCTAGGAAGTATCAGGAGATGGAATCTTCACCACAGCAGAGCTGTCAAGGTTCTGCCCCAGCAGAAGGGCAGATGGTGGATAATTGTCCTTCTTAAACATTAGATATGCTTGCAAATTGCACTGAGGTATCTTCTTCATATTATGTTTTAATAAAGTGGAGAAATCTAAACCATTGTCTACATAGTTCGTGGAAATAAATGCTGACCCTGAACTGATAATGAACAAAACAACATTTCCTTATTTTAATTAGTTAAGCCACTACTAGTGAGATTAAAATAATTGGCTTCATTTTTTTTCCTTTTCTTGACTCTCATATCCATCCCACCTGGTGCCTTCTCTTTTCTCTTCCAGGGTGTGAATCTCCACAAGGTGATGGAAGCTGGTGAGTTTATTTGCAAGGCAGTGAATAAAACCACAAACTCTAAAGTTGCACAAGCTTCCTTCAAAGCTCAACTTGAATGAGTTTATGATTTAAGAGAGAGTAGTCATTCCAGGCCCAGTTCATCCCAGTGTCATTAGTGCCAACTCATTCTGAAGTGGAAGTTAATAAAAAGAGCCGGGAAAGGAGATATGCTTTGAAAAGATTATCACTGGGTAGACCATGAAGTAGATGGAGGGCAAGACGAGGCATCTGTTCAACTTGCAAGCTGGGAATTAACACCCGTGCTCACCCTTCTGGAGGTGGACAAAGTCTGCTCGTTTGCTCTTACAGAAACCATTATATTTTTTTAGCTTAGTAGAACTGAAAATTGACTTCAGATTTCTCTAAGTATCAAGTGCTGTGTTAATGCCTCCTCAAGCCACCTTACCGCAGGGTACACATTGTTAGTGGTTTATGAGCCTCGACACAATGCAGAGTGTGTGGCCCTGAAGTTGTGTTTTTTTTCCCCTCTGGATTCCGACTCTCCATTTGCCAAGTTTGTTAAGTTATGGACCAAGAGCCAAGGTTTCATCTGACCCAACATATTTTTTAGCAATAGAACCTTTATGTTTCAAGTGCGGCTAACATCTGTTAACTATTTCGATGACTTTATTGTGCTCCAAGACGCTGTGGTCAATGGCAAGACGCCACATCCTGAGAACACACCATACCTCCCATGTTTGTTCCGTGCATCCAGTTTGCTGTGTTTTGCATTTAATCAACTGTAGAAAAAAATCACAATGTTATTTAAATAGGAAAAAACTATATGGTATGGTTTTTGTTCTGGTGTCTAAGGGACAGTAATGATAGTAGGCTGATATAGACACCATGGTCTAGTTCCATAATATATCTAGTTTACTTTTAAATGGCCCAAGGAAGTACTATTGTGATTGTAAGAATGTTAATATAATTTTTAACTGATGAAAAGTCTGTTTTCATTGACTTACTGTACTCTGTATCTGTTTGTTTTTATTTGACTTTAGAATATTTATTTTAAAGTTGAATGACAGAAATATTATCTATAGTGCCAGAAAGCAGTGCCAGAAAGCATTGCCAGGGATAATGAAAATTAATACATTAAAGATCAAGGCCTGGGGATATGGCTCAGTGGTTAAGAGCATTGGCTGTCCTTCTAGAGGACATAGATTTGATTCCAAGCACCCATATGGTGATTCAATAGCATTTATAACTCCAGTTTCATGGAATCTAATGGCTTCTAGCCTCTGTATGAGTAGTCAGGCAAGCAGGATACAGGCATTTGTGCAGGTAAAATACCTATTGACATAAAATAGCACAGACATCCTAGAAAATAGTAAAAGTACTGAAATGAAAATATTCCAGAAAATAAGAAGGATATTGATTAGAAGTAAAATATCATTAAAGGTATATAATAGGGAAAATTGGAATGGAAACTTACAGGTTGACAAAGAAACCTGAATTTCCATGGAAGATTCCAACTTGTCAGCTTGTAACTTGCTTCTTCAGTAGGTTCTATTACCGCATGCTTTTCATCTAGAGTACTGAAAGCAGTGCTGTGCTTGGGGAGCTCAGGTTGGAATATGGATGACGCAGAGGCAGCAAAGTGGCATCCGATTGTGGATCTGCCATAGTACTATCTCCCTGTTCATCTCTCTTGCAGACTAGGGTGCTGACAGGCAGTGGCATCAAATGTGCTTCTTCCTTCATTTTCTGAGGAAATTTACTTGTAAAAGCTATGACCAGCATTTTTGTTTTGAAATGAAGCTCGAAGTTCTTTCAAAGACAGAGCAAATAGAAGTATCAGATATAGAGAGTGCTATGCAGTTACATGGTGCCTACCTCAGTGTACCAGTTGACTTTCACGACCACCTTGATATTATCTAATTGCACTTGACACAAACTAGTTTATGTCTTCTTCTTCTTCTTCTTCTTCTTCTTCTTCTTCTTCTTCTTCTTCTTCTTCTTCTTCTTCCCCTCCTCTCTCTCTCTCTCTCTCTCTCTCTCTCTCTCTCTCTCTCTCTCTCTCTCTCTCTCTCCTGTCTTAATTTCTTAGGAAGAATATTCTCAACTTTTTTCAGTTATCCAGGAATCTTGCAGTCACTGCATGACCCTTTGGAATAAACAAACCAAAAAGCTCACCCACACTTATTTTGATACCAAATTTTGCTTTGGTTTTACCTAGAAAGGCTTAAGAATGAAAAGGCAAACATAACTTTTGTTGAAATGTGAATAAAAATAATCTTTCTTCACATCTATCCTTAAGTTAAGACTAACTATTCTGATCCTGGATCTTGAAGTATGTTTTATCATAGAGATGTGATGCTGCTCTATTATATTATAGCTAAGACTGTTGATCATTCTACTTGGGTGTGTAAGAACCTGGGTTTGATCTCCCAGCCCAACAAACCAACAAGCAGAAATAATTTTGCTTTCTGAAAATTAAAAATTTTGTAAATCTTATGTTCATGCACTCAGAGCAAACAAATTTAATCTGGTAATTTTCTAGTGAATTCAATATTCTCTTTACATTTTGAGCATTTTGTTTGCCATAAAATTTAATAAAGACATTCGTAGCTGTATGTATATGACTCTTAATTTCAACATGTATGATCTTAATTTTGATAATTTTGCATACTATATCTTGTAAATGAGGAATTCGCAATGTGAGTCAAAGGATTCAGCATTAAATAAATGATTCATACCTATTGTTCCTTTCATGGGTGTAAACATGTAAAAACTAAAGACTCAGAACAAAACAAATATGAATTACAATAATAGACAAGGAAGATTCCAGTAAATACCCCTGATCCTTTTGCTCTCAAGAACTACAAGATATGGATTTTGTGCCTGACTAGGGTGGGACCCAAGGGGAAGAGGGAGAGTGGGAAGAATGACATAAGAGGAAGGGGCCCAGAAAACAGGCAGGGGAGGGGATGGACTAAGTGAGAGGAAAGAAAGAGAAGAGAAAGACAAAACAGTTTATTTTTTTTGGCAATGAATACATATAGAACACACATATTATACCATGATGGTTCACATCAGTTAGGATATTTTAAACTGTAGGCAAGCAGAAAAAAAACCCTGAAACAATAAATTTTAAAACTCCCTTATCTGAAACATCTTTAGAATTTGCTTTTCTACCAGCATTTAACTCAGTGGCTCATTCATGTTACAAGGAATCTTCCCACTCTAAAGTGTAGTTCACCTTCAGACCCTGGGTCCTAAGAGTGCAAACTCATCGAAACTCTTCAAACCTTGCATTCCACACACTTGCAGTATGTGCAGGGCCTTCTCTTTCACTGTGACTTTTTATTATCAAAGCACAGTATACACTTACACCCTTCCAAACTCCCTCTCACATTTCATTGAGCAGCATATCATTACAAGCCCTTTCCAAAGACGCTTATTCCATAGGACTAAACTAGGAGAAAAGACTAAATAAAGCATCTGGGAGCAATCAGTAAGGAAATTCTCATGGAAATGTATACTATAGTGAGAAAGGAGAGAGGTGAGTCTATAATCTCAAGGAAGAAGCCTGTGTCTAACAACTCTGAGGCAGGAGGGAAGGGAAATAATTTTTTATTTTCCTTCAATGATATAGTCTTTAATGTGGACATTTTATAGTCTTGATCAAGTTCATTATTTTTGCCAGTTTAAAAAAAAAATTAAAAAGTAGGAAAAATGTCACCAGGGAGCAGGAGAGAAATTCTCAAACACATCAGACAGCATCAGACAAAATCAGCCAGAAAAAAAAGGCTTTTATTAGGGGTGAGAAAACACATATACACCGAGCACACAGAGAAATGGGTCTCGGTGAAGCACAGAGGATACATTGGAAGCCAGAGTCAGGTCTTACCTTGAGGGCTGAGGTCTTATGGTGGTCTTCCTGACCTAAATTCAGGTTGGTCAGTTTGAACAAAGACAAGCAAGCTGATATATATGGTAACTCTTTAAGGTCAGTGCGTGGTGAATGCGTGACGTCATCAGAGCTGCGTCTGGCTTAACTTGGTCAGCTGATGGTCTCCTGCAGCTGTTTCAAATAAATGCATGTTCATCTATCTGCTCTCACTCCATTTCCCCCACACAGCCAGTGACACATCCCCATTTGCTTTTGGTACTTTCTGTTTTTATTACATAGCCTCCATACTCATTGTCCCTGACTCGGCCTTCTTTACTTCAATTGCTTTTTGGCTGCCTTTTCTCCTGTGTCTTTAACTTCAGACTTAAATCACACAATTGCCTCCATTTGCCATTCTTACCACGGGTTCGGGCCCAGCAGGATTATGGTACCAGGTTCTTTGTGAGACATGCAGACTCACTGAGTCACAGCTCATATTTAACAAGACCCTTACAGTTGAGTTGGTAAGTACTTGCCTATTCTGTTTATTTCAGATTTTTGGGCTGTCTAATAAACATCACAAGCCTTGTGTTGAAATATTTTATAGCATTTTCCTCATCAGGCATCATACCCTAGCCTATGTCTTTGCCATGTTCCTCAAACAAGGTGGCCAAGAGCCATCAGATGTAAAGAACAGGGAACAAAGTGGAGGAGATAACAGGAAAGGCAACTTCCTGAAATAGATACAGCAGACCATCCGTAGAACAAGTTAAGCCTGATGCAGCTTCGATGACATCATGAATTCACCATACAGTGACCTTAAAGTGTTACCGTTCTTCATGAGCCTCACTGTACAGACACCAGCCTGGTGTGATTTTGCCACTGAGAGTAGGACCCCGTGCCTGTGGACTGGTCCAACAAATTCAAAGCTAGAAAGACCAAAAGCTCTTAGTTTTTGTGGACTTCATTCAATAAAGGGAACACTGTCAGAACTGTGCAAGTTACCCATCCTGCCTTTTCCTTTTGTTCTTTTAGAATCAGAACACAGTGAAGTCTGGCAGACTTCCAAGCCTCCCTCTTGCTACTATATTTCTCCTGTAGTAAACTATCTCCTTTCTTGTAATATCCACATGTCTCTGTTCTGTTCATTGTAAAGAGACTCAAGAACATGGAAACGGAAGTGGCTGCCCTCCAGATGCAAATCTGCACCAGAAAAAGCAGTTCCTTTTTTAACTAAAAACATTATTGGTTCTTTGTGATTTTCACATCATGCACCCCAATCTCATTCATCCCCCCCTTCTACCTGCCCTCTACCCTTGCAACCTACCCCCAAACAAAGAAAAACAAATCTCATTGTAGAAGCTTTAGTGTGCTGCAGTGTGTCTCATAGTTTGTCCATACTTCTTCGCTTGCAAATATTCATTGTAACGGACTTGCTGGTCTTGTATGAAGCCCCCAGCTTCTGATAATCTATCAATACTAGAACCTTTGTAGAGTTCCTCTTGGATATCCTGTTATTGCCCTGTGTAATGAGATCCTATAATGTTTGGATCTTTAGGACCAGTCAGTTCATGCCTTCCAGCACAGTAGTTTGTTAGTAGAGTAGATGAGGGAATGGTCCAATTCAAAACCCTGGATCGGGGCCTGAGAGGATTTTTTAAGCATAGTAATTAAAACTGAAATCATATAGGGTTGGTGAAGATCCTTTCCCAATCTGTAGGCTGATGTTTTGTCCTGTTGACAGTGTCCTTTGTCCCACTTTTCAGCCTCAGTGGGAGAGGATGCACATAGCCCTCTAGATACTTGATGTGCCAGGGTAGGGGGATACCTAGAGTGGCCTCCATTCTCTTAGAGGACAAGGGAGGTGGGGAGAGTGAGGAGGATTTTTGGAGGGGGCTAATGGGAGGAAGGGCAGTAAGTGGGATGTAACATGAACAAATAAAAATAAAATAAATAAAATGTTTGTACTCTCACAAACAGTAAATCAAAATTTTTCTTTCTCAAAAAGCAGCAACAACAATAATAACAGCAACAACAGCAGCAACTCTTGAAAACAATGTCAGCCATAACAGTATCAGTGGATAATTGCGCCTTTGGACATTTTGAAAGTTTTGTTGTGTTGTTTTCTGAAGTTCTGGTATAAACTGTGGTTCAGACTCCTGAAGAGTAAGTTCTTTTAACCCTGGCATCCTCTCTGTTTGTAATGCTTGCTCTTGGCATGACTGGTTCCTTGTAATTAAGAGTTCAGTATCAACAATTCAGTCGAAAGTAAACATTCAGACTCACCTAAACTCAACTGGCAAGAGAAGTCTTGCTGTCTTTAAGCTTCTGTTTATAAACATGGTAGGCATGCCACCTGACAGTCATCCATTCATCTGGTGACAAGTTCTGGAGCTTTGTTGAATACTAAGCCTGTGAGTGCAGTCAGAGTGAAATCCTTAAATAGGTTTAAGCAGATATACAGTGGGTGACAGGAAACCCATGGTTTCATTTCAAGGTCGCCTTGATTGAAGTATTCAACTTGCCTGAATCTCATTCCTTATCCTGGGATTGGGCACTCCTTAGCTCCTTACCAGAAGAAGGCAGTCCCCAGAGAGGGCCTACCCACCCTAGAATGTTTGAATAACTTACCACACTTTTATTGTAGACTTTTAAATTATTTGTTAATTGCCTAGTTTTTTTCCAATCAGAATATGTGTTCTCTATAGGGTTTTCTTTCTTACAGCCTTAATACCCTAACATGACAGGGGACTGCCATTATATTTTTCTAAGAAGTTTTAGCTTGAAGAAAATAAGAAACAAGTTTAATTCAAATACGTAGGACGTCAAGGAAGGCAACCATCTTATTAAGGCTAGTTTTCAAAGAGATATATATTTTAGATCTCCTGAATGTTTTTTGAGAATATATTTTGTAGATTTATATTTTTAGATTATTATTTTTAGATTATATTTTTGAGAAGTCACTTGTCAAAGTCTTTAAAATACAGGATGAATAGTTGAAACAAGAATGGATGTATTTTTGCACTGAAGGGGTTGTTAATATCAGCATTGGGCTGGAGAGATAGCTCTGTGGTTAATAGAACTAGCTGCTTTTCCAGAGTTCCTGAGTTCAATTCCCAGCAACCACATGGTGTCTCACAACTATCTGTAATGGGAGCTGATGCCTTCTTCTGGTGTGCATGAAGAGTGTATTCATGTATGTATATGAATATGTATATATATAAATTGTCTATCTATCTATCTATCTATCTATCTATCTATCTATCTATCTATCTATCTATCTATCTATCTACCTATCTACCTGTCTATCTACCTATCTATCTTTAAAATTAAAAATGTTAAAAAGAAACAGACAAATAAACAGACAGCATCTAGGGATCGAGCTCAGTAGTTAAGTTCTTGCCTAGAATGCACTGCTTCCGTCCCTAGCACAAATTAAAGCAAACACAGCCCATGAAAGCAAATAATATAAAGAATGCTAGAGAAAATAAAAAATTTAAGAGAAACATTTGCACTTTTATGGTTCACTAGCATAGTACCCACTTTGCCCAAATTCTAAAATGTGTTAATTGTTCAGCATGAATCGAGTAAAAGTAAAACTAACTGGGGAGCTTGGTAGCACAAAATCCTCCTGAAGAGCAGAAGATGCCAGAGCTGCACCTAGCAATTCAGTAGCTTCTTCTTCATGTTACCAAACTGTGGGTTCACATTCTGTACCTTGAGAAACCAGTTCAGCAAAGAAGCCCATGGAAACAACTAAACTGGAAGGAAGGGCAGAAGAAAGGATTTGTTCAACGTAGTCACACTGGGAAGAGGGACAAAGTGATCCATTGACCTTCTAGTCTGCATTTCAGGTCCTGAAGTGAGACAGAAGCTTAAAAGTAGAAGGCTAGAGAACTGTGCACGTATGTGGCACTGGTCAAGGTGTGGTCCATCCCCTTATTGTTAGGTATTTAATCTCATCCTCCAGAGCAGTCTGAGAAGGTTCAAGAACTGTGTAAAATTCCTTTCCTGGAGTCAGATTTTTTTCTCTGGCCTGAGCCTTTTATTTCTCCCAGCATGAAGTTCCTCAGAAAATTTCAGTTTCTTCTGGTCTATTGTTGGAGCTGTCTAATAGTCAGATTGAGACATACAAATGTATCTTTAGGATGTCTTCATTTCTGCCAGGCCAGTTAAAACCAAACTCTGTAATCGTTCTTTCCATTAACAAGGAACTTGACCTGCAACATTTATTCAAACACCTACTGTGTGTATTATTACGGAAAAGGCAGGCTTTCATGCCATCTGTTATCAATGTAGTTCATAACTTGGTTTCCAGACCTTATCGGTCCAACATTTTCAGTTATGTGTATTTCAGGATTAAGTTTCTCTGTTGCTGATATGCAGACAAATTTATTATGTGATCCCATTCAAAACTGCACGCCAGATTTAACTAGGGAGAATGGGGAGGGAGCAGGTTAAAGTACATATATTTGTATGTTAGTCCCAATACTTGGCTTCAGTCTGTCTGGAATGAAGCTTCAAGCATCAATGTTTGAAAGCCATCTACTAGGGAGTACTAATGCTCAGCTTTAGTAGAAAGTCTCCTTTCTCTGGGCAGTTGTGTGACCTGGAGCAAGAAACATAAGCAGTAAGGTCTGTACTTTCCAGGTGCTTCCCTCAGAAGATCTGGCTGACCTTGGAATCAGCTCATTGGAGCCAAACGTTGGATGGGTGTATATTCCATCCATAGACTAAGCAAAGTAATAGATTCCATATGTTAGAATATAAAGTAGTTTAGCATTCGATTTCATAAAAATCCTATTATTGTCTGTCAACAGATAAATGGATAATTATACATATACTACTCAGCTTTATAAAAATGAAGTTAAAAAAAAGTAGGGAATTGGATAGACCAATATTAAGCAAAGTCACATAATCTCAGCAAGATAAAAGGAAACCACGCACATTCTTTCTCATATGCTGAACCTACCCACATCTATCTATCTATCTATCTATCTATCTATCTATCTATCTATCTATCTATCTATCTGGGATATATATATATACATATATATATATGTATATATATACATATATATATATATATACATATATATATATGTATATATATGAATTATATATATGTATATATATGAATTATATATATGTATATATATATATATATGGGTTTTATATATATATACACACACACCTGCACACACATACACAATACACATACACACATACACATACACACACACACACACAAGTGTACACTTGAGTATGATATAACATGAAGAAAAGAGAACAAGAAAGTCTATATAGAAGGATGAAGAGGGTTTAGTTTAGTCATGGACTCAAGGTCTGAAAGAGGACATACATCTAATTGTTTTTCTATCTCTAATTCTGTCATAGATGTTATTATTATTGTTTTTGGTGGTAGATAAATGCAAAAATATATTAGATACTAAGAGTGTAAAGTTTAATGTGAACCCCCACAGTTATCATTTCAGGGTTCTGTTCTAACTGTATAGATGTGCATTCAGTTGTATAAAGTATGATTCTGGTTGACTTTGGTGTGTGATGGCTTTATTTATTTACCAGTATTTATAATAAAGTTTATAAGTATTTTAAAAGCATATTAGTGAAAATAAAAACACAGCAACATTCATTCATTAGTAGTAGGTGCTTTTAATACCCTACCTTTTCCAATGGACAGGTTATCCGAACAAAAAATAAACAGAAACATCTGAATTTAGTGACATAAACCAAATAGACTTAATAGATATCTATAGAATATTCTACCAAAATACAACTAATATGTATTCTACCTAGTAGTCCACAGACTTTTCCCCAAAATACATTTCAGAGTGGAGTATAAAACAAATTATAAGAAATTCATAAAATTGAAATACAGCGAGCCTATCTGACCATAATGCAATGAAACAAAATTGAAAGCAAATAAATTTCTAATAAGTACACAAACCCATAGAGATTAAACAACTCTTTACAGAACAATGAATGGATAAAGAAAAAAGTTAAATGTGGAAATAAACTAAAGTAAAAACACAATATAACAAACCCTCAGAGACATATTAAAAACAGTCTTATGAGGAGAATGTTTAGCTGTCTGTGCCTAAATGAGAAAATAAGAGCACAGATACATGACTTAATGAGGCAACGCAAGAATTTGGAGGCAAACAAACAAAAAACAAAAAAATCAAAAATAAAGCAAAACAAAACAAAATTGAATCCAGTGATAGCAATAAATAATTAAAATCAGAGCAGAAATTATCATACCAGACGCAAACAGTAAAAGAATCAGTGAATCTAAGAACAGGGTCTTTGAGAAGTTAAACAAAATCAAACTTCTCTTGGTACAGTTAAGCAAAAGAAGGAAAGAAAAAAAGGAAAGGAAGGAAGGAAGAAAAGAAATGAAAACAAAGAGATTCAAATTAGCAGAAATAGCAATGAACAGGGTAATAATTACAACTGACACCAAAGAAATATAAAATCATAAGGGAATATTGTAAAAACCTGTATTTCATATGGTTGGAAAATTTTTAAAGAAATGGATGGATTTCTAGATTCATCCAAATCACATATTAAACAAGGAAGAGGATCAACAAACAAAGCATGCTCATAACAAATGCAGAGAGTCAAACAGTAATAAAAGACAATCCAAATAAAAATAATCCAGATTTAATGGATTTCTAGCAGAATTCTGTTCTCATGTTTTCTATATAAACTATATGAATAAAATTTTATGTGAAAATAATGCTATATTCATATTTCAAAGAAGACTTATATATAATACTTCTTAAATTGTCCAAATAAAAATTAAAGCAAAAAAAAGAGTACTTCCAATTTCCTTTTATACAGCTAGTATTAGTTTACAACCAAAACCAGGTAAAGATCAACAACAACAACAACAACAACAACAAAATATCCTTGATGAACATAGATTTTGAAGTCCTCAATAAAATACTTATAAATTGAGTACAGGAATATATAAAAAAGATTACCCTTTATTATCAAGTTGGCTTTATCCCTTAGATGTAGGGAATGGGTCAACATAAGAAGTCAACATTCTAATAAATCAAATAAATGGACTTAAAGTCAAAATTATATTATCATCTCAACAGATGATGCAGATAACTTTGAATAAAGAATATGCTTTCATAATAAAAATCCTAGAGACAGTAGGACAGTATGGATCAAACCCTAATAATATAATGCTCTATATGACAAACCCATAGCCAACTTCATCCTGTATGAACAAAAATCTCAAGGAAATCACACTAAAATAAGGAATAACAAAGGACTACCCACTATCCTTACTCGTTTTGAATATAGTGCATGATGCACTACCTGGAGAGAGAAAAAAAAAACATCAGAAGAAAAAGAAAAGAATAAAAATAGGAAATAAAGTAGTCAAACTATCCCTGTTTGTAGTGGTATGATATTGTACATAAGATGTCCCAAAATTCCACCAGAAAACTTCTAGAAGTGACCAACAATTTCAGCAAAGTGACTACACACCAATAACAACTTATAAACATCAGTAGCCCGACACAGTGAAAATGAGAGCATGGCCATACTCTCATTCACCACAGCTTCAAAGAAAATAAAATAACTAGGAATAAATAGTTAAAATCAACACAGCAAATGATACAAAATATTGACAAGGAGGTGAGGCAAGGAAAAGTCATTCACTGCTAGTAGAATTGAAAATGGATGCAGCCACTCTGGAATCTACCATATGAACCATATTCCACATCTTGATTTACGCCCAAGGAACACGACATTTTACTTCACAGGTTCTTATTCAGCCATGTTACTGCTCTATTCACAAGAGCTAGAAGCTGAAGACAGCCAAAATGTCCTTCAAGTGATGGATGAATTATGATAATGTGGAACATACACACAGTGGAATGCAGTTCAGTGTCTTATGGACAAAGGAGTCCAAGAGACTCCCAGTACAATATAGGCTACTTCTGTTGACCTTGGTTTTGTTTCAGAGTTTGAAGGTAATTTCCTGTTGTAGAAGATATCATGAGTTTCAGACACAAGGCATGACAGATTCAAGGTGAACCTGACCTGGGAACCTCTTCCTTGAGAACCAGTTTTTACAGTACCAGATGATGCTGTGGAAACTGCCAAGGGATGGAAACAACCAATAGTCCTAGTGAACTGGGACACTAATGACTCACAAAAATAAACATGAAAAGATAACTATAAATGTGCGTAAGTGTCTCTCATATAATTTTAGTAAACAACAGCTGTCTAATTGGACTTAAGGCATATTCAATAAGAGCTAAACATGTCTGGTACTGGAAGCCTAGCCAACTATCCCCAGGTTAGTAGGGTCATAAACATTATAGGAGAACCATCTACTGCCACTAAACCAACATAGTTCCTAACTGCACTCTAAATGTTTATCCTTATACCGACTGGTGAGTGGAGCTAATCAAAGAAGCTTTTCATTGCAGCAGAGACCATTACAGAAAACCATAATTGGCCAAAAATGCATAGAACTACTGGTTGTGGGGTGCCCGATCTCATTTGACAATTCTATAACACAACTACTGCATGCAAGGCTCTGGAAATGGGAACATCACGGAAGAAATCAGAATTTACTCTAAGATCTTGAGGACCAGGATGTCTGATATGTTTAAAAAATAAATATAAAACTAAAAACATAAGTTAAATGGGAATAGTCAAAAAGGAGTTGAAAAACAAGGTGTCCCCAGAAAGAGGAAATCTAATTTTACTGCAGCTAGAGGGGAACCATCATGGATCTTGTATATCCCTTTTGTTTATAGGGCTTTTTTTGGAATCACCTTATTTTAGGCTCTAGAGACAAGCAGTTTGTTCTTAGTCTCAGTCTTAATGCAATATAGCCTTATTAAATTTATCTAATGCTTTTCAATGTCATTTCTTTCACCTGTAAAACACACATGAAAATCTCTCACAAAACAACAGTTTTTATATAGTGATTAGAGTGATTTTATGAAACAAAAATACTGTGTATTTGGCAAAATGCCTGACACTTAGTAAGTGATCAATAAATATTAAGTATCATCATTTTTATTATCCCTTCCATTGCTCAGTCCTGGAATAGAACCTCTTACTCTACTGTGAGTTACCCGCAGAGAGATAATCTGCTCATAAAAGACCATCTTCCATTCTGTTTTATGTGAAGTCTGGATTGTTTTTAAAATGATTGCCAAATTCTCCAAAAGACAACTTATCTCCAAACACAAAATTGTGTGCTTTTCAATTGATGTTCTTGTATTATATATCCTCAGTTAATGTTGCATTTACTGAGCTCTGCATTCTGAGCAGACCTTTCCTGAGTTTGTGTAAGTATTACTTGCCTTGGGATTTTATAAGAATTTTGTTGATTAAACATGCACCAAGAACAAGTCTCAGTATTTGTCTTTGATTTCTATTGCTGTGATAAAGGTGATCAAGTGTAACTTATTTGGCTTACAGGGTAAAGTCTATGATCAGGGGAGGTTAAGGCTGGGACCTAGTGACAGAAACTAAAACCCTGGAGAAACACTGTATATTGACTTGCCCAGTTTTCTTTCTTGTGGAACCCAGTACTACGAGCCCAGGCATGGAGTAGTGGGATGGGCCCTTCTACATCAAGCATCATTCAAGAAAATGTCCCACAGGCTTGGATTATAGGCCAATCTCGTGGCATTTTTCAACTAATATTCTTTCTTTTTAGATGACTCTGGTTTGTGTCAAGTTGTTCAAACAAATAAAAGCTAACCATATTTCCCAAACCTAGGAAATGTCAAAATACTGGCAAGTTTGTCTTATTTTTTGGCAGATAAGCAAGAGAGTAGGTCAACACTGATGTTAATTGTCAAATGAATTACTAGTGATTACTTGGCAGTCTCCTTAGCTATGTAGACTTCTACTTTTCTTTGTTCTACATGGATCTATTAGAAATTTGTAAGATATTCTATGAGAATTTCCCTAGAGAGATCACACACACACATGCACACACACACACATGCACACGCATACACACACACACACACACACTCACACATGCACATGCTCTCTCTCTCTCTCTCTCTCTCACACACACACACACACACACACACACATACACACACACTACTTACTCTAGATTGTGAAACTACAACAGGCTAATATAATGATTGTACCAAAGTCCATGTTGGTGAACCAATGAGTTTATTGAGATAACTAACAAGATCATGAATAAAGAAATACAAGAGAAGGAATGACTCAGATAAAGATGTGTCACTATAAAGACCACCCCAATATGAGTAAAAATGAGAAAATTGCAACCCTGGAGCTCTCTGTATGACTTGTATGCAACTCAACAAGTTCAAGAATTTCCTTTGGGAATATGGGCTGGTAAGAATCTCCCCCCTCATTACTTGCTTATTGTGTCTCTTACATTTTTTCTAATATTTTCAAATACAGAGACTCTGCCATATATATAATATATATCAATGCATTTACACTGATTCTTATAAAAATTTTTATAGTATAAGATTTATATTATAGTCTTTATTAATGAAGAAATAAATTAAAATTTCTATTTTATTTATCTGGAAATGTTATGATAAGCTTTGTTTAGTAAGATTCTCGTGCACCATGTGGATGCCCGGGTGTGTCTAAAGAGGAGTTAGATCTCTGGAACCCAAGTTACAGATGGTTGGAACTGCCATATGGATTCTGCCAACTAAATTTGGGTCCTTTGCAACAGAAGAATGTGCTCTTAACCCCTGAGGCAGCCCTCCTGCCTCTGAAGAACCTCAACTACAAATCAGAACTGTTATTTGACTAGACATTTCAGAATACATCATTTTATTCACCAATTTAACAAGTTTTCATTGAGTATAGATACAAAATTAATACTTTTCTTCAGTTGTAAAATCTCCACAAAGAATACAGTGTTGTAATCCCTAACTTTATTGACATGAAACTCTAATGCTGGGAAAGTGGCATATTCTAAGTTTGGGGTTGCTTTCTTTGACTTGCACAAGTATAGAAATACACTTACTTGAGTAGCTCTGAAGTCAGTGAGGCATTCTTAGCAGGATCTTACAGAGAGGACCCCCACCATGCAAAGAAGCTCAGTGTCACATATTTCTTATTTTTCAATCAAGCCATTTTGGGTTCTGAATAGCTATCTGCTGTGCTCCAGTGGGTGATGACATAATTCTGTAATGTCATCCTGGAAACAAGTTTGCTTTCATCATTAGATGTTTTCCTTGTGGTCCCAGGGCAACTCCCACAGCTTAAAGTTTCTCTTCACACTCAAGGACAGAGGTGATGCTAACCATCTAGCTGCATCGATCTTTCTGTACTCTCCAAGGATCCCTGAATGTAACTGAACACGACTGGATTACATCACAATGTTTAGTCTACAAAAGCAAACGTTTTGTCTTGAGAAAATTGTCACTCCTAACAAAATTAGAAATCTATGTGTGGAAGTGGATGAAACTGGACGATTGCAAAACAACTAGGTCAAGTGTGATAAATAGGGGGCATGTGTTGGAGCCGGTGCAATTAGTAAAATAACTAATAGTTCCCTGTAAAAATGATAGTCAGGCAATCATAGAAATTATTCTCAAATAAAATTAGGTTTATGAGGTGATGTGAAGGAGTTCAGAGTAAATGGTACAAATTTATGCTCAGCACCATTTATGTTCACTCTAAAGACATGATTCAGATGAAATCTTAATGAAGAATAAATTGGTAAAAGTAGAGAAGAGGAAGCAAAGACTGTTCTGTGAGAATACTTATACTAAGAGCCCCTGTAAGATAGAAGCACAATACATTTGGGGAATTCACAGAAGACATTTGTGGCAGAAAGACAGAAGAAAATGGTGGAAGACAGGTAAACTCAAGTTAATAGGAAACTTCCAAGTTATACTCCTAGGTATTTTTAGGTAGATATTTTGGAGTTGCAATTAGAGCTTCAAACCTCTTATAGTGTGGTCAGTGAGTGAAACTTTCCAGTCTACCGCACTGTCCATGTATCCTCTAAATAAAATGGTATAAATTAAAAAGATGACCGAGAACTCAATTTACCATATGAAATGACACCATTATTATATAAACATTCATGAGGATAGCAATTTCTTGAGACTAATCAAATGTGAAGAAGACAGTGGTTAGTTCTCCCTATTGACTGGCTGCTAATAAGAACTCTATCTGCTTTAATCTCTACAGGAGTCAGGTTTTATTGCTACTAATACCAGAGCACAAGCAGTACAGAGAAGTATAGTTTAGCTGCAAGTTTTTGAGGCTTCAGGTTGAGTGCTTACATCTAGTGATGGCCTTCTGACCATCACACTGAGTGATGGGGCATGTGAATACACAGATGTTTCCTCTTTTGTCTTGATCTCTTAAAAAGCTGTCAGATTCAATCCCAGGAGTGTACCTCAATGAAATTCTCTAATACTGACCTCCTCCTAAAAGCCACACATCTAAACCCACAGTTGGATAGGATGGTTACTTTCTGTCTTAGCATAATATTCTAAAATTGGGATTAAGTTTCAATACAAGGAACCTTGGAGGACGTGTGAGCCAAATCCAAATCATAGCAATTAAGGTGAGAATCTTATAGTAAAAAAGGCCAAGCCACTTATTGGCTACAGTGTTGATTTTTCATTGAGGACAATCACTACAATAGGCAAAGACGTTGGAACACATGTCCCAGGAAAATAGAGTATAGAGACCCACAATAGTAAACTAGTGAATAACAGTGAATAATTAGCAAGATTTTTGTTGTATTATTTTGTACTGAGTGACACACACACACACACACACACACACACACACACACACACACACAAAACAGAGAAAAATCTTACATACTATTCTTGGGGCAGAGAAAGGAAAAAACTAGATAAATTTTCTTAGAGCACTTTCACCTGCAAAATAGTCCATAGACTCAGAACTCAGCAGGACTCAGTCGAGTGGAAGTACTGTTACAGATGTATAGATCAGATATGAAAGTGAGTTCAGATATTTGGGGACTCATCTCTGATATGGGCTACATAGCCTTAATTCAAAGTCTGATGTTGTATTTTCTAGAAAATGTATTAGGTAGAGAAATTATGTCTTTAAATGTTTTTATAATTCTTGATGTACAAATTTCTGGTATGCAATTATTTATTTAGTTGGCATTATCTCTATCAGTCTATAGGCCATTGGAAATATTCAACATTCTTTCCTACAATAGCCTGAATTAGAAACTCCCAGATCCAGTATTTTTTCCTTAGAGTCATGTCCATATGAACCAATAGCAAATACTTAGGATAGAATTAATAAGAGTTTTATTGATTCGAGGTGCTTTGCACCAGCTGTCAGACACAGACCAGACTCCTTAGCTATTCTTCACCCTGAATTCATAAAGAATAGAATTCCCACGGGACAATTTTAATTGGAAGCATATTTTCTTCCCGTGATGCAAACTCAGGGTCAGAACAGGTAACCTGAAAGATTGCTCCACCATATGTTCTCCCCAGAAAATATATTCCCTAAATATCAAGATACACAAGAGGCAAGGATTACATAAGTCTTAAGATAAACTTCCTGTCAAACCGGTTTACCTTAACTGAATGGTTGGGTTTCAATTGAAGGCAAGATGCAATTTAGTTTCTGGTACACATTAGGAAAAAGAAAATTATGTTATCCACCTGTTCGAAGGCCTGTTAGTTTTACGCTAGGCTGTGTAGTATATTTAAATACATTCAAAGATATGTTTAATACATGGTTATATATTCTGAAAACCAGAAAGGTTTTAGGTTTATTGTGGTAATGTTGGATGGTATTTATTTATTTCATAGGTAGACTTTCAATAGAATCAGTAAAATGATTTTAGTTCTAATAAGAGTTGGAAGAAAATTCAACCAACCAAACACCTTTCTGCATTTATGTACATTTGTAAATATGTTATAAATAAAATTTGAAATTTTACATATAATTTATTAAGGATTTGGAAAAAGAAAGCATGCAAAAGAGAGCTTCAAATGTGTGTTTTTATGTCTGATAAAAAAACATTTCTAAACTCCTACTATATTATTGTCCAAGAATGAACAGTTATTATCAAGGCTAACTTACCTTGTAACAGTATAAATCAACCATTATGTTCCAACTAAAATGATTACCTTTGGATATTGCTTTTCTGTTCAATTCAGGTCACCAAATAAAAAGTCAAATTGAATATAGTGTTCAGATGATTTAATGATTCCATGATTGGTGTTAACTTGCAAAGGTATCTGTGTAATTAATTCATAGCTTCTTAACATTCAGCTCTGTGAAGCAAGGCCTTTCTGGTCTTGCACAAGAATGGTAAATGACAATGTCTCAAAACTTGTTTGAGTAGCATCTCTAAGTAGTACTATAAGATATCATCACTCTGGGATGAAGAGATGGCTTAGTAGTGAGGAGCATCAGTGTCTCCCAGAGGACAAGTACCCACATGGTGGCTCACAATTGTCTATAACTCTAGTTCCAGAAGATACATTGCCTAACTTCCTTGGACACAAGGCATGAATCTGGTGCACATACCTATAGACCAATCAAATACTCATATACATAAAATTAAATAAAACTAAAAAGAATAAAAGAAAGTATCATTCATACTAGTGAATAGCAATGGGAAAGCAAGAGCATTGTTTATGCAAAAGAAATGAGATCCAGCAATTGTAAAACTACCTGTACAGTAAGAGTAGAGTCCGAGACAGGCTAAATTAGAAAGTTTTTATTTAATACAAAGAAGGCAGGAAGACAAATACGTTTGGCCTCATTTCTCCTCTTGATCTCTTTTTATACATGTGATTACTTTGTGTTCATAATTTTTAGTTTTCAAAAGTCACAGAACTCTTTGACCCATCCCAGTTGGTCCCATATTTTCTAAGTTTTCTGAAGCCCTTACTGATTCATTTACACAAGCTGCATACTGTTAATTTTTTCCCAGAGAGAGGACATTACTCGCTATTAGAAGCAACTTTGGGGCCAAGGGCTATTGATTTCTTAAGTAGAGCTAGAATAAACTCAGAGCCATCAAACCAAGGTTAATCTTGACGTGGTAATGGGAACCATTTGTCTATTTATCAGTTTCCCATATTTAAAAGTACAGCCTTTTTCCCATCCCAGGAGAGTTTATGGAACACATTCAGTGCAATAAATGGTAGAGACTGGACTGAGCAGAAAATCTAGTTTCAGTCCCAGTACTGTCCCTTATCAACTGTATCATTTTAAAAATATGACTTAGTCTCTCTAAGTTCACTGTTATTTATCTGTAAAATAAAGAAAAACTTAGTACATGCCAAACAAAACTCTGATGTATATTAAATATATACATCTTGGAAGAGTGCCAGGTAGGGTAATTACTTAAATAAATGTAACCTATTTTGTTAAACTGCCATGTTATCCCCCAATATCCCCTGGGCTTCCCTGGAGTCCACTTCCCATCCTCACTGATTTAAGTAAATATAGGAATTGTATGGAGCAATGAGACATGAATAGAAAGACACATGTTCCTTCTAGATGGGAAATTTAAAAGTAAATATGTTCATAGGCTTTAGTTTTCAGAGGTCAGTCATTTTATCAGCCTGAGCCTTCTTGATCAGGCAAAGGCGAGTCATCTCAACTGACCAATAGTGAAACTGTGGTGCGATGACAGAAAACACTAGCAGCAGGTTCCAACTTTGTTATTATTAAAAATCATTAGTAGCTTATGATTGCTTATGACTATACAATAACCCAACATACACAAGTTATACATCTATTAGCAGAGCTGCCATTACAAATTAGGGAGAAAACAAATGCACATGTATGTACATGTGGGGAAATTAAAATGTAAATCTGTGCAAAGTGATCTTTGATGCAGGCCAGTTTCATATTTCTGTCAACAAGAAAGGAAACCTTATGTGCATGGTATAATCAGTATCCATCATATAGGCAAAGAGTGTTTATTAAAAAGAATCAAACCATTTAATGTTGAGAGGGTTCAGAGAGCTGTTTCACATGGATTTCATAGATTGGTTATTTTTGTCCAGAAGTGGAATCCAGTGTGGGAAAATCGTTTGACTTAGGATTGTCTTCTCTGAGCTGTGGCTATCATAAAAAAAATGACTTGCAAACAATAATTTTGTCACACAGGGACGAAATTATCTGTTCAAATTTGTTATGCTATCTGTGATAATAAGAACTCTCTTGTCTTCTCTATGCAATGGAGACAACACAGAAGATAGAAAGAGAGGAAAGGACTCACAATTCCAAGATTTTGGAATTCTATTTCTTTTATCCTTTCTCTCTTCTGACTTGCTTTCAACTTCTATTTCCTCTGACTTTCCTTGTTCTTATTTACTCATTTATTTTGATTAATTTTTGATTCAAGTAGTCCCTATTTTACCCAATTTTTAGCTGAACCACTATGTGCATGTAAGAGAAAAGAATGGACTATCTTAAACCATATATGAAGCCATATATGTATAATTTCAGTTTCCTTAAATCATAATACTCTCAAGCTTCAGGACCAGCCAGGGAACAGCACTCTTTCCTGGAGAGGCCGGTTGACTCTAGTGTGAGAATAAAGCAGTCCTTGTTAAGTTTGAGTCGAATGCTAGCCTTTACAAGCACATATGGAAGCAACAGAGTTGAAAGGCAGGCATTGTCTTGAGAAAGAACAAATGTTTTCTAAATGTTCTAAAGTAGTACCAATAATGATCCAACTTTTGCAGACTTGAAGTTGTCACTTTATATTGAAGGTTACAATAGAAAAACTGTAGAAGGTCTGATTCAAGAAAAGTCTCACACAACATAGGTGCTTTAATATCTTGACCTCCTCATTTCCCAACAACTAATCCCCACCCCCTGTGATCAGAATTCTACTCCTAGTTGATTCTAGCATGGGTTTCGGTCCAAAGAAGAAATCAAGAGTAACAATGACACCGAGGTAAGTGTAGGAAACTTTCCAGCATATGACTTTCTTATTTCTTGTTTCTCAGCAACAATCCAGCTGCATGCAGCTTGTGTGTCAAATCAACATAGGACTTGGACACTGGCAGACAGAAAGATAAAACAAAGAACAAAGTTGAATTTGGCTTTCACTAAGGACTGCATAATGTTCCAGTTCACAGGAAATAACTGACAATTTTACCCATAGGAGACCAAAGTAGCTGCCTCTCTCCTTAGAGAGCTAGCAGAAGACCAGGGAATCAAAAATGTATGAATATTCTGAGCCATGATGTATCTATTTAGTCATAATTTCTGGGAAAGGGTAAGGATATCAGAAAGTCTAAAAGTCAGAATATTAAGGTGAACATAAAGAATTGAAATCAACTTGCAATGATCTCCACAGAAATGTTGACATATTGTAGGATCTTTTGGAAATGCAAATTTTCACCCATTCCAGAAGAACCAAACCAGAAATTTTGGAGGTCAAGACCAGGAATGTGTTTAACTACCTGTTCTTGTAATTTTATAAGGATTGAAACTCAAGAACCACAGAATGACCAATGTATGTTTGTAGATTATATCTCATAACCTCATATGCTTTAGGCAAATTCTTCCTATAGATTCCATAATACATTAAGCATATACTGTTTAAAAGAATTTATCAAACCCTCAATGCATAGAAATTAAAGCAAAAATAGGCAAATATGACTACATCAAATTACAATGTTAAAAAGGAACCACTCAGATGATTGAAGAAGCAACTCACAGACTGTGAACAAAACATTTGACAAGGGCTTCATATATAGAACTTAATATCAGGAACACAAACAACACAGTTATAAAATAATAACAGAAGATACAAGGTCAAAGATCTAACTAGCAAGTTTTTTAAAAAGTCATACAAATGCCCAACAAGCTCATAAAATTATATTTATCATCAGAGAAATATAAATCAAAATTTTATTGAAACATCATCTTACCCACAAAAGTTGGCTATTATCAAAGAGATGAAATACAAATGTTCATGAGGATGTGGACAAAGAGGAACAAATATGTTCTAAATTGTGGTAGTTAAATTGGTTATGACCATTAAGGAAAACACGTTCAGGTCCTTTGAAACATTAAAAATAGAACACGTACATAATTCATCTCATATCACAAAAGGATATTTTCAAAGGAAATGAAATTAATTTCTCAAAAAACAAACAAAAAAATACATCACCAACAAAACCCTACACTTTACTGTTTGGTGTAGCATTGTTCACATCAGTCAAGAGATGAAATAACTTGTGTTTAAATCACTAAAGAAAATGCAGTACATTATGTATACTGAAACACTGTTCTCCCATGAAAGGATGATATTCTGGTGTTTACAGTCACATTGATTGAGCTGGATATCATTAAGTGTAGTAAGCCAGAGAGTAGTACCTCACAACGTCACTTGTATGTAGAATTTGAAAAAAACAAAAGCTGATCTCATTGAAATTAAGAGTATAATTGTGATTATGAGGTACTGGGTAAAGTTGGGGGAGAGAAGGAAGAGAGGTTGATGAATGGGCACTAAGTTACCACTAGATGGATGTAAGTAGTCCTTTTGTGATATTACCAAAGAGCATAACTGTAGATCACAATAACATCCAATAACACCATATATAAAGTAATGATACATGTTTGAGGACACACACACACACACACACAAACACACACACACAGAGAGAAAACATTTTTAAACCTTGGTTTAAACAGTATATAATGTTTCTATGTATAGATGTTGTGACATAGTGCATCACTCTGGGGTACCATAAGTAAGGGATGCAAAAATGGACTACTTTTGCTAATATGCCTATAAAGAAAGAATTAAAGATGAGTTTTGAGAAGGTTCAAAGTGAAATGATTGATTTAGCATTTCCATGCTTATTTTGTTATTCTATATTATTTTCTCTTGATATCTGGAAAGCATTTATTTATCCCTTAGTTTTCTTAGCATTCCTGTGGTAAATATATCTAGCTAATAGGGCAAGTCTCTATTCTAAGTACATTTAAGTGAAATGCTGCTTCCAGAATGAAGAGAAACCCACGAAGCACGGAGCTGCCTCAACTTGTGTTCTGCATCCTGACTGTTGACAGCAGTATCTCCTCCTTTCGGTGAATGAAGGATTGCAATGCTTGTTGAAATTATTTCCCTAAAAGAGGCATTGCATTTGTTGGCACAAAACACAAGCATTGTTTTCGTAGTAGGTGAAACATATTTATTGAGAAACAGAAACACAATTCTGGATTGGCAGACCTTAAACTCCTTTGTAGACTGAGAAACCCTGTCTTAGTGTGGGTTATTTGGTTTCAAATAATCAAATAAAAAATAAAACTGAATTCAAACTGATCCAGTTACTCTGTGGACATTTAATCTATTTTCTAGGTCAAGGTAATGTTGACTTCTGCAGCTGAAACAGCCTATGTGGCAGCTGTCTCCTCCCACCCTTGCTAATACACTTATGTCTACTGTTATCAGATGATGTCAGGCCAATCCTGATCAGAACAGAATGATTTCAATACATCAATTTATATGTATCAATGGTTTCAATTAAATCTATTGAATTAATTTAAACTCTTCCACCCACCAAAAAATTGTCAGAGAACAAAATCTGAGCCTCTGATGATATCAGTGAAACAATAGTTGAGCTGTTCTGCTTTGGGATTCTGTTAGAGAAAGTAATAGTTATTCCTTATTGCTTAAGTTGCTTAGTTACAGGTAAAAGTACTTAATTAATTAGGTATACACTAATTTAGATAGAAACTCATGAAAGGAAGTTCAAAAATAAGTATTCTTATTTATTTTGCTAGCACAAATCATTCATAATTAAAGCTGGGGGAACTATTGGTGGCTCTTGGGTAATAGATTATTATGAAATATGATAGGTCTTTATTCAATTAGTAATTCTATATATCTAAAACCATGGCTCTTTGAGAAATTGCGTACTGTCTTTAGCCACTAGTGTTTTTACTAGTTCTATAAAAAGGGCTGGGTATGTAGTTCAGTAGTAAAATGTTAATTGACACAATTGGAATACTATCCAGCTATTAAAAATGAGGACATCATGAGTTTTGCAGGAAAATGGGTGGGATATCCAAATATCATCCTGAGTAAGATAACTGAGACCCAGAAGGATATGCATGGTATGTACTCACGAATAAGTGGATATTAGCCCAAAAAGTACAGAATGTCTAAGATACAATCCACAGAACTCAAGAAGGTTAACAAGCAGAAAGACCCAGGTGAGGATACTTCAATCACACTTGGGAGGGAGAAGAAAACAATCATGGGAGGCAGAGGAAGGGAGGGAGAACCTGGGTGGGAGAAGGGAGGGAGTGTAGGAGGGGAAGGGGAGGAACAGATCTGGTATGGGTTGGGGGTAGGAACAGGACTGAAGTCCTGAGGGCCAGAGGACTAAATGGAAATATGCAACCTCTGTGGGTGTTGGGAGGAGGGGGGACTCTCTAGAAAGTACCAAAGACTGGGAGGTGAGAGACACTCAGGACTCAAACAAAGGGACCTTAGATGAAATGCCCAACAGTGAGGAGAGGGAACTTGTAGAGTCCACCTCAAGTAGAAAGACAGGGCATCAAGTGGAGGGATAGGGTTGCCACCCTACAGTCAAAGACACTGATCCAGAATTGTTCCTGTCTGAAAGAACTGCAGGGATGGAAATGGAGAAGAGACTGAGTGAAAGGAGGTCCAGTGACTGGCCGAACTTGGGATCCAACTCAAGGGGATGCTCCAAGGCCTGACACTATCACTGATGCTATGGTGTGCTTACAGACAGGAGCCTAGCATGACTGCTCTCTGAGAGTCCCAACAAGCAGCTGACCAAGACAGAAGCAGATACTTACAGCCAACCAATCGTCTGAAGCTGGGGTCACCTGTAGTTGAAATAGGGAAAGGCTGGAATAAGCTGAGGAGTGAGAAGACCAGCAGTCTCAACTAACCTGGACCCTTGGGATCTCTCAGATGCTAAACCACCAACCAGGTAGCATACAAGAGGTAGGTCTGAGGCCCCAACACATAAACAGCAGAGGACTGCCTAGTTTGGCCTCAGTGGGAGAAGACATGCTCAACCTGATAGAGATTTGAGGCCCCAGGGAGTGGGGAGGCCTGGCAAGGGTCAGGGGTATACCCTCTTGGAAACAGGGGAGAGGAAGAGTGGGATCGGGAACTGTAGGAGGATGGACCAGGATGGGGGTAATGACTGGACTGTAAAAAACTAAAAGTAATAATAACAAAAAACCAATATAAAACATAAAAAAATGAAAAATATATGTAAGAACTTGGGCCCAATTCTCATCTCTGAAAATAATATCAATAGAAAAATGAAATTTTGTTAGGATTAAATTATATAATTCATGTAGACTACGCATACACACACACACGTATCTTTTAAAGAGTTACTTATATTATTTTGTTGGTATGTGTATATATACATGTATATATGTGTGTCACATGTGTATCAGATAACCTTGAAGGCTAGGAGGGGCCATTGAATCCCCTAGCAACTAGAGTTATACATGTTTGTGAATAGCCATGTGTATTCTTGGAACCAAACTCATGTCCTCTACAAGTATTATTAACCACTGAGCAATTTCTACAGCCCCCTATAATAATAACCTTATGTAATAATAATTCAGTTATTATTATCTAAAACATCATTAACATAGCTATATTGTTGAGGGTATTTGATATTTATGGATAATTGTTCTGTCTTTATGCCTATTCTTCTGTTCCAGCAGAAAAGCAACAATCGCAGTGTTTTAAAAGATTAAAAGAATGCAATGCATATAACTAAACATTCACTAAATATATAAATATATTGACATCACTAAATATGTTGATGAAAAACTAGTTAATTACATAATATAACTCATAGAAAATTCAACATAATTCCATTCTTGGGGGGAAATGAATTTTTCTGTAGTCCCAGCTGTCCTAGAACTCCCTCTGTAGATCAGGCTAGCCTTGAACTCACAGATCTGCCTGCCTCTGCCTCCTGGGCCCTGAGATTAAGGGTGTGCACCACCACCACAACTTAAAACATTTTAATGTTGGCTCCATTTACATCTTACAACCCTATATACACAGTTTCCATCAATATCATTTTATGGATCATAATAAATGATACAATAATCCTTCTAAGAATGTGTATTTACCATATATGCCAATTTTATCTAAAAATATTAACTTGTGAATCAAAGACTGTACTTAATTTGCACTAAGAGCATGAATCCAAAGCAAACTTGAGGTTTAAGAAAGGATATTTTACTTCAGAAAGTTTATAGCTGTTGTTAGATATAAAATATTTAGAAAATATTTTATCAGATTATGTTTCAGTTATTTCTGCTGTAACTGAAAATACCAGATATCCATTACACTCAAAAGAAAATCATATATTATACTTCATAAACTAACATAATTATGTGAATGAGACAGAAAAATTCCATAATGTTATAAAATTTGCGTGTTTTTATTTAAACCTGCCAATCTTTCTTAAATAATACTTAAGGTCTTTGTTATTAAAGCCCCGTGGTAGTTTTTAAAGAAGGCTACAGAAAGCTGTGAGTGCTATAAACATTTGATTAACTGCATACATACATTTCACAATAGAATACCATAAACATCTGATTAAGTTTGTACGTTTCACGATAGGTTTATCTACCAAGGAGACTTCAGAGACAGTCATTCTGCTAGCTTATCCTTAGGGTGCAGTCAGTGTGATATAAACAGACATCGACACCTCGAGGAGGCATTTGGGGAATAACTTGGGAAATTCAAGTACCATTCAGTTCAGCTAGTTCTTGTTGGGGATTTGATTTGTGCTTATATGGGAATTCACACTTCTATGGGTCCCTACAAACAGTTAGCTTTTGACTGTTCAATAAAGAGCCAGTGTCCAGTGGCTGGGCAGGTGAACAGAGGCAGGACTTTGAGGATTCCTGGAGAGAAAATGTAGGACTGGGAAAAGGAATTGCCCGGGAAGAAGGAAGTAAGTGGATACAAACACAAGAGCTGTGAAAGACAGAGAAGCTACCTTGTAAGAATCAGAGAAAAGCAGCCCCAGGGGTCCACTCCCCCCTATTGGGTCTGGGGTAACAGAGATAAAGAATAGATTTTAAAAAAAAGATATCTGGAGGGGAGAATGTGTTAGCCAGATGGAGGTAAAGGAATGGCCCAGCCATTGAGCTAGCTTAGGGCATATTAAAAAAACCACTGCTTTCATTCATAAATGCAGAGCTCTTGGGCAGGTGCAGAGATGTGCGCACACCCTCCGGGAACCTTAAGAAGCTGAACTATTTTCAGCCATTAAATATTTACCACTAGAAGTTCTCACCTCAAATTCTGAGGACAGTGGAGATTGAAATATCAAATAAGTCTAATAGGAGTGTGAAAAGAATTGCAGACACTGCCTTTCAGATTTTATTCTTAGGTTTATTAGGCTTATCACTGTGAAATAGTTTGGAAAATAAAAAGAAGATATCTTCTACTTATCATTTATTTGTATTGACTTTTCAGAACGTTCCTTTCCAGAGAGGTGCTTCCACTTAGACATTAGCAAGTCTTCACGAGAGTGCAATAGCTGGAAGATGGGAATCCCTGCACTCTCTTCACAGCAACTTTTATAGGTCCACTAGGCTGTATGGTCAGTCCTTTGTAGTTATTTGTGATTTACCAAGTCTTACTTGCCTTCTTTTACATGTGAAGTATTGCTTTTCAGTTGCCCAAAATACATAGAACCAAGTGTTAGGTTCAAGTTTAATTTAACATAAGCACTTTAATAAAAACAAGACGAAGCAAGAGGAATATATCTGATCTTTTAATTGTAAATGTTATCTTTAAATACTACCATGGTGTCCTTGGGTTATTAAATATTTATGTTTTGTGTGAATATAGACAATCCAACCTTAAGATGCTGAACTATTAATGCCAATATGATTGTATGCATTTGTGAAGTATATATTCAGTAATTGGTAAATATATTTTCTAAACACAATTATATTGATGACAAACCAGACCAAAGTAGCGGTATAGAAAAAAAATTACAGAAAATAGCAGTCTAAGTATGTCTTTATTATTTCATGATGATTAAATTCAAGATGATTAATGAACAAAATTAAATAAATAAAAATATATCATTATTGGAGTGAACACTGACTTTTCTCAACCAATGTAGTTGCTTAATATACTTATGGCTATTAACACCCAAACGAAAAGTAAAATTCAACACTATTTAAATTATAAAATTTGTAAGATGTCAGTTTTTATTTTCATAAGCAGTCATCTAACAAAATATGTTCAATGTTACCAATTTGTGCAGCAATTGGACAGTAAGAATATGTAAGTTTCAAATGTATTTAACATTCTCATTAGAATTTTAATTTTACCATTTAATGGAAAACTATAACGTTCAGAGAAATGCACACACTTGTTATAATGAGTCCTATTAGAATAGAAGTTGATATGTGCACTGATGGTCTTCCAGCAAAACTGTCACATTTTACATGACATATCTTGCCTTTAAAGAAAATGTTATCAACTAGTTATGACACCACCACAAGTATTTACTCAAACATTTTTAAGAAAACAAAAACAGATCTGTGATCATTATGCCATCTTACTGTATCCAGCATTGATATATATATAATGACTCAATATTGTCAAATCCATCTTAAACTGGGTTATTGGCAAGTGTAATTTTCCATTGGTTAGCCACACAGACTTGTTGATAGTGATCTGCAGCTTACTGAACGATGATGCCTCCAGCTATTTGGATGGGTGAAGGATCTCGTTTTTTACTTGGTATCCTATAGGGAAACAAGAGAAGGTGTTAAGATATCAGTGTCAGCTCCTTATAAATGCACATGCTTGTACTTAGGGATAGCATCTTTGTTAGGGATGGGGATGGTGAGGTTCCTGAGCATAACCAAGAGTGGCATGTTCTGTCTTTCTAAGGACTTTCACATATTTTACTATGGTTTCCAAGTAATGTTATTTGATGGACTACTTGCAAGTAAGTAAATTTTCAACTATATGCTTCTCAAAAACTTATTTTAAGATGGTATTTAAATTTAGTATAACTGCATAAAACACATATGAAACTCTTCACATTGACTAAGGTAAGTATCTACATGGTTATACTAGCTGTTGGGTATATGTGCCTGAGATCCATTAGGAGGATTCTCTGATTCTAGATCGTAGGTAAAGGAAGTTTTGCTGCTGATTTATGTTTTATTCTTTTCTGTTCATGATGCCTTTGATTTTGGCATTTTCAGAAAAATTCTGGGTCCTACAACATAACACAGTAAGTTTAAAATTATGTGGATAATACTTTTTACTTAATAGTATGAATAATTTATCTTAAATTTATGCGTTACAAGCAAATCTGAACCAGCAATAGAGCTTTTGCCTAACATACAGGGGACCTTTTAAGTTCAATCCCCAGAGCCACAAAAACCAAAGAACAAATCAGTAAATATATTAGAGTAAATTCAAGATTTTGTGTATAATAATAATAATAATAATAATAATAATAATAATAATAATAACAACAACACTCTTTCTGTCCTCTAATGAAAAAACCGTACATTTTTTGCTCGAGAAAAAAGAAAAAAAATGAGGTAAACTTATGTTGAATTCATGGGGAGCTTCAACATATCATCTATGTGTGGTGTCATTTTGTATGTGAGGTGTCTTGAACCCATTTAGCCGATGTTCACTTCTAACATGGTTTTCTAACATGTTTCTAATATTGTTCTAACATTGATACTGGCTTTGGCAGATGTTAAATTAAATGTTTAGAAAATGTTAAACATTTAGAAGCGTTGAAGCCAAGAAGTAGATATACTTTTAAAACGGTAGTTGCATTTTAAAATAAGTGAATTTGAGTGTCCTTAGGCAGAGCATCCATTCATCATCTACTCTCCTCTTGCTGTAGCTGTTTACATCATCACTTCAGGGCTGGCTTTTTTTTTTTTAAACATTACCTGCCTCCTGCCTCATTGTCAAGTTCTGTAATTAGATTTCTTAGCTTGCTTCTGGGGCAGCTATATGTGTACATGTACTGTGCAGTTGACTGAACTTTCATTTGTAGTCAATTGTCAAAGAGAAATACATACAAAGATATATTCTATTCAACTAAACATATATGCATACATGGTATAACGATTGGGCAAGTGAACATGACACTTTGCACGAGGTTGTCCTTTTCAATTAAAAGTAAGCAGCTTATCTATTTTTCAATACTAAATAAATTAAAATATTTTAAAATCCAGGGATTTAAAATTATAGAAATCAACACATTCTGGCAATGAGTGCAACTAAGGTAAGGGAAAGGATTTGCAAAGAGTACAGTCAGTAGCACTCTTTTTATGGGCAGGCATGAGACCTCACTGAATATGTGTTTCAATAAATATTTTTTTAAAACTTGAGCAAAATTTATCAATGTATAAGAAGCCACAGTGATATGTGTTCAGGTAAATGTAACTGAATCATACAATACATGACTTATGTGAGTTGATTAGTTTTCTAAATAAATGAACTGAAAACAGTACAACTCAGTTTGCTGTAGGGAAATTCAGGCAATAGATTGATAAACCTTATAACTGGAAGGAACCCATAATCCATATGTACCTGCAAATGCAACATAAAACAAATCCGTTTTGGTCACATTTTCCCTTACATAGAAGACTTAAGTGGATATTAGCCCAGAAGCTTGGAATACCCAAGACATAGTTCACATATCAAATGATGCCCAAGAAGGAGGAAGAACAAAGTATGGATCCTTGGGTTCTTTATAGAAAGGGGGAAATACCCACAGAAGGAGATACAGAGACAAAAGGTGGAGTACAGTCTGAGGGAAAGACCATTCAGAGACTACCCCACCCAGGGATCCATCCTATATACAGTTACAAAACCCAGACACTATTGTGGAGCCGGATATAGCTATCATCTGGGAAGCTCTGCTAGTGCCTGACAAATACAGAGGGGGACACTCTCAGTCAGCCATTGAACTGAGCACAGGATCCCCAATGGGGGAGCTAGAGAAAGGACCCAAGGAGCTGAAGGGGTTTGCAGTGCCATAGGAGGAACAACAATAACCACCCAGTACTCCCAGAGCTCCCAGGGACAAAACCATCAACCAAAGAGTACACATGGAGTTATCCATGGCTCCAGACACATAGGCAGCAGAGGATGGCCTTGTTAGACACCAAAGGGAGGAGAGACCCTTGGTCCTGGAAAGACTTGATGCCGTAGTGTAGAGGAATACCAGGACAGGGAAGAGAGGGAGGGTTGATTGGGGAAGGGGAGATGGCTTATGGGATTTTTGGGGGAGGGGGGAACCAGGAAAGGGGACATTTGAAATGTAAATAAAAAATATATCTAATAAAAATACATCAGAAAAAAGAAGACTGAAAGTCTATAGACTTAGCCCACATAAAGCTATATTTAACCTTCATTCCAAGTTCCTGATTTTGTCCACTCAGTCCCTTCTGAGTTGCATTCACCTACCTTAACTTGAGCATCACCAAGAAAAGAATTCCACAGGTAACTATCATGCACACAACAACATAGATTAGTTCTCCTGGGAAGAAAAGATTAGAAATTAACTCGACATGTTAATGTGGATTGGTGGAAGCCCAGGAGACTTCAACCCTACATGAAGAACTATAGGCAATTGAGGAATGTTACGAGCTGGAGAAATGTTCATCTTCAGGGAGGGGCACACTGATTGGCTATCCAATACCAAATGGCCGGTACTGAAAACATACATATACGTATCATATGGACCGAGAATGTTATATTAGTAATACATACACATATACTTAAATGTATATAACAATAAATAAAGTGGCTGTGAATTTTAAAGAGAGAAAGAAGGGGTGTTTGGGAAGGTTTAGAGGAAGAAAAGAGAAGCTGAGATTATGATCTCAAAAAAATAAAATAATTTTGTTAATTCACTGTATTTTAGAGACACTAAACATTATTTTCATTGAGAGATTTTAACTGACCATTGAAGGGAGAATTGAATCCAGTCAGAGTAATTTCTTTAGAATTCTTTCTTTCATAGGAGGAAATGTCTTTGACATTAGGAGTTGGGTAATCTGGAAGAAAACATTAAAAAATAATATTGAAGTATTTAAAATTACACTTTGACTTTATCAAATTGTTATAATTTATTTCATATTATATTAAATCACAGAAATCCAGTTCTATGCCACCATTTTTATAAGTCCAATGATTTGTAGGAAAGTACAAATGCTAAAACTTTAAAATATGTTTGATCAACTATATTATGGAAACCTTTTTCCTACAAACCACGATTAGAAAAAAAGATCTCGTATTATGGGATAACTTACTGAGCCTTGCATATGGGCAAGAGAGACAGAAAGCAGTAATTTGAATCTTTGGGTTTAGACATTGAAGAAGATTCCTTCTTTACACAAGTGACTATTTCAATGTGTTTTAAAGACACCACATTTTTCAGGGAGCCACTGATAAATGGCTTCCTACAGAGGAAAGTCTCTAAACATGCTGGCATCCCTTTCTGCTCAGACCTGGAACCTGGCTGTTTTCCTTCCACTGTTCTAGCTCCTCCACACTCTGACCAGTCTTCTCCCCACTTAACAATCTTCAGCTTTCACTATTGTGCCTTTACCATCCTGAAGGACTACTGCTGGCTTCTCTGGGCACTTAAGTCTTCTTGAGCATCTCTGAGGATATAGTAGTTCTAGATGCTACTTGCCTTGCTACTCTGAAAGGCATGCTTCTTTATGGATAGGTCAAATTATATATATATATATATATATATATATATATATATATATATATATATATATATATTCCTGGGATGTGTATTATTTTCACTGGCTTTTCTCCGTTAAGAAGATAAAATCCTGATGATTAATCTATGGATCTATTTCAGTACAACTTGTCCTTGCCTATTTTGTTAAAACCCTTCCTTCTTCCCTCCCTCCCTCCCCCCCTCCCTCCCTCCCTCCCTCCCTCCCTCCCTTCCTTATTTGTTTATCAAACACATGACATTTATTTCTGGATCACTTCACATTTACTCAACTCTTTCTAGAGCATACTTCTCTTTCAAGTGCACATTCATAGGACATCTTCTTGGAGAAATCTTCCTGAGCCATTTTACAGAAGAGGATCTACTGTCATCTATTTCAGAAACCTAACTTCAAAAGGCACCGATTTTAGAAGACATTAAGGAGGCAGCGTTCTCTAACTATTTACCATGCAATACTAGGTCTGTTTCCCTTTACATACTAAGAAAGTATAAGGTGCCAGAAGAAAATGGTTGAAAAAAAATATGTTCTAAGATAACAAGTTATGCGCAGTTATAGGATTGAAGTGTTTCTCTCTCTCTCTCTCTTTCTCTGTCTGTCTGTCTGTCTGTCTGTGTGTGTGTGTGTGTGTGTGTGTGTGTGTGTGTGTGTGTTCATGTAATATCCTGGAACACATTAGTTAAAATTAAAGTTCTCTCCCTCTGCCCCTGGCGATGGGCAAAGAGACACCTTGTTAGTAGTCTTGGACTTATATCAGTCAGGGGCAGAGCAGGTGGCAGTCCTTTGTTCACCCCACCTTGATGCCTGGCTTGGTGGTCAAAGCTGCTTCATGCCTAGGACACATCAAAAATCAAATCAAATCCAGGCAGCGCAGCATAGAAGGAGGAAGAAAGACAGAGACCTGTGTTCCACCATGCCAACAGGTGCAGGTGGGAAAACATTGCTCACAGATCTGTCTTCTGCCTCATGGTGTGCGTGGGCCGTAGACATACAGAGCCCCGCCTACCTCTGTGTAACATAGCATTGGATGAGGAAGACAGACAGAGACCTGCAGACCTGCACATGGAATAGGCAGAGCATAGGCACCTGCAGCAGGATCCACAGTGTAAAAGTATGAGGTGGGCAGATGGGAGAGAGAGAGAAGTGGAGCTGCTCAGCTCAAGCATTATGGAGATGTAACTGGGGACTCGAGGGTGGAGAGTGTCCTGTTGGAAGTAGCCATCTGGGACCCTGGAGAATTCCCAGCTCCTGCTGAAGGTTATGTCTGGGTTCATGGCTGCACAGCTGCTGGGATCAGGGTCAATGTCCTTGGCTCATATTACCATTAGGGAACATGGGAACATCCCTGGTCAGGCAGCCATCGAGGACTGTCCAGGGGCTGTGCAGAGCCGGCTCTCCTCTCACTGGCAGCAGCACCGGGGAGAACAGTCTCTGTGCATTGCCCTGGCAGCCCAGTGGAGCTTACCCTGGAGGCAGGGGAGTGGGTGAGTTGACCCTGCCACTCCTCTGTCATGGGAGAGCTTCGGTGCAGGGGTGATGCCCCAATCCCTTTCCCCTCACTACCTGTAGCAGTGTGGAGAGCTGGCCATAGGATCATGAGACGGTGAGCTGAACTGCCTCTCACCAGCTACAACACTCAGGAGAGTAGACCCCAAGTCATGACTGGGCAACATAGAACAGCTGGCCTTGGCGGTGGAGGTAATAGTGGTAGGGATGGTGGGGGAGGTGGGCATGGGGGAGAGGAAAGTTAATTCCAAGGGCATGAGGGCAGGAGATCTGACCCTGCCTCCTGATGAGGGAGGCATGGGGTAGCCTAGCCAGATCAATGCTGGAGAAATAGTCCTGGTGGTGCCCATCAGGGAGAGCTGGCATGGTGACCAGCTCAGCTCCCACACAGGCCCAGACCCAGGGCTCTGAGTTGGCTCACCACAAAATCTATACCAACTGCAAATCATTAGGATTCATGAAAGGGCCAGTCCTGCAGATCCAAACCTGCAGAATCTCTATGACATAGGGCAACAACAGGATACCCTGAGGAAGCCAGGTGAGGATCCAGGATTGATGGTGTCACAGAAACCAGAGATCTTGAATCAGACTAATGACTCATTTCAATGGACATTTGCAAGGGAAGGTGTGTGGACAGGGGGATATACTGTGGAACACACTGTGACACACTGCAACTTCCATAACGAGATGTTTTCCATGCTTTTGTTTTTGGTTTATTTGTGTTTTTTTATTTTGTGGGGGGGTTTCAAGGGTGAAGAACATTTATGAGGGGACAGGAGATGAGCAGGACTGAGGTACATGATGCGAAACTCACAAAGACTCAATAAGAAGGTTTTTGTTTACTTTTTTTTTTAAAAAAATCAAAGTTCTCAGTGTGATTTATCATAGAATCCATGAACAATATCTTGGAGAGCCTGTGTATATTTATAACTGGTAGACTAACATTTGTGTATTAGGTGAGTATAGAATATACATTGAAGATTCTTAATTTTTAACTGGTCAATGGAAATCAGAAAGATACCACATTAAAATGGTCTATGTTCCTCCAAGTAAATACTAATTTAAAATCTTTTTGTATACTAAACACACATATACATAAACTCTTGCGACAGGATTTCTATTGCTCTTAGCTAATTTTCCATAGGATTCCATTCTCTCTGTTACTGGATCCAAACAAATCAACTATCTCACTTCATGCTGCTACTCCTGTTTTATAGCAAACTATGGGATATAAAAAGAGACTTTTAAAAAGTATTTGGATGGGTTTGTGGGCATCCACACTGTCCTCTAGATTTGGGTAAGAAATTTAGGATCTGTTCTTACTTTGAAATCAGGGGATGGATTAGCAGGTGAAGGATCAAGTGTGACAAGATACAGCACAGAAGCAATAATTAACTTAAAAACTGCTGTCACAGCTCCTTCAGCAAAATGCTTCCTGTGCAGTCATGAGGACCTGAGTTCCACCTCCAATACCCATATAAAAACCCAGGCGTGGTAGTAGCCTAATATATTTCCAGTGTTGGGGAAGCAGAGGCAAGAAAATGCCTGAGATTTTCATGCTGGACATCCTTGGTGAACTTGTCTCAGATCTTCCAGTGGCTGACTTGTCTCAAGAGTATTGTATGAAAAACTAATAATGAAAGAAATTCTTAAAAAACAAAAAACTCCAACAAGGTAGATGACTTCTGAGGAGTGACTCCTGAGGCTGACTGATTTTCCATGCCTTTTCATTCCTGCACATAACCATGCACACACACAGACACACATTTAAACACAATTAAAGCTAGAATGTTGCAAGTATCTATGGTGTCGTACTCAAGGTGTCCATTATATGCTAAATTGTATTATGTAATTTCAGGGCTTTGAACTTTTAATTTCCATGAAAGAGATGAGACATGGAGTGATTATGTTATAAAATGCAGGGTCTTATTTTCTCTAAATATGCAACATACACAAGAAGTTTAACTTTGTATGAGTACAGTAAATAAAACTCATGCATTGATTCAAAAAGACATAAATATGCATCCTCTCAGTGAAAGCACGAATACTGCAGCATCTCAGTAAAAGCACTATATTACTTAGGATATGTAAACAGCAAAATACACACAGTAAATGAGAGAGAAAATGTGTACAATCAAGTGTTGGAGTGGTGGTTCAGCAGCTAAAAGCAGTGACTGCAGATCCAAAGGTCCCTGGTTCAAATCCCAGCCACTGCTTGATGGCTTACAGTAGTCTTGGACTGGAGAGATGGCTCAGTGGTTAAGAGCACGGACTGCTTTTCCAGAGGTCCTGAATTCAATTCCCAGTCACCACATGGTGGCTCACAACCATCTGTAATGGAATATGATACCCTCTTCTGGTGTCTTTAAGGACAGCTACAGCGTACATTAAATAAATAAATAAATAGTTCTAAAAAAAATATTGTGCAACCAAGATATCCTTTATGGACCTGACATTCTCTGTATAGGAAACCATTTTAATTCAGTGTAAGCAGCAAGTGCTTTTGCATGCTGAGTCATATAGCTGGCCCTTATGGAGTATTTAGTTGAAGACTTGAAAGCAAAATGAAGATCCGTCTTTATCTCAAACATGGGGTGCACAGAGAGGCCCAAGGACTCTTTAGGTAAATAGTTTACTCTTAAAATAATGAACTTTCATCACTTAAAAACTCCAACCTAAGTCACTTCCATGCCTCATGCACATTCACAGGGTACAGTCTATGCACAGCTACAACAGGAAAAGGGAAAAGTTCAGTACCATGTAGCACTAACCTTTCAGATGGAGCAAATGAGTGCAGTACATTTAGAGAATGAGAAATGTGGACAGTCAGGTTTTAGATACATTTCCACAGGTTTCTCTATAGAACATGTTTATCTGTGATGGCAAAGGGCCTTTTATACAAATATAAGCATTAAAGGCTTAGAACAAACGCCTCCAGTCAGGACCACATTGTGGTTGTTCACAAATACTTCAGATTGTATTACAAGGTATTATCTTCTTTGCAAATTTTCATTTTCTAAATATCCTGTTACTTTTTATATCTACAAAGATATAATGATAATTAGCAATAAAAATAAGTCTCAGCACTGTAGACAACAGAGCCAACGAGACACGAGTAACAACATAGAGAGAGGCCAGCCATTGGTGTCTTTTCTTGGACTTAAGACCTTTTTCTACTTTGCTAAATGTTTGGCTTGGACTAAGTTTTGTTTTTCTTTTAAGTCTTCTGTACCCCAGTATATTATTCTACTAAAATAAGATAATGATTTAGGTAATAATGACGATTAAACAAGGCAGAGCACGCAAATGATCTTGTGGAGTATAGGCATAAAGTTGAATCCATAGTTTTTCTCTTTTTTTAGAGAGAGAGAATTTGAGAAGGGTCATCAGAAGGGTTGGAGGGACCAGGGGAAGAGGGAATATATACATATATATATATGTATATATGATATATATGATTATATATATCATATATATAATATATATATGATTGTCACAAAAATAAAATATTAGAAAAAGAGAAATTGTAAGCCATAGAAATCTTCAATTATGAAAAGTTAGTGAAATCAAAATTCTTAATAAGACAGAGGGTATAGGGAAGGGACAGGGAAAAAAGTGTAGGTTTAGGTTTATTACCTACAGGAGTCAAGCAACATGCCATTGGTATGTAATCAGACATAGGAACTGTAACAGCTAAGCCAGCACTGAATCAGGAGATGGCACTCAGTTGAAAGTTCTTTTCAGGTAGCTACCTGGCCATATTTTAAAAAGTAAAACAATTAAAAGATACAGTGTGTCCATGGTAGGATAGGAGTGCTGGAATGGAACGGTGAGAGAAACTGACTGGATCAAAGTAGGCATGGAGAAGTGTTGGGAGTAGCTATTAAGGCTGTAGACATATGCTTCTTGTATACTTTCAAGGTAATAGCTACCACATGTAGTTTAGACGGAATGCTGTTGTAAGGTTTAGACTGTGGGCTGTACTAGAAACATCGTGACTAAAGACAATGGAGCTGACTTATGGTGACCTGGATACTTACAACACCACCAGAAAACAAAAATCTTCATTTGTAGAACCCATAACACTTCACAGTGGAGCAGCACAGCAACTTGCCCCTCGAAACAGGCTTGGTCAACTGTTCTGTGCGGCCTCCCACTTGTCAGAGTGCCTTGCCTCCCAACCAAAGAAGACACCATTCAAAACTAGTGAACTCTAGAATCTTATAAAACTGAGCTGTTTTGAAAGTCCTAATTACATGCCTCTGGGGAGTTTTTACCCGCCAAACTCAGGTGCTGATGTAATGATAGAATACAAACCCAGCTTTTATAAACTCAAAGAATACTGCTGGTGGGGAAAGTTAGGCAGCCTTGGTGCTAACCCAAAACAAAAACAACCAACCAACCAACCAACCAACCAACCAATCTAAGTACCCGTCTCACCCTAAGTGGAGGAATAGAAAGGAAAGAGACAAAGAAAAGGTTTCAGTGTTGTAGAGGCACACCATTGAGACATCACTGAGAACTTGCACAGGTCTTGATGCAAGTTTCTATCATTCCGCGCTGTTTTACCTAGTTTGAAAGCTGATTGGTTGAGAGTAATGAATGAGAAGAATAAAAGCTGTTCGAGTGCTTTACAGTTTACAAAGGCAACAGAGTGATATTTGAATATTCTTCCAGTGTTCTTAATGTTGTAAGGATTTTAATGGGCTCATGAAAAGGACTCCAAGAGAAAAATTTGGAAAACCTGATACTGACGGAAGATAATTTTTTTGACATTACCAGTGGGTTCCTAGGAAAGCTTTACTTGTTGCTTACAGGCCTCATCAAAGAGGCTTAATTTGTCTAAGTACCAAACATCCTTTTCTGTAGAAGTTCCCCATCTAAGATAATATCCCAGAGTGTAGGTGCCAGAGCAGTAACTAGTAAATGCCCACATGTGGTATTTTATGGGAAGAATCTGATGCTATTATGTTGCTGTCTCATGAATACTTGTCTTTTAAGCCAGGGATACAGACACTCATAATAAATGGCTTTTATGACTTCACATACACAACCCCAATGTGCAGAAAGTATAGAGGAAAGATTGCTTATTTTATGCAGGCTTGGCATGAACTCCATTCCCAATTACAGGCAATGAGGGGACTGGATGAAGCCAATGAAAGCATAGGCAGGAAAATGGAAAAGATAGCACAGTGCCTTCACATAATAAAGACTGTTATTGTTCAAACTACAACAATATTGTTTTGGTTTGTTTCTTTAGATTCTTCCGTGATTTTAAATGTTTCTGTCCTCTATAGTGGTGCCAAAATGTGAGCTGTCTCACTCATCAGTGGCAAGTCTTTAATCTTTCTCTTTTGGCATAAGCACACAGTCAAGGTAGTCACGGATGATTCATGCATCATCTCATGCTCGGTGGCAGACTTTTCCTTCTCCCCTAAAAACACCTAAGCCTTTAAGAGCAGAGTTGGGAAAAAAAGTGAAGGTTAGAGACAGATGTTCTCCTGTTGTTTCTGTTGAGGGTTTGTATACTTCAGTATTTCCAGATTTGAGCCGTGTGAAACATTTTCTGCAAAATTAGAAGCCAAGCCAAATTCGCCGGGTTTCAGATCTGCAGACAAAATTTGAACCAGCTGGGCTTTATTGGTAACGTTTGTGAGCAAGAAAACCAAGTTGTGAAAATATAGCCAGTATTTTCCCAAACTGGAATGGACGTGTTTTTTTGGCTATTCCTTCCATCTATCTTCTCTTGAGAGAATTTTGAATTTTGAAAGGACCTCAAATAAAACGTACTAGATAATTCCTTGGAGTATCTGTTCAGAATATTAGCTAACAAAGATAGAAGATGGAAGCAAACATGCTGCCTGTCATGGTCAAAGTTCAGAGGAAGATGAAAGAGACTGTGGTTCTACACAACCTGGATGCAAGTTGCTCAAAGCATGCTTTCTATGCATATACTTTCCAAAGTAAAAACCATGAGGCATTGACTTAAATCCACAAACATATACTCCGAAATCTGACACTAACGGCACATGATGGCAAACTAACTGGCTTTGCAGATGGCAAAACTCCACCCCATAGTTTAAGTACATTTAGGTGGGAATTACTATGTTTGTTATAACAACATATACAATGTAGATTTGAATATATAATAGAAGCAAACAAGCATGTCCTATTATAAGAAAGGGCAAAATTAACAATGATTTCCTTAATTTTAAAAGCAAGGCAATCAAAGGTAATCTTAGCAAGAAGGGATTCCCCTTTCTCCAAATTTCAGTTCTATGTTACCAGAAAGAATAAGTATTCTTACACAAATAAAGAAATGACATAAATTTTCTTTAGAATTTGATCTAATCTCTTGGGTGTTTGTCTATTGCGAAGCTCCAATGCAGTTGACAGCTGCCAGGACAACATTGTCTCGTCAAAGCTGCAAGTGTCACCATGGCAAATATGGCATGCTCAACTATTCAGGGTTGTATTTTATGTGTGAAAACATGTACTATCAGCCAGCTGAGAAGTGCACTTCTCATCCAAGCCCAATTTCACAATGGGAAGCACATATTCTGCACAATTTTCTGAACACTGTAGGGAGTGTCCTGATACTCAAGTGATGACAACGTTCTGCTGCCCGCATCTCAATTTTCATCCATTAGAACAGTGAAGTCAAGGAGAATTCTCTGAGATCAAAGTCGTCCATGCTCTGTTGGATGGCCATGTGCCCATGCACAAATTGGAAGCAATAACGAGTTATTTGAAAAAAAAAATGGAAGCGGGAGGACACGTGTAATTGGGAGGAGGAAGGTAGACATGTAGAAATCCAAGGAAATTTGGAAGGGAGAAAAGGTGGCTGGATATGATCAAATTTAAGTCTGTAAATGTATACCATTCTCAAAGAATAAAGGAAGATAGAACTTTAAAGTTTCTATTTTCTGGCAATGTTTTAAAGTGAGCACATCTGAGACGTACTCACAGTTTATTTTTTACTTAACAAAACAGGTATCAACACATTAGTTTTTAATCACAATCAATGTCTCTTTGGATTGAATTTGAGGGTGTGTTTCTATATTTGAGATTATAGAAAATTATAACATTTCTCCTTTCCCTTTCCTCCCTCAAAACCCCTCCCACACACCCTCCCTTTTACCTCTCATGGTCAAGGCCTCTTTTCTTTTCATTAGTCGTTGTTCAGTGTTCATAGTTAGGTTTTCTATGACTGTGATTAAACACCATGACCAAAAGCAAGCTGGGGAGAAGACGGTTTATTTCCCTTACACTTCGCCATCACAGTCCATCATAGGAGGATGTCAGGGCTGGAACGCAAGCTGCTGCGGCTGCTGTCTACTAGCTTTCCCACTCTTGGCTTACTCAGACAACTTTCTTATACCTCCCAGAACCTGCTCAAAGGTGGCAGTATCCACAGTGATCTGGGTTCACCCACATTAATTACCAGTCCAGAAAATGCCTTAAGACATGACCACAGGCTAATCCTATGAAAGTATTTTCTCAATTAAGAGTCTGTCTTTAGCCAGCACTAAAAGATACTTCATTCTGATTGCAGGATGATCAACCAAGAAGAAATTGCAGTTCTAAACATGTATGCACTGAACTTGGAGTTACAATGCTATCATAGATCAAATGGAGCTGACAGACATCTAAAGAATGTTTTGCCTTAACATCACATCATATGCACTCTTCTCAGCAGTTCATAGATATTTTTATAAACTAGATCTCGTGTTATAATATAAAGTAAATCTCAAGGAAAAAATAAAGTTTGAAGTATCTCCATGTGTCTTCCCTGACTATGATTTAATTAGCTCAAAATCAATAGTAAAGGATTATTTAGAAATTATGCAAATTCATTGAGATTAAATAACACTAAAGAACGATGTAATTAAAAAGAATTTTTTTTAAATTTCTGGAAGTAAATGAATATAAAAACCCCAGATACCAAAACCTCTGGGACACACTGAAAGCAGTTTTATGAGGGAAATTCATTGTGCTAAGTACATATATTTTAAAAAGTCAAATGGAGCACAGATAAATGCCCTAAAGATGTATCTCAAGTGTTTAGAAAAATGAATAATAAACCAAACCCAAAGTCACTAAATAGGAAGGAATTATACCAAGTCAAAAATCAATAAAATATAAGCAACAAAAATAATTCAAAGATTCAATGAAATTAAGAGCTAGTTCTGTGAAAAGATGAATAAAATTGGCAGACCCTTAACCAAATGAATCAAAACAAAGGAAGACAAGACCCAAATTAATAAAATTATAGATTGGTAGGGGAGCATTATACCAGGATTTGAAAACATCTACGCTTAATTAAGTTGAAAAACCTAAGAGAAATCAATGGATTTCTGGATACATCTGAAGCATCAATATTAAGCCAAGAGGAGATTGACAATTTAAGCAGATCATAAAAATAAAGAGATGGAAAGAGTAACAAAAAGCCTTCAGACAAAAAGAAAAAGTCCATGTACAGATGGCTTGAGAGCATAGTTCTACCACACTTTCAAGGAACTAAAAGCCAGTGCTTCTCAAATTATTAAAAAACTGAAAGTGAGAGGATCATTTCTAAACGTCCTCTGTACAGCTGCCATTGCTCCAACTTCCAAAGTCAGGTCAACAGACAAAAAAGATATAGAATAGAGCAATGTTCCTGGTGAATATAGATGCAACAAGTCTAACACACACACACACAATACACACACACACACACACACACACACACACACACACACACACACATATATATGTATATATATATTGATTTGGTTTGCTTTCATGTTGCTGCAATAAACACCATGAACAGAAGCAACCCCAGGAGGAAATATTTATTTCACCTTATGGGTTACAGTCCATTGTGAGGGGAATTCAGGTCAGGTCCTTGATATAAGAACCTAGATGCAGGAACTGCAAGAGAGGCCATGGAGGAAATCTGCTTACTGGCTTGTTTCCAGTGGTTCGCTCAGCTTTGCTTTCATGCAGCTCGGTAGCATTGCCTCTGGTTTTTTTTTTTTTTTTGGTTTTTTTGAGACAGGGTTTCTCTGTGTAGCCCTGGCTGTCCTGGAACTCACTCTGTAGACCAGGCTGGCCTCAAACTCAGAAATCCGCCTGCCTCTGCCTCTGCCTCCCAAGTGCTGGGATTAAAGGCGTGCGCCACCACCGCCCACATTTGCCTCTGTTAACTCTGCCCACAGTGGACTGGACCCTCTCACATTGATCATTAACCAAGACAATGCCTCACAGTCTTGTACATGGGCCGGTTTGATATAAGCATCTTCTTTGTCAAGTTTCCCTCTTCCCAAATGACTCTAGTTTGTGTCAAGTTAACAAAACTAACCAGAATAGTTGACTTTATTCTGAGATGTAGGGATGGTTTAACTTAAACAAATCAATAAATGTATAGTAAAGACTACATACATGTGAGATAAAACCTCACAGCCTGCATTATCCTAAACTGGGAAACTCTACAAGAAAGTCCATTAAAATCAGAAATAAGACAAGGGTGTCACTGTCCCCACTTCTTTTCAATATAGTACCTGAAACCCTAGCTAGAGCCATAAGGCAAAATAAGAAAATTAAAGGATACAAAGGAAAAGAAGACATCAAGTGACATTTATTTGCCGATGATGTAATAGTGTCTTAGAGATTTTAGTGTTCTGATAGAATATCACGACCTTCTACATAACAACCAATTGTGGAGGGAAGTCAGAGCAGGAATTCAAGACAGAAACTAAGGCAGAGATTATGGAGGAATACTGCCTAATGGCTTGCATCCAGAGTCTTATTCTGCCTGCTTCCTATAACATGCAGGGCCATCTGTCCAGGGATGCTATCATCTAGAGTGAATGAGGCCCTCCCACTTCAACCATTAATCAAGTCAATGTTCTACCGACTTGCCTACAGGCCAATCTTATGAAGGCCTTTTCTCCGTTAAGACTTCCTCTTCTTGGATATGTTTATGTTAAGTTTACAAAAGCTAACCAGCACAGATAGGATACATCATAGAGTCCAATAATTCCACTAAATCCTAAATGATCAACACTTTTAGCAAAGTGACAAGATACCAAATTTTCTTACAAAAATGAGGACAAAATGGCAGCCTATAGATTGGGAGAATGTCTTCACTAACCCTATATCCAATAGAGGGCTAATATTCAAAATATATAAAGAACTCAAGAAGTTAAACTCCAAAAACCCAAATAACTCAATTAAAAATGGTGTACACTGAGATTTTCCAGGACCAGAGGCCTCTCCTTCCTTCTTCTTGGGCATCATTTGATATGTGAATTGTTTCTTGGGTATTCCAAGCTTCTGGGCTAATATCCACTTATCAGTGAGTGCATACACAATGCAGCAGTATAGGGGAATACCAGGACAGGGAAGCTGGAATGGGTTGATTAGGGAACAGGGGGAAGGAAGAGGGCTTATGGGACTTTTGGGGAGGGGGGGATCAAGTAAAGGGGAAATCATTTGAAATGTAAATAAAGAATATATCTAATAAAAAAATGGCGTACAGAGCAAAACAGAGAATTCTCAACAGAGGCATCTCAAATGGCCAAGAAACACTTAAAGAAATGTTCAACATCCTTAGTCATCAGGGAAATGCCGATCAAAATAAACCTGAGATTCCATCTCATACCAGTCAGAATGGCTAAGATCAAAAACTCAGGTGACAGCAGATGCTAGCAAGGTTGTGGAGAAAGGGGAACACTACTCCATTGCTGGTGGAATTGAAAACTAGTACAACCACTCTGGAAATCAATCTGGCGTTTCCTCCAAAAATTGGAAATAGTTCTACCTGAAGATCCAACTATACGATTCTTGGGCATATGCCCAAAAGTTTCTCTACCATACCACAAAGACATGTGTTTCACTATGTTCATAGCAACCTTATTTGTAATAGTCAAAAACTAGAAGCAACCTAGATTTCCCTCAACTGAAGAATGAGTACAGAAAATGTAGTTCATTTACACAATGGAATACTATTCAGCTATTAAAAACAAGGACATCATAAATTTTGCAGGCAAATGGATGGAACTAGAAAATATCACCCTGAGTAAGGTAACCAAGACCCAAAAGGACATGCATGGTATGTACTCACTAATAAGTGGATATTAGCCAAAAAGTACAGAATGCCCATGACATATCCCATAGACCCTAAGAAGTTAAACAAGAAGGAAGGTCCAAGTGAGGATGTTTCAATCTCTCTTAGAAGTGGGAACAAAATAATCACTGGAGGGAGGCAGGGGGAGAGGGACCTGGGTAGGAGAGGAGCGGGAGAAGGGTAAAGAGGGGGAAGACTCAGGTATGGGAGGGGGGAGACAGGTGAGAAGCCAAGAGGGTCAGGAAAGTGAATGTAAATATGCCACAGGTGGGGGGTGGAGGGACTTGGGAGGAGAGATGCTCCTAGGATTCAGTGGGGGAGACCTTAGCTCAAAGGCCCAAGAGTGGGGAGATGAGACCTGAAGAGACTACCTTCAGTCCCAAGACAGGGCCCTTAATGACAGGATGAGGGCACCAACCCTTTAGAAGATTTAGCATGCCCTGTCTCAGGCAGAACTAACATTATGAGGATATAATTTTATACACAATAAATGTATGTCTGTTTAACCCTTGTTGAACACATGCCTTACAGTCGCCCAATGGTAATACTGTATTTTAGAAGCCACTTCTGTTCTGTTGAAATTATTGTCTGCCTGTGACAATATCATTATGTCAGTGCCAAGTCTATGGGTTTCTGTGATTTTCCATATCTCTGAGCTTTAGATTCTTCCCAAGAGTTAGTTATGTAATTTTTGTGACATTGCTCTGGTTTAGGGATGATGAAGATCATGCCCATTGCAGACATGTTGGTGTTGTGTTACCTCTACAAAACCATACTGTACACTAGAATCTATTAATTTCCAAACATGACATTCAACCATTAGGGTTGTTTGTGTTGATCATGTTTTAAAATCCATATCTAAAAGTTGGCCTGACAAGAACACAAAAAAGAAAGAAAGAAAGAAAGAAAGAAAGAAAGAAAGAAAGAAAGAAAGAAAGAAAGACAAGAGAGTCTCTGTTTATATTTTAGGTTTGAAAGATAATAAAAGTTAAAAACCACTGGCTTTCTCCTGAGATCCAAGCCCAAGGAAACATGTGGAATTCTAAGTCTATAAATTAAAATACATAAAAGGCAAAACTTACAGAATTTACTATGGTTATAGGTTTCTACATTGATTTGTAACTGAACTCTCATTTTAAAGAAATTTTTTGTTTTTATTATTCTTTTCATTGCTAACTTAAAATACACATGCTTGATCTTTAAAAAAACACAAAAGCCTTTTCAAATAATGAAAAACAAGATCCTAGAGGAATAATCATAGAGTTCTAAAAAGGAAAACATAAATTTATAAGTGAGTGTCTACGAATCTGATGACCTACAAATTCATCACCATGGAGCCACTTTAATCCAGAAAATACAGCATATTTGAATGTTTAGAGACTACGTAATAAATATGAATATAGACTAGAGAAAGTCTGTTGAATGTTCCTTGAAAACCAGAAGACTATTTTAGCACCTGGACTGAATTTGAAGGAAACTAAACTTGAATTAAAGTTTTGTGTAGACACCAAGAAAAAGTCAGTGGTTTTGGCTAGTTCAAGTGGTTTATTTAAAGACAGAACTTAACATAAAGTTCCTGGAACACTGCCTTATATTTGGCTGTAAGAAATAGTCATGTGTATGGGTGTGTGTGTGTGTGTGTGTGTTTATGTGAAGGAGGGAGGGAAGACAATGAGAGACAGAGTCAGAATTACAATTAGAAATGTCTTTCACATTGCTTATTGTTTAATTTATAGCGTATAATTCTCCTTCCCAGCCAGGCAGTGATTTCATGACACTGAAAATTAAGACAAACATCTTAAAAGATTAGCTTGAGCCTTCATTAATTCATCTTCACAATCTTTAAATTATATTTAAAAAATGAACACAGTTTTATGCAGCACAGAAAAATATGCAGAGACATGTTATGCACCACCCCATACACATGGGTGGGTAGAAAAGGCTGTCTACGAATGCACTGACTGATGGAATGGGGTTCTGGACATAGACCTTCACTGGGAAAGAGGCAGATGAATGCTGTCAAGAAAGAATAAATCATATATCCATTGAATGCACACAAACATGATAAATAAAGCAGTTTTACTGGCATCTTGTTATCTATGAGAAGGCATGAACAGACAGATGAAGAAATGGGGCTATAAAATGAAACTAAATGCCAGAGCATGGAGTGACCAGAAAGGTCCTTTTCTTAAGACTAAGGCCTTACTTAGTATGTAAGCACACGCTATTTCGTGAAAGCCAGCTGGATGTTGAAATCCTTCTACTAGCTTTATATTTTCAGGTAGATACAGTGAAAACATAGGCAGCTTAGTTGATGTACACATTTAAGAACAAAGATGTGTTTGGATAGAGGTTGACTTGCAGTGCTGAAATGAATCCAAGCATTGAATTGAAATAGATACTACCTATTCAGAACTTAAAGAAGTAGATCATCACAAAAGAACAGTGTTAGGACATAAAGACAGCCAGTGGTCTCAGTGCAGTGAACATCTGCAGCCTGTGTGTGTTAACTCCTGATTCTTTTACTTAAACATTTGAATTGAAAATTTTTAGCTTAAGATGAAATAAAAGATTGAGGATCTTAATCTTAATTCTAACAAGGGAAAAATCTCTTGCATTCAACGACAGGGATGTTAACAAGAAAGACTATATCCTGTTTTGTTCCCTCTTCTATGGATGTATTGGTTCACTCTTGCATTTTTCACTGTTGGGTGACTGTTGTGTGTCTGTAGTTGTTGGGAGGATTGCCACCAGAGGAGCTTCATGTGCTTAGTAACCTTGTTTTTTCCCATGCAGACCTTTCTCATTCCCTGAGTGGTATTAACAAAGGAAGCTCTTGGACTTAACACCGGAGACTAAATTTTTCCACATGTGGATAAGAGCAGTGACTCCCAAACTTGACTAAAGTCAGAGTTATCTGGAGAAGATTGGTTTTATATAAGAAATTCTGTAGACATTTCTGAGGGTGTTTCAAGTATGGGAACCAAAAATTGGATGTTAGTTAATTCCCTTTGGCTTGGAGTTATATTTGGGCTATTACGGTCTTCATTTATATCAGAATATTTATTCCAAATAAAATTGGGAGAACAAAATAACTTCTGTGAACACTTAGTTGAAAACCTTGAAAATGTGTATGGTTTTGTAAAGTGTGAAAAAAAAACCAGAAACAAAACCTGGAAGACCAATTAATAGACTAGTTTTAAATTCAAAACCCAAACAATAGTTTTTAAAGTAATATACTTAGAAGTTATACATTAATTGCTATATAATAGTCACGTGGTGCATGGAATTCTTTCTCAGTGTGGTGTACAGAGTCTTTGGTAAGCTATATGATTATAGCTACAGGACACACCTCATATGTTGTGTAATAAAGTCATACCCCACACAAAGCCTGTTTACTGTTTGAAATACATCTTTGAATATTATCAGATTAATTAGGCAACTGGTTCTAGGAAAACTGGGTGTAGTAGTATGTCAGTGCTACTGTTCATGGACATTTGCCACAAACCACAAACACAGAGGTGGCCCTAGAGAGCAGGGTGAAAGAAAAGCCCTCATTGCAGGCAAAGCATACATGGTACTCAATTTTGCTTTGTCTAGAAAGAGAAGTGGCTAGACATAAGACTCACGGTTGGTGGTTACTTTCTAGATCAATGAGATGAAAAGAACAAATATGGAAATTTGTAAACATGGAAGGGAATGGGGAGCAACATATAGAAGACTATATGCTAGTGGTAAAATGTGGGCAGATTTCCCTGGGATACACCATCCACCACAATGTGCCCTCCATACCAAGGTAAAGTTAATAGATTGTGCAATGTAAGTCTGCAGGGTCTCTTTACAACCTCTCTATGCCCATGTGATGAAGTATGACATTGCTATCGTGGAAAGGATGGAAGCTAGCTTTGGTATCACAGAAAGAATTTCCCTTCCCTATGGCTGGCTAGTCAAGATCCTCCTAATGATGAATGGCAAGTCTTCCAGCATCATCAAAGACCTGTAGGTAGCCCTTACTTTGGCAAATTAACAGTAAATTGATGAAACGATTATCCTATCTTAAAGGAGTCAGGGATGCCTTGTAGCTGAAATGTATATTTACTTTGGGTACAAAGCTTTCCTTTCTTACAATCAAAACACATCCTATAGAACACTAGTCTACCTTTGTGCAGCCGCAACTTAGCAAAGCTTCACCTTGTACCTGTGCCTTTGTCTCGTTCTTTTTCCAGCAATATTCAGCTTATGCAGTAAAATGTGATTGTGGAAGTTGTTTGCTATATATTGTTGTGATATAGTCTGTGATCAAAACATATTTGGGAAGGAAAGGGTTATTGGGGTTATATATCTCCATAAAAGTCTGTCTTTGAGAGAAGTTAGGACAGGGAGTCAACCAGGAGCACAGATGTGCCTCCCGTGGTTCCTTGGCTTGGTTTTTTATACAATCTATGACCACCGGCTCAGAGTGGCACTACAGTAGCCTCAGCCCTCCCATCAATCATTAATCAAGAAAATGTCTCATAGGCTTGTCTAAAGGCCAATCTGATAGAGGCATTTTCTTAATTGATATTTCCTCTTCCCAGAGGCCTATGGCTTATGTTAAGTTGACAAAGACTAACCAGCACAGAGCTCCATTCAGCATTTTGCATGTACATATTTAGGAGTTCCAGAAATCCTGGTTATTACAAAGAGGAACAGAGTTCCAAGGACGAATATTTTGTCTTTTTTTTCTTCTATGACATAGTCTCATGACATATTTACAAAGCATTGTAGAGAGATCCAAAAGAAGCAAGTTTTAATTCAATATATTAGAACAAAACCACATATATTTGTATAAACTAATGACTCCTCCTGTTCTTCAAAACTGATCTCAAATAGACTACTACCCATGATCCATTGTTCTAAGCTGTGTATTCTTCTATGAGTGTCCATTATATTCAGACATGGATTTGCATTTCCCAGCATAATGTTGAATAAATTGGATCAGTATTAAGGGGACGTTGCCTTATATATTTTGTTGGCGATATAGTGGCAGAGATTGGCTAAAAAATACACAAAATTAATTTCCCTTTCTACTAGAAGTGAACTGAATTTCTCAGCAACCCTTGCAGGTAAGCAAAAGTGAAAGCGATGTGCAAGCCACTCAGGACTGACCAACACAGATGTCTGGAGCACACCCTGTATTTTTCACTAGCAGGGTAAATGTGTTGTATGGGTTATATGGGTTATATGAGCCCAGAAGAGTATTTGGAGTTACTAATAGCTCTGTGACACCTGAATTTCAATAATCTTCAATTTCTACTCCAATTGTTCTCTTTGTAATTATTTTATATTGGTGAGGAATTGAATCTTGTGTCAATCTACTGATACATATTTGGTGCCATTACTCAAAAGGAGCTGGCTATATAGACACCTGTATGAAAATGTATATATCATAGTGTGATATTATCGTCATATAAACATGAAATACATTGGAATAAGAAAGCAGTCAGGTAGATGGGAAGTACCTGCTGGAGTCTAGAAAGGAAGCTGGCCTTTGTATTCTACAGAGGCCAGTGATTCTGTACAACATGAAAGGGAGACCCAGCATCCATACAACCCACGACTCAGATCCGGCGGTTTTACTAGACAGCACAAACAACATTATGAAATGACTATTCTACATTAGCATTATGTAAGTTTTTCTAATAAGAATGGTGACTTGAAGTGGGGACTCATTAGTTTTTCAAACAGAGATGAGAGGAATTAAAATGTGAACTAATATTGAAAATAGGTAATTGTAGTTTCCTCTTTTTTTATTTTCTATATTTTTTATTTATATTCCCAATGATTTCCCCTTTCCTGGTTCCCCCCTCCCCAAAAGTCCCATAGGCTCTCTTCCCTCCCCCTGTTCCCCAGTCAACCCCCTCCCGCTTCTCTGTCCTGGTATTCCCCTACACTGATACATCCAGTCTTTCCAGGACCAGGAGTTTCTCCTTTCTTCTTCTTGGAAATCAATTGATATGTGAATTGTGTATTGGGTATTCCGAGCTTCTGGGTTAATATCCCCTTATCAGTGACTGCATACCATGTGTGTTCTTTTGTGATTGGGTTACCTCACTAAGGATGATATTTTCCAGTTCTGACCATTTGCCTAAGAATTTCATGAATTCATTGTAAAAGAGAGAAGTGAGCAGTTTTGCAATCCTTCACTTACAAAAGCCAGTCAAATGGACTCAGCTAGGTGGTTGAGGCTAGATTCAGGCTTGCCTTTCCACTCAAGCGTTAAACCATTGTTGAGACTGCCTTAAACCACTAAATAAGAAAGTCCTGGATGTAAGGGAGTCAGGAATAAGGCAAACATGGGAATTAAATTAAAATAAAGTGATTTTTCTTTTAAAATTATATTTTGGCACATGAGACTAAATAAACGCAGGTAGATTAAAAAATTAACACATGCTTAAGAGATTATTTTGCCAAAGAAATCACTAGTTAGGATGTACAACAACAACAACAAAACCCAAAATTTTGCTAAACTTTGCTTAATCTCTCAAAATGGATAATCTGAATCTGACCTGAGTACCACAGTGATCAAAGAAGCCGTAGTTCTCTAAACAGTTGAGGTAACGCCTTGGAAAAATCAGGCCAAGAAGAACCTTGTAGAAGACAAATGGAAGAAATGAGAGGTGGTTCTCTGAAGATGCATGATCCAGGGTATAATTTTAGTAAATCTACACTACAATGGGCTTCCTATACTTTCTAGCTGGATCTCATTATTCTGTACTCAGTAATTCTTCCTCCCTCCCTCCCTCCCATCCTCCCTCCCTCCTTCCTCTTCCCTCTCTCCCTCCTCTTCTCTCTCTCTCTCTCTCTCTCTCCCCCCCACACACACACACGTGTGTGTGTGTGTGTGTGTGTGTGTGTGTGTGTGTGTGTGTACTTGATATTTGCGGTAAATGGGATAGCAGTGAACATTCTGCTGTTCATAGGTTCTTTGCATACTCTAAGGCAGGATGTGGGATTGCATATCATACAACTGACTTCAAGCTAGTGTCAGAATGGAAATTTGAAAAACTTTGAGATGTCTTTTTAGGGAAGGGATAAATATCCTCTCTGTGTAAACTCAAGAATGAGCTTACATTTGTTAAGAGGAAGGGTAAATGGTAGCAGTTGTATAGCTGTTGTTTGATAATCCTAGTGTTCTTCCTTCTGTGGCATAGTTAGACTAAAATGTCCAGACTTCTGGAAGGTAGGTATGGCCCTGTGAGTTGTTGTCAGGTATGTGTAAGAGATGTTAATTGCTGTCACTATCAAACAATAAATACTTTCAGTGTGGCTAGTCTGTATACTACTTATTCTTTCTCTGTTCTAAGGCTGAGTGATAAGCACTTTGGTGCCCCATGGTAAATCAGAGGTACAGGCAGGAAAGTACCTAGTCTTTATAGATGGCTTTTTTTAAAATACTGATGGAGTCTGTGCTGCAATGAAAGAGACCCATCTCGTGTGGAGCTTCTGCTGTTGGTTGTACCATCCAGCAGAGCATTGATGTCCCAAGGATGATGGGGTCATCATGGACGCAATCATGTAGGAGAATATAGACATGCATTAGTATAGACCCATTCCTGAGCAGTATGAACTGCATAATTGGATAAGCCTATAAGGCAAATATTGAAAAATCATCAGAAGAATAAAAATCAAAATATTGAGGGACAACATATTGCAACAAACCAAGCAATAACAAACCAAAACAACAACAACAAAAGAAACCAAATCAAACAGTGTCCTTTGCCTTACAGAAACTTTGTGACAAATAGGACCTCATAAAATTACAAAGTTTCTGTAAGGCAAAGGACACTGTCAAAAAGACAAAGTGGCAACCTACTAACTGGGAAATGATCTTTACCAACCCTACATCCAACAGAGGGCTAATATCCAATATATACAAAGAACTCAAGATGTTAGACTCCAGAGAGCCAAATAACCCTATTAAAAATGGGGTACAGAGCTAAACAAAGAGTTCTCACCTGAAGAATATCTAATGGCTGAGAAGCACCTAAAGAGATGTTCATCATCCTTAGTCATTAGGGAAATGCAAATCAAAACAACCCTGAGATTCCATCTCATACCAGTCAGAATGGCTAAGATCAAAAACACAGGAGACAGCAGTTGTTGGCGAGGATGTGGAGAAAGAGGAACACTCCTCCACTGCTGGTGGGATTGCAGGCTGGTACAACCACTCTGGAAAGCAGTCTGGCGGTTCCTCAGAAAACTGGGCATGACACTCCCGGAGGATCCTGCTATACCACTCCTGGGCATATACCCAGAGGCTTCCCCTGCATGCAATAAGGGCACATGCTCCACTATGTTCATAGCAGCCTCCAATAAGTTCATAGCTTATTTATAATAGCCAGAAGCTGGAAAGAACCCAGATGTCCCTCAATGGAGAAATGGATTCAGAAGATATGGTACATTTACACAATGGAATATTACTCTGCAATTAAAAACAATGAATTCACGTAACTCCTAGGCAAATGGTCAGAACTGGAAAATATCATCCTTAGTGAGGTAACCCAATCACAAAAGAACACACATGGTATGCAGTCACTGATAAGGGGATATTAACCCAGAATCTCAGAATACCCTAGACACAATTTGCATATCAATAGATTTCCAAGAAGATAGAAGGAGAGACCCCTGGTCCTGGAAAGACTGGATGTAGGGGAATGCCAGGACAGAGAAGCGAGAGGGGATTGAATGGGGAACAGAGGGAGGGAAGGGGGCTTATGGGACTTTCGGGGAGGGAGGAAACAGGAAAGGGGAAATCATTTGGAATGTAAATAAAAAAACTTAGAAAAAAAAAGAAACCAAATCAAACCAAACCAAACAGTGAACTCTTCTTGAAGTTGGCTTAAAGTCTAAAAATGATTAGAACTTGTCGAATTTCAACATGGCTATAGTGGATGCCCAGTGGAAAAGCCTGATTTAATCTCAGACATCAGAGCCCAGATCAAGTGCATGAGTCAGTGTATAAAGGGGAAAGGAGCTGAAACAAGGGACTCAGGCAATTCCTTAGGACTGTACGGATGCAAGGCTAAAGGTAACAGGTAGAGACAACTAGCTCTGGAAAACTACCTGTCACTGGCAAGAGGGGAATATCAGCAGACAGAGGCACACAAGAGCAGAAGCTCCAAATTCCTCTAGTATGTTCTATGAGCTGTTTTCACAAAACTGTTAGAGAATCTCAAGACAGTGATGTCAATGTACTCATCCCCAAACATCCCAGTGCCTAAATTTCAGTTTTATTTTCCCTAAAGATTAATTTTAAAAATATATTCACATCTTATTACTAAAAACTAATAAGCAGATTTGTTAAAGCCCAAAGGGACAGAAAAATAAATCACAGGAAAGATAACTTCAGGGGCAGGATACCTTCAATTGCAGACTTTTTTTAAATCAACCAACTCTCGCGAGGCCATCTTGACTATCCACATCCTTGTGTAGTTTGCTCTTGAAGTAACTCTGAGATTGGTATATGACTGCTTTGCTCACTGGCATATACATAGTATGGTAGTTGGAGATACTTGATAATTACCTGTATATTTGGTCTTAGTCACTAGGACTTTTGCCACACCATGTAACAGTTCCAGGCTATATTGCTGAAGGATATACCAGGGAAGAAATGTGCTTTACCAGCTGACAGTGCTTACTAAATATACTAGCTTCAATAGAGCCATCAGGTGTCTGTGAGTGTCTATACATGAGGGAGTCTAGGCAAAAGGCAGTTCATCCAAGACCAGTGTATAAAACTGTTCAGCCAAGTAGCTAAATGACTAATGATTTTCAACCAATGCTTTGGAGTTGGTTTGTTGTTACATAAAAATGAATAATTGATATGTTCAGCATGCAAATGAAGTTTTTTATGCTTTTCATAATAAAATCAGTAAATGATAGTAAAGAGTAACTTATCAATTTAAACAGTATATCACTTTCTGATACATGAGAGGAAAAAAAAGCAAAACCAGAACATAACCAAAATAACAAGCACCAATTACCTTTAAGAACATTTTTGGTTCAGGTTGGCTGTATTACCTTTTGTCTTTCTTTTGTCTATTTTTTTTCTTTTTTACTTTCTTTTTTTTTTTGGTATAATGGAAATCAAGATAGATACATAGGTAAGCAGATACATAATAGACAAGCTTTTCATTGGACAACTTACTGAAACATGACTTGCTGTGAAGCAAGTGCTGGAAAATCATGCACAAGGGTTCCTCATCCTGTGAAATACTCCTGCAAGCACATGGCACTTGAAGGATGGTCCCGAAGGTTCCTAGGTAGGCGGCCCTGCAACTGTCACTCCCAGAACACGTAAGGTCTTGCTGGCCTAACATGCTAATGCAGGTCTCATCTTCTTGGCACTTCCCAGTCACGTGGGGCCAGCATTCTGTCTGGAATGTTTGGTAGTGTGTCCTAGAAGAAAGTGAAGAACTGGATTTAGACTATGGATAGAGCAATTTCAAGTTAACATGTGATGATCTCTTACCTAATGAATCACTGGCCTGGGGCAGAATGAGATGTTGGTTCCAAGACATAACAGGAAAGCTAACTTTGTACTTTCAAGCATCACACAGGGAGTGTGGAAAAGAAAAACAAAAATCAAACTATCGAAACCTTGTAAATTACTCTCCTTTCCTGAGACTGATTTTTCCCAATGGCTAGTTTTATCCCAATGCTTTGCAGCATGAACTGCTTGAGTGATCTATTAAAGAACTTTTTGAAACCTCATACAATTTTGGAGCTAATATTTAGACATTGTCCCCACCAAAAAAATTCTTTATCTTGTTTCCATGTTTTCATACTGAATAGAATTTACATTGAGTTTTTTTTTCTTTTTGAAAGCAAGAACTAAAGCTGGGAAACATGTCTCCCTGAAAGAAACTTCACAAATTCTGGGAATGAGGGTGAGACTGAAGCCCAGATAATGAAGAGTCAGTGGTGGGCAGAGATACCTTGATGGAAGCTACTTAGGCATTCAAATCCTTGGTCTGCTATTTAAACTCTAAAATTAAATCAGCCTCCCGCAAGGTGTTCTTGGAGGTGGGACGTTTCACTAGATCCACTCTTTCCTTTTCCCAGTGTAACCACGTTAACTAAGTCTCCTTTTTGTTTGTTTTCCAGTATTAATTTGACTCCTTTAATTGACTTATTGAGACCAAAGTTTGGACACAGATGGTGGATTCCCATACCCACCAATTTGATTACAAAGAGTTGGCATAGGGACGCATGACAAACCTGTAATCCCATGTCTCTCAGGAAGCTGAAGCAGAGGACCTAGTGTGAGATCAGTGGTGACTACCTATAAAAAGAGCCTTGCAGTTTAGTTCACATTCATCATCTCCTGCATTGCTTGCCTGTGTCTCAAACTGTCTACATAAGCATGAGTTTCTTTCTGACCAATGGAAAGATAAATTCACCCTAAACATAAACTCTCACGTGTTAATAAAAACCTCAGTGAGAGAAAGAGAGCTGGGCATGCTGAGCTCAGATGTGGTTCTGATGCATGACTACCTGCACATGACAGTTTGATGTCAGCTAGCAGCTAGAGTGAAAGTTTTAACTGAGAACATAGACTGCTCATAATGTCACTCAAAGGCTGCAAGAGCCCCTCCATTTTAGTAGCCCTCCAGCTCTGGTGCCTCGCTCACCCTGTATAATTTTTGGCTTCCTTTTCTGTGGCTCTCCCCTTTCACTGCTCCTTCAGAGAACACCATGCCATTCCATTGCCTTTGTAATATCTTGCCTGTTGGATTGCTTTGTGTAACTTAAGAGACCAACTCAGTCATTTCCTCCAGTTAGGCCGAACAGTCCTTATTGGGAACATTCCTTAAATCACATTTTTAGTCTATCCTTATCTTCTTTATTGTATCCTTAAAGGGGCTGTTTATTTGTTTGTTAATTACAACATTTAACTTAATTACAACATTTTCCCCTTCTCTTTTGAGAGGCTAGGATCCCTCTCTGGTAGGCAGACAGATAGTGAGAGGAGTGATGGAAATTTTACAAAATGACTGACTTCTTCAAACTAACCAACCCTAAATTAAGTGAGGAAAACTCTTCAGAGGCATAAAAAATTCCCAGCCCTCAAGGTGACAGTTTTGTTTTTGTTTTTCTTTTGTTTTGTTTTGTTTTGTTTTGGTCTTTTTCTCTGTGTGTCTGCTGCATGTGTGTGTTTCATCATCCACAATAAACACCTTTCTTTAATGCTGATTCTATCCTTGGTGCTTGAGATTTCTCTACTGCCCTACCTGTTGGGTTTAAGATTTTCCCTGCCTTTTAGTTCTTTAACTGGTTGAGAAAACAGTCCTGATCCAGATTTCTAGACTTTCCTCTAAGTTTTCCTCCCTCTAATCCCCTTTAATCTGAGAATTGCTCATTACTTTTTATAGTATACATCTTCTTATTAACTGTCTTCTTTAACTAAAATAAATAAGCAAAAGAAACATTCCTAATTGATGCCAAGATGGGTGCCTGATTACTGTATATTTTGAATGAACAAATAAGCAACTAGCTTTACTTTCCTCCATGACCGTACTGGCTGGTTTTATGTTTCCACTTGACACAAGCTAGGGTCATCTGAGAGGAAGGAGACTCAATTGAGGAAATACCTTCATGAGATCCAGCTTTAAGGCTGTTTTCTCAATTAGTAATCGATGGGGAGTGGTGCCATTCCTGGACTGGTGGTCCTGGGTTCTATAAGAAAGCAGCCATTTTGTCCTATTGACAATGTCCTTTGCCTTACAGGAGCTTTTCAATTTTATGAGGTCCCATTTGTCAATTCTTGATCGTAGAGCATAAGCCAGTGGTGTTCTGTTCAGGAAATTTTTCCCTGTGCCCATGTATTCGAAGCTCTTCCCCACTTTCTTTTCTATTAGTTTCAGTGTACCTGATTTTGTGTGGTGGTCTTTGATTCACTTGGACTTGAGCTTTGTACAAGGAGATAAGAATGGATCAATTTGCATTCTTCTATGTGCTGACCACCAGTTGAACCAGAACCATTTGTTGAAAATGCTGTCTTTTTTCCACTGGAAGTTTTTAGCTCCTTTGTCAAAGATCAAGTTACCATAGGTGTGTGGGTCTGTTTCTGGATTTTCAATTCTATTTCATTGATCTTCCTGCCTATCTCTGTACCAATACCATAGAGTTTTATCACTATTGCTCTGTAGTACTTCTTGAAGTCAGAGATGGTTATTCCTCCAGAAGTTCTTTTATTGCTGAGAATAGTTTTCCACTATCCTGGGTTTTTTCTTATTCCGAATGAATTTGAGAATTGTTCTAACTCTATGAAGAATTAGGTTGGAATTTTGATGGGGATTGCATTGAATCTATAGATTGATTTCGGCAAGATGGCCATTTTTACTATATTAATCCTGCCAATCCATGAGCATGGGAGATCTTTACCAATCCTACATCCGATAGAGGGCAATATATCCAATATATACAAAGAATATATACAAAAAATATATACAAAGAACTCAAGAAATTAGACTCCAGGCAATCAAATAACCCTATTAAAAATGGGTTACAGAGCTAAACAAAGAATTCTCAATGGAGGAAACTTGAATGGTTGAGAAGCACCTAAAGAAATGTTCAACATCCTTAGTCATCAGGGAAATACAAATCAAAATGATCCTGATATTCCACCTCAAACTAGTCAGAATGACTAAGATCAAAAACTCAGGGGATAGCAGATTCTGGTGAGGATGTAGAGAAAGAGGAACACTCCTCCATTGCTGGTGGGACTGCAAGCTGGTACAACCACTCTAAAACTCAGTCTGGCAGTTCCTCAGAAAATTGGACATAGTATTACCTGAGGACCCAGCTATATCATTCCTGGGCATATACACAAAAGATGCTTCAACATATAAGAAGGACACATGCTCAACTATGTTCATAGCAGCCTTATTTATTAATAGCCACAAGCTGGAAAGAACCCAGATGTCCTTCAAAAGAGGAATAGATACAGAAAATGTGGTACATTTACACAATGGAGTACTACTCAGCTTTAAAAAATAGTGAATTCATGACATTCTTTTTTTTTATTTATTTTATTTTATTTTTTAATTTACATTCCAAATCACTTCCCCTTTCTCGTTTCCTCCCTCCCCGAAAGTCCCATAAGCCCCCTTCCCTCTCTCTTTTCTCCATTCAACCCCCTCTCGTTACTCTGTCCTGGCGTTCCCCTACATCCAGTCTTTCCAGGACCAGGGGTCTCTCCTACCATCTTTTTAGAAATCTATTGATATGCGGATTGTGTCTAGGGTATTCTGAGATTCTGGGTCAATATCCCCTTATCAGTGACTGCATACCATGTGTGTTCTTTTGTGATTGGGTTACCTCACTAAGGATGATATTTTCAAGATCTGACCATTTGCCTAGGAATTTCGTGAATTCATTGTTTTTAATTGCAGAGTAGTATTCCATTGTGTAGATATACCACATCTTCTGAATCCATTCCTCCGTTGAGGGACATCTGGGTTCTTTCCAGCTTCTGGCTATTATAAATAAGGCTGCTATGAACATAGTGGAGCATGTGTCCTTATTGCATGCAGGTAAATTCATGACATTCTTAAATGGAACTAGAAAATATCATCCTGAGTGAGGTAATCCAATCACAAAAAAACACAAATGGTATGCAGTCACTGATAAGTGAATATTAGCTCCAAAGCTTGGAATATCCAAGATACTATTCACAGACCACGTGAAGCTCAAGAAGAAGGAAGATCAAAGTGTGGGTGCTTCTATCCTTCTTAGAAGGGGTAACAAAATAATCATGGGAGTAAATACAGGGACAAAGTGTAAAGCAGAGACTGAAGGCAAGGTGATCCAGAGACTTCCCCTCCTGGGGATCCATTCTATATACAGTCACCAAACACAGACACTATTGTGGATGCCAAGAAGTGCATGCTGACAGGAGCCTGATATAGATATCTCCTGAGAGGCTCTGCCAGAATCTTACAAATACAGAGGCAGCTGATCAAAGCCAATCATTGAGCTGATCACAGGGTCCCCAATGGAGGAGTTAGAGAAAGGACTGAAGGAGCTGAAGGGTTTGTAACCCCATAGGAAGAACAACAATATCAACCAACCAGAGCCCCCAAGGTCTAAACCACCAACCAAGGAGTACACATAGAGGAGCCCATGGCTCCAGCCATATATGTAGCATCCATATATGATGCCTTGTAGGGCCATCAATGGGAGAAGAAGCTCTTGGTTTTGTGAAGGTTTGATGCCCCAGTGTAGGGGAATACCATGGCGGGGAGGCAGGAGTGGGTGGGTGGGTGGGGCTACACCCTCATAGAAGCAAGAGGAGGGGGTATGGGATGGGGGGGTTCTGGGGGGAAATCTGGAAAGGGAATAACATTTGAAATGTAAATAAATAAAATACCCAATTAAAAAAAGAAAAAAGAAAAAAGAAAGCAGTCTGAGTAAGTTGGGAAGCAAGCCAGCAAGCAATACCCCTCTATGGTCTGTACCAGCTCCTGTCTCCATGATCTTGCCCTGTTTGAGTTCTTGTTCTGACTTCCTTCAGTGAAGAACAGTAATATGGATATGCAAGCTGAATAAATCCATCCTTTTTGTCATGGTGATTTGTTTTATCAATAGCAAGCTTGATTCAGACAATCATAGATGACATGAGGATGGGGAATTAGGAAAAAAGTAACATTTTCAATGTCCTGGGCACACAAATATGCAGGGAATATCTACACCATACTCAAGCTACTTTGTTCTTCTCAGTCCACAGCTTGAGAAAGAAAGTATTTGTTCTGAAGTTTAAAGAGTTGCCTAGCCAAAATTAACAGACTTTTCAACACAACAGGCTATGTGTGGTGCTTCATGCCTGTTAATTCAGTACTCAGAGAGCTGAGGCAAGAGGATTGTGAATTCAAAGCCAGTCTGGTATACAGAGAAAGACCTTATCTAAAATAAACGGAAACCAAATAACAACAACAAATTTCTAAAATCACATCAATGAAAAAAATCTAATTACAGAGCTGACTGTGGACTAAAAATCCTGACAGAGTTCAAATTGTAGGACCCACATGGTGAAAGGAGAGAGCCCGCTCATAAAAATTATTGTCTGAATGCACACACACACACACACACACACACACACACTCACACCAAATATGAACTTCGAAAAGATGATATACAGGCCATCACAGTTCCACATAGTGGAGCTTATTCTAAAATTCTGCTCTGCATTTTACATTTGAATTTCAAAAAGAGTACCACACATGTACCACAGATTCAAAATGTGAATTGTCTGGCTTTATTTACCCTATTTTGGATGATGATGGGAACTCTAGCAAGGGAAGGAGATCAGATGTTAGGACTGGACTATAACAAATAAGGTGCCGAAATAAGAAAGCAAGGTATGTGTGTTTTTACTCACCTGCATAATTCATCATTTCGGCAAGTGCGAATTACACTGAGGCAAGTGGGGGGTGGAACTATGTTCAGTGCACATGGCTTGCTGTGAAGAGTTTCTTTGGATTGCTGACAGGGTATATCAGATTGAGCACAGTCACAAAAAGCCAACATCTGGGCAGTGTTAAAAGGCATATTTTGATAGAAGAACCGTATGGCTGCTTGGCAGTGTTTCACATCACACAGATTTCCATTTGCTGAGCATGCTTTAAGGTAAAGGGCCAACTGTGCATTACAAACCACATCCTCTACACAAGCCTCTGTCACTTCCAAACAAGACTGCATCTGTTTGAATCCTGAAAGCAAGAAAATGCCCAGATCATACAAAATAAGCTTAGGGTTGTACATATAGAATCTGCAAACAAAACTATGGGAAGTCCACAAGCTGAGTACAAAAGTGTGCCAGGCAGCTCTGATTCCTTTAAAGGCTTGATGGTGCAATGTTTGAATCATCTTTCATCAATACTCTATACATATTGTGATCCAGATTGTTCAGCAATGGACAGGACCAAAGTGGAGCTTTAGGGGAGTAAACATCCCTGACTCTAAGTTTCTCAAAAGAAGCATTTACTCTTCAGAAATAGAAATTGAACTATGTACCTCATTGTGAGCTCAATGTCTTGAGTCAAAATCATCCTTGTTCTGTCACAGTTAATTGGCAGTGTATGGATAGGAAATTCTGAACAAAGGTTAACACAGTTATTGCTGCATAGGAAGATGCTCACATCCTGATGAAAACATATATATATGTATATGTATATATACATATACATATATATATGACTACTACCTCTGACATCACCACAGGAACACACCAAAACAGTTGGCTTTAAACCTTTCAGGTTGTATGACCAAAATATCCTTATAATTTATCCAAAGCTTTGCTTTCAGTAAAGATATATTTCTCAGAATAGAGGATGGAAGGGTTAAAAGTTGCCTTCATAATCATCATTGGAAAGAACGCCATGGTTTTGCTGCATGTTTTTCTGCAATCTTTAAGCCACAAAAATGATTTTGTATTGGCATATTATTGAGAATCCTCCTAACAACATTTGAATTATAACATCCAGTTTTTATAATGTAGGTAAAAATGAAAGTTTTTACATATTACCATGATATAAAGGAGTAGTTAGATTCCATTTATATTTATTGTCCTTTTTCATGGTATCTAGAAAGAAAACAAAGAAAATATTTCACTATTGAAGAGTTTTCTAAATTTCCTAGAAGCTAAGAATGCATACCAAAATATGTACAAATACAGACAAATGCATACAAACTCGTATAACACTTATTTAAACCTTGATATTTAAAATTAATGAGTGATAGGTGAAGAAATATCACACAGGTAAATTGGGAAGTTTTGTTTTGTGAATTCACTTACTTGAATTACTTGAATTAATTACTATAAATTAACACTAATGACTTGAACATGTACAATTGTACAATGAAGCAAAAACAAAAAACATAAAACAAAAACAAAAACAAAAAACCCCGAAAAGAACCCAAAGAAAAAAGAAGAGAATGAATGGAGAGAGAAAGAAAGACAAAGGCAGAAAGGATGAAAGAAAGGAAGGAAGAAAGGAAGGAAGGAAGAAAGAAAGAAAGAGAGAGAAAGAAAGAAAGAAATGTCCATACCAACAGGATCATATGTCAAAAAGTATTTTTACTATTCAAAAAGTATTTTTACTCCTGATTGTCTTAGTCTCGAGGAAAGCTTAGGACTCATAATTGTAGAAATAGAAGTTTTCATTGACAGAATCTTTCATTCCATAAGCATTAATTGGGCATTTACTGGGTACCAGGTGGCATACTTGAGAATAGCAGTATTCAATCCTTGCTGCTGGCATCCCACAGTTTCAGAGGAAATAAACATAACTGAAGCCAACATAAAAATCAAGAAACAACAGACATGTGCAAACAGTGTTAAAGAAAGCAACTCTCATGACTACGCTTGTCCTTCCTGGACTGACTCTTCTCCTTGCTCATCAGCCCACTGCAAACAAACAGTTGTACAACCATAAGCAAGGTCTTCCTAGTGCTGCATGTCACAACCTCAGAGACGCTGCACTGGCCCAGCTTGCTACTGTACATTTCTGCTTTTCTATAGATTAGGTCAAAAATCATTTCTTCTTGACCCCAACCTCCTATCTTTCTTATTAAGAGCCAGCATCTATTCATGTGTTACTACACCATATTAAATAAAATGCCAATCAATAATCAATCAATCAATCAATCAATCAATCAATCAATCTACCAACCAACAAACAAAAAGCAGATTTTAGTGAGTCATACAGATTTTCTAAAATACAAACCCAGACTTACTAATACAGTTAAACACCACAGTTTGCAGCAAACTGAAAAGTGTGTGCTTTGGACTAAGACATATTCAAGAAGCTGCCATCAACCCTCCAATTTGTAATCACTTTATTGTTATCAACTGGATGATTCTCATGAGTCCCATATGCTTCTTGTGCCCTTCCTGTACGAATTCTTTAACACAATTTGTTTCTTCTATGCAAATCTCATGTCTACGTGCCACACATGGAATTACTTATAAAGTTCACACTTAGTACTTGAGATCATCATTTGCATATCTAGTAAACATTGCAGACTCAAAAATGTGCACATTGGATTTGGATATCTCTGTCCTATGCTAAAGCCTTTTCTTCCAGGAACTGTCCACATTACTGAAAGGAATGACAATGGTATCATTAGAGTTAGTGACAAAAAAAAAAAAAAAAAAGAAATCCCAAAATCAAACAAAAAAAAGCTAAACAAAATAAAAGTCCTGAAAAACCTTTATGATCAACTTTAACTCTTGTTCATACATTCCCACGTGGTTCACAAATAAAAATATATATCCAGAATCTAACAATTTTTATATTGGTCCATCATCCAACATGTTTTTGCTGCACAATCATTACAGTCTTATAACAGTTGTGAGTACCATTGAGTGTGAGCCTGTCTTTACTGGCGCTTTTCCAGGCACTGTGTTTACCCAGCAGGTCACTGACTTACCTGGGATATCACTCATATCCCTTAGAGATCCTCACTCAGAGGAGGACAAAGGACCAGTCTCTAGCGTAATAGAAGAGAATTCTGCAAGTCCACAGTGTTCTGTGCAAACATCTAAGTTCTTATAGCAATCACATTGCATTTCAGCTTCTCCATTAAACCCTGTGCTTGTTTCCAGGGCTTTTCCTGCTAATCAATTTTCTCAGAGCATGCTGTGCATGAAAGCCTGTTTCACAATGTTTCTGAGGAAAATGGCACGAGGAACGCCTTACTTGAAAATATAAGAACCTAGAGAGCTGTGATTTTGCTTGTTTTATTTGCTGCTTATCTCAAGGGTTTAGAACTTACGGGAAGTAAAGGTACTCTAAATCACACTCTCTTGACCTATTCTCTCTCTCTCCCTCCTTTTTCAAGATAGGGTCTCACTGTGTCACTGTGTAGCTCTGACTCTCCTGGAACTCAAAGTGTAGACAAGGCTATCTCCTGAGTGCTGGGATTAAAGGCATTCACCACTACACCTGCCTCTTTCTTTATTATAAAATTGTTCCTAAAACATAGCAATCGTCTTCAATGAAGGACAGATCTTCTTCCATCACTATATAGACCTAACACATTGTAAGTATTTCTTAACTATTTATACAATGAAAATAAAGGAAAAAATAAAATTGGCAATATGCTGAAGTATTAAGTTCATGCTGCTTCATTTTTCATGACGCCCTTTATTATGTATATAACACTCATCATTGTTATGAGATTCACAAACATTTAATTTCCAAAAGAAACTGAATAGTAACCTTCAAGGTAGAAATGACAAATAGAATCAGAAATTAAATATTCTTTAGTTAACTCTTTTTATATTGTTCTTTTTAATATTTCTCAATTCTTCCTTTAAATACTAACCTGAAGCAACATCTTTCTTGAATCCATCTCTGTTGTCTTGACGGGAGGTGGGAATTTGGTTGATTTGAGTATCCTGTCTGCAAATGTCTCCAAACAAGCTTTTCCAAATCCGAATGCAATCTCTTTCTAAAGGGAGACCACAGCGACAGTCCCACAAAACAGTCTGTCTCAGGCTCTGTCTTAGACCCACACACATCAGTCGGCCATTAAGAGTGCGACATTGTGCTGTTGCTGTGCCACAGGCTTTCCTAAAGTTCTCATGGAGCCGTGCGCAGTGTTCAGATTCCTGGCAGGCCTCTGCGGCCGCGACACAGTCGTCCTTCCTCACATCCTTCCTTACAGCCAGTAAAGTCGTATCTCTCCTTGGGAACCATTGGGTAACATTTGACCTTGTCACCAAATTGGAGGGCAGTGGTGACTCCTCTGTGAATAGAATAAATGAATGGTTTAAGATTAAGTTCTTTGATTGGGTGCACCCAACCAATGGACAGAAGTCCCTGTTGTTGAATTAGGGAAGACTGAAGGAAGCTGAGGAAGAGGGTGACCCTGTAGGAGGACCAGCAGTCTCAATTAATCTGAACCACCCGAGATCTCTCAAACACTGAACCACCAAACAGGCAGCATACACCAGCTGATATGAGGCCCCCAACACACATACAGTAGCGGACTGCTGGGTCTGTGTTCATTCAGAGATGATGCACCTAACCCTCAAGAAACAGGAGGTCCTAGGGAGTTTAGAGGTCAGGAGGGGTGGGGGGTGGGGGATGGGGACATCCACATCGAGACAGTGGCTTGGGGAGGAGGTATGGGATGTAGAACAGTCAGAGGGTGGACACGGGGTGGGGGGAATAAAATATGGAATGTAAAATAATACATAAATAAATTTAAAAAACAAACAAGATTAAATTCTTTTACTATTTATGTGTTCATAAACCCTTTAGATACATTTTTGTAGTATTTCACTATCTTTCAAAAATATTGGAAATTTTTTTCAAGGGATTGATTCAAATGATCTGTAATTTAGTAAAATTGAGACAATAAGTTTCAATTGTAGATGTACATGACATTATTACTGAGTTTTTCTTGGAGATATTTTGCCTTCATTTACTCTCGTCTACATTATATTTTGATAACTGACACATTTTAATTAACTTAAATGTGTAAATTTAATATGTTATTCCTCATAGAAACTTTTATGAATTCCATTTTCTTTTGAAAAAGTGTCTTTACTTAAGTGTCTCTCAGATGTTTTTCTTATTTCTCCCCTTACAAATTTTAGAGGTATTTTCTTTCTTCCTACTTCCCTTAGTTCCTCATACAACTTTAATTCCACATATACACTATTTATCCATTCACAGACATGCACATGAAATAAGACAGGGTAAATTAAAATATATACATAATTATAATTAATACTTTGCTTTTATACATTAAAAAGTAAATTATTATTTTGTCATTCTCAATAAGCAATTTTCACCCTTTGGAGGCCATTTTAGTCTACATAGGCACAGTGACCCATATTATGTTCATTCCTTAGAAAGAAGAGGAGAAACATAACTTCTCTATAAGGCTTTGGGTTAGCATGGGCTTTGGGATCTGTTTCTATAATATCTGTCTTCCTCTGAGATACTTCTGCTTGCTCCCACAGTGAGCATCACCTGGACATTCCCATCCATTCAGCATCTTTTTCTAGTGGATTTTGCTGCCCCATTTATATTTTGAAGTTTTTTTTTTAATTATTATTACATGAGTGTCCCTCACATTTTCATTTTTTTCATACCTAACTTCATAGTTCTACAAGATAATCACAATATAGCTAACTTCGTGCTATGAACATGGTTACTTACAGTCTACTAACAGTATCATTCTAAAACTTGTCCCTAGATATAACTATGGAATGTTTTGAAACACACACTATTGTAGCATGTAAAGGTTTTTCAAATAATAGCTCACTGTGAATTGCTGTAAATTAGATCCTTTAATAAGAATAGGGATCATGTTGGCTAGTAAGCCTGGGCATGCACATTGAAATATGTGTAACTGAAGGCTGTCTGTGTGTAATTAGTTCCTCATATCAATCATTAAATATTTTCTAATAAGTTCTCAGAACCACTGTACCACTGCGTTAGCTTGACAATGGGTCACTTCCCATAAGTTTAAACATGTGACCTCTCACTTTTTTCTTTTACATTCTCTTCTAGTCCTCAGAAGTGACATTTTCTTTTTGAAAAGTCAGTTCTGGTACACAATGGCCCCTCACAGCAAAGCAGTAAGTCTAATTGAAAAACAAGTTCAGTTTTCTTGCTTTATAGTATCTGGTTTCTTTCTCACATGATATTGTGATGTTTGTCTGTCTTACAACCCAGAACTACAAAGGATTTGTTGTTCCTCAATGTCTGCTGCTTCATTTTATTACCTCTGAGCCCAGTTCACCTTCCTTCTACCAATTCTATGAAGTGTTTGAAGTCACAGTTATTTCCTCTGCTATGATGTCAAGTACTCTATGTTCATGTTTATTTCAGACGAGTGCATGACACTTAGGTAGAACACAGCAGAGTGTGCAAGGGATACTTGGCATTTTTCACTTTAATTAGGGATTAATATAATCTGAAATAGGGCACTTAACATGAGAATTAAACTAGAAATCAACAAGAAAGGTATCTAGGAAATCTTAGGAATCTGAGAATTAAAAACCTTCATAATGAACTGTACATTAGTGTGATGGAAAGGAAGAGAAGAATAGTTTGAAAGGACTAAACTTTTATAAATAACACATTAAAATCTGTGGTTGTAGCTAAAATAGTGTTCAGGGGGAAAATAACAATATTGAATGTTCATATGAGAAAAGAGAAAACTGCAAATCACTGATTACCAAATGTTTGTTTATATCCACAGACAAATGCTACTCTCATTTCTATTTTCAGAAACTGTTCTTTCTAATGAAAGAAATCTCTGCATGACTGACTGCAGAGATAGGCAACTGCTAAAGGCATTGAGAATAAATGACAGTTAAGTGTTCATCCCTAAATAGGGCATTTATACCCCTCCCCCTAAGGCTTAGGAAACATTTGGAAGAAAGAGGAGAAAGAGTATATAAACTAGAGATGAGGAGAAGGACCATGAAATGTTGCCTTTGGAGAAGGCACGGCCCCTGCAAATATGATCTCATCAGAGTGCTGCTTGTCTACAATGTGCCTACATAACACTGAGCTTGTCAACTGTCAATCATGGATGGGGAGGTGTTCAGGGGTTACCACCCCCTGCTGAACTATTGGCTAATGATGGATTGTGGAGGAGGTGCTGTCAAGGTCTTCAGTTGTGGCTCCATGTTGAGGACAGGCTCCAATAAACAGTTTCGAGTCCCTGGTTACACAAATGAGCCTGGTTAAACTCAGTTTGGGGGGGGTGGGAAGAAAGAAAATGGAAAGTAAATGAATGGAAGAAAGAAACTCACAGAGAGCATTAATAGAATGGAAGAGAAACTGATTAGATACGGTAGAGGTTACAGTAATCAGAATATACTCATGCTGAATAGTTTCTGTCAACCTGTCACAAGCTAGAGTCTTCTGGGAAAAGAGAACCTCAGCTAAGAAAATGTCTCCATCAGAAGAGTCTACAGGGAAGTTTGTGTGACACTGTAGTACAACCACTTTAAGCTTATTCCCCACTAGCTTACAAATAACTGAGACTCATAGTGTGGTTATTTTATTTGGCTTTGACAATTACTGGGGGGGTAATCCCTAATCTACTCTTCTAACTACTGGCCTGGGTACCTTCCCAGCAATGTACTCCAGATACTTGCTGTTTCTCCTGTCCGTGTGCTCATGGTTCCTCTCCCCTCATGGTGGCTTCCTCCTCTCTCTCATTCTTCCTCCTCCCTTCTCTTTCTCTCCTACAAGGTTATTCCAAACCCACCTTCCTCTAACCCTCCAGTAATTGGATGTAGCCAATTTTATTAACCAATAGTGTTAAACCAAGGAACAAGGTTTACACAACAAAAGCTTGTAAACTTGAGAAGTAGGTATAGAATTCAGCATTATAATACATAGCAACAGACATAGAAAATATCCTCATCAGGATATTTTCTTCAATGTTTGATGGGCGAAGGTCCAGCAACTGTGTGTTGCCATCCCTGAGTAGATAATCCTGAGTTGTCCAAGAGAGCAGGTTGAGATAGCCATGGGAAGCAAGCCATTAAGCCTAACTCCTCCATGGACTGTCTTTTATTTCCTGTCTTTGTGATCCTCCTTTGAGCTTTATTTAGTGATAGACTCTAAGGTATAAGCCAAATAAACCCTTTCCTCTCCAAACTGGTTTTGGTTACTGTATTTATAATAGCAGCAGAAAGCAATCTAGGAGAGAAATTGTTTCTAGAGATTGGGATGTTGATGTGATGGATCTAATCATGTGTTTGGGGGACTATTATACAAGCCTTTGTAATTTGGGGCTGGAAAAGCCATTGAGTGCTCGGACTTAGTGACCTGTTCTATGGGAGCTTGCCAGGTACGACTGCAAACAATACAGACAATTAAGTTTGTGAAGTTTCAGATAGAAGTTTGTGATTCATCAAAGATTCCATTGGATTGTTTTATGTTACAATTTAAGAGTCTGTGGTTTTGTTCAGCTAGAGCTGACAAATCAGCTGCAATGAAGAAGAGAGCTACTACTAAAGTAGAAGAAACCTTTGCTTTCCTAGGACACCAGATGCTGGTTTCTGGGGCTGAGAAATCAGCTGTTATTAATAAGAGACCAGTATCACTCAGGTGAAACCTTCTGAGAAGTATTTCCTCAGGACCAGCACACAGAGGCTGTAGTTCAGGGGAGCAAAGGCTTTATCTCACGCTGGCAGCTGAGGTTGGTAATGTGTGAGGGACTATCACATATTTGTTTTGTTTTGTATTTGTTTCGAAGGCATGAAGTAGTCATGGAGAGCAGCTGAGGCTTGACACCCTGTGTCTAGGATAGAGTGTTGTCGAGAATTCAGGAGGCCATTTGTCAAGGTTCAGCTGTAGTTGAAGTAGCGGTCTGAGGATTGAAGGGGTCATGGAGATAAGCTGAGAGTTGACACCAAGTAGCAGGGTTCAAATCCCTACAGAGAAGCCAGGGGTCTATTGGTGGATGCTCTGCCTCAGTTACAGCAAACATCTCAGCATATTAGAGATGCTAGGGTCATGGGATGTCCACCAAAAGATAGCAGCATGCTTGAAACTAGGATACAAGGAGAACTGTATGTCCTGACGATGGCAAGGGCAGAGATATGGTGCTTCCCAAGCTCTGTGGAAGTCAGAGGATTATGAATAAGTTCCAGACTCAGGCATTGAATTAGTTACATTGTTGGAGTTTGGTTTTACTTTGACCTAACTGCAACTGTGGCCTGCTTTTTTCCTCTTGGAAAAAAAAAGTTGTCAAAAACAAATTTATTCAATGTAAAAAAGAATGAAGCTGTCAAGGCTCCTTATATGATGATACAAACTGAGTGAAAAGGCAATTTTTCCTTATTTTTGTATTATTATGTTTTGTTATAACTATAAAATATTATTTTTTATTTATTCATTGAAATTTTGGTACATGTTTACCATGTATTCTGATCATATCCACCCCTTATAAGTTTCTCTACCTTCCCCTAAGACCCACCAAAGTCTTACTCAAGACTCCATACATTCTTCCTTTTTCGTATTATTAATAGCTCATGGAGTAAAATTAATGCTATCTGGAAAATGAATGTGGAAACATCCACTGGGATCTGGACAAACTACCAGCACCAAAATCTCCAAACAAAGGTGATTCTCCCTTACTAACCACCAAATGCCAATAACTCCTTGTGGGGCTTCCTGAGTTTCTATGTTGAATGGCTTTGTCTTGAATGGGTCTTGAGCAGGCACCCAGCATTGGTGTGGATTGACTTGAGTATCAGCTCAACCTTGTCCAGAGGATAGCATTTCACACTTCTCCCTTCCACTCTCCTGCACTTACATTCTTTCTCCTCTCTCCTCCTCCGTGTTCCCTGAGCCTTGATGTAAGGAAGGGTTTGTTACAGGCAATTCATCCACAGATGAGCTCTTGTTGCCATTTTCATTGAAAAAAAGGGAAGTTGAAAATGAAGGCCCATTTATGAGAAAGCACACAACACCACACCCAGACACACACATGTGCGCATGCACATGCACATGCATGAGAACAAACTATCAATGCATGAATGAAAAAGATGATATCAGTACAACCTCTAAAGGCATTTAAAAAGACAATCAGAAAATGTTAACAGCAACATATTACAGAGATCTACAGAGACAGAAGTTATAGTCACATAGAAGCTAAGCAATCAAACAAACTCTAATACCAATACATCAAGTGGAAAATAAACTACAAAATCTCACTTGTGACACAAAAACTAGGCCAATTCTATGACATTAGACATACAAATTTATATTTTTATATATCCCATGATCGATTGTGCAAATATAATACTGACTATTTAAACCAGTAAGTGAAGCAAGAGAGTATCAATTCTTTCTATACTGTTCTGAAGTATAGAGAAGAATGTACATTCTATTTGTTTTTAAAAGCCAGCATTAGACAGATAACAGAATCAGTAATAGAAAAATATGCTAATATTGTGCTTGAGCTCAAACATATCACTAAAATATTAGCAATTTAAATACAGTAAATGTACAACAAATAAATGCACATTGACTGAGTAGAGTCTAGGTTTGAAATAAAGAGTTGGATCAACAAATATTACCTGTCTTATTGGTGCACTTTTTTCCAAAAAGTTTGTTTACTGTACAGTGAAGGTCATCCATACAAAGACACTCTTTAAATAGGAAATTTTTTTCCATCAACGACTGTATACTCAGGTTACAATGCAACGAATTATTTATCTTGCAGGAATCACCTGGATTTCATAATCACATATAACACTGAAGATATTAGTCTGGATATAAATTTTCATTTCTTCTTCCTAAAGTGCTTTTAATTTATCAACCTAAGAAATCAATGAGTTTAGTGAGATTATCTTATTTTGCTAAAAGTTCTTCATAAAAGTAACCAGCCCTCCCAGAGTTTTAACAATAAATAAAAATACTATTGGCTATGGGATGCATTTTTTAAATGATTTTTATTGGATATTTTCTTTACTTACATTTCAAATGTTATCCCCTTTCCTGGTTTCCCCCTTCCTGGAAACCCCTTCTCCCATCCTCACTCCCCCTGCTTCTATGAGGGTGTTCCTCTACCCACCCTATGGGATGCATTTTAATATGTGAATATTAAATTTATCATGGGAAAAATACTCAAAGTACTGGGCCCCCTTGGTCCTTAATTTACTCAGAGATCTCCAAAGAAGTCCTATTTTTGACCCACAAACACTGAGTCTATCAGAATGCATTAGGATCTGTTGAATAAACATAGATTATGAACTTTAGTCTTAATCTACTATTGACGAGAGCATCTGGATCCAGGTCGGGGGAGGGCGGGGAGGTGGAAGTTGCTAATGTAACTATTTTTTTTATTTTTATTTTTTTTTATTTTCTAAGTTTTTTATTTACATTCCAAATGATTTCCCCTTTCCCGTTTCTTCCCTCTCCGAAGTCCCATAAGCCCCCTTCCCTCCCTCTGTTCCCCATTCAACCCCCTCTCTCGTCTCTGTCCTGGCATTCCCCTACATCCAGGCTAATGTAACTATTAAGAATTCCTCCAATGCTTAGGAATTACAAATATCAAGCAGAAAGTATCAGAAGCTTGGCCATACCCCCTAGGGTCGACTCATGCATTTCCTCCCCTAAACTTCCCAAGAGGGATATAATTTGCCAACTTATATAGCAGGCCAGTGCCATACTATGGAGAAATGTACCCACCCCAGGTTCATTTTTCTTCTCGTAAAACTTTAAAATTTTTAATTAAAATATAATAGTATCATTTTCCTCTTTCCTTTCCTTCCTCAAACTATACTCATGTCCCCTCCCTCCTCCTCTTTCAGTGCCCCCTCCCAAATTAAGTCTTTTCTTTCCCAATTATTGTTACATATATCCATATCTATATCTGTATATCTACATCTATATAATATCTAGATCTATATCATTGTTACATATGTGTATATGTACATGTCTGCACACATATATAAATACAACCTGCTGAGTCTTTGTTGTTGTGGGTGAGTATGCTTTCAGAGCTGACACTTGGTCAACCGATTAGGTCCCTCATCCCCAGGAGATGCTAACTCTTCCTCTCTCAGCAGCCATTAGTTGCCTGTAGTTCCTTGTCCAGGGGTGTGATTCCCCAAATTTCCCCTTCCTCATTAACATGCCTCTTAGCCGTTGTTCAGATACTGTTTATACAGAAATTTCTATGAGAGACTATTTCATAATTTGACTACGGTAAGATATTCATAAAGGTGCAGTAATCAGTAGCTTTCTAATTGGAATGAAGACCCGCTGGACAGGAAAGAAACCAAGCCTGGTACTAGAAACCTAGCCAACTTCCCCAACTAATGAGGTGATGGATCTTAGAAGAAAATCCAGTGCCATGACTTTTATAGATCTACTACATTCTAAATCTTATCCTTACACCCACAGATAAGAGTATCCACCAACCCTCATCAAAGAAGCTCTTCCTCCCTCTCTCTCTTTTAAGATTTACTTCTTTTTATTTGTGCGCTTGAGTGTTTTTACTCCCCGAATGTCTGTGCACAACATGCCTGCCTTGGTGCCAGTGAAGCACAGAAAAGGGCATCAGATACCCTGGAACTGGAGGTGTAGGCAACTGTGAACTGACATGTGAATGTGGGGAATCCAATCTGGGTCTTCTGAAAAGCAACCAGTGCTCTTAACTGCTGAGTCACAAGAAGATTCTCTTTACAGTAAATGGAGATCGTCACTGAAAACCACAACTGGACACAATCCAGAGGTCAATGGATCATGAGGATGACAGCTCTGTGGATCCCAGCTCCAGCAGATACACTCATATCACAGCTCCTGCATCTGTAGCTCAGAGAACATCATGTGAGAGGGCAAGGTGTACGAGAGCCAGAATACCGGGAAGTCTGCTGTGAAACTGTCTCTAGAAGTGACTTTTAAAACAAAGTATATATTTTTCGTGTTTCCCCCATAGAATGCATTCCAAAATGCTTCAAGCCTTTCTGTATCTTAAGTGATGTTCCCATATATTAGAACGCCAATGTTTGCTGTGCAGTCAGAATCAAGCTGACCTTACACAGGGTGCATCGGTTACAGTCTAGTCTAAGCTATCCTATCAAATTAACTGTTCTGTTTGCTCTTGTGTCATACCTGCTATTATATTGTACTTTTTATTCTAATTTTTTTATGAAAAATTAAAGTTCTCCTAACATTTAGAAAGCATTTTATAAATACTATTGAATAAAAAAGTCATTTATAATCACCAATATTTTGTTTTCTGGTTGAAAATTAGCTTGCCTTTACCCTACTTTTTTTTTCATTTCTTATTTTGAAAAAAACTAATTGAATTATTTTATGTGTTTATTTGCAGCTATTTCTCTCTGCTTTTCTTATAAAGTAACTTCTCAAATATAGTAATTTACTGCAAATGACTCAGATTTATATACTAACATAAATAAATTAGTTCTTATTCATGATGTATTAAGTATAATATTTTAATATGACATTTAAAGTTGCCTTAACTAATATAGATACACATTTAGTCATCAAAAGTAAGGTTTTTTTTTTTTAAATTAACTTCTGACCTTGAAATAATTTATTGTGAGCAAATGTGTGAGTACTAGGTTAGATAACTGTAGCTCTCTTCTGGATGTGAATATTTCTGTTCTGTCTCCAGGGCAGAGAAAAGGCACTCTCTGGAGCATCCCGTGGAGTCCTTCTAGTCCTGATGATGGAGACCCCGGTATTGTTAGACCATTGCCACTGCCTTTCACCCCAAACACTCTGTGGGAGATGGGTGTGCACCACTAGCAGTGTATTATCAAATATTTATAGGCAGGGTGAAGGAACAGTATGGCATGCAATACATTTTCATTTCCCCATTTTAAATCTCTCATTAAAGTTGCACAATATTCATGAAACGTTTAATTATAATAATCACAGTACAAAGAGAATTAATTTATCATAATGGTAGAATATAATTTTTGAAAAGTCTTTGGCATAACAAAACTAAGGGAATGTTTCTATTATCGGTCTATTGCAGGGTTGACTTTTAGCAAATGCTAAAATGTACTCATCAATATTAACTCAGCTACTTGAATATTTAGATGACTTTTGTTGCTGTTTGATAAATACTGGACATTCATACACCCTCCAATAACAGAACAAACCAAAAACTTGGGGACATAAAACAGGCCCAAGATTTCATGGAATTCTGAGAGCAGCTAACCCTATCAATTGTCCCTAGAGGTTGAAAAATCAGGTAATTCCATTTATCTCCCACCTGGCACTTTTTATCTGGAAAAGCAGTTTCTGGATGTGGCTAAACCATGGCCTCCTCCTTCAAACTCTCAATCTCAACAACTCCCAGACTCTGCACAGTGTTACTAATCTTCTCACCCTCCAAAAGGCTCAGTGACTGCCTCCTCTCAGGCCAGAAGTCTGCTCTCACAGGCTGTGGTAGATTGAGTCTTCACTTTGTCACCTCCCTCTGCCTACTCACTTCTTACATTTTCTTGCAGTTACAATCTCTGCTGTAATCCCGACCCTCTCTTCGAACGTTTGCACTCTACAAGTTTTTAAAATATTTTAATTTGTCCATGATGCAGTGGGAATAGAAAATGATATACAAAGTACAAATGTACACGTAAGATTTTTTAATCACAAATATTTTTTCTATTTCATCATGGATGAATTAACATAATCAAAGTGATACATTATTTGTAAAATTTTAGTCGAGTTTTGAAGAAGTCATATTAATTGTAGGATTTGTAGAGAAAAAATTAATAATTGGAAATTTTGCTGTCACTATATCACTATATAAGGGCCCATTAATAATTAAGAGTACAGTTTTGCAATAAAGCTTACTGACAATGAGCCAAGTGAGTATCAAGATAAATGGAGGTATTTAAAGTAAAAATAAGTCAGCTCCTAGGATTCTATAAGATAATATTAAATCTCATTGCTATAGTGGGAAAAAGAAATCATTTGGATGGACTTTTAACATTGGTTTCTTTACCTGGAGCAAGGCAGGTGTCTTCCATCGATCTCCATGACTGCTCACAGCCATTTGTGTCAGTCAAGCACTGCTGCACTAAATGTGCACAATCACTTGTTGGGGAAGAGGATTCATTTCCTGAGCTTAGCCTCACAGCTTGTACGACAGTGAGAACAGTAACAAGAAAACAACATGTTTACACAATGTTACAGTTTGTGGAAGTCAGTGGGGAAGATTCTTAAACAAATAAACAAACAGAAAAATCCCACATCTGGAACTAGACCGAGCTCTACCATTCCTAGGTCTATAACCAAAGAAGTCTAAGTCCACAAACCACGGAAATACTTACACATCCACGCTTTGTTGCTATTCTGTTTAAGATTAAGCAATGCCGGGCGGTGGTAGCACATATCTTTAACCCTAGCACTCGGGATGGAGAAGCAGGTGGATCTCTTGAGTTCAAGGCCAGCCTAGTCTATAGAGTAGGTTCCAGGACAGCCAGGGCTACAAAGAGAAACCCTGTCTTGAAACTGTCCCGTCAAAAGTTAAAAAAAAAGATTCTTAAACAAGATTATTTGCTTTCTCTGTTCCTGGCCTTCCATTTATTACTCGACTTACAATATTGTTATTATTATTGCCCTTTCTAAACAACCTGTAGAAAGGTATGCATTTTAATTTTTGTGTATGTGCACTTATACATACATGTGTGGGTGCCCATGGAGGCCAGAAGAGGGAGTCAGATCCCCTGGAGCTGGTGTTAAAATGACTGCAAGCTGCCCCAATGTGCTGTGGAAACTCAGCTTGCACCCTCAGGAAGAACAGCAGGAACTCTTTTTTAAAATATTTTTTTCCTCTTTTTTTATTAGATATTTTCTTTATTTACATTTCTTTTTTTTGTTTGTTTTTTGTTTTGTTTTTTCCAGACAGGGTTTCTCTGTGTAGCCCTGGCTGTCCTGGAACTCACTCCGTAGACCAGGCTGGCCTTGAACTCAGAAATCTGCCTGCCTCTGTTGGGATTACAGGCTTGTGCCACCACAGCCCGGCTTAGCGGGAACTCTTAACCCCTGGGTCATCTTTCCTGCCCCTAAATTACTTTCTAAAACATGTCTTTAATCACCTCTTTAACATCAAATGCAACCAATGCTTTTAAGATTGTCTCATCTGTCAATCTCTGGTTATTTTGATTATTTCTTTGGTTTGGAGTCTGTCTCTTCCTCTGGAAATGCTCTCTTCCAGGTCTGGTACAAGGGCTGAGAGGGAGCGGGGCGGGGGGCGGAGGGGGGGCGGGGGCAGGGAGAGTCCTCCCTCCTACCCTCTTAGTGCTTCCTTTAAGATCTTCCTCTGTCTTTTTATTTTTTTCTTCACTCTTCATGGAGAATCCCATTTCTCTCATGACTTGATATAAAATATCTAGACTAAGGATCCTTTAATATATAGTTTTAACATCAAGCCTGAGAAAAAGCTTTTTCCTCTGTCTGCGTGCTCTAGACAAGACTCCAGAGACAGATTTACTTAACCTTGTTCCAATGGCCTCTACTCTACAGTGAGCCACTATACTTCATCACCAACTGCAGCGTTAATATAGGCATCCAAACAATTCATGAAGGACTTTTGAATGCATCCCCAACTTCACTCTCCCATATCTATTCTTGCAAAGTTTGTGCCTGTGCACTTTGAGCCATCAAACATCCTTTTCTGTCCAGTTGCTTGCCTTCTGGTGTGTTTGACACAGAGTGGTTCCATATGTCACCATATCTATGTCATGCACTTTCAGCATTGCCATTTCTTTGCTTGGTCTCTTTAGTGACTCCGTATAAAATGGCTTTCATACTCCTTATCACACACAACCCAGATGTCTCACAGCTTTCTGCAGCGCTGCATGCCCTTTGCAGACCACTCTCTGCTCTACAGTAAACACTCTCTCTAATTCTTGTCTTCTAGGATAACATGTTCTCCTTGGACTGATCATGATCATCGTCAATGTTTCAAAGAACCCTAACTTTACACTTTCTTTTCTCTACAACTAAAATGGACAAACATCCCTCTTTTGTCTCCTTGGGAGCTTAGAAATCCCCAGGTTGTTGAATTTCTCGCCCTGCTGTGTGTGTCCATAGATTCATCTATAACACTATGTTCTCTAGGTTTACTGACCAGGCTTACAAGGACCATTGAGGATTGTATTCTCAACGTATAAATGCATGTTATGGGTAGCCAACTAATATATGTTGATTTACATCAAACATAGCTCTTAATAGATAACATCTACACAAGTAACTAATTCGACATCCAAACATTTACAAATTTTTCAGAATTTTTTTAAAAAACAATCAAGAAAATAGCAATCCTGAGTATATTTTACAATTGAATCTATTTCCAAACATGCAAAAAAAGACACTTGTTTATTCAATTAATAGAAAAGTCTAAGAATCAGAATTGAGTCAGAGATATGAATTAAAAGCTTTGTTTGAGCCAAGTCATTTTATTATTTCAAAAGAGGGAGTTAATAGTGAATCACCAGAGACATTGTAGAGTAATAAAGCATTAAGTAAATCTTGGTGTTACCTCTTTCCAAACCCAGTTTTCTAAGAAGAATGCAAGAAAATTGACGGGGTCTTATATTCTACTCCTTGAGTTTCTACCCTGGAAGGCTAGGCTCATCTACTTAGCTCATTGGTAGTTTTTTCTTTCAAAGTTTTTTTTTTTAATTATTTTATTTTATCTTTGTTAGTGTTTGCCTGCATGTATGTATGTGTCCCCATGTACAAGCTTGGTGCCTGTAGAGGCCAGAAGGAGGAATTGCATCTTCTGGAACTGGAGTTACAGATGGTTGGTGCTAAGAGTAGATTTTGGATCCTCTCAAGAAAAATGAGTAGTCTACACCACTGAACTGTCTCCCTAAATGCCCCAGTCATAATTGTCTTGCTGAAGGCTAGATTGGAAAATGGCATGGTCATCTAGTCAATAATCTCCTACCCTTCAAGTTGGCAAGCACATTGCAAGACAGCTATTTTTTCAATGAAAGTACAAGGTGGCTTGTACTAATTCAGAGCTCCAAAGACCCTAAAGTAGGGATTTATGGTTAATGCTTGATTTAAAGGAAATGGCATTTATTGGTTATTTTTACTTTATCTTTTGGTGATTTGTTTGTTTTGAATACAGTGTTTCCATATATAGCATAGCCCAGTAATAAACTCATTATTTACCCCAGATTTTTGATCCGTGGTTTTAAACTCATGATCCCTGTCTTAGATTTTCCAATGCTGTCATTGCAGTTGTGTGCCTTCTTGTGAACTCATCTTACTTTCTTTCTCCTTCTCTATTTCTTGTTGAAAATTCCACTTGAATTTCATACTGTTTTCTACCCTTAATGATGTACTAAAGGAGCCATCTTAATGATCCGGCCCACAAGAATCCAAAGCACAGCTTTCTCTTTTGTTCTTCTGCCTAACTTGTTACTGGCTTCGATATGTGGTTCAATATCTGAAATGAGATTTGTCAAAAATTCTACCGTTGTTAAGTGAAAAATAAATTTTATGTTAAAAGGAGGAAGACAAAGAGTATTGTAAACTATATCATCCTCTTAGGGATATATAAAGCTCATTAATAAAGTCATCATTTCTGCCATGGTTTTGGTTATGGCTTTGTCATAACATGTAATTGTTCCATGTTGAACAAGAGTTATGGAGTATGCAGAGATTTTCAGTCCTAACAATGTTAGGAATAATTTCCTTTTTGCATGCAACCTGGTTTCTGTGTTAATTTTGAAAAGATGAAAGCAAATGGCCACAGCCTTTTCACTGAGGACCTTGAGGAGGAAGAGAAATAGTTTGTGTAATCTGATATATTGCTCCACAAATTGAAAACTCCTAGATTTATCTTTATAACAAAACTATAAATACTAGAAACTAATAAAGAAATAAGGAAACATTATAGAAATGAGAAGAAGCAAAACCTCTCAACACAAGAATTTCCATAGAGACACTGAAAATGTGCAAAGGATCCTTTACTTCCTGGCTAATTTTCTTGGACTTGATTTATTTTGCTTTTCCTTTTTTTTTAAAAATGTAATTTGGAATAGCCTACATTATTTCCTGGCTCTTACTTAACTCCATTCATCAACCACTGTAACTAATAGTAAAGAAAATATTCTGGTTTTGTTTATTAATATCCAGTATGATTACAATTATCCCTTATCCTGAAAGTGAGACATAGACTCTAACATATCCTGAAGAAAATATTAACCTTCATCAATCACATATCTACCAAGAAGATTTTTGTGGGTTCCCTGTTAAGTGAAAATGACTTGGACCAACCTCTTATAACAACCCAACCCAAGAGAGCTAAGCCCACATTTTACCTGTGGGCCAGGAATGATAGCCAAGAGGCAGAGTATTTAAGGCAGAGCTCAGCATCTTTGCTTTACTCAGCTGATCCTGATTATTAAGGTTGAAAATTAGATGTGTCTGTGTAGCTCCAGTATTTATAATCTGCTTTCAAGGCTAAACAGAAAGTTAAAACATTGTCATCCTTTAACTTGTAAGTAGATACAAGACAGTTCTATTTTCAACTGCACATATAGGCACTGCGTAGATCTTAATAAATAGCTCAAAGTCATCTAGGTTGCTTTACAGTACCAAGAGCAATGTGATGAGTAATGAAATGCTCATCTTTTGTTTTTCTATCAAGTAAGAAAAAAAGTGACTGCAGGTAAGTGTCCATTTCTCAAAAGCATTAAATAATATTGAAATATAAGATAGTAACATAATTGGCATTTCTTATTAATACTCCCATAAGCTTAGGCTAGATGGTACAGCATTCAGTTTATAAAGAGTTAATATTGCAACAAACTCAGAACTAGCAGTACAGTTCACTTACCCAGGAGAATGAACACTAGCATGTTGGTCAACTCGCACTGGTCACCTGGGACAAAGGCAGATGACCTGACATCAACCAACATCCCAGCTGAAATTTCTGAACAAAGCTTTCAGTTCCGTGTTTGCTTCCTAAGAGCACAGCCAATTAGAGTCAGCTTCTGATGTCAGCGGTTCCTCCTCACCATTTTGTTTTGAGTTGTGAACTTTCCTAATTATATTCAAATTCAATTGTTCTCTTCAGAGTGCAAACCCAGGATATTGCCCTTCCAGGAGAGCCTGCAAACCAAATAACAGGAAATGATGCATTCTCCTCACATCGACTCGAACACCAAGCTTTGCCCCGTGAGTGTAACAGTCTTCCAAGAAATATGACCATGAAGTCCCCTATTCATGAATAATTCTCATTTATTGCTTATAATGTAAGCAATTTAAGGATACAGAAAAGAAGCAGAGGCAACCAAGGAAAATTACTGCAAACCAAGTTACATTCAAATGAGAAACTGATTATGTCTTACGTTTACAAATGCTTCAGACCTCAAGATGACTTAAAACGATGCCACTCCTGTGACTTGTCTCTGTTTCTTCAAAACTTGGGGTAAAAAATAAGTCCTTTTAGGGATGCATAACTTCTTCACAGGAAGTTAGCTGTCCACCATCTCTTCCTCACTCTTGGATGCTGTTATTCCTCTTAGTCTACAACTTCTTGAAGTGTGATGAGACAGTTACTCTGATTCCTTTGTAAATCTGTGTCTAATAAATAGAAAGTAGTATGTTTGGCAAGAATTTAAGATAATAATGGGCAAATGAAAAAGAAGCATCTGTTCCCACAGTCACATAATTTATTGTTTTTATTGCATTTTTAATGTTCATTTTTACAGAAGAAGAGAAATTAGATTTTATTTTCAGAATGCAAGGTTTCCTAAAACCCAATGTACTAAAACTACAACATTATAAATTATCTCTATAGGTTTAGTAAATGACTTAATATCAGACATTACTTCTCTGAAAATGGATTGATTATACTATGGTTGCAAATCATATTACGCTTGAATGTATATTTTTTTTATAATAGAAGACTGTTACAGTAACATTATACCCGGAGTTTTATTATTTAATAGGAGAAATATAGACCCATAAAATTAACCTCCTGTCTTTCTGAGGGCAAGATTTAAATCAGAGTGGACAAATCCCAATGATACACAAAATATAGAATTGATGTCCGTGAGAAGCCTCCAGAATCAGGATATATGATTCACTGTAATGTTTTGGGTGAGGCAATTGCAGCATTCTGCTGCGTTTCAAGGGGCAATAGGCGTAGACGCCACCACCTGATGGAGAAGTAGCAGCACAGCATTGCAAACACAGTGTGGAATGAGATATATCTCGGTGAGCCCACAATTGGAAGATAAAACCTGGCATGCCTTTTAAAGCACCAACAGATTTCCTCATTTACTCATGCAGACTCACACTGTTATATGCTTATACTTCAATATAAAACCTGCTATACTCTCCATCATGCTGCTGCTGGTTTCATTACCTTCCCTCCCAGTTTGACCTTGTGTTACACAATTTTCCCTTCTGGTACTCATTGTGATCCTCAAATATGGTAAATATATCAACCTCTAAGTTTAATTGTCTTTCCTTCTCACCTATGTATTCATACTAAGTAAGTGAGAAAACAGGGATTTTCAATTTACTGGGTATATTAGTTAGGGTTTTCTAGAGTATTAAAACATAGAATCTCTCTGTCTTTCTGTCTCTGTCTCTCTGTCTCTCTCTGTCTCCCTCTCTGTATCTTTCTTTCTCTCTCTCTCTCTGTGTGTGTGTGTGTGTGTGTGTGTGTGTGTGTGAGAGAGAGAGAGAGAGAGAGAGAGAGAGAGAGAGACAGAGAGACAGAGAGACAGAGAGAGAAGGGAAATATATTAAATGATTTATAGGCTATGGTCCAACTAATCCAACAATGACTTCCATGGAAGGTTCAGGAACCCAGTAGTTGTTTAGTCCAGGAGGCTGGATGTATCATCTGATCTTCAGTATACACTGGAATCCAGGGAAGGAATGGACTTGCCAGCGAGGACAAGAGCAAGCAGGCAAAGAACAATAGCTTCCTTCTTCCGTGCTCTTACATAGACTTACAGCAGAAGATATGGATCAGATTAGAGGTGACACTTCCTACCTCAAAATATCTGAATTAAAGATGTCTTCCCACATCAAAGATGAGGATTAGAAGTGGACATTCCCACTTCAAATTAAGCAAAAATCCTTCACAGGTATGCCCCTTCTGCTTTGAATTTTAGTTAATTCTAGATGTAGTCAAGTTGACAAGAAAAAATAGCCATCGCACTGGTGATTTTTGTAATCACATTGTTTTTAATTTTTGCCTTGACCAGGACTTTTGATGCCGGTAGCACTTTCTCAACTGTACTCTTGGAAATGGCTCCTACAAACATTCACATGTAATTGAAATCTGCCTCAGTGCAATTCTCCCCACTTGGCAAACATCTAGCTCCCTGTTATAAAAACTTTTCAGTTTTTGTAACTTCTAAAATGAATGTTCAGTTCTTTTATCATGGAAATAAGAACATAATTCTTCATTTTTCCTTGTTTGTATGCATAGCTGCTTTTCATCTATTGATTTCTAAAGTACTCTATTCCTCTCCGACTCCTCATGTATCTTTCACTATCTCCCTCCCTCACCATCTCTCTTGTTTATCTGTCATGTTCTGTCTGCCTCTCTGTGCAGCTCTGTTTCCATTATCTCTTCTTCTTCCTTCCCACTCCAGAGAGACACTCTTGCTCAAAGTTTTAAGGCATTTCTTGCCAATCTTGATGATCTGAGTTCACTTCTAGGGATCCCTGTGGTAGAATAAGAAAACCGAGCCCAAGAAATTGTATCTTCTCTTCCATACACATGAGCTCAGACAAAACAAGTAAATGCAAGAAAGGTTATTTTGAATTAACGCTACTTCATATTTTGTTTGTTTATAATTGAGTACCCTTAAAAAGTATGCACCAAAAAAAAAGTATGCACTTTTTTCCTCCCCTCAGAGCTCAGGGAAAAACTTGAGGAAGAGGAGGAAGAACAAGTGTAAGAGCCAGTAAGAGAATGCCAAGAAAACACAGCCCTTTAAATGAACAAGACCAAAGCTCACATGAACTCGCAGAGACTAAAACAGCACAAAAAGGGCCTGCATGGTTCTGCACCAGGTCCTCTGCCTATAGATTGTGGCTTTCAGCTTACTGCTTTCACATAATTATTGAGTTTATGAGCGAGGGGTGTCACTTATTCTTGTGCCTTCTCTTGGGCTCTTTTTCCATCTGTTGGTTTGTCTTGTCCAACTTCCATGTGATAGTTTTTGTTTGATCTTACTATAGTTTATATTGTTATATTTTGTTTTTTATCTTTTAGAAGGCTGTTCTTTTCTAATGAGAGACAGAAGGGGAGTATATCTGGATGAGAGGAGAGGTGGGTATTGACTTACAGATAATTCCACTAGGTTGCTCCCTGGAACCTAGAAACGGAGACCTAGCAATAGCTTACATCATCACCTGCCACCAGGTGCCAGCTAGACAGATATGGCAGCTTAGAAGAAGACTGCTCATTATCCCACTCTTTCTCCCCTTTGTCACACTCTCTCTCTTTTTCTCTGTCCCCACATGTTCCCAGCCTCTTCCTCTCTTCCTCTCTCTCTTCTTTTTCTCTCTATCCTTCTCTGGCCTCCCCTTTCTCTGTCTATATCCTATTCTAGGTCCCTTCTTCCCTCCTTTACCCCCCTAATAAATCTTTATACTAGGCCTGTCACATGGCATGATTTATCAGGGGGACAACTCAACATAGGCCCACCAAGGTATTCTCCCTTCCACATTATACTATTTTATAAAACATAACAGTGGGGAGGAACTGGAAGGAGTAGAGGGTGGGGAAACTGTAATCAGGATATATTGTATGAGAAAATAATCTATTTTAATTAAAAGGGAAAACATATTCTCAGATAATTCTGCAAAATACTAATCTTGAGAAACTATAATAGAATTTAGGTGAACATATCTTTTTATGCTATCTGATAAGAAAACTACACACTGGTTGGGTATATCTGAATGGAACTTGTCAAGTGCCCTTTGGTTTCAAAGGGGCAAATAATAAAAGCAACTCTAAGTAAACAAACTAATAAAATTCATTTTAATTTTTGAACTAATATTTATGCTAATATTATTTGTGTGTACTATGAACTATAATCTGTCCTACACTTTTAGTGTCTGCTTCATCATTTACTTTTCCAGATTGCTTATGATGTAGAAACTAGCATTTTTATGACTGGAGAGAAGGCTGAGTTAGTAAGATGCCTGCTGTGCATGCTTCAGGTTATGAGTTTGAATTTAAACATCCAAGAAAAAGTGAGAATAGTGGAATCTACCTGCAACTCCAGGACTTGAGGGGTTATGGAGTTTTGGAAACAGCATATACCTGGAGCTAACAGGCCACCCAATTTGGCCAATTTGATGAATAACAAGGAAAGTAATAGGTTTTTTTAAAAACAAAGCAAAAATACCTGAAGAGCCTTGAGATGGATCTCTGACCTCCTACACACACACACACACACACACACACACACACACACACACACACAAACATGTCATGTACTACTGCACACACATGTATACATGCATACACACACACACACACACACACACACACACACATATATATATATATATATATATATATACAGATCAGTTCTCCTGACAGACCTTGGAATTTGGGGGAGGGGTCTCACCTGAAACTTTAAATTCTGAGTCCTCCATTAAACCTTGGGACCTTGATCAGCAACTGTTGTTTTGGTCTCATTTTCTCTCGCCACTTTCCCATACATCTCCAGCTTCCCTTCCAGTTAACCCGTTCAATGTAACTGTGGGCAGTTACAGATATAGAAGATGTGCAACTTTCCAAGGCCACAAATGAGGTTAGCTCTGTAGTTGATGATCACAATCACTGTAGAACATCACTTCTATTTAAAAATAACATTAGACAATTAGTACTAAAATGTCTGAATGTATCTCTGCCTACATTTATTAAGGTTTTCTAGACAACTAAATAAATTAGCAATCTTTGTAGATATTTCAGCATTTTGAGAACAAAGTATGCTCTATACAAGTGTGTTATATATAAATATTGATAGATTTATACAGGCAATTATTTTAGTTTCATATTTAACATTTGAATTTTATTCAGTTCTTTTATATTTATAGTTTATGCTTTTTTAGTATATTCTCAAATTTATAGAAGTTTGTGACTTTGGGTTGTACATCTAATCCTGGCATAATTCCCCCTCTGTCATATTTTCACCTTAAATTTTACTTTGCCTAGTTAAAACTAACAATATTTTTGTTTGTACATGCCATATCCAGAGTATCTTTTCTCACAATTTTAGTTTAAAGTTTTTCTTACTAATTTAAACATGCTTGTTATAAATGACTGGTATTTTGAATTTTAGTATTTAGTTTTATTATAATGACATACATTTGTTTTATGCTTTCGTTGGCATTCTCTTACTCTTCATGGTTTTCTTCAGATTATCTTTTAATATTTATTTTTATTTGTTTCATTACATGTCTCTGTGAAGCTAATGTGCTTGAGAACACACATCTTAGGGAAGATCAGTGGCATCAGATCCCCTAGAGCTGACATTATAAGTTGACATGTGGGTTCTGGGAACTGACCTTGGGTTTTCTCAAAAAGCTCTTAAGAGCTGCACCATCTCTCCATCCCCTTGAATTCTATGACTGTAATTATCCACCTGTCTGACAATTCTCCTGAAGTATCACTCCTTCTTGTCAGGATCAACATGTATTTTAAACATTTGTAGAAATGTGTTACTGCAGAAGGGTTGGTTTCCCAGAGGATACCTTTGTAGCTTTTCTCCCCAAATCTTATTTGAAGTACCAGTTAGGCACTTTGTACTGGACACAGATGTCCTCCTTGAGAGTTGAAGCTGGCTGTCATTCTTCCCACAAAGGTCATGAGAAGTACAAACACAGATACCATCCAGTATCGTCCAGTCTCTTCCTCCTCCTTTTTTTCCCTTTTTACTGCAATTTGTGCATAAAAGATGTAATTTCAATGGCACTGGGATAGTCTCCAGCCTGAGAACTTTCAGGTTGTGATTGGAATCCTAGGCCTGTATCCTCTGCAGGCTGTGAAGTGATGCCTTTTCCAATCTAAGGGATGGAATTCTCAGTTCCACCCTGAAGGATGTGAAGGCACATCCTATCCTTTGGACCCTCTGCACTGCAAAAAAAGGAGAAAGATGCACAAACTTCAGCCTCTGTAAGCCACTCACTCAACTTTGTGTTCTGCACTTAAGGTGAATCCTACCCAGTATGTACTGATTTTCTGTTCAAAACTGTGAGTGTGAGTATCAAGATCTGGTGCTCTGTTTTTCCTCTTCGTCTTTTATTGTTTTTAGATCTTGCTTTAGTAGTATTTATTAGTATTTTTAAAATATCTTCCTGGTAAGCTTTCTTTTAGATTAATTGTCTCAAATTGTCAACATTTGATATATTATGATTCAGAGACCACAGACCCATGGTTTCTTTTCCCACTTAGACACAAAATCTAAGAAGGGATTTAAGGATTATAGGATAGGCTATATAGTGTGTTGCAACATGTCAGCAGACAGGTGTGGCCTGTTGTGAGACAACAACTGAGGAACATGATGTCCTGCTACAGAGCTTCAGAGAATAGACCCAGGACAGGTTTTTGATGTAAGATGCCTTAGGTAAGAATTCATGAAAGGAAGAAATGTGATTTCCTTTTATTGATAGTAATATACCTACACATACTTAAGAGAGTGTGGAAGAAGAGGGAAAGGGGAGAGGGAAGAAAAGGAGAGGGAAGGGGAGAAAGGGAGACATGACACAGAGAAAGACAGGCAGAGAGAGAGAGAGAGAGAGAGAGAGAGAGAGAGAGAGAGAGAGAGAGAGAGAGAGAGAGAGAATGTGTGTGCTTCCTCAATTAACTACCCTGCTGTAGAAACGCCACTATCACTGAGATCAACAAGCAGAGCAGGCAGCTGTAGGTCAGGCGCTAGCACATGCTTGGCTAAAGACTAGCAAACTGGCTAGCTTCTGCTGCTTGTGCCAGCACATGCTAGAAGAGGGCTAGATTGCATTATCAGTTGAGAGAAAGGAGGACAGAGGCATTTCAATGGAGTAAACTTCTACCTGTGCTCATAACTTAGCCTCACTGTCCACACAGGCACAAAGAATGAATATAAAGAAGGGTGCATTTGAAGTTCTTAGCACTCTCAGCTCTTGTAGGGGCACTTCTGTTAAAGTGGATCATGGCCAAGATAAATGTGTCTTTATCACAATGTGATCTCTTATTCCCCAAATTCCACCTAGATATTAAAGTTACTATGTATTTTTCCAGCTTTGTTGCCACTTCTTTATTTTAGATGCAAATTATACTTATGAAGACTGCAGAATTGGCTTAATGATTAAGAGCACTGGCTGTTCTCAAGGGAGGAAGAGGCTTTTATTCCCAGCATTGTAGGGCAGTTACAACTATCAGTTACTATAGTTCCAGGGGATATGATGCCCTCTACTGACTTCACATGTGGTGCAGACATACATTTAGACAACACACACACACACACATACACACACACACACACACACACACCACAAACTCACATATGCACACTTTTTTGTAGAAGCCTATCTGATGTCTATCTAAACTATGATGTTTAGGTTCAAATTCACAGGTGACAGGGCTACTAATGCCTGCTCCAGGATGCAAATCTTCCTTGCCAGTCCTTTGGCTGTTTGCCATTTATTTCATAGCATGAGTTTCAAATTTCCTTTTGCCTGTCCATCAGTTTTCACATGTCCAATGCCATTTCCCGCGAGAGCCTGTTTTCTCTTTAAATGATGTGCAACTCCTGGCAAGAGGATACCCTCTTCTTCTCATTATGAATGTGTTACTTCATCCCAGAGCAGCCTTCTTTCCATCTGCTTGTAAACTCAAAGAAATGTTTTTATCCAGAGCAAGTCATTAGTTTATTTTTTCACTTAATTTTATTTTTAAACTTAAAATATTATTTGCATGGGGTGGGTATGGATAAGAATTGAATCTTCTTGATCATAAACATTTTCAAATATTGTCTAGTTAAATAGGAAACACTGTAAATTTTTTTGCTACTAACTATTCTATTTTAGTTTGATGTCCTGATGAAACACTCTGGCCAATGCAATTTGAAGAGAAAAGGGGATATTTGGCTCACATTTCCAGGTTATAATTCTTTGGGGAGGGGAATCAGGGCAAACTCAAGGCTAGAAATAGAAGCATAAGGAGGAATGCCATTTGCTGTCTGACTCTCTGGCTTGCTTTCAGACTCATGGTCAGCTAGCTTTCCTATGCAATCCAGGACCACCTGCCTGGGGATTATACGTCCCATAGTCAGCTAGGTTCTTCTGCACCAATTAAGCCAATTGAAACAATGCATCACAGATATGTTCATAGAACAGCCTCCTAGACAATTACTCCAAGATGTTTTTTAAAGTAATTCTAGGCTATGTCAAGTTCACAGCAGTAAGTGAAACCAAGGGTTTCTGGAGAGATGGGTCAATGGTGAAGAGGACTTAATGCTTTTCCAGAGGGTCCTACATTTGGTTTCAGCACCCACATTAGGTGTCTGACAACCACCTGTAACTCCAGCTCAAGGGGACCCGATGCCATCTTCTGACCTCTCTTGGCACTCACACCCAGATGCCATGCAAACATAGACATACGCAATATGTAAAAATAGAAATAAGTCTTTCAACATAATGCTGAGTGGGACATTAGCCTCATCTTACCTTGTTCCTAACACTTAAAATAATTAAATGGAATAACGTGCTGAGAGGAGATCTTTCACCTCCTTAGCTATTAAGGAACCAATTTTAAAAGACTACATTTGAGAGGCACTGAGCTACACAGTGACTAGCACACAAGTCACTTGACTATAACATGGTCCCTCTCTGCAAGTAACTATATCTTAATAGGAATGAAAAATGCTAAGTTCTACATTGACTTGAGAAGAAAACTGGTACTACAATGTACTTAAGGGACACCAAGGAGGCCAATGAATTAGTAACATTAAAAAGACAATTATACTTATTTCAAATATGTTTACCTTTTAACTTTAAGAAAATTGTAACTGTATTAGCTTCTTGTCTTGTTGCTTTCTTTTCCTGATAGGCATAGGACAGACATAAGGGAGAATGGGCTTATGGGGCATAAAGTTCAAGATTATGGTCTATTATGGTAGAGGAAGTCAGGAGCTTGAAGTAGCTGGAAATACCCACAGGAATGGAGATCAATGAGTGTGTGTTGTTCTTCAGCCCACTTTGTCCACAAATATAGTTCAGGAGCAGAGCCATGAAAAGGTGTCACCCACAGAGGATGGATCTTTCCATATTAGATAACAAAATTAAAGCATTTTCCTAGAGACCCTTCACTAAGATTATTCTAGTTGACAATTAACGATAACCATCACAATGACTGAGATATACATCAAGATTTGGAGAATACATCAAGATTTGTGAGAGAAACAAATTGACATAAAATTTCAAAAACAGTTTTTGTAAAAAAAAAAATTCTGAATAAAAGTTATCTATATGCTCTATTGTATATTTTCATTATTAGAGCATACCTGGAGGTCCCAAGATAAATAAACCAAGGTGACTCATACTTCAGCTGAGGCCTGGACAAAAATAACCTATCCCATCCTCAGAGAAATTTGAATTTGACAGCTCTTACCTACACAGGACATTATCTTTGAGATGGAGACTCTAGATATGCATTTTGTTATTTTCTGTATCTTAAAGTCTTGTATCTGTGATATAGGTTTAGTAACCCTAAAAAATTTATTTCCTTAAACTATATGCATGTAAGTACATGCGTATCTTCCCCCCTCAGTTTTGCTTAATACTCATATCTGTGAAGTTTTTAGTACTTTAACATCCCTGTCTTTCTGAATGACCTTATTTGTTTATTATTTATTCAAACTGTCTTTATAGTGCCAAGTGCAATCTTCAAAAATAACATAGCATGAAGTGGAGGAAAATAAAGAAATAGAGGTAATAAGGAAAGCTATTAGAAGAAAGTAAAGCGCTGAATGGAGATGATTACACATACTATTGGCCATGGCATTTTGTATATTTAGAAAGGTGGGACGGAGCAGGCTGCAGACTTACTTGTTATACTTCTAGCCCTAGGAATGCTTCTCTAGAATGCCATTAAGATGTATAAATACACACACATACACACACACACACACACACACACACACACACACACACACACACACACACACTTGTACACAACAATAGAAGACAGATCTACCTGTGGTTAATATTAGGATGAATTCAAAATACCGAAGAGTAATAAAAGTATTGCTAACACCTATAGAAAACTTTCAAATGATACCATTTTCTGTGATAGGTCTTGAGATAACAAAGGGCAGAAATAAGCTCTTTGAGTTTTTTGTATCTATGGGTAGCTTCTAAAAGACTTTCTGGAAGTCTGTTGCTAATGGACTCCCAGGTGACATCATCTGATAGTGGTTGGAAGTTTAATTTTGACATATATTTTTAAATAAACTATTTTAAGTTGAAAATTTATAGCAGGAAGAAACTCTCTGAATCCGGATATGAGGCCAGAATGCAGCCATGTTATCAGAGAGGAGCAGAGCTGTATAATTTAGGTCATGTGATGGTGAGAGTATGTTGAAATTTCCTGAACATTAAGAAACCAAACAATGAAAGGGCTAGAAAAGCATCCTTCCAACCTCAGTTAGACATGTGAAGACAGAGCTACAGATATTCTCCTTGAGAATAAATAGCAAATGCTCTAAAATGGTTAAGGAAATTCTTGACCCCTTAAGGCACAGATAGGTACAAATTGAGATGGAGAGGAGAGGAAGGGAAAATATCTACACAGCCAACAGGAGCCAAGAAAAAGCTGGTATGATATTAAAATATTTCATAGAAAAATATCAAACACAAAATCATCAAGAAATATGAAGACCACTACATATTTAAAAAGTAAACAAATGCAAATATTTATGCATTGAATCTCAGGGATCCCAATTTTTTTCATAGGACAAACACTAAAAGACCTGATTGAGACATCAGCTAAATCTTGCTGTAATAATTATAGTAATGGCCAGAGACTTCTACACTTCACTTCATATTTATTGTTAGATAGGTCTTCTAAACTCAAAAACTAAAAATGAAAATTTATAACATAATTTAACTGGACTTAATAGATATTTATAGCATATTTCATGTAACATGTAGGGAATATACATTATTCATAATGGCCCATAAAACCCTCCCTAAAACTAATTATATTTTAGCCTTCTAAGCAAGTGTTTAAAGGTACAAAAAAATCAAATAACCCCTTTTAACAGATTCTAGAGGAAGGAAAGTAGAAATCAACATTAGAGAACCTGCAGTGTGTGGGTTAATCCTGCGCACTTGAGATTTATAAGCTCCCCTCCATGCTGTCTGTGAGGGTGTTTTCTATTAGGTTAAAGGAGAGTGGAGGAGCCGCTCCAGTGTGGATAGCATCATTCTGTGGGCACAGGACTTGTACTGAACAGAAAAGACAAAAGGATGGGCTGGAGGGACAGTTCCATGGTTAAGATTTCTTCTTGTTCTCCCAGATACCAAAGTTCCACCCCGACATCAGGTGGCTCACAACCACCTTTAACTTCAGCTCCAGGAGATCCAGTGCCCTCTTCTAGTGCCCCTCTTCCTAGGCAACCACACGTATGGTATATATTTACATACACTTACATAAAACAATTAAAAATATTTAGAAAAAGACAAAGGAACCTGAGCACCAGCCTTCCTCTCTGGTTGCTGACTGCAGATACACTGTAATTCATTCCAGCCTTATGTGCCTGAATCTAATTGAACAATAAGCTAAAATAAAACATTTCCTTTTATGTTGCTTTACATCAACACAGCAATGAATAAAAAAGTGAATACACACAGAAGCAATGCAAATTATTGGAAATAACACAATATACTTTAGAAAGAACTGTGGGCCATTGAAGAACCAGTGAGGACATTCTAAAAACCATCAAAGCATAGAAAATAATGGTATGATTTTCTCAGGTGTCTGAGATGTGGCTTATACAATTCTAAGAGGAAAGTTGCTCTCTGTAAGTACTTCCATTAAAAAGTAAGAAAGACATGAAACAAATATTCTAATGATGTGCCACAAGGTCCCAGAAACAGTAGCAAGCCTCCTACAAATACAACAGACAGCAAGAACTATTAAAGATTGGGGGAAGTTTTAATGAAATGGAAACCAAATGAACAATGCACAGAATCTGTCCAGGAGTGAATTATTTGAAGAGATAAATGAATTTGACAAACCCTGAGGCATAGTAATCACAAGATAAGAAAAGGGACCAAAATAGAAAAAAGTAGAAATGAAGAGAACTGCTCTAACAGACTCTAGTAAAATGCCAAGTTTCATTAGAGAAGAAATATCCTGCAAACTTACTTATATTTCCTTAGAAAATGAAAATCCAGTAAGAAATGGATAAATCTCTAAAGACATCTGCCTTCCTGAATTTGAATCAAGAAGATGTAAACAGCTCATATAGGTTAACAACAGGCAATGGGACAGGTGATTAAATGTCATAACGTAAAGGGAATGGTAAGACCCTATGGAGTCACTGCTTACCTGCAGAAAAGAAGAAAAGTAATGCTTCTTAAACCTGTTCCACAGGAGTTAGCCTTCTGCAGGGATGGATAACCTGATGTAACACTGAATGAACTCAGCAGGCTTTATTTATAAATTTACACACACATATATGTGACAATAATAATTAAAGAAGAGGTCATGAATTTAAAGATTGGAAGGAAAGGGAATGAGGGAAATTTAGTACTCACACATGAGGTTCACAAAAGAATAAAGTAAAATGAAGGAATATGTACAAAATAAAAGAACTGTTTCACAAAATAGAAACTAACTATTCAAAGTCAGTGTTATTATCAAACCGAAGATTGATAAGAACACTACAAAAAGACAATACCTATAATCCAACTTCTCTGATGAACATAGAAAAAGAACTTCAGAACAATATACCTGGACATTGAACTCAAAACACATTATAATTGCCCTCCACCACCATGTTGGGTTCATCCCAGGGATGCAAAGTTTTTTCAACCTATATCAGTGTAGTACAGCATATAATTGGAATTAAGTGCAGAAATCACATAGCCATCTCTATGAATACAGGATGACCTTTGATGAAAAGCAATGACCCTAATCAGCAGAAAGTAGTCTAATGATATCATTGTCCCCTTTCTGCCGACTCCTGATTTTATTCTGGGATCTCTCTCTCTCTCTCTCTCTCTCTCTCTCTCTCTCTCTCTCTCTCTCTCTCTCTCTCTCTCTCTCTCCTCTTTATCCTTCTTTTCTTACCTAGTATTAGGGGATTGAAAGGGTGGAAAAAGAGTGGTAGAGAACTTGAAAGAAAAAGGAACCCACAAAGTAGTCAAAGTCCGGCTACAAAACCTAGCAGTGGTAGATAATTAAAGTGAACTCTTTAAATAACTGAATAAAGTACTTGAATAGGACATTAGATGCTTGAAGCACCTTGAAGGACACCAATGGATAGTAGACTATTTTGAAAATGTCTATAATACAGAAAGTAATTGACAGATTCAATGTAATCTCCAGTGATATTCTTCATAGAATTATAAAGAAATCCTCAAGTTCATTTGGATGAAACAATTCACAGACAAAGCAATGTTGGAGCTATCTTATATAGTGATCTCAAATTATACTGTAATTTTGGCGAAGATCAGATGCTGGCATAAAAACTGACCTTCAGACCAGTGGAGAAGAACAGGGGACATACACACAAATTATTATAACTAAGACTACTTGGTTTTTGGCAAAGGTCTCAAAAAGATATTGAAAAAAAGACAGCTTCCTTAACAAACTCTGCTGTGACAATGGGTATTTATATGGAAATTATCTCCATATATTCCATCCTGAACAAAATTTTATAATGGTTAAAACAGCTTAGCCCAAGTTCTCAAATTCTTACATTTCTAGAGCTAAAGAAAACAAAGATTCCATGCTATAAGCATGAACAATGACTTCTTAAAGCAGATAAATAGGACTATATGGAATTAAAATCTTCTGTACAGCAAAGAAAACAACTAACCACCAAAATAAGAGATAGAATGAAAGAAAAATTGTCTCATTTATACATTTGACTGGGGATTGACATACATGTGCATATAAATATGATGTTATTATTTACATATATATGGACACATATACACACATGCACATAGCTCAGCAAAATTGAACACTAGCAAAATACATCCTCCAGTTCTCAAAAGAAGAAACACAAATGACCAATAGATATTTGAAAAAGTGTTCATATCATTAGCCATGAGGGAAATGCAGATGAAAACTTTGATATCTTATCTTATACAATTAGAATTTCCACCACTAAGAAAATGAAGAGCAAATCTTAGCAGGGATATAGAAAAACAGTAACTTTCTTTCTCTTCTTATATAAATGTAAACTGGTGTAAATGCCACTGATGTAGAAATTTGTGTGAAGATTCCTCAAATATCTAAAAATAGAATGAACAGAAGACACTGCTATGCCTTTCCTGGACATAGGTCTACTGGTCCTAGCATGGACATACGAGCAGTTCCAAGTTTATTTCTTGGTTATAAACTGTGAAGGGTCTCATCCTCTTCCTTTCTCTTTTTTCTTGAGCTTAGAGTCATTAGCTTTATAATGTGTTATTTGCTCACTTCAAGAGACAAGGAGAACCTAATAGAGATGGGTAATATTAGGCTAGTGAGTGGTTGTGGTGCTTTGGATGGCAGGACAAAGATTAATTTGGAGAAAGGTGAAACAGTTGAACAGGCAGAATCAGATGAAGAGTATAGAACTAGAGAATGCCTCAACAAGTTCTCCTCTGTTACACAACTCGTACATGACCATTGGCTGGAATGGAAGGTAGGTGTCTAGCATGTGACTATGGATTACTTCCTCAACATTCTCATCACAGAGGACCCCCTTTTTGAACTTCATTGCAAAATGGCTCTTTTCCTCAAGGAAAGCCATATGATCTTCGATTATACCTCCTTTTTTTTATTTGTTTACATTTCAAATGTTATCCCCTTTCCCAATTTCCCCTCCAGAAACCCCCTATCCCATCCTCCCTCCCCCTGCTTCTATAATGGTGCTCCCCCTTATGAGTCAAATGTTTACCCTTGTAAATAGAATAAAATGTTCCGAATAAGAGTTGATTTTAAGAATTCAAATCATTTACTCTAGATTCTGAAGTCCTTGATAATCAGCTGGGTAAAAAAAAAAAGAGTCAACTAAAGATATAGTTTAAAAGTTTAATATTTTAGAGAAAGCTAACTCATGCGTTTGCAAACTATAATAATCATTTGTAAACTAAGGGGGTTATTATTCTAAGTCACAAGCAGAGGAAAATTCTGACTCAGACAAAAGCTTTGATTTTTACTTCTATAAATGTGTGGTTTTATATAACTTTTATGAAATATCTGTGTGTTTAATATTAACCTTTATTATAGTACCTCCTCTTAGAAATAATATTAAAAATCTTCTGTATCATAATTATCCCTGGTTATATAAACTTATTGGAAAAATATTTTGGTCATCAAGTACTGCACCAGGGTTAATTCAATCCTTAACTGCAAAGATTTGACAATAATTATGAGCAAATATCCAATTTATGTATTGAACAACAACATCATTTTTCACATAGAACAGCAGGACAATGTGGATGTGATTCTGAACTTCTCAGTGATATTTTACTTAAAAATTACATAATTCAACCTTCACACTGGGAGACATATAATCACATTTTTTATACAAAAAAGATTCTCATGAAGACACAGTACAATCAAGCATAAAGATATAATTATTTTAAATAAATAATTATTGAGCAGCTCTCATGCTGATACATACATACATGGATACAATAATAAAAACATGTTTCATGAAAAACGTAGATTTTCTAACTCCAAAGTCTATAAAGAAAATTTGAAAGAATAGAAATACGTGGCAAGTTAGGGGAGTCTTTTGTCCCCCTTTCCAATAGCAGAAGAGTGTAGAAAAGCATTCCCTTTGAACTTTGAGAACTAACAGTGATTTTCATGTTTACACTGTTTTCTCCTGTGCATAAAATAATAGAAAGGATTGTAAATGAACACTTTCCTACTTATATAATGACCTTAAAATCCCATTATTTTGCTTCAAGAAATGTAGAATCTATTTGAAAATAATCTAATGGAATTTATGTTTTTGCTTGTGCCATGAAGTAGAAGAGAGAGCTGTTGAAAGTTAAGTTCCACTGAAAGGTTGCTAATTGTAAGGACTAGCCATGTTTTTTGAAATGCAGTTAATTCCTGTTACGTTTCACAGCTAATGCAAACCTGATATTGTTACATTGTATCAAAGTGCTAATAGCCCTCATTTCAGTTATGATTAATAACAACTCTAGACACATTCAGATTGTCACTTATAAACATAGTTAATTATTCTTCCTGAATTAATGTATACTGGGGTAAAACTAGGTATTACTGTGCCAAAACTTTTACACTGAACTTATCAATAGTTTTTAACTACTTAATTATTCCACATTGTGGAAAATTTAGAGCTCATGTTTTCTTCTCTCTCACACAAACTTAGGTTAATATTTAACCCCCAAAATATCAAGGTTTTCATGATATTATAAAAATTCATAAATCATTCATCTCATATATATTTGGTAAAATTGTTACCATCTTATTAGCGACAAAAGTAATGACATTGACATCTCACATTGAAGGCTTGAAATACAAAGGAAATAAAGGTAAGTCAATGTCCAATGTTCAGCATAGCTCAGTTCCAAAACAAAACTTTCCTATGAAGTCTTCTCATTTTCATCATTGGCACACAATGAAGTAAGTAGTTAAGCACCCCAACAACATTGGTATGTTTGGGAGCTTCCTGCTTTATTTTTTTAACCATTTGTCCTATGAAGATCACTACATTAATCCAAATCTCTCGGGATTCACAAGCCCTAATGCTGAGAAGTATATACACAGTTCATGATTCCATCCCTCGTACATCATTTATGCATGTGTTTTATTCATCAGTTTTCTTCCAGGCAACAATTATTCTTGAACATGAATGGCTTCCACAAAACAGAAACTTATTAAATAAAAACTCAAGTCATCTGGGTCATGTATAAAGCGCATAAGTGCCTTAAGGTCCATCTTCTTTAACATCATACTAAGAACACAGTGGCAATTGTTTTGTAAACCGTTATCTCTTTGAGGAGACATGGGTGAGATTCCATAAGGATGCTCGGACCTCTTCTCTCACACCTCCAGCCAGGCGGACAGGAGTGAAGATGGTACTCCCTGCTGTAGATACCTGTGCAGCAAAAGACTTTATTTCACATGGGCTAATAAGTTGAGTCCAGGAGACACCATTTAGAGTAGTGTTTCTCAATGCTAACGTGCTTCGTAATCATCCATAGGATTTGTAAGCACCTACATTCCTGGGTACCAAACCCACAAGATTCAGATTCAGTAAGTTTGGGATATGTGTTTAATATTAACTTCTGTTAAATGCAGGTGTTGCTGGTTGCAGGGACCACATTGCACTGAGAATCACTAATTTAGAACACAAAAATTCCGACTTCTGATGGGCCGTACCAATACCATCTCTCCTCTCCTCTTGGGCCTCTCATCCTTTCCTCTCCCCATGTTTCTCTCCATTTCTCTCCATTCTTTCCCACTTAAGGCCTCTCCTCTTATATATATATAACATGAACTATCATCTTGGGATCTAATATTGTCTCACAGCTTAGAGTTAATGAACTCAATTATATTGGGGAAAATCATTAGATCATGCTTATTGATCTGCAAGTCTATTAAGGCTTATTACCAAAATGATTTGAAGATAACTTCAAATCTTAAAGTGCTAACTGTCATCACGATCAGAAAATTACAGCTCTCTTTGCATGTAGTGTGTGGTAGACAAAGCACTCAAAAGGGAGATAGGAGATATTGTAAGTGAGTGTGTTCATAGATATAGAACATCATGATATTCATCCATATAATTTTGATAAACCTTATAGAAGAGGGTAGCCCTGGCTTAGAATACTAAAAGGCACATGGTAACAAAATCCTAAACTCTTGAAAAGAAAGTATGGATAACTTGGATGTGCTATTTTTCTCTGATATTAAAGAGTTGGGGAAAAGGCAAAATGGCAATATAAGTATTTTCAAATAAAATCTCTCTCAAATATTAAATATATCCTGTTTCTTTATAATCAGAGTGCCTATATACTACTACTACACTATGGGATGAGGAACAACTTGATATGTACACTTTTGAATTCTTAATTTAGAAGTGGATACTTACATGATCAGAATTTTGCAGAGAATGAATTTGAAATAATCATTTCAATCCCATAATTTAAATATATACAAAATATACTCTAGAGTTTCCATTTGTGTATGAGTTAGTATCAAGCCTTCCACCTTCCCAGCTTCCTGTCTCTTAGCCTCAAGCATGCTAAAATTAGTAACACAGAGAGTGTAATGTAATTAAATGGGGGTGGGGTGGGGGTTGTAACAGTCCTGCCAATGCTGTGGTGGGGACCACTGTCTTTGGTTGTGTGACTTCTCTGCCATGCCTGGGAATCTCCGGCCTTCCCCTCTCACTAGACTACAGTAAACTTGGTTCATTTATTTGATGTTGTTCGTTTTCATTGATGAGATTTGAACCCCAGCCTAGTGCAAGCTGCTAGGGAAATGCCCAGCCATTTAGCCCTATCCCAGACCAAGAGCACAGCCCTTCTTGAACCCAGTCTGTAGCCTCTTCAACTCACTTCCTATTACCTAGCACACAGTAGCATTCTTAATCCAGCAAGGCTGACTAACTCATTGTCCTTAACTAGAAGAATAATACGATTTTTATCTCTTAATTTAAATTTTAAATCCTTCTCCAGAGATGAAAATGATTCTGTATTAGCAGTTGCTGCAATTTTTTTTTTACTTTAATACGGTCATTTTGATTCTGTATTACACACACATACACACACATATTATATATTGTAAGGTTATACACCTGAGAACATTTAGTAAATGGAAAATAAAATCAGTGGCAAATTAAGCTTAATCGTATATATTTTATGTGATTTGGGAAGATTTACTTTGAATATATACAAATTATAAGCTTTTCCATTAATTAGTATTCTCCCGGGTAGCACATTGTTATGATAGTTTTTGTGATTTTTTTTTAAAAAAGTTAAGTCAGTTAATTTTGCTTGTTGTTAATTAAGAGTTAATAATCATTACTTCCTTTATTAATGTTTAATTTTTGGTAATTTTTAGTAATTTAAATTGTTAAATTAAAATTACAAGGGGTTATAGAAAAAATTAGAAATGTTTAAACCCTTAATTGCCACAAACTTCAGTTCATAGAATTAAGAAAAAAATAGCATAAGATAAATTCAACTGAATTTAAACTTATAACATGTTTGAGTAAATGGTTCAGAAAATATTTCAAATTTGGTTTTTATTTCCAAAGAGTGATCTATTAAAAAAAAATGGGTTGACAAGTAATTTTAAGTTTAGATCGATTGTATACTAAAATTTCCATTCGCAGAGTTTGTATAAAAGAATAGTTTGAGTCGGATATCCTCATCATAGCAATAAATATTCTACCAGTTTTGAAGCGGTCCTGCCCCGTTGGCTGCTGGGAGTGTGCTGATGCTGGTAAGCACCACGTGCTCTGAGAGTTTTGATACATTATCAAAGTTGCTGATCTGCGTCGTCAGGGACTTCCTGCTCTCGGTGCTCGTGCGTCCCCTGTTGAGGCTGTCTCCTTGGCGATGATGAATCCCAAGACAACAAGAAAAGGCAGCTTTAAATTCCTCTCGAAATTTTCCTGCCAGACCAGAAAGATTGAAAGGAAAGTGAATTATGCATAAACAGCTCAACACCTAATGCACAGGGTACAAATGAGTCGTTCCCTTGAGCCAAGCTACGAGTGAGGTGGAGCATTGTGTATCGATAAAGGAAGTAGAAAAAGGAAATTAAACGATGAAGTATTTTCATATGTAATACTTGGCATTTGTTTTCTTTCTTTAAAGTCAACCCCCACTGTGTTTCTCAAGTTAGTTTTTAACCCTGTAATAATACCAAATGGCTCTTAGGAAAGTTTGCCTAGACTTTCAGTTGCTTCAAAAGCAATGAAATTTACTCTGTGTATAAGCAAGAACAGAGATACATTATGTTCTAAGGACGTTGGTATCATAAGAATTCAACAAAACAAGAAAAAGAATACATTGAAATATTTATGGAAAAAAAAGTTTCTTTTTTTTTTTAAAGATTTATTTATTTATTTATTTTTTATGAAAAAAAAGTGTCTTAATCCAAATGTGGCAAAATAAGAAAATAAAGAAACTGGAAAAATCTGAGGAGGTAGTTATCTTTAAGCTATGAATGAGATTTTAGGCAGTTGAGAAAATGAAATGATCTCCTCTATTAGAGAGCAAAGGGAAACTGTTCTTGCTTCTCTTTGTGCCTAGGTCACTCTGTGCACCAGGCTGCTGAGGTGATTGTTCACAGGCCTAGGACAATGGCAGGCACACACCAGGGTGTTGTCAGTGGCCTCCCTACCTCCTCTGGACCTCATACCAGTACTCTGCCTTGCTCTGTGCCTTCTATTGCAAACACTTGTCTCCCCATTTCTCGCTGGGTCTCACCTACCCAGTGCAAGGTCAGAGCACTAACCAGCGTGCAATGATTATTTCAAAGTGACAAAATCCCTTTTCAGAAATAAAGTTGGTTGTGCTTTTCTTTACCAATTATAACTTTTTGATACATGATGTTATAAAATTTATATTTCTAGGCTGCCATGAGATATTTTAGGAAATGTATGTAATTTTCAAGGCTTGAATGGAATTAAATAGATGCAAACATTCATTATGCATCCATGGTAGAAATATTTAAAATTCTTTTTTGTTTTTAAATTTTTGAGACCTATAATAGAACCTTCTATTTGCAGTTATCTTTCTAGAAAGTCTATCCCTATCTGGCTGTTCTAAGTACTTAAACAAATTAAGCAAACCAAAAAGACAACATGAAATTGGAAGACACATACTGTTTATTAAATATATAAAAAATTAAAAATAAATACAACAAAAATATACATATAAAATTTCTATATTGTTAGAAATGAAAGTAAGAAACAAATAACCAAGCATTTGGAAATAAAACAGTACAAAGATATGGCTAAACTAATCACAGCATAATTCTGATATGGCCACTTGGTTTTCTAAGTGCTGGTGAATAGCCCTCCCCCATAAGTTAAGGGCAATTTTATAAATAAAACAAACATGAAATTGGTAGGGGTATGTTTGCCAGATTATGAGGAGAATTTGGGAGGAAGAAATGGGGTAGATGAGATCATATCTCATAGCATTTTCATGTGTATGCATGTGTTTTTCAATCATAAGTTTGATGTAAGGCATGCAAGATACCCATTTTTTCCCTTTCACATTTATTCTAAGTTTTCCAAGGAAAAAGATTAGATCATTTTCTCTGATGAGCTAGGTGGCATATATTCACTTTCAAAATGAAGTCATTCTACAAAAATCTACTCAGGGGCAATCACAACTCAAACAGGAACGAAGTCCTGTATCTGCACCAGGGTATCTGCTCTCAAAGCTCTACCCTTCAGTAGAGGCTTAACAAAGAAACATCGGAAACTTACCACTAAGGAAATTATAAATGATTGGGTTCGCAGCACTATTGGCATATACAAGCCAATGAGAAAAAGTGAACCAAGCGTAGACAGTCTCTCTGTCCTCGGTGTGTGTGAACATTCCAAACACTCTGCAGTAAAAGAAACAAACAGAAAATCAAGAGTCTTAAATAATTGAATCCAAAGATGGACAAACATAGAAATATCCTGACCCTGTCCTCTGCAAAGGCACTGACAGCACATCCTCTTTTGAATGGTTTCCCGTACCCATAAGACTCACCCCCCCCATCCCCAACCCCAGAGAAAAAGTCTCTGTCTTGCAGTCAGGAAATGCAAATCTCTTGTCAAGAAGAGAGAAGCTGAATATTTGTTTCCCTTCTGTTATCTTGTTTCTGAATGTACTTGAGTTACTTTCTGTTGGTATTCCACCAGGTATATGTTTTTATTTGTTTGTTTGTTTTAAGCATATAGGTGATATGCCTACATGTCTGGGTACCATGTGTGTACATGTCTGATACCCACAGAGGTAAGAAGAGGGTGTGGATCTCCTTTAGCTGGAGTTACAGAAGGTGGTGAACTTCCAAGTGGATGCTGAGAACTGAACCATGGTGCTCTAGAAGAGCAGCAAGTGTTCTTCACTACTAAGCCTCTTGCAGTCCCATTGCACATATTTTAATTACCACTCCAAAACTGCACTGTTAAATTCTTCCCACTTTCACCTGTGTACAGACCAATGCATTATATTTCTTCAACTTCAGTGTTCCCAGCCTTGTTGAAATGAGACTTTGCTATATGCAGGCAATAACTGGTTTTTCAGTGGGTAAGAGTCTACATGAGTTTTATGTTTTCATATTATTTTGCTAAACTAAAAGAAAATGTTTTATAGTATTCTTAAAGGCCATTTTTTTTAACTTAATTTTATTTTATTTTTTTAATTTACATTCCAAATCACTTCCTCTTTCCCGTTTCCTCCCTCCCCGAAAGTCCCATAAGCCCCCTTCCCTCCCTCTTTTCTCTGTTCAACCCCCTCTCATTACTCTGTCCTGGCGTTCCCCTACATCCAGTCTTTCCAGGACCAGGGGTCTCTCCTTCCATCTTTTTAGAAATCTATTGATATGCTGATTGTGTCTAGGGTATTCTGAGATTCTGGGTCAATATCCCCTTATCAGTGACTTCATACCATGTGTGATCTTTTGTGATTGGGTTACCTCACTAAGGATGATATTTTCAAGTTCTGACCATTTGCCTAGGAATTTCGTGAATTCATTGTTTTTAATTGCAGAGTAGTATTCCATTGTGTAAATATACAATATACAAAGGCCTTATAACATTGATTTTTCTGGGGTGTGAGCATCAGGCAGAGCACATGTGTCAAGTTCAGAGGATAACTGTCAAGAATTGGTTCTCTCCTCTTTCCACCAGGAATGTCTCAGAAGTTGAACTGAGGTCTTCACACTTCACAACAAGTGTCTTACTCACTGAGCCATCTTGCTGGCCTCCTTAAAGGCATTTTAAATCTTGCATTCTTTAGTGTGGGAAGACTAGACAGTGGGTAGAAACAAGTCCTGTGAAGACTTGATGACCTGAGTTCAGATTGCAGGGACACACACACACACACACACACACACACACACACACACACACCCTGATAGAATAGTGCACATCTGTGATCCCAGCAATCCTATTGTGAGCCAGGAGGTGGAGACAGGAGAATCTCCTGGAAGCTCATAGGCCAGCTACATGGGGTATTTAGCACAGCTGCAGAAGCAAGAGCAGTCCTGCTTCAAAAGACATGGAAAGCCAAAACTGGCCCCCAAAGGTTTTCCTCTTGTACTCTAACCTTCATACCCGTGCTATTACATGTGTGCAACAGCAGCGCGCGCACACACACACACACACACGCACACGCACACACACACACACACAGAGCACTAAAAAGAAAAAAAACTCACTGTATTATATTCTTAGAAATTCCCATTTCTCTTTTGTAGAATTTGATGACTGTACTTGCTAACTACTCAGTAGTCCTAGGATGAAGAGACATTGTGTTCCCTCCTGGAGGCCCCATCCCTGATTATGTGATTTGTGTCTTAGGTTTTTTTTCTAATGAGAAGGTACACAATAGAATTTCATTTCAGGGATGAAGTGATGCTCTATAGAGTAGTAGAAGTTCACAAACAAACATAATAGAAGTTCACGAATGAACACACACAGAGTGAAAGAATGTCGATAAATTAAATATACTATAAGATGCAACTGCTGGTTCAGAATTTCTGAAATACTAGACCAATAAAAATCACTTTGAAAGAGGGAATGAGTAGAGAGAAGGCAATCATTGGAGGGGCATGCCAGGAGATGGAGAGTGGCCCCAGAGGGTCTATTGGAGTAACTCTAGCTGAGACTCCTAGCTGTGTGGGTTGTGGATCCTGAAGTGGTCACTTCCTCTAGCCAGACAAGACTCTCAGTGGAGGGATAAGGACAGCCACCCACCAGCTAAACCTTTGATCCAAAATGTGTCCTGCCTACAAGAAGTGCAGGGACAAAGCTAGAGCAGAGACAGAAGGAATAGCCCACTTAATGACAGCCCCAAATGGAGACCCAGCCCATGGACACCATAGACATGAGTGATACTGAATAGAACCATCCCTCCTTTCTCCTGTCCCTCCTCTTCCTTCCTTCTCCTTTTAAATAGCTGTATTCAGTAAAAACATTTTGAAAATTATCTTAAAACGTGAGTGTGTGTGTGTGTGTGCACGTGTACAAACATGCAGATTGCTCAGAAACTTTAAAAAATGTTTTAAATCATACTTAGATTTCTTTCCCACCCTGGGAAAGGAACCTATTTAATTTAGAACAATAAGATGAATATTATTGACAAGAGCACATCTGGAAATAACTAGAGGGAGAGGTGCAAATGCAGAGATAGAAAAAATTCAACCGTGCATCCCCGCAGAGTGCTAAATCCGTTTTCAAAATATTTGATCTGGATTGGTAAAGAAACCAGGGGAGAGGAGGAGGAGGAGGAGGAGGAGGAGGAGGAGGAGGAAGTGAAGGAGGGGAAGAAGAGGACAGGCAAAGGGGGAGGAGAAAGGAGGGATGAATCTATTCAGTATCATTCATGTTTATGGTTCCCTTTTTTCATTAATTTATTTGTTCACCTTACATCTGGATGGCACCCCCCCCCCCAGTCCCACCTTTACAAGCCCCTACCCCCACTACCCCCTGGCATTCTCTGAGGAGAAGAGAAACTCCTCCTTGGGCACTGCCCCACCCTGCGAGTTGCCTGCCATTGGATTCCCTTCTGCTAGAGGAGCCGCCTGGTTTATAGTGTTCCAAATAGGGGGAAAACTAGCAAACTAGCAACACACTAAACACATTTGTGTATTATTTCTGTGAGGAAGAAAACAAGAGGGAACCTTGTCAGGAGCAGAGGGTTAATTATATTTTGAGCATGGACACATATCTCAAGAACAGGAGTGTTCAAAACCCTTAAACATACAAGTCTGTATTCTTTCTGAACAAAAGTTCATTTTCTGCTTTGTCCTTGAGGAAGCCTTTAAATAACTGAAAAACAGAGGCCAAAGACGAGAGATCTTCGCAGCTGGTTAACACCACTTTTGTCTGACTCTGGCCAAACCTACCTGTCTCCCAGGTCCCCAACTGTAAGGAATATCGTATTGACTCTGACTTTGAGACATGAGCAATTTCAGGCTAAATTCGAAGCCTCTTATAAACAGAATTAAGACTGCCTTGGGACCAGTGGTTTATGTGTAACAGCTTTCATGTTTCTCCAAACAGTTGTCTATTCATGCACTTTCTGTATCTCCATCTCAGCATCTGCTGCTCATGACACTGGTCAAAATCATTTCAGCTTCAGAGTTTTGTCTATGTGCTTGGGCTCACTGGAAAAATAGGGTTGTTTAAATATTTGAGAACAAAGTTTTATAAAACTCATTTACTCTCCTTTCAAACTAATTTAGAAGTGCAATGAATTTTTATTTACTTACGAAATTAGTTATTGAAACAATTTTTATTAAAATATTTTTTTTTCATCTAAGCCTTAGCCGTCAACAACAGGAGGTTAGGAAAACGATCATTTTATCTGCCATTCAACTGAGAATCTTCATCGACTGAAAGAGTGAATTTCCTGACTGTGCTAGAAAGCTGGTATTGCCTTAATGCTCAAAAGAACGCCATCAACTCAAACAACTGAGTTGATTGGCCAGGCAAAGTACCTGGGGGGGGGGGTTGTCTGTTTAGAAAGAAAAGAGTTCTTAATTAAAATGTCAAGGTACCTCATTTTTAAATAAACTCACGAGTTTTACCTCTTTAGCACATTGAGGATGCTGATTGGTAGATAGCAAATTGCAAAGACCAGAAGTACAACCATGAGCATCCGGGCTGTTTTCCTTCGTGCTCGGATCTGCTTTATCTCAGCAGCAACAGCGCTAATCCGGGCCTTGCTCTGCTGTCCGGAACCCCGCGGCTGAGAAACCGGCTGCGGCTGCTTCCATTTTCTCTGAACCACAGAAGAAGTTCCGGGAATCTGAAAGCAGATGGGATCCCTCATTGGAACTTAGCAACGTTCTACATAGAAGATGTAACCATAAGTAAAGATTAGGAAACAGAAGTTTGGAGTTTGAAATTTTCATCTCTCCGAAGCACTGGCTAGGCGGAGTATGTTCTTAACACACATTTAGACAAACATCAAATAGGTATTTGTCTGGGGAAAAGATAAAAGCAAGCTTATGTTGTTCTTGTGTTAAAACACGATAATCTTGTCAAGGTCTGAAGAGAACGATAAAGAATACATACCCTTATTAAACAGAGAAGGGACATATGGAGAGAAGAATGCTAAGAAAATTCAGATTATAAGATTTCATTATAAATTCTAAATTCAGATGTCGCCTAAATTTAAACACTCATCAGATAACAGACCCCCCCCCACACACACACACACACCGAAAAACACCAAAAAACTTAAATGAAATTTTGATGCATCGATACTGCCACCTGCTGTCGCATGGAGACACGGCACCTAATCAGCTATCGGTTTTGTGAGGTTTTCTGTCTCCTGAGACAAAGCAAATCTAAGTGTAGAAGGAACAAAAACGACTCTTCGTGATTTACTGTTCTCACTTACAAAATTGCTTGAAACTATTTTTTGCAATTTGCCCTTCTTGAAAGCACACGAATACACCGAGAATCCTTCCAGGTTTTATACTAATATTTCAAATAGCCACGGTTTGTAGCAATTACATTACACGACGTGCGTTTCCTTTGATTTTTTTCTGTTGGTTGATAATAGCAGACAGTTCTGCCAAGTATAATATTTTCTTAATTGTAATCTCATGAAGATTGATAGATCTTAGCAAAATATTAAAATGCAGCTTGTGCCTCTTTTTTTGTTGTTTTTTAAAGATGTGCCAATAAGTACACCGCGGAGACAGCTTGATTGTGTTACAGTTACTCAGATGCTACTTTTATCTTTGCGCCGCACACAGTACAGAGCAGTGCATTCCCGCGCCCTCTCAGAATGAAGGTTACACTGAACCCGTGACTGTTTACACTACGAGATCAAAGTCTATTAGAGAATCTTTCATTTGAAAATGGAGCTTTGCTTTGATGTCCAAACAGATGAGTCTCATTACATGAGACCCCACTTAACTATCTTTTCAGTTTAGGAGATCAATCACCCAGAAGAAAACCTGCCCTGAGACAGAAACTTCTCAGCAATGGGCGGGGCCACTTCACCAAATCACTGGCTGGGGAAGATAAAGAACTACAAATGCTTCCCATCTCGATGATTCTATTTTTATATTTCTAAAAAGTTTTTCAGTTTTTATTTCGTGTACATGAGTGTTTTGCTCTCTTGTATATCTGTGCGTCACACATACACCTGGTGCCAGAACAGGTCAGAAAAAGGTATTGGATTCCTTGGAACTGAAGTTGGATGGTTGTGAGCTGCCATGTGTGTGGCAGGGATCGAACATAGGCCTTCTGCAAGAATAGTCACTACTCTTAATTGCTGAGGACCTCTTCAGTATTGTGGCTCTCCTTTAAAAAAAAAGTTTTAGAAACAATTGTTTTAGAATCAACAATAGATCTTAGAAAGTTTCAGAATAATTCTATCACAAAAGCAGGTAAGTTGTCTATAAATGGTCTTGAAGCGGGTTCTAAATAAAACCATAAAGATCATTCTATTCTTGAATGTTCCCATGAAGGGAGAACCAATATTTTGCCCAATGATGACTTCGTCAAGTATCAAAAACATTGCCATGAAGAGAAAGTGGCACAGGGGGCAGAGTTGTGGTCCTTGCAATGAAAAGAGACATGAGCTGACGTTAATCTCAGATAACAACCTGAAGGCAGAAGAGGCTTAATCCTGCAATTCATTCTCCACTGATAAACTAGGCAGAGAAGTGGAGCGGCCCAAGGGGGAGGGCAGAAAATTTATCAGGAGTCATTACATCACTTGACATTCAAGAATTGCACATAACCTTGAGTCATGTTCAGTGTATCCTTAAAGGTAAATTACGAATTGCATTTTATAGATTTGATTGAGAAGATACTGAGTAGAAGAAAGCAAAATATTTCAGACCATATATTTAATTTGTATAGAACTTCAAAACACACCTTATTTTCAATTGTGAAAGGATTTCTTTTGAAAATTTACATATAAGAGAGTAAACTCTTTTGGTGCATTTTTATATGCATGTGTGTGTGCAGTTTTGTTTGTGTATACATGTGTGCATAAGCACTGGAGGTCAAAAGACAATGTAGGCTGGCATTCCTCAGTTGATATCCATCTTACTCTTTAAACAGGGTCTTTCATTGTCCTGAAATTTACCAAATAGGCTAGTTTGTCTGCCTAGTTAATCTTAGGAATCTTCCTGGCTTCCCTTCTCCAGCGCTGAGGTTACAACTATGTGCCACAATTCCCAGATATTTTGAATGTCGTTGGAATATTAAACTCTTGCCTTTATGCTTACAGAGTAAGAAATTTGTAGGCTGAGCTGTCACTCCAGGCCCCTGATTTTTCAATGCATATATTATAACGTAAACATGCTAAAAATGACTTAAAAGAGCCAGAAAAGACACATTCCAAGAGTTTGTCCTTATGGAAGGTCTTTCACCAAAATGTGAATGAGAAACTTTCTACCTAACTGGAGAAGGCAAATCACAGCAATACATGTTCATTATAGTCTAAATGAACTGTGTAAGCTATCTTTGATATTAAAAAAAATACTGCAATAAAAATGTGAATAATAATTATTAGTTCAAAGTACCATGGAAATGATGAATGCTGAAAAAGAAATAAGATGCTAGCCAGACAGGGGAGAGGCCTTTCATGTTTCTGGATTGGCAAAGTTAATTTAGGGAAAATGTCCATATTAATAAAAAGTAATCTTCATATTCACTGTAATCCACATCAAAGTTCCAGTGACATTCCTTAGATAACTAGAAAATATCATAATCAAATGTAAACACAAGTGACTATGGATAGACAAAACAACTCTAAACAGAAAGAATACTGTTGAAGATAACATAGTACCCAACCCTAGACTGCTATTGAAGCGTAGTGAAAAGGCAGCATGATACTGGCACATAAACAGACATGTACACCAATAAAACAGGGTAAAGAACCCATTGATAAATACACAGCAATTGCTACCTAAATCTGAAAAGGACATCAAGAACATACATTGGAAAATGGCAGCCTAGTCAAGAAATGGCATTGACAAAGCAATATTTACATGCAGAAGAATCAACTTAGACCCACATCTTCATCCTTGTACAAAAAGTCAATTCAAACTATTTAAAGATGAAGATGTAATTTTATTTTTAACTGTGTGTGTGTGTGTGTGTGTGTGTGTTCACATGCCAATAGAGGCTGAGGGTGTTAGGTCTTTCTGGAGCTGGAATCACAGACAGTTGTGAGTTCCTTGAAATAGGTACTAGGAACTGAACTTGGTTCTTCTCTAAGTACAACATGGTTTTAACAACCGGCCCATCTCTTCCACCCCCCAATCTTAATTTAAATCTGTGATTTTTGAGCAAAGCATAAGAAATATACTTGAAGTTAAGGGTATAAGCACAAACTTTCTTAGCAGAACTCCCATAACAGAGAATAGTCCTGCAACACAAGAAGTGGACTGTGTGAAATTTAAAAGTCTCTACATAGCAAGGAAAATTATCAGCAGAGCAAACAGATATATCACAGATTAGGAAGAAAGTCCTTGCCAGCTATAACTCATACAGGGGGAGGGTGTTGATATATAGAACAAATAAAGCACAATAAAATTTAAATACCCAAACCACAGACCTGCCAGTAGATAAATGGGCTAATGAAACAAGCAGCCAATTCTCAAAGGAAACACAAATGACCAATAAATGTTTTCAGAACTGTTTAACATTCTCAGCTATAAGACAAATGTAGGGTTGGAGAGATGGCTCAGTGGTTAAGAGCACTGACTGTTCTTCCGAACGTCCTGAGTTCAAATCCCAGCAACCACATGGTGGCTCATAACCATCCGTGATGAGATTTGACGCCCTCTTCTGGAGTGTCTGAAGACAGTTACAGTGCACTTACAAATAATACTTACTTATAAATAAATAAATCTTGAAAAAAAAAACCCAAAACCAAACAACAATAATAAAACATTAAAAGCAAAAGACAATTGTAAATTAAAACCATTCTAGGATGCTATCTCACCCCTATCAGAATGATTACTTACTGTTTTAGTTTGGCTTTCTATTGCTGTGATGAAATATTATGACAAAAAAATAAATAAATAAAATGAAAACCCTAACAACTTGAGGAGGTAAGTCCCAGTGAGGATCCTAGTCCATCATAGAGGGAAGTTAGGGTAAGAACTCGAGGCAGGCACATGAGGCAAGAACTGAAGCGGGGGTGGGGGGTGGGGGTGGGTGGGGAGGTGCGCTGTTTGGTTTGCTCCCCAGGGCTTGCTCAATCTGTTTTCTTACTGCACACAGTGCCTCCTGCCCTGTGCACCATATCATGATGAACAGGGTCCTCTCATATCAGTTATCTATCAAGAAAATGCACCACAGGCTTGCAACATCAACAGGCTAATTTGGTGGGGACATTTCCTCAACTGTAGGCCCTCTCTTCCAAAATGACTTTATCTTATGTTGACAAAACCCAATTAGGACTGTAAAAGTAACTTTTATTCACCAGATGTAATCGTTGTCTCAGAAGTTTATCAGAAATATTTTTCTTGTAGATCTTCAATTTTATCAGAGAATGTTTATAATTCCACTTTCAAAAAACTTAGGAATATTTTTATGCCTACCATTTTATCTGTGTAATTTTTCCATGATATACTCAATCTTAATGTGTTTTTCTATATATTTCTTAAATTTTATCAGAGATATTTTCCATGTAAATCTTCAATTTTATCAGAAAATGTTTATAATTCCACTTTCAATCAACTTAGAAATAGTTTTATGCCTACCATTTTATCTGTATAATTTTCCATGATAATCTTCAATTTTAATGTTTTTCCATATATTTTTTTCAATTTTATCAGAAATGTTTTCCATGTAAATCTTCAGTTTTATCAGAAAATATTTATAATTTTACTTTCAGTCAACTTAGGAATATTTTTATTCCTAGCAATTTATCTGTATAACTTTCCATGAAATAGTCAATTTTAACGTGTTTTTCTATATATTTCTTGAATTTTATCAGAAATATTTTCCTTGTAGATCTTCAATTTTATCAGAAAATGTTTATAATTCCACTTTCAACCAACTTAGAAATATTTTTATGCCTACCATTTTATCTGTAATTTTCCATGATAATCTTCAATTTTAATGTTATTTTATATTTTTCTACAATTTTATTAGAAATATTTCCCATGTAAATCTTCCGTTCTATCATAAAATGTTTCTGTTTCCTTTTTCAATTAATTTAGTAATGTTTTTTGTGTCTACCATTTTACTCATTAATTTTCCACGAAAATTGTCAATCTTAATGTGTTTTTCTATATGCTTCTTCAATTTTGTCAGAAACATTTTTCATGTAAATCTTTAATTTTATCATAAAATGTTTTTACTTTCTTTTTCATTAAAAAATTAAAAAAAAAAAGGTGTGTCATTCCAGTCAGATCACACAGATCTAGAAGATCTTCGTATGTGATCCCTTGCCAGATCAGGCATGTTGACTAATTAAAATTCATTTATATATGGTAACAACCATCAAAACAAACAAAGAAACCAAAAACAAAATAACAATATCAAAAACAAATGACAAGTGTTGGTGAAGGTGTGAGGTAAGAAGGTGTGCTGGTAAGAGTATAAACTAGTGTAACCATTATGGAAGCAAGTAGCAAGGTTTCTTAAAACACCCAATTCTCACTACTATTCATATAATGAACGAGCTAAAACAAAGGATTCTGTATTCTACCACAGAAGTGTTAGTTGCACATCTGCTGCACTATTCACAAAAACAAGGGGATGGAACCAGCCTAGAGGTCCATCATCATCATCATCAACAAAATGGGTAATGAAATTGTGACATATATGCAGAATGGAAACACACTGAAGGGTTAGGAAAAAAATTAACTATGAAAATTATGGGAACATGGATTGTACTGGCAAGTATTATACTAAGTGAGGTATTTCAATCAGAAAGACAAAATCACGTGGCTCTTCACGTTAATGTTTGTAGAATCCTGATTATTCATTCAGTTTCCTACTATAGGTTTGTTCAGATTTTCTAATTTACATTTGCCATTTTGGTATTTTTTGAATATGTATATTTCATCTATTTTATCTATTTCTCCATTAGTATTTTATTATTTTTTTTTATTATTTTTTTTTATTTCTCTCACTCTCTATCCCTTCCCCTGTATCTCTATTTATGTCTTTTTTTTTTAATTTTTATTTTCTAAGTTTTTTTTTTATTTACATTCCAAATCATTTCCCCTTTCCCGTTTCCTCCCTCCCCGAAAGTCCCATAAGCCCCCTTCCCTCCCTCTTTTCCCCATTCAACCCCCTCTCATTTCTCTGTCCTGGCTTTCCCCTACATCCAGTCTTTCCAGGACCAGGGGTCTCTCCTTCCATCTTCTTAGAAATCTATTGATATGCGAATTGTGTCTAGGGTATTCCGAGATTCTGGGTTAATATCCCCTTATCAGTGACTGCATACCATGTGTGTTCTTTTGTGATTGGGTTACGTCACTAAGGATGATATTTTCAAGTTCTGACCATTTATTTGCCTAGGAATTTCATGAATTCATTGTTTTTAATTGAAGAGTAGTATTCCATTGTGTAAATATACCACATCTTCTGAATCCATTCCTCCGTTGAGGGACATCTGGGTTCTTTCTAGCTTCTGGCTATTATAAATAAGGCTGCTATGAACATAGTGGAGCATGTGTCCTTATTGCATGCAGGTAAAGCCTCTGGGTATATGCCCAGGAGTGGTATAGCCGGATCCTCCAGGAGTGTTATGCCCAGTTTTCTGAGGAACCGCCAGACTGCTTTCCAGAGTGGTTGTACCAGCTTGCAATTCCACCAGCAGTGGAGGAGTGTTCCTCTTTCTCCACATCCTCTCCAACAACTGCTGTCTCCTGTGTTTTTGATCTTAGCCATCCTGACTGGTGTGAGATGGAATCTCAGGGTTGTTTTGATTTGCATTTCCCTAATGACTAAGGATGATGAACATCTCTTTAGGTGCTTCTCAGCCATTAGATATTCTTCAGGTGAGAACTCTTTGTTTAGCTCTGTACCCATTTTTTAATAGGGTTACTTGCCTCTCTGGAGTTTAACTTCTTGAGTTCTTTGTATATCTTGGATATTAGCCCTCTGTCGGATATAGGGTTGGTAAAGATCATTTCCCAGTTAGTTGGTTGCCGCTTTGTCTTTTTGACAGTGTCTTTTGCCTTGCAAAAATTTTGTAATTTAATGAGGTCCCATTTGTCTATTCCTGATCTTAGAGCATAAGCTATTGGAGTTCTGTTCAGGAAATTCTCCCCTGTGCCCATATGTTCAAGGTTCTTCCCTAGTTTCCTTTCTATTAGTTTCAGTGTGTCTGGTTTTATGTGGAGGTCCTTGATCCACTTGGAATTGAGCTTAGTGCAAGGAGATAAGAATGGGTCAATTTGCATTCTTCTGCATGTTGACCTCCAGTTGAGCCAGCACCATTTGTTGAAAAAGCTATCTTTTTTCCACTGGATGGTTTTAGCTCCTTTGTCAAGGATCAAGTGACGATAGGAGTGTGGATTCATTTCTGGGTCTTCAATTCTGTTCCATTGATCTACATGCCTGTCACTGTACCAATACCATGCAGTTTTTAGCACTATTGCTCTGTAGTACAGCTTGAGGTCCAGGATACTGATTCCCCCAGAGGTTCTTTTACTCTTGAGAATAGTTTTAGCTATTCTGGGTTTTCTGTTATTCCAGATGAATTTTTGAATTGCTCTTTCTAAGTCTATGAAGAATTGAGTTGAGATTTTGATGGGTATTGCATTGAATCTGTATATTACGTTTGGTAAGATGGTCATTTTTACTATATTAATCCTGCCAATCCATGAGCATGGCAGATTTTTCCATCTTCTGAGGTCTTCTTCAATTTCTTTCTTCAGAGACTTGAAGTTCTTGTCATACAGATCTTTCACTTCTTTGGTTAGAGTCACATCAAGATACTTTATATGGTTTGTGGCTATCGTGAAGGGTATCATTTCTCTTACTTCTTTCTCAGCCTGATCAATTAGACCATCTAAACCGTCCTATAACCCCTGAAGAAATAGAAGTGGTCATTGGAAGTCTTCCAACCAAAAAAAGCACAGGTCCAGATGGTTTTAGTGCAGAATTCTATCAGACCTTCAAAGAAGACCTAACACCAATACTCTTCAAACTGTTCCACAAAATTGAAACAGAAGGAACACTACCCAACTCGTTCTATGAAGCCACAATTACACTAATACCGAAAGAACACAAAGATCCAACAAAGAAAGAGAATCTCAGGCCAACCTCTCTTATGAATATAGATGCAAAAATACTCAATAAAATTCTTGCCAACCGAATCCAAGAACACATCAAAACAATCATTCACTACGATCAAGTAGGCTTCATCCCAGGGATGCAGGGATGGTTCAATATAAGGAAATCCATCAATGTAATCCACTGTATAAACAATCTCAAAGAAAAAAACCACATGGTCATCTCATTAGATGCTGAGAAAGCATTTGACAAAATTCAGCATCCTTTCATGCTAAAGGTCTTGGAAAGATCAGGAATTCGAGGCCCATATCTAAACATAGTAAAAGCAATTTACAGCAAACCGGTAGCCAGCATCAATCTAAATGGAGAGAAACTTGAAGCAATCCCACTAAAATCAGGGACTAGACAAGGCTGCCCTCTCTCTCCATATCTTTTCAATATAGTACTTGAAGTTCTAGCTAGAGCAATTAGACAACAAAAAGAGGTCAAAGGGATACAAATTGGAAAGGAAGAAGTCAAACTATCACTATTTGCAGACGATATGATAGTATGCTTAAGCGACCCAAAGAACTCCACCAGAGAACTCCTTATTCTGATAAACGACTTCAGCAAAGTGGCCGGATATAAAATCAACTCAAGCAAGTCAGTATTTTATTATTTTTTATTGTTTTCTACTGTACCATCTAAAATTTTATTGTGTTTTTCACTAGATACTTTTTTGAAAAAAGTATTTTCTTAGTGGTTACAATGAACAGCTTAATCTAAACAATGATCAATGTTAATCAAATTTTAATTCATATAAATATATATTTTTTCAAAATCACTCCACACCCCCTTCATCTTTCCTTTAAGTTATAGATTTTAAGCATTATAAATTCAAGTCTTGATTTTATTTTACACAATTATATTTCAGTCTGGATACAAGTAGAAAAGGATTACAAACAAAAATATTTTTATAGTAAATTCTTTTTTCAAGACAGGGTTTCACTATGTAGCTTTGGCTATTCTGGAACTGTAGACCAGGCTGGCTTTGAACTCGGAGATCTGACTGCCTCTGCTCCTATTAAAGCTATGTACCTCCACTGCCTGGCACTAAGGCACTACTTTTATTTGTGCTTTTGATTTCCTTATGGAACTTGAAGCATTGCCTTCCTGCATCTACTTTTCTTCTATGATCTTCTGTCCATTTTCTCACACTAGACTAACTTTTATAACTCAATATCATTGTATGAATTCTAACACCTCTAAAAATGTGGTAAATGAAAGTTAAACGGGCTCAAGGACACAGTCATAATATGGAAGGCATGTCAGCCTTTGGAAAGTTAACATCCTGTCTGACTTCAGAGTATACTGCTGTTGACTCCTAATGCCTCATATAGCATGAGATGCGTAAGCGCTTAATAATCTTCCTGAAATGCAGTAACAGAAGTTTACATAATAACTAAGATCTGTTACTGCATTCTCAGTACTTGACTGATGGCTGAAGTATACACAGGTAGCCAAGAGAGTCAAGCATCAGAAGTTTCTGAACAAGAGGATCTTGAGAGACTAGTCTGTAAGTCTCATAGCCAGTGAATTCTTTGACTCATATTGTCAAGGAAAGGGAAGTTTAAGTTACTAGTTCAAACAAGACCATTGGTACTTTTTAGGTGATAGCTAAAGTTCTTAACAAAGTCAGACAAGGGCACACAATTCGCTCACTAATAACTTTACACTTGCTAATTCGAAAGTGTAAAACAGAATCCATGCATCTTCATAACTTTAAGCAAATACGATAGGCCCTTGCCTTGATGGCTCTCTTGCTGTGGCCTGTGGCGAACGCAATGCCTGACAACTTTGTTTAGAGGCAGTAATAGTTAGAAGCCAAGTGTTGCTCAAGCAGAGTTCTATTTAATTATCCATCTGGGGTCAATTTACTTTATTACAGCTGTAAAGTGGGCTCTGCTCAACTTGCCAATTTCCATTCCAATCTGCTTCTAAAATGTTTTAGTTTCACAGTTCAGGCATTTCACTGCAAATCTTGTGAATCATGTGGATAGTACTAAGTGGGACATTTTGTCAAAAAAAAAAGTAGATTGTTTCTAAGCTTGTAATACAATTTGAATCTATTTTAATGGTTTGGAAATTGAGAAATATAAGCTTAAATAATAAATCAGCATATTGTTCATGGCTTAATTGTCATTTACACATTAAAGAACATTTTTCAAGTCCCTTCTTTGTGCAAGGTAAAATGTAACAGTTGTCAACACAATGATAGCAAGAAAAATTATGTATCGTTCTTAAGGGTTTTAAGGGTATATTGCTTTTTAAGCAAGTGAATATGCAAATATTTGTAAATACATGTAAAACTACATAATGGGATATCTTGATATTTAATTTAACCCTCAGAAACTCAATGTACACTTAAGACCTGTACACAGCTATATTATACACCAATATCTTCTTTGAGAAACTGTCATATTTTAATTTTTCTAAAGCATTCCATGGAATGGCTGAGCAATTGATTACTACATGTCCTTACTTATTTAAACTCCCAATAGATATTTTTATATGGTACTCATTTAGGCCTGTGATGATTAGAAGAATACAGAGATTTAGGCTACCATGAACTATCATCCATTAATGGCCTAGAGGAAATGGAAGAATCGTTACAAGAATGTTCTAAAGTCCCATGAAGAAAATTTTTTAAAGATTTATTTATTTATTTATTTAATGTATACAAGTACACTGTAGCTATCTTCAGAAACACCAGAAGAGGATATTGGGTCCCATACAGATGGTTGTGAGTCATCATTTTGTTACTGGGATTGAACTCAGGACCTCTGGAAGAGCAGTAGTTCTCTTAACCACTGAGCCATCTCTCCAACTCCAAGAAAATTTGTCTTTAGGAATGTTATTCAGTTAAAAGATATGCCACTGAGTGCCGAAGATCTCAAGAGTTTCATCCTCTAGTATGAAAAGAAGGAGTAGGAGGAGAAAGAGGAGGAGGAAGAGGAGGAGGACAAATAAAGCTCCCAACAATTTAACACATTCTAATGCAGAAATATAATCAGACTTAGTTGAAAGTTCAGCTAACAGCATAGACTGTTAAGGTACTTTATTTAATGATACTTTAGGGATTTTTATTCAGTGATACTCATTTCAATGATTTAGGAACTTAATCCACCCCCAATATAAACATGATAAAAGCAAGGTTGGAGATGTGACTCAGTGGATAAGTACACTGGTTGCTCTCCCAGAACACACAAGTGGTAGCCTACAATCTTCTATAACACCTACCACAATAACTTCTATCCCAAGATATATGGTGCCCTCTTTTGGTCCCCACAGGCACTGTACACACATAATCCACATACATACCCGTAAGATTGAATAAAAAAATGATGGTCAAAGTCACAGGAATCATTGACAAACTTTGTACAACCATCAAGTAGCATGCTCTGAGTTTAAACTCTAGCATTCTTGCTCATGACTGCATTTTTACATTGTCATGCTGTGATATTCTATATCCTCTACCTTCACATGTGAGAAGACCCTTATGGCTCTGTGACTTGTGCCTTTTGTCAGAGAATACTGAAATATATGACTCTGGGGGGCAATAGAAGATTACGAGATGCAAGCTCAAAACAGAAATTTCAAGTGGCAGTGAATATTTTTTCCAGCATTCCTGTCTCTACTGTGATACCCAGAATGCCATGTCCCAGAAAGCATCCCTCACATAGGCTGGCAGAACAGTAGTTGAGCCCAGCACTGGCATGAGATGGGAGTAAGACAGAATTGTTGCTGAGAACAGTATACATCTTGGATAGTACTATAACCTAGTAAAAGCTGATGCAACAGCACGCACAAGGAAGTGGGGTGTTACAGTAACAAAACATCCTAGAGTAAGTGGCATTGGCTTTAGGGCAAGTAGAAAGTCTGAGAAAATAGTTTCTAGGAATTAAACACATCTCTGCTCATGTCTTACAGTGTTTATACTTGTCTTTCTTTGTTTTGATTAAGATTCAGAAAATAGTATGCGACTCGACTCACTGCTGGACACAAAAAAGGTCATGGAAGTTGTAAAAGATTTTAAAAAATATATATGTAAATATGTGACTATGTATATAGATATAATGAAAGGAATCATTAAAAAATCTTACATTGTAAAAAAATAGAAGAAAAGAGAAAAATTAGGAATTATACAACAGATATGCCTAGAAGTTATAAAAATTGTTTGTTTCCAATTAGTGAAAGATGGTCTTGAAAAGACAGTTTGAATACTAAGAGTTGAATAAAATACAAAAGAAGACTCATTCTCAAAAACTAATAGGAAAGTTTAGTAATATATATTTTAGCATATATATATGATTATAAAATAGTAAATTATATGCCTGTGTATAAATAAAGATATATTCATATAGGAGTTTAATGTTTTAATTGGAGTTACACAGGGATAATCCTCCCAAAAGCTGTAAGTTGAAAATAAAAAGACTATTGCCAAGTATTGAATTATTGATCAGAGGAGTCTCATAGAATGCCCAAAGCAATTGCTATTGCTTTGCTCTTATTTCCTACAGATTTTGGTGGTAAGACACTGTCAATGACAACACTGCACACTTTGATATGGAGAAATAAAGGTAGTGTTGACAGAGAAGGTTCCTTTCTGTTAACTAGTCTTCATAGTATCAGAAGATGCTATGTAGGTACTGGGGGAGAAAAGTCTTCACAAGCTCTTACTCAGTTATGACCCTCTGAGCTGCAACAAAGACAGGCATTTCAAGATACACTGATGAGTGCAATAGTGGCAAGGATAACCAACCACTTTCTAATTATAATTTAAGGGGAAATTTTAGCAAAATGATAGTAGTTGATTTATTCTGGAGTCTATGAGCTGCCCAGCTCTGGATTCTTGCCAAGGTTTATGATATCAGGTATGGTATTTCTAGAAGAGGAAACTTATGGAGTATGACCTTAAATACAATATTCCTATCTCTTCAACCAAAGATTAATGTAGGTCTCCCATCTTTACAGAGAAGTTTGTCTTTTGCCTGCAAATGGCAGTTAATGCAGAAAGTTGCAACTAGCTAAAGTGCCTAGTACAGGTGGGGTATTCAGTCACAAATGTGACATATCCATCACACACACCCTACTCTCACAATTCACAGACCCATTGAAGAGGAACCGGATTGGAGAGATTTCCCAGATGTTGGGAAATAAAGGGATCAAATAGCATCTTCAAGAAGTGACAGGACCACTATACTCATGAACTCACAGCAGCTATGGTGGCCTACATAAGACACTCACAAGATCAAGACATTCCATTATGCAGGTAGCAGGGGCTCAGGGTAGAAAGTTGGCAGATGATCAGTACAGGTGGAGGTTGGGAGAAATAAATTTTCTTTAAGTGTGTGTGTCTGTTGGTGGGTCAACCATGCTTCAGTGGATGTCTTCAAGTCCAGGAGTATATAAGAAGCAAAAAATTGACTCAGTTTATTATAAAAAAAATAAAAATAAAAAAATGATATGACTTTTCAAGATCCAAAGATCTGAGGGGAGTTAGGGAGAGGAGTCATAGGTAAACATGATTAAAATACATTAGATATTGGATAATCTAATTATCTTGAGGATCTTGAGAGACTAGTATGAAATTCACATATAGTAGAAATATTTCTTAAAAAGAAAACAAATGGAATTGCTTTTAATAAATTAAGATGGTCTCAGTAAGTTCTTTCTCAATAAAAACTTTTAGACCAAAGAAGCCAACAACCTGATAGTCCACAAACTTAAAAACAAATAAATCACTATACTGGCCGTAGTTATAGAAAAGAAAAAATGCATCCTTATCATGTTATATAGTTTACTAAACAATGTAAGCTGAGCCATACCCACTCAGCATATATACAATTCTCCACATGTTTGCTGATTTTTTTTCAAGTTGTCAATATTCAACTTAAAAGTTCCCATACTGAACTTAAAGACCTGCATCACCCATCTCTAGGATCCTGCACTTGTATTAAAAAAGTTGTTTTCACCATGTACCTGATTATACCTCTTCTATAGCCTGAAATTACTAGTCACATGAACTGGTGGTTTAGCTTAAAGGTGATATGCAAAAAAAATTAATAAATGGCAAATGAATCACTGGAGCGGATGAAATCTCATGCATGCTACCATTTTCTAATTTAGAATTTATTAGAATTAAAATCTTTCAAAAAATTTCTTAACTGGATACAGAGGAGAAAAAAGGGACAGGTAATTGGGGAGCAGAAAGACAAACTTTAAATTGTCTTATTCTTTAAATCTACAGAAAATGAGAGCATTGAAATTAAAGATGTAGCCCATATGTTAAATGTGTTACAAACATTTCCTTTAAAGTATAATCATTTGTATTGATAGTCCCTGGGAATTGAAATTACTTTTTGTTATTTATAATGAAAAACTAATTAGTTTACTCCCAGGGTCTGGAGTGATGGCTTAGCAGTTAAAAGCCCTGGACTGGCAGCTTTTTTAGAGGACCCAGGTTTGGTTTCCAGAATCCACATGGTTGCTCTCAACTATCTGCAACTCCCTCCAGAGTGTCCGGTTCCTTCTTCTGGTTTCTGAGAGCACCTTCTACATGTAGTGTGCAGATATACATGCAGATAAAATCTTTAAATGTTACTTCCAGACAAAATGTAACTCAGTTGATTATTGAGGTTGAGAGTTTATCAGAAGTGTAAACTTATTAAGGCAAAGTTTAAGACATTTGCTAAATATCAGTAAAACAGTCAAGGCATATTTTCACATCCAGAGTCTCACTATTTGAGAACAAATAATCCTGTGTTAGATCTATTATATTAATTCAATGAATTTTAAAATTTGTTTTTATATATAGTCTAAAGAGGACTCAAACAAAATTATTTGATATTACTTACCTGTCGGCACCAGAGTTTACGGAATATTTGGAGATAAGCCAATACCATAAGACACAGAGGTGCCATGTACGTCACCAGAAAGAAGCAGATATGGTACATCTTTGGGTAAACTTCACCTGAGATGAGAGTCAAACAGTCAAACCTTCCATTAAACAATTAAATGACTTGTTTAAATAAGAGCTAAATGTAAATATAGTTCATTATCTCATTAAAATGTATGTTTCTCAACTGATGAGACCAGTTGTTCTCTTAAATATAGATGTGGAAAATTTTGGAAAAATAAATACAATCAATATTTGTTTTGTTGATTTATTGTCAATATACTCACATGTGTAGCATTCACACTTATATTTGTAATGAAATTGAGAGCTTTAGGGATGTTACAGTTTATATTTTTATCCATGTTTTTATATCCTTCTCACTTATTAGTAAGAAAGAATGAAACTATTCTTATCACTACCTTTAGGATTATAGTGATTTTCTTATTTGTTATTAATCTAAACACAAATATACCTATCAAAATATTAGCATTTATTAAATAATTTAATCAATTAATTAATGCAATTATGCCTAACAATATTTTAGTATTTCTCCTATAATAAGGAGTTCTATAAATAATAAATCATCAATTAGTTATAATTCTAACTGAATGCTAACAAAGCAAAGCAAAGATTTCACTTTATATTTGATTTGTTTTCTTTCATTTTGTTTCTTTCTAAAATTACGTATTTTATCTTGATATCAGTGCTGGCATTGATGAAGTGATTATTTAAATAAGAATGACCCTCATTGGCTTATTATATTTAATGCATACTTATCAAGGGATGATCCTATTTGAAAGGATTAGAAGGATTATGAAGAATGGTCTTGTGTGAGGAAATGTGTTACTGGATAGGGAGTTTTGAAGTTTAAAAAAATCCCATGCCAGGCTCAGGCACTCTTTCTGCCTATGAATATAGCTCTCAGCTCCTTCTCCAGCACCATGTCTGCTTGTATGTGGCCATGCTCCCCATCATGGTGATAATGGACCGAACCTTTGAAACTGTAAGTAAGGTTCCAATGAAATGTTTACTTTCATAAAATTGCCTTTGTCATAGTGTCTCTTCACAGCAATAGAACATATATCATCTTATCTGGAATTGATTGAATCTAATATTTTTGAGTCTAATATTTTTTGTATTCTTTATTCTGAAATTATCTCATTTCTCATTTTTTTCTGTATTGTATTGTGTAGATGGTACAGCATAGTACATAGGCTGCTTGGCAGTGTAAGAGACCATTTTGAGGTATAGTGTTTTAGATCCTTTCTGGGTCAAGAGACACTCATCCAGCTCACTCATTTCTAATTTCCTTTCAAGTTTATCTTGTAAAACAGGTCATTATAAAGAGTGCTAGAATTCAAGTACTGGCGTAATAACAGATAACTTTCCAGTGGAAGTGCAACAGCTTGAGTAGCATTTGCTGGACCAAATTCAAAGAAACTAGAAGGTCACCTCAACAATTCCCAGGGACTAGAGTGGCTTTGATCTTTTATTTGTCTTAAAGAAAGTATTACATGTCACATGTACTACACCCCCCCACACACACACACAGACACACAGACACAGACCTTTGAAACTTGTGCACACTGAAGCTCAAATACCTGACTCAAACTAAACTTAACAGATGAGGGAAAGTAAGTAGATTTGATTGCTAACATTTTTCCCACTACAGTAGCAGATGCCATTACTGACATAGCAATTTGGAATTTTGAATAGATAGAAGGAAGGAGACTTTTGGTAATTTTGAAAAAGTGGAAAAATTAATAACTGGCTAGAATGTATATATTATGAAGAACATTTATGCAGAGAAGTTGATCAAACAAAATTATATTCCAGGCTAGAATGAATGTATTACTGGAGAGGCTATAATAGATAATTAGGGAAATGTCATGTCCTAAAATCTGCTTTACATTCCCAGACTGAGAACTAGTTGCAAATTTGAATATACTACTTAAAATTTAAGTTGCATGTGCTAAAAATATCTTTGAATATTTCATTTGATAGTAATCACTATCTTCAATATATATTTATGAAACTTACAATCTAGAATATAGTTACATAAAACTTGCTTTGCCTAAGTACTGCCTGAATTAGAAAGTGGCGTTTTGTAAATTGGTGATTATAAATATGTGTCTTAGTCAGCAGATGTTGCTCAGTCAATAGAATATTTGCTTAATGTGGCTTGAGTTTGAACTCTAGCATTGCACAAAGCCAGATGTGGTAGTGCACACCTGTAATCTCAGAGTTAGGGAGGAGAAGCAGGAAGATCAGAAGTTTAAGATCATCCTTGTCTGCATGGCAAGTTTAGTGCCAGACTGGGCTAACATGAGTATTTTTCTTAACAACAACTGCAATGAACAAGTCATGGGTATCAAGCCAGCAAGAAATGTTCCTTCATAGTATGTACTTCAGTTCCTGCTTTCAGGAACTGCTTTAATTTCTTGCTCTGACTTGCTTTGATGATTGATAAGCTGTGAGATGCAACAAACTTTTCCTCTCACAAGTTGCTTCTGGTCTTTGTGTTTATCACAGCATTAGAAAGCAAACTAAGAGAGTTATAATGCCTATGTTGATCTTTAACATTTAATTTGAGCATGGAATTTTAAATAGGTTCATGAACAGGAGTATTCTGTTTAAGAATGTTAATGTTAATATGTGAGATAGCTAATGATTAAATCATCAGAAACTATTTTAAATTATTTTGCATTCTTCCTGAAATCAATAAATTATTAGTAATTTGAAACTAAATAGATAAAAAATAAATTAATGTTTTTTGTTGATTATTTTATGGATTATCATCTCAATTCAATATCAATTTGCTTTGGTCCTAATAATCATTTTGAGTAACTACCAAATTACTGCAAATAGTTTTATCAATGATATTTTAATATTTGTATAAAAGCCAGATAATAAAATGTTAGAAATAGATATAAATTTTGTGTATTTACATTTTATTTATAATTTAAAAAATATTATGTGTATTTATGTGATATAAACAACACAACATTCTACTTAATTACATTTATGGATAGGATTCTGTAGCTAGGTAATTTTTTTGTTAATGGGGTTAATGACACTTGATTATGTGTGGGGGCTATTGTTTATATATATCCATGAACATATAAATGAAACCCATTGCCAAAATACCTTAGAAAATCTTCCCTGACATTTAAAGAGTAGAAAGTATTTTCTCTAATTGCCTTTTTCATTACCTCAAAGAATGCCCACATTTCAATAGGACTCTTGTAATTGACATGTATACACTGCTTTCTAATTTGAACACATATTGTAATCTCTGTAGGGCTCAGTTTAGTCATGGATTTAGAGAGAAGGGTCAGGGTATGGGTTGTAGGATGCTTTTCATCAATAACTCACTGTAAAGAAATCATGTTACACCCTGCAACTCTCCACCAAAGTCACTTTCTCAGGCTGCCTGTGCCCCACAAGCCATGCCTTCTCCTTTGCTTCCTTCTTCCTTAAGATGTGGGTCCCACTTGTGGAGGTTCTGCCCTGACCTGCATAGCAGAAGCTATTTTTGCTATCACAGCTCTTGGTGGAGTTTCCCTGCCCAAGTTGGGAGTTCTGCTTTTGTCCTGATAAGAGAAACCTGTGCCAAAAAAAAAAAAAAAAAAGCAAACCTATGCCATTGGCTGCCAGTGATTTATGTCATCATAAAGTGATTTGAGGTGATTTATGTCATCATGTCTAGGAGTTGGACTGATGGTTTTTGCCTTTATAAAAGCCTGCTGTTTTGCAATAAAGTTGAGCCTTGATCAGAACTTTGTCTTGGTTTCATTCTTCTCTCCTCCCTGTCTTTTAATTCCCAGATCCCCAGATACCTACATTGACTGGTAGTCTTGGGTTAACTACACCCAGTGAGTGGGTTTTCTTACTTCTGACAACATATCTTTTCCTTCTCTGGGATACACATTCCCTGTTCCCGGTTCTCAGAACTGATATTCATCTTTAATACTTGCTGGAATATTAGCGGCATCTTTATAAACATTTGTACAGATGGCCAGGACTGGTTATCTCCTTTGTGTCCCTAGTACTTGGTACATAAGTCCATTAGTCACACAGTGGTTTGTTTGTCTTTCAGCTTTACTGGAGAATATGCTCTATTAGGCAAAGTGCCTGGCACACTCTGATGCTCTAGATGTTGTTAGAGCATTAAATAAGTGGGACATGGACACTTAAGGAAAGTATTTAGGACCTTTCTATTCAGTTTATTTTTGTCCATAATATTAAAGAGATATTTTATTAAGAAATTGAAGATAAAAAAGTAAAAGTATCGCAATGTTAGGAAAGAAGAGTAAAACTCATTGAAAAGATTAATATCTTGAGTAACAGGAGTTTCAAATTGTAAAATTTTACTTACTATAGTTTTGTTTTGATTTGCTTTGATTGTTTTGATTATTTTTCTTTCTCTTTTAAGACTGAGTATCAATGGGCAGCCTTGTCTGGCTTAGGATTTAGGATCCATCTACCTGAGCCTCCCAAGTCAGCTGGCTACTTGATTCATCTTACTAGTAAGTGTGACTGCATGTATATTTAACAATTATTCTTTCCTGATGTGTAAATTCTATAAGTATGAGCTACTGTAATGCAATTATCTAAAAGAGGGCAATTTGTTCCTCTCATGTGTAGCTAGTACATGCCATACTGAAATGTTTGATGACCTTTTGTTATTTTTTTTTCTTCTGTCTATATCTGTGTCTCTCCCATGCATGGGTGGGTATGTTCCCATTGTTAGAAGTTTTGAGGCAAAGAATCACAATGCCTAGAAAATGATGTTTGTTTATATTACTATCACAGATGCTGTGTATGTACAGATGTATACCATACAGAGGTGATTCCTAATTGATATAATTCCTCACTCAGTGAGCAGGTGTCTCTGTGATGCTATGATGATCTAAGACATAGTTTTAAACTGAAAACAGATCTTTAAAGTATATGTGGTCTATTACTCTTCTATGTCTTATCCTTAACATTTCTTTTTTCTTCCCCTATCACATGCCCCTTTCTAGTTTCCTGGTATCTGCCTTGCTTTATTTGCACATAAATTCACATTTTAAAAAATTAAATGCTAAGATATACACATGAGAGAGTACACGTAGCATTTGTTTTTCTCAGCCTCGGTTCACTTCATGTATTATTTTCTATCTCCATCCGTGTTCCCTGAATATTTTTTTATGGTTGGATAAAATTCCATTGTGATATGTATCATATTTTCATAGATGTCTATACTGATTCTATTTTTATTAAATATTATAAATAGAGTAACAATAAACATAGGTGCACAGGTATCTCTCAAATAAAATACAGAGTCATTCAGGTTTATGTCCAGGAGTGGGAAAACTGGGTTATATAAAATCTCTGTATTTACCTTTTTGAGAAAACTTTTTTAAGGATTTTAATAAACTATTAATTTGTAATTTGATTTGTTTCATTGACTAGTTGTTTGTTTTAAAACTTTAAGAAATAACTAAAAATGAGTCATTGAATAAACTCCTTGATTCATTTCCACTGTCAAAAACATGAAAATTAAGAATGGTTCATAAAGCACCTCCAAAGTACCTAAATTATATAGGCAAATTTTCACCCTTTTGCTGAGCTCTTTTGAAAAGATGTAAATAAAGCATATAAGACCAAATTAGCCATAGTGATGCTAATCCAACACTGCGGGTACCATGTCAATGTGAACAGTGGATGACGCCTACTTACCGCCCCAGTGTTCATCACATACTGTAAAGAGGGTGGTCTTATTGGCTAGGCCAGGGAGCATGCTGCTGCGCTCCATGACAATGGCTTGAGGAATCATTATGATGCAGGAGACGATCCAGATGACGACGATGCTGTTTCGAGCCCGTTTCGCTGTGCTCTTGAACATCAAAGGGTGACAAATGGCATACCATCGGTCCAAGGCGATGCAGCTCAATGTAAGAACAGACACAGACACTGATACAGTCTAGAGCGGGAAGAAAGGAACATGATTCAAGAGAATTGCTAGATGTCGGAAAGGGACCTTGAGAACATTTGCTGCATCAGCAAAGTAGTTACAGCAGAAAAGGGGCATTCAGGGTAGCCCGTTCCATGTACTAATTCACACAAATAATTTTCGTGTTAAAAAACTAATGATGAAAGTAGAAATGTAGAAGTGCATGGGGAAACTTTGTATTTCCTGTCAGATGTGAAGTAGGTGCTTTGAAACCTTGCAGTTTTCTCACACTAAATGCTCAGTTTATAATGTTTGAATAACTCCCATCTTTACTTTGTTTTGCATATTTTGTACTGGCAGTGTAAGTAGTATTTATATTCTGAGAAAAAGAAATTTTACATGTGTTTCTTCTGTAATTGAATATTCTCTTTCAACCAGAAGGACATGGCATTGTGTATTTTAAATTATCATGTAGGTTTTCACTACATTTTGTTATTGTAAGTCATGGGTATCTTATTTCATAATTTTAAATACAAAAGGGCAATTGATTTTCAATATATTGGAACAAATAAAAGCCTAGATTGCATTAAAAGAGAATTTTGTACGTGAGTATGTGTGCTATAGTTTACCCACTGACAGATTAGTAACTTGCTCCTAAAAACAGGCAGGTCCTCCTAGTACAGATTTGTATGTAAATAACAATATCACAAGTGATTCTTCACTTTGGAAATTGAAAGAAATAAACATTTCAACCCTATTGGTTCCTACATAATTAATATATGGACCTGTCTTTAATACATGATTCTGTCCTGAATGAAGCATTGATTAAACAGAATTGTAGAGTAAATTTAGATGCAAAATGCCTAACTCAAGGCTTCCGTGAAAGTCCTGTGTATTTACTATTATTCATTATACTTTAAAATGATGATATTAATCATGATACTATATTTATCATCCTCCTTTCTGGAGATTTTTTTCAAGAAAGACTACTCATAGGTAATTTAAATAAACTTGTCGATTTTTCTCAACTCTTGGAGGCTAATTTTTCTGTAAATTAATCTTATGTTAGCTGATGACTGTTGAGAAGTTTAGGTGCTCTCAAATTTCTTTTAATGAATTTCATACTTTCTATGACCTCTTTTTCTTTATGCTTAGGAAGCCAAGGACCTTAGTTCCCAGATTCCACTTACAATGTGGGTAGGAAAAGAACATTCTAGATCTGTAGGGTTGTTGATTTGTGGCTGCTGGGACAAGGCTATGTTTATTTCTTCCAGCAATTAGAAGTGCAAATGTCCATCGAGGCCTCTCAATTTATTGTTCATGGATTCTGATCACTTTGGTGAGTAAAATGGAAGCAACATGACTCAAATTCAAATATTATTTCTGGTACGTTCTACAACTAACAAACTGTAATGGTCAATTCATATATACTCACTTCAAAAGACTGACATCCAGCTCCAGGAGCAACCTGGATGTGTTGCATTCTTTGGTGTACAAAGGGTGAGAGATCATACTGGTCTATTTCTAATATAGAAAAGTGTTGAATCTGACAATAGAATTCATTGAGCGGGCTTTGTCAACCAATGATTTATCTCAATTTCTTTATCTGTTGATGTCTTAAAAGACACATTTATTGTGTAGTTAGCATCCACTTTATAAGATATTCTTGGGAAATTCAAAATTGTGTCTTATTATGAGTGATTGTAGATGACTGTTACTGCTTCTCTCTCTCTCTCTCTCTCTCTCTCTCTCTCTCTCTCTCTCTCTCTCTCTCTCTCTCTCTCTCTCTCTCTCTCATGTCACCCTGACATTTGAGAAGGGAATCTGGAACCTAGAAATGAACTGTGAATATTGTGAATACAGACAGTAGAGAGAGATGTTGGGAATTTCTGCCTTTGGGTACCTTGGTCTTTCACATATATTCTGGGTATTCTGTTCAGAAGATAAAGCATGAGGGAGCTTGTTTTAAATTACACATAGATGTTCCAAAAAGTTCTCAAAGACCCATGACTAGTGTGGGTGATAGGGCCTAATGGGGCAAGAAGAGGTAATATCTGAGGCATACAGTCGAGCCTGTCTGCCTGTCCACTGCCAGGCACTCGCATCTCACTCGTTTTGTTTTTTTCCTGCCATTTCCTGTGAAGGGCCTCTTCTGAAACATGTCTTGTAAAAATACCTTAAAAGAGTCAATTGCTCTAGTCAGTATTAGTGAATTAAGTGTATAATGATTGCTTACCAAGAATAGGTGTTATTGGTCGTGGAATAACAAATTATTAAAGATCTAAGAGGTCTATTTTAATTATTAAGTTGAATATTTTTACATTTATAAGATTCTTAAATAATTTAAGAATTTGTCAAAGTATTATAGTATATCACTCATAGCTCTAAGATGTATTGCTTTAAAAGAAAAACAATATGTAAATCATATCAAATTAGTAAAAGCCAAATACAACCAAATACTCCTGTGTAGCTTTGGTACATTGGAAGTGTATTATATACATGCATACAAAATATTTAAGTCACATATTAGGGATAAAAACAATTAGTGTTAGGCTGTGGCAACTAGGAGAAAAACTACTGGACTTGAAATGAAAGTACTGTCACTGGGCTTCTGTACCTCTGAAACACAGTTGGAAACTGGTTTTGCCAGCACATGAATTTCTTGGTGCACTTGCATGCTTCTAACAAGAGGTCAAGGTGAGTGAGTTAAGCAATGGGTATAGTTTGTTTCCAGTCTGTGATCACACATTGGTCTTTCTCTTGTGAAGATGGATAAACTGGATACTGTTTATCCAGGAGCCAGAATCTCCCTTTGACCCTTGAACTTTCTCATAAGTTATGTTAGAGGGAGAAATGACGCCAGTGACTTTAAACACTACTCATGCCAGAGTCCCTTGCTGTTAATGTTATTTCCTGTATTTTGATTTGGGATCCCAGGAGAATTGGAGGTACAAGCCACAGCAAGACCTCAGTGTATCAGAGCTAGAATGCACACTCCTGGCACAGGTGATATTCCACATAGCATCACTCCCTCTATCAAAAAAACCATGATGTTCACGAGACAGATGTCATGCTGGTTGTCAGGCAACTGAGCACATAGGCAGGTGAAACCACCCTGTCACCAAGGAGAGCTGACATTTCTTCTTGGATGATTAGGGGAGCTGAGAGAAATGCAGTTTACTGGACTAACAGGAAGAACTTCAGGGGTTAGAATTTTCTGCTACTTTTGATTTTTTTTTCTAGTTCCTGCATGTGAGTTCATCCATAGCCATACATTCTTACTGATATTTTTCCCTATGAAGTGATTCTTCTCTATTGTTCATTTGACTATTTTTGTTAAAGTCCCTTTTGTAATCCATCGATGGGCCTCAGCAGATGAGCCCACCAACCTTGTAATTAAACATAATGTATGTGTGTAGCTTATCATTTCTAGGCCATCATCCCCATTTACTATCAATGATGTTTGATGTTTAAAAATATTGCTTCTTTTTAGAAGAAATCATCAAAGATTAATTGAAAAAAAAACCTAACATTTTGGTTCCAAAGAATAGTTAATTATTTTTAGTAATGGGTATTTGTGAGCTCTTCCAGTTTTCTTTCATGTAAATCCCATTATCTGTTCGTGCAAGCATGTGATTGCCACCTGAAAAGGTGAGGGAAGTAAGAACAAGGGTGATGGAGACTGTGGGGTGATACAGAGAGACTGCCCACCTTTTCTTTCCCTATGTGCTTCCTAGGGGGAACACAGTGTGCTTTCCCTCACTGGGTGCTTCCTAAGTGGAACGCCACTCTTAGGCACGTGTTACTATGGTCACTATCAGCAATTTTTTTTAATCAAAGGCTTTCCATTTATAAATACAATCAGATGATAATTCTTTTAAAAAGTATTTTTATTTATTTTTTTTATTTGTCAAACAGATACAGAAAGGCTGAGCTCACAGTTTACCACTGAGGCACCCATGGTAACTGATTCTTATTCTGAATGCATTGCTTTGTAAAATCATGAAGAGGTAATCACAGAGCCAGGAGACTTATGTAAATGATCTAAATAATCTGTCACAACGGCTATATGAGGTAGATCTTACTATAATTATCATTTAGATAACTGAGTGCCAAGAGACTATGTATTTTGCTTAATTTTGTGTCATCTAGAGATGGCAGAACACACACGCCAAACCAGTACTGATGTCCAAAGCTGACTGCATACTTCTTAATTTTTCCTAATGAAAGGAAATCATTAAAAAAAACTGATATTCCTGATTATTGAAAAACAAATATTCACGATTATTTGAGCTAAGAATGGGTTAATCATTAGTTTGTTCAAAATCATCTATTTTATGATGAGAACTATGAAATAATTAACAGCATTGTTGCCTCCATTTTATCCAGGCATGATTTATTCAGTAAATCTCAAGTATTATCCATAAATTGTTTACTTTCTGAATAACTATATTTATTTATTAATGCATTAACTATTTACCAGACAGTAATGTCTATGATTGAAAACATATAAAAATAATTTCTAAAAGGGATCATAAAGCAATTACCTGTAAATAAGGAATGACTTTACAAAGGGACTGTCCAAAGAACCAGGTCTCGGTGATGTCAACAACAAGGGTGGCTGGAAGGCAGGTGATGGTCACAAGCACATCTGCCAGGGAAAGGTTGACTATGAAGTAGTTGGTGACTGTCCTCATGTGGTGGTTCTTCCACACTGCCACACAGACTGGGAGGGAAAGAAAAAGTGATGGGGAATAAACAAAAAGACTAGGTGGAGATGAGGAAAGTCAAGAGAATTAACATTCTCTTGTAACATCCTACACAGGTGCTGAAAGACCTATACATGTATGTTTAAAGCTATGCTGTTGTCAGTCCATCCATTAATCGCTGGGAATTTGGAATCTGTTGTTGAACAGGGGGAGGGAAGAGGGCTTATGGGACTTTCGGGGAGGGGGGAACTGGGAAAGGGGAAATCATTTGGAATGTGAATAAAGAATATAGAAAATAAAATTTAAAAAAAAGAGTTCATGGACCCAACACCTGTATTTCCTATTCATAGGGCTGTGCTGTTTATCTCTTGAGTTGTATGTCAAGTCAAAGGGCAACTTCTGATTGATCTTTCTATTCCTTCAGTGCTCAGTATGTAGAAAATATCAAGAAGTAGTCCCTGGGCTAGGTATAGTAGCACATGTCCTTAATCTTAGCCTTGGGAGGCAGAGGCAGGCAGATCTCTGTGAGTTTGAGATTAACCTTGTTTACACAGTGAGGCTCAAATCAGTCAGGGCTACATAATAAAACTCTGCCAAAATTAAAATAAAAAGTTGATGAGTAGGAGTTGAGTAAAGAGAATTAGAATTAATAATCTTCAGAGAACAATTGTGATCGCCTCATTCATAACCTTGATATATGTCTTCCCACAAATTTGCATTGTGGATAACCGGAAGAAGAAAATATTAACTATGGGAGACAAAAACAAACAAACAAACAAACAAACTAACTAAACAACCTACTACTACCCAACCATTAGTCAACCCCAACTTTTGCCAAATACTTAGCTAAATCCTTCATGTACTTATATTGTGCTATTTGGGGAAATCTTACAGAAAGATATCAGGCACATTTGTGTGTGAGAAAACTGAGACAAAGACATTTGTGGGGAGCGTTAAGAACTCACAAAGTATGAAAAGTAGTAAATTCCAAGTGATAACTGTGTCCTTCACCACTTAGTTTGCCTTCGTTTTTGAAAATGAAGAGGTTATAACAGAGTATATTTAAATTCTAGACTCGAATCCTCTCTTTCTATCACTCTCGATGGCCTCTGAATAATACCCTGAAATCTGACCTGGTTGGCCTCCTTACCACACTGTGGAACCTTCCTTTTTTGATGCTGTGCTAGCCCACTCAGCTGCTTTTTACAGAAAGAATATCAATTAATACACTCTGTGCTCTCCACCTGTCTGACACAAACAAAATTCAAAACCACCAGTTTCAGAATCTTCTTCATCTGCTAATGAGCTTCAGTAAATGAAACTGTGATTGTGTTCCCAGGGTATCCTTAGCCTGTTAGGGTTGTCATGGAAATGATGCTGTGATTGGAAACGTTAAGTAGTGTCATAGAAATAAAAACACCTTGTTAAATTTAAGTGCCTGAGTAAGAACTTACTTTTGACAATCATCTACTGTAGAGAGAGTATCTTGTATATTGTTTGGATGCAGTGCCTGTCAATTAGAAAGCCTATGGCCTATGGCAAAAGCAGAAAATAGAAGTGGAACATCCAGGACTAGAAAGAATTCTGGGATAGAACTAGGAGGGAGGTCCAAGGGAAAAGATGTGAGGAGAAGAATACATGGTATCTGAGCACAGGTCACTAGCCACATGACAAAATATAGGTTAAAATAATTGGGTTATTTTAGTTATGATCTAATCAGATTATAGCCTAGGTATATGGACAAGGAATCTGTAAATATATTTTGAGTCTGGGTCTTATTTCTAGGAGGGACTGGGAGGAGGAACCAAAGCTTAACTTCTACAAAATGGTGTTCAACTGACAGCAGTTAGAACCCAAGCTTACAGCCTGGAAAGACCTGGAAAAAAAAACAGGAAAAAGTCAGGCTGGTCTGGTCTCTTCAAACAAACAAACAAACAAGAACAAAACCAAAGCTTCCCAGAACGGCACAAGATCAGTTGTTGTGAAGGAAGATTCCTAGCTAAGGAGAAGGAACCTACAGAGAGATAGTACAAAAGATGGCTTTTTAAAAGAAGCCACTACTAAATTTAAAAGCAGAACACAGAAGTTGGGACTTTTTCCAAGGGCAGAATGGAGGAGAAAGGCAGATTCACTCCGAACTTCAACAATCTGACATTAGAATTTTCATGTCTTGGCAAAAATACGTCCACTAGTTCCAAAGGCTGAAATTAGCTCTCAGATCCCAATATGTAATTTAAGAAAATATTTATACTTCGGAAGATTTAGTTTTTGAATACTTCCCATGATCCTTTAACTTCAGCAAGGTGAGAGTCAAAACATCAGATGGTCTTAATTAGGATACACTCCAACACTTTTGCTTGAAGGTGATACTGCCAAATATGTTATTTTACATAAATACTTAATACATATCTTAACAAATGAAAAGCACATTCTTATGGTTTATAACAAGAAAAATGGATATAAAAATAATATTTCTGGACTTTTTAATGTATGCTAAAGTATGCAACTTAGACCTAGAAAAGAACATGCAGTTAGTTCTGTTAGCTCCCAAGTCTGTATGGAAGATCTATCTCTCTTGCTTCCTCCTAGCTTCTTGTGGTCTGACAGCAGTCAAGATTGAACCTGCAAACTTTACGCGTGTAGTTCCAATCTCTGCCTCAGTGGACACATGACACTCTCCCTTGTCTAGATCTTCGCACAGTCATCTTCTTACAAGCTCATATTCATATGAGGTTACAGGTTCACCCTAGTGCAGTTTAATGTCATCATCACAAATTATAAATGCAATGACTCCATTTCCAAAGAAGATCACATTTGGCATCTGGCAAGATGGCTCAGTGGCTAAAAGTACGAGATGCTCTTTAAGAGGACCTGGGTTAGATTCCCAGTAACCGTGTGGCAGTGGCTTAGAACTGTCTGTAAGTCTAGTTCCAGGGAATGTGTGCCTTCTTTTGGCCTCCCCAGGCATCAGATATGCATGGTACACAGAAATACATTCAGGAAAAAAGTCATGCACATAAAACAAAAATTTTTAAAACATGTATACAAAGAAAGCTACTGTCTGGGGCAAAAGAAACCAGGATTTCACTGTATCTTCTGGAGTTATGGGATAAAATTGAACAGTAGCTATAATGAATTTAAAGTATTTAGAAACCACTGTTATGCCTGTTTGCCCAGTCTTTTCATCTCCGGATAAATCCTTAAGACTCTCACATATACCCATCATTCTGTATCTCTTGTCACTCTGGTCTCTATATTATGAAGACATTCTAGGCTACCAATAATTACTCTAAATGAGCTATATATAAATACATGTGCTTCTAGATTTAGTATGTTGACCAAAGAAGAGAATGACTGCTATGTTTTTTTTATCTCAGTGTTGTGACTCCACTGACATAGTGCTATACCTATTGATGAGGGCATTTCTTAGAGAAACTTATTTTGCGGTGGACGATAATTCACAGAGACCCAAACTAGAATGTGTGTAGAGTGACAGGTTTTGCAGCACTCATTCCTAAATGGGATGTCTTCATCAAACCTCTCCATGAAGGCTCAGGGATCTATGTGAAGTAGAGGAAGAAAGATTGTAAGGTAAAGAGATACTGGATGACTCCAAGGATACAGTATATTCCAGACAAAACAGGACTGATGCACATGTCAACTCAGACTGTGGCAGCACAGAGGTACGTTGAAGATAGACAGGGTACCAGAACTGAGAGGGGAAGGGAACACTGAATTCCCACAACTGACCAAGAAGCCATTTTAACAGGGTGGCACTGGTTATATCAACCATACCCCAGTGTAGGCTCTATGCCAAGAGCACTGGGCAAAACAAAACCACAGATTTGATTTTCTTTATGGAGTGTGTGTGTGTGTGTGTGTGTGTGTGTGTGTGTGTGTGTGAGAGAGAGAGAGAGAGAGAGAGAGAGAGAGAGAGAGAGAGAGAGAGAGAGAGACAGAGAGAGAGAGAGAGACAGAGAGAGAGAGACAGAGAGACAGACAGAGAGACAGAGAGACAGAGAGAGACAGAGAGAGACAGAGAGACAGAATGAGAACATGAAGTTGGGTGGGTGGGAAGATGGGAAGGAGCAGGAGGGGGAAGCATGATCAAAATATACGAAAAAAAGAACCCCTAACCATAGACTGTTGCCAACCATATTAGAATAGGCATTCTCATCTCAGCTAACGTAATTAAGAAAATCCCTCACAAACACTTTGCCCAGAGGCTTGTCTCTGGTGATTCTAAGTGCTGTAAAATTGAAATTCAGCATTAATCATCACACATTATTATAGTAGAGGTTAACAAAAGAGAAAAATCAATAAAGAATATTATCAGGAGAGTCCTGGAGCAGTTTATGTTAGAGCTTTATGTTAGGTTGTATTATTCTGCCACTAAAAAATAAGGGTAGTGTTTGTATTATGTCTGTTCAAATATTTATAGATTATGACATTGATTACCCACAAGACTTTGCTTCTCTTGAACTTTCACCTTTCTTTTCACACACAGCAAGGTAGCTCCACCCCTCATTTCCCCTGTCCCGCTTGTGAAAACATTCCACATTGTCAGGACCTGTTTCTAAATGACCTGTCAATGACACACAACCCTACTGATATGTTTCCTGTTGTATGCACATGTGAGTTTGTCTGTTTACTCACCCATTCAAGACCAAAAGGTACAATAGTAACCATTTTCTTCTTCTACAGCATGCCACATTCATCCAAAACTAGATTCAAGACTTTACTCAGATTTAATATTTCTCTGAAATGTAATATCCTCCCTTTTCCCCCAGTGACCAGTGCTTGAAATATCCACAATGTCTTCCACCTGTCATGTTTTTTTCCTACTCCTATTGAAAATATCCAGTGTCACTGTAACCATTAGCAACAGCAATGCCATGCCCCCCTGAGAGCTCCTGGCAAAACATCTGCTTTTATCTTTACGGACGGTGTTCTTTGATCACATACTCTAGTTACATTAACTCTTTAACTTTCACAGGAACCATATCGTAGGAAATCCTTATCCAGGTTTTCTCTTTTTGTTAAATTAATGTTTAATTGCATAATTTCCCACTCACTCCCCATCCCAATTCCTGCCATATGCCCCTGCTCCTCAAATTCATTGCTTCTCTTACTTTAATTATTATTACATATATGCATAAATATATAAATGCAACAAGTCAAGTGTGTTTAATGTTCTTGGATATATTGGGGTGGGGGAACCACATTGCATTAGATAATCAATTGGGGGCTCATCCCAGTGGACGACTAATTCTGTCTCAGTAGTTCATACCTGCCTGTAGTTCTTTTCTAGGGGTGAAAATCTGTGATGTCTTCCCCTTCCTGTTAACGTATGTGTTGGTATTGTCCTTCTTCATGTCTTATTTAGGTAGCCATATGAATAAAATGTCATGGGTATAGCTTCCCTGTCATTTTAGGATGCAATAGCAGAACATATTTCTAGTCCTCTGGCTTTTGCTTTTACACGACTCTTGACAAATGTCTCCTCAGCTTTAGGTATGGGGCTTGTGCTATTGATGTCTTAGTCTGTCCTGAGAACTTTATGATCACTGTTCTCTGTATTTTAACCAGTTGTAGCTTTCATCAATGCTCTTCTCTGTTGCAAAGAGAAGCTTCTTTGATAAGGGGCGAGAGCTATACATATCTGTGAGTACATGAAGAAGTGTTTAGACTTAGAAATTATACTAGCTTATGAAGGTGGCAGTAGTGGGTTCTTTTCTATTCATAACCTCAGTAGCCCCAGGTATTTGACTAGGTTTACAGTACTAAGTATGATTTCCTTCCTGTTGAGTAGACTTTAAAACCAACTTGATATCTTCTGGTTACTGCCAAGATATGAGTGCCACTCTTGTACCTGTAGGGATATCTTATCCTCAAGGTCACTATAACTGTTCATATTTATAGGCACCACAGCTGTGTAGGATTATTGGTTTCTTCCCCTCCTTGGCAACTTGTATTATGAAAGCCAGTCCTCAGGGAGGAGACTGTATCATTTTCAGCTTGACTCTTTTGGGCATTGAGTTTTAAGTGCACAGTGTCTTCAGAAATAGGAATTTATGCTCAACTTCTAGGAGGCAACCAAGGGCAGATACAGCCATATTGTTTTGAGGAGTCTTTTGGACATACTGGGCCAACAACTCAGAAGGGTTTTCCCATGTCTGGTAATGGGGTATGTGTTAGTCTATGATTCTTGAGGGGAACATTATCACTCCAAATAGCATAATATTATTGAAAATATACATATATGCTAACATATACCTCATGTAATTTCAGGAAAATATGAAATAATATGATTACTCATGAGATTTTCAAACATCCCTGATGCCACTTATCCCTCTTCCCTCCCTCTCCTTCAATATACACATCCTCCTGCCTCATCTTTCCCATTTTCCCCTTCATGGCACCTGAATCCTTCTATTTCTCTCTTTAGTATTCCCTTATCCAATGGTCCAGTTTTACCTTCTAGGTTTCTGTGGTTACTCCAGCTTATACCCTTATATCTGGATATTTAGAACAAGGAACAAAAGATGAGGAAAGATATGTGCTATTTGTCTTTCTGAATTTACATGACTCAGTATAACATTTTCAATCTCCATCATTTATCTGCAGATTTTATTTTGTTTATGGATAAAGAGTATGTGAAACCTAGCCCAGGCCAGGAGTATGAAGACTATATGGGTAGGACTTACTAGATAATGCCTGGGAACTGGATATGGGACCTGGGATAGATCTGAGAAGGGTACAATATGAATAGAATCAGGCACACTTATTGTACTGGGTCCTGGTACAAATTATTTGGTGACAGACTAGACCTGGGGATCGTATTGAGCATGTGAAGGATGAAGTCAAGTGGTCATAGAAAGCTTGGACTGGCATGTGGGATTTGTGCCTAAGTCTGAATCTTGGTGATGACCTGAGTATTGCTCACCATAATAAGCCTGGACAATGAATGTGGGGCCTGAGTTAGATACTAGTATTGTTGAGAGCTTGTAGATGAGTCCCATTGCAAGATCTACAATTGAACTGGGACTAGAAGTTGGAAATATGGCAGAAAGGATGAGGTCCGGTGACTATAGCAGGGCTGAGCTGGTACTAAGCACCTAGAACTAGATCTGTAGAAGTGTTTCTTGGTGTGTATATTTGTTCTTTCCTTTTTTTGAGTAATTATTTGTATCTTTGTTTAATATTATCCCCACTTCTCCAGGGTGAAGATGGCTGAATGGTATTTGGTGCTCAATCTTGGGGCCACTCTTGGTTTGCCTGTGGAAATCTAGGATAGTTTTAGCTATGTGACAGTCCGGTCAGACTCTACATGATACAGGATGACCTGCAAGGTTTTGGGTGGTATGAATGGAAGACAAGCAGAAGGGGAAGTGTGTCTGGAGACTTCCAGGTTCTTCAAGAGGGAAACAGTCAGATGCAGATGCTTGGTGGAGTGGTAGGTGGGACTCTAGGCAGACAGATGGAAAGTGGAGTTCCCAGGTGATCTTCCTACCACCGGGATCTAGTGGGATTGTCTCCATCTAACAGAGCCCCCAGGGAAACACCCAGAAAAATTAGTGAATGTGTGACATCTCACTTGCTTGTTAAGTATCGTGGTGGTTTGAATATGCTTGGCCGAAGGAGTGGCTACTACTAGGAGGTGTGGCCTTGTTGAAGTTGGTGTGGTCTTGTTGGAAGAAGTGTGTCACTATGGGGGTGGGCTTTGAGAACTTACTTCTAACTTTCTGGAAGTCAGTCTTCTCCTGTTTGCTTTTGGAACAAGATGTAGAACTCTCAACTTCCCCAGTGACATGCCTGCCTAGACACTGCCATGCTCCCACCTTGATGCTAATGGACTGAACCTCTGAACCTGTAAGCCAGCCCCAGCGAAATGTTCTTCCTTATGAAAGTTGCCTTGGCTATGGTGTCTTTTCATAGCAATGAAACCTTAACGAAGACAAGTATTATAAGTGCATAGGACATTACTCTGGGGGTTCCCACCATATAAGAGGACAAGGCAGGAAGACTGCAAGTTGCAGGACAGCCTTGGATACATATGTAGACCTGAAAACAAAAACAGCAGAAACACAGAAAGTTTAAGTTGGTATATTTTATGTTAGAGATGTTTTATCACAATTTACAGAATTGTCTCCAAAGATAAGAAAAGCCATAAAAATAATTACAATTTAACAATATATTTCTGAAAACTTTTGTATAACAATATCCTTTTTTAATTCACCTTATTGGAAACTGCTAAGTACAAGTTGATAATTATATATAATAATGGGGCAGTGAAATATTTTAAATATATGTATTATTGTATAATGCTTAAAACAATGTAAGTATATCTGACCACTCACATAGCTTTTATTTATGATAAAACTTTATAAATCTTCCTTGTAATTTTTAAAAATTATAGTACATTATTGTTCCCTGTTGATGTCCTGCTGTGCACAAACACACCTGAACTTCTTTCTCCTCCAACTATGAGTAGTAACCGTATATAAGATTTTCTTCATTCACTACTACCCTACTCTTCCTAGCTCCTGGAAGTGCCACCCTATTCTCCTTGACTATGAGATTATCTTTTTCTTTTCAGATTACTCATATGAATAAGATCATGTAAACTTATCTCTATGTCCATGGCTTATTTCAGTTAACATTTCAGTCTCAAGCTCCATCCATATTGTTGGAAATGGAGGATTTTATTTTATTTAGTTTTTGAACATTTGTAGCATTTTATTTTGCTCATGTAACATTTTCTTCATCCATCCCTTGGTTATTGGACACTTTGGTTATTCCTATTTCTTGACAGATGCGAATGGTGACACAGTTAACATGGCAGCACACATCCCTCGGAGTCATAATCTCATTTATTTTTGGTATTTATTAGCACTGGAGTTCTAGAAAATTTTAGACTTCTGAGAAGCTGAAGTTGTGTAAAACAAGTGATAGTCCTGGTGCATGATCCACCTTTCCTAGGTAAGTTGCTTCTTCCCTGTCTTTCCTTCCCCTGACCCTCTGCCACCTGCAAATCTACAAGCCTGGTTTCATACACACAGACTGCAAACACACTGTTTTCCTGTACCACCCATCTTTCCACCTTTCCTGGGGGAGTTGCCGTCTCATTCCCAGACCCACTGCTGTCTACAAATCTATTTCTAGTCAGATCTGTGTCTGAGACTCTCCTTCATTTATGAATACCCTTTGCCTCTCTCAGGAATAAGCCCCCTTATTTGTTGTTCATACAGTCTTGAAATCATATACATACATACATACATACATACATACAACAAAAATGGACACACACATAAATACACACACATGTAAAAATAATAAATAAAAGAGGTTATCATTGGGAGGGGTTCAAGGTAGGGTGGCTGAGAAGGGCTGAAGGAAGGAAAGGGAGAGGGAACGTTATGTAATTCTATTTCAATTTAAAACATTTAAAAAATTAGCAGTTACAGTCTCATTGTGCTAATGTACTATCAAAGACAGAAAACATGATTCTTTGTAGAAAAATTTCCATGTTCAGTGAAAAAATGAATTATCTGAAACACTTAGGATTGTAGCATAGGTCAGCAGTGTAGTTATTTATATGTTATAATATAGTATTTTAATGAAATATTACAACTTTATTGTTTTCTAATTTGCAGCTCTATATAGAATATACATTGAGACACTTGAAAGGACAATGTACGCTCAAAGTATTAACCATTTCAGGAAATTAGTAAAAAAGAGTGTAGTTCCACCTAGCACCACCAAGTGTCAGTGGAAGCCTTTGGAGCCACCTACCATGGCATCTCAAGGATGTTTTCAACTTTGAATCAACTGTAACTTTTATTATAATGAAGAAATTAATATGTTCATTTAAAGTCACATTACACATGCCAGAAAGAATGCTGAAGGAAGGATAAACCATCCTGTACCATCTCAATTTATGAAAATGAGTTAGTCAAGAAGAAATAATGTATTTCTTTGTGAAGGAAAACTAAGAGAAAGAAAACCAGCCAGAAAATATAGGTGGGGGAGCCTGCAGTTAACCTTTTCAGTATCATATATTGAGTCATTCATGGAATAACTCGAGGCGTAGACATAGGAGCCCAGGAAGTGGGTCACCAATACATCCCCAATTCCAATGTAGCACTAAGGGCCATTCCATGTCTGCGGCCCTCCTTATTTGTAATTTTGGTTTTATGCCCGTCTCCATGTGTAACAATAGACTTGTCCTATCAACCCTCACTCACCTCTTCAGTTAGGCATAGTTCTCTGTATATCTCTCTGGCTCTGAAACATTGCACAAACATAGTGTTTCCCTTTTTACATGCTTCCTGGCTGGATTCTTGCCATAAATGAAGCTGAATTATTATGAATTTGTCAACCAAAATGTTAATTAAGACTAAGAATGTCACCATGATGCTGATGCAGTGAGGGAGTAATTACATCACTATAGGAAGAATTTTCTAGGAAGAGATTTCAAAAAATACTGTCTCCATGTACATACATACATACATACATACATACATACATACATACATACATAGAGTGAAAGAAAGAGAGAGTGGGGGAGAGGGGAGAAGGAGGAAGAGAGAGAGGACAGGGGAGAGTCTAATGATATATTTTTACAGAAGAAAAAACAAAAGCAGTAAAAGTGTGTTGCCTCTGTGTGCCACCTGGACTCACCAGCAGGAGAAATGGACTGATTCAGAACTGTCTCTAAACCTTTTGTGAAAATCTCCCAGAGAGACAATATCACAGTTATTAATATGTATGAACAGGCAGCTAAGGCTCCACTGAAGCACTGAATCAGAAGTCGTGTAGACAGGGCCTGAGATAGTACCGGTGTGTCGTATATAGTGATTATTTGACCTTAGTGGAGTTTGAGTGGAGTTTGTGTTGCTCATTTCTTCTTTTGTCATTCTTTGCAGGTAAGTCACTGCTCTAGTGCAGTCCTACTCAACTGTACCTGCACTTTTACCTTATGTCAGAACTATTCAGGGGCACATGGCCAGTTTTCATTTCTGACCTTTCTGAACTCAAGAGTTGACACAAACAAGCAATGGATCCTTTTAGTGCCATTTAGCTTCTGTTCAATTTAATGCCAGAAGAACTCATAGTTTGATCATTTTACATAAGAAAAATTTTCTCTCAGTATAAAATATATGTAATCCTGAATTCCCTTGTTTTCCTTCTTTCCTGAATTTCCCTTAGTTACTGTTATTTGTTTTTCAAACTCTAGTGTTCATCTCTGGTAGACTGACAGTTACAATCAAAATGTCTGAGTCTAGTTCTTGGGTAGCTCTCACTTTTTGTATACTAAGCCTCTTCTGCTTGTGGTCGTCCAAAAAGTAACTTGAGGAATTATTTAAAAATTGCATGTGACTTTGATATAATATCAAAAGCATCAATTTTGAAACTATTTTTCAATTTTAAATAAATAAATTCATGACCAAACACTGGTAAAATATTAATGATATAAAGGTTACAATGGAGCTTAAATAGAAGGCTTCAGTGGGTGAACGATAAGCTATAAACATAAACATGAATTATCCTCAAAGAAGATGTGAGGAAAATTACATGTGGTGTCAAACATTTGGTGACAGTCACTGAACTGGAAGGAAAGAATTAAGAGACTGTGTTGAGGAGCAGAAATACAAGATGAGGAATCCAATCATATATACATGGTTCAGGAAAACATGTAAATTACCATTGTCAAAGTCCAATCTATTTTGTAGTTCTATTTTTAGGACATATATAACATTTAGAGATAAACATTTATGATTCACCAGAATAGAGACCATGATTAGAGTAGTTGAATGGATAAGAGAGCAATGACCTAAGTCATCCAGAAGATGGAGAATATTCAAGAAAATCCAGTTGTCTTCTGGAGTCACATTTGCTGCATTACCCTACACAGAAAGTGTATTCCGGGTAGTGGCAGATAAGTTTGCTGAAGTTCAAATACCCTATAAGACATGTGGAACCCATGACCATGGGAACAGGGATCATACCACCTTGCTCTTGCTCAGTGTCTCTAAATCATCAGAGCCATGTAATTGGCTCCTTTGCCTTTGGAAGACCATCTTCAAGGCAGTAACCATAAGGATCAGTGTCTTTGGGTGAAGAACAGCAGAAAGAAAGGCCCTAGTACTCAGTTACTGTGATAAAGCTGAGGATGTAGAAGAGGACAGAGAGCTGAGCTCTCTGTGAGCAGAAACTTGAGAAATCCAAATGAAAAGAGGAAAATTACTGGAGTCCAGGCTGATCAAATCAGCTAACATTCTTGGCTATAGCTGTAGCTCCAACCATAAACTCTTAAGAAAAATTACTGTAGCAGACATGGGATCCAAAATGATGAAGTCCTTATCAAAGGCTTTTGTTCATTGACTAGACAGAATGTTTCTGTCTCAACACTAACTGCCTAAAGAAAACAAATTCTCTAGGGAAAAGAAGACAGCATAGCTCGAAGCATCAAATAATTTCTACAATGTTTTTTATTAAAAATGCCACTCCACACGTCCAATAAAAATTGTACCTGTACAAGGATGTAGCACCACACAACAACAACAATCTAGGAAAGAAAAAATGAGAAAATTGAGAATGACTGTATAATAATTGTAATAGATTGCTTGTTGTTATTGAGACTATCAGGCAATAATTAGAGAAATTAAAGAGAATATACAACTAAAAATATGGAAAAACAACAAATAGACTTCACTGATTAGATGGAGAGAAAAACAGAAAATGCAGAAAAACATACAAGTAAAAATGATCAATGTTTTAATGTATAAGAAGTTACATTCTTTACACGTGCATAGAGAAAACAAAGTGAAAGAAATATTCTGAAAATAGTAGCCAGGCAGATATATCACTCAATATTTATCCCAAACTGATCTGTAGCATCTATTCACAGATTTAAGAAGCGGCCCAAATATAAATATAAAATAAATATAAAAGAAACTCATGCTTTCCTATACAAGTTCTGAAAAGCAGCATTGGGGATAATCTTAAAAGAACAATGAAAATGCGTCATCTTTACATCATAATAAAGAAATTAGCAGTTAAATGATCAAAACAGAAATTCTGTAAGTATTTTACCAAACTAACACTTTTTTCATGGTTTCACGAAGTGAACTCTGCCTTGTGCATGCACGTGCCCTGACTATTGATCTTAAAAGATAAATTCACTACAGTCATTCAGTATGAAACAATACAGCTTTCCTTTGGATTTTAAGTATCCCCAAAGGTCCATGTGATAAAGACTTGCTCATTAGGAATGTTATTGAACCTTTAGTAAGAGGAACCTATAGGAGGATATTAGGGCATTAGGGGTATACCCTCTACCCTCAACAGCCCATGGAGACCAGGTCATTTCCTTTTTCTCTTTATCACATTCTACCCCTAGGAAAATAGTATTTTAATAAAGCTCTGATCACAAGCTGATTAGTTCAGACATGGAGAGCTCATTAACACACTTTATTTGTAATTTATGAAAAATCAACATATAGGGCATACAGTATATATATATATATATATATATATATATAGTCAATTCTATGTGTACTAAACAATAACTGAAACAATAAACTTAAAATGTTGATAGTATTTAGTATATGGGTACATCAAAAAATATAAAAGATGCTACTTGATGCATCTGTTTAAAAATGTCAATTTGTGTCCTTATTTTTTACAGATAATGGCTTTTGTTGGTGCCATTGCTGTTGTTGATATTTTTAAAATCTTTTAATTGCAGGACCATATATGCATACATGTATTACTGGGAAAAGTGTCATGAAAGAAATACATCTTTGTAGCTACTGTTCAGATTAAGAAAAAATGTATGATCACTGCTCAAATGTGATGTTCATGTGTCTTCTTCAAGAACATCCACTCTGTAGCCGTAAGAAAACTCATGTGCTGACTTGCAAAACACTAGATTTACATATACTTTTGTTATCCTTATCTAAATTGATAAAAAGTATCTGTCATTGTATACTTGTGATTTTCATTCTATAGCGATTGCACGGTCATTCATGCTTTATGAATAACATAGGGGCCTTTGTTTTGATTGTTGAATAATATACCGATATATGTACTACCTTATCTCAATTCCATTCCACTGTGGTAAACATTTTGAATTATTCAAACTATATATATATATATATATATGTGTATATACATATGTATGTACATATATATCATACTTTCTTTTTATATGCTTCTAGATAAATGTAGGTGAACTTATACAAACTTGAATAAAAGTGCATTTGGAGAACATGACAGTGGCCATCACTGCTACATAACTCTCAAGAGCAGTACTTTTATTCTTATTAGCAGATTAGAGCAAACCTCAAAATGCAGTTCTTTTATATACTTACTTACATTTAGTACTGTTGCATGGTTTTTTTCCAAGGTTATAGATATTTTGGCAAATTTAGTACATTTTGTTTGCTGCTTATTTTAATTTTTTATTTATATATTGGCAATTTAACAATTGTGTAGGAAACTACTCTGTAGGTCTTACTAGAGGTATCTTATGAAAAGATAACTTGGGTATTTCATAGCTACTTTAGAATACGACTCCTTTTAAAATTGGCATGATGGTTACTTAGCTTAAATTTACACTTGTTTTAAAATGAAGTATCCTTTAAATAGTATTTTGTGAACATTTATATCTCTAAGATTGTCTATTTTATCTATAATATTATCTAGTGTTCCTTTGATTTTATATTCCATTTTAAATCAGTGATCCTTGTTTCCTTTACTTTTTAAAAAATCTCTTATTTATTTACTTATTTTACACTCCAGATTTTATCCCCCCCCCATCCACCCTCTGACTGTTCTAGATCCCATACCTCCTTCCCACCCCACTGTCTCCATGAGGATCTCCCCACCCTCCACCCTCCACTCAACCACTCTCTGGGGCCTCCAGGCTCTTGAGGGTTAGGTGCATCTTCTCTGACTGTCAGGAACTCTTTTTAAAAAATCTAGTTGATGGCCAGTAAGTGGTTGATATCATGTGGTATCCATATTACCCTTGTCTTTTTTATGTTAGGGTATTTATCACAAATGCTCAACTCAGAAGAGAAAAATACCTTAAGTATCTCATAACACCCACCTTTTCTAATATTTCAACTTAGATTAATTCACACACATAAACCCACTAAATAATATCAAAGAGTATCTCAGCTGCAGGCTGAAAACAACGACTGACCTTAAATAAGAGTATGGGACTCATCTTCACATTATCAGAAAGCATGGGAAGGCTTTCTATCAAGGCATAATGTCCTACATCTACCATAAAGCACAGTGGCTTCTGCTTTATACTGATTTGTGTTTAAAAGACACAAACACAATTATTTCTTTATTCACACACACACACACACACACATACACACATCTTTATTAGGTTTAGTATTTGTAATAACAGTCTTCCCGCAGCCCTTGAATGTCATTACAATAAGATGAATAAATAATTGACAGCAGCATCTATTTGCATATTTCCTAAACATGACTTGCTTTAACCTTTTGCAAGAAAACAATGTACAGCTGAGGTTTTGGTAACAGTGATCACTTTTAAGCTATTTGCTTACTATTGCTTCAGCTATAATATGTGTAGAGGTGAGATATGTCACAGAGATCTCATAGAGATGTTTCAATGAAGACTTTCTCACAGTTTAGATTATAAACATATTATAGATACTCACTAAAAATGTATATTCCCAATAGAGTAAAATGAGATCTCTGGCATATGATTATCAAGACTTTGCTAATGATTATTTCAGAACTTTAATTGAAGACATTGTCTGAATTCCATTTTAAAACTGCCAGTTAGTTATCCATAAACATTCCCTAGTTTTTGAGCTCTCAATGACTAAGGTAAGATGACATTCTTTCAAACATCATATATGAAACAGATTGATTAAAAAATAAATCCAGTTTATGTCAAGAGGTGAGGTGGGGACTGTCCACCTAGTGACATGGGAAGCAAGAGCAATGGCACAATCGCTGAGGCGTCAAAGCTCATATCCCATGGCTTCAGTCACAGTTGTAAATAAATTCAGAATTGTAGGATGCATACCAATGAATGGATTGGTAATCACGATGTCACTTAATCTTCCAATTGACTCAATAATTTTTCTATCCCAGTGAATGTGTATAAAAGTGAATTACATGAAAGTTAATGCTGCATGCTAATGATGCAAAAGAAATTAAAATATCAGAAACTGTAAACCATACAGAATGTATGATGTTATGATAAACTATGAAAAAATAGGTCAGAACTATTCAAACCATAGAACAGTATCTTACTGTCATTTTGATTTGTAGAAAATTTTCCAATTGTTAGTCCACCATATACATTATCCTTACCTATATTTGTATTGACCATATAAAACAGGTAGACCTACAGTTATATGATTAATAGCAATGTAGAGTTGGTTTCTGAACTCATCTGTGAAAGTGTTGGTAATTTATGTAGAGGATTTTGTAAACCCTTTTCATACTCTCTATCTTCTGTCACTAATGTACCACGCTTTTTCTTCTAGAAAATGGATAGGCACTAAAAAGAAGCCTGTTTAAAAAGAACGTAATTTTATAAAAATGATAAATTAGATTGTTAATCCCCAAAAGGTTTAGGAATGACAGTGAGTGTATGGATTTTCTAAGAAATTTGTCTGCACTTGGACAGGAGTGTGGTGAGACTGCAGGGCTGCGCATTCTATCTCTATACACCACTAGAACATGCTACTGGGATTTTCTTAGTGTGTATCTGCCAACATTATTACTAAGGAAACTGTGCTTCCTGTGAGAAGGCACACTTATGAAGAATATTGTGCCCTTAACTGTGAAATAAGCTAAGTACTTTTAAATGCAGAAATCCTTGCAATTTGCTGTATATTTTATGTCAAAAATATAGTAAAGAACCAGACTCTGATATCCAGACTCCGCATAATAAAACCTTATAATATTATAAGTAAAGTTAAATATTTTGTTCTTTCCCTTATTAAAATCTTAGTTGCTTCTAAGTCCCACATAAGAAAATTTCAAGCCCTATGCTTTTTTTTTCTTTCTTTTTTCAGCTCTTTTCCTCTATCATTACTTTGGACTAATTTCCCCATTTTATAATTTCCCACTATTATACAAATATCTCTTATATTCTAAGAGATGAATTTTTCTGGACCTTACAACCAGTAGTGCTTAATACTCAATACTGGCAACTTACTATGTACTCAACCTGTCTGTTTGACCTGTCTTTAAGAGAACAATTTAACAGCCTACCTTAATAACCTTGAATTTTCCATGGTATCAACATTTACAACCGAAACTAATGCATGGCTGTAATCTTGCATTTTTTACCCCATGGATGTGACCCAAAGGTAATACATATGTGTTTATAAATGTGTTAGAATAATTTTGTAGAAACAGCAAATATATCCTAAAATCAAAGTTTTAAACGAATATCCGCCATAAATATTGAATGTAACTTGCTGAAAATTGTCAAAAAATGGTGTTTATTGTACTGTTTGCTCTCTGGGTCAGATGGTATCAGTTATAGTCAGCTGGAGTCAGTGACTTAATCCTTGTAAAACTCTATCAGATATTTTTGCAAAATATCTCTAATTTCTCCCTCGTGTGATGCTTTCTGTGTTGTTCATTTAAAAAAGAGTGCAAATGCCTTTGTTAAGGACAGGCACAGATACAAATGTGGGAGTAGATTCACAACATAGTCTTCAGGAAGACACAGATTGAGATTACACACCAAATACAGACATTCAAAGAGAGAATAAAGTAGCAAATTCAAATGGCACCAAAAGGAAATGATGTATTAATTTCTGTCCTTAATGTGACACTGACATCTTATTTGTGACTCTGAATTTATTATCAATGTGTTCAAGCCAATGCACCTCCATACAGTTATTCCTATCATGCTGCTGGTGCATATGCTCTCTCTCCAGGATTATGATTCATCTCAATTTGCTACCCTTTCCCATCTTCAGCCATGACTTGTATATACAGATGTTCAAACCTAAACAAGTTCCTCCTCACTGTCTGCCCATATTGCTGTGCCCAAACTCTACAGAATTATCCTCCAGATTCTTAGCAGACCCAAATGACTTCCTGCTTTCTAAAGGCTGATCTACTACCCATTTTTATTAATAATAAAAGAGACACCATGACCAAGGCAATTCTTATAAGAGAAAACATTTAATTGGGGCTGGCTTACAGTTTCAGAAGTTTAGTCTATTATCATCATGGTGGGAATCATGGCAGTATCCATGCAGACATGGTGCTGGAGGGGCTAAGAGTTCTACATCTTCTTCCAAAGGCATCCAAGAAGCGGATCTCCTCTGCAGACAGCCACATTGGGCAGAGTCTGAACATAGGAGAAACCCTCCAAGCCTGCATACATAATGACACACTTCCAACAAAGCCACACCTATTTATACAAGACCACACCTCCTACTAATGCCACCCCCATATTCATATTCAAATCACCACAACACTAAAGACTTAGGACATAGCACTCATATGATTTAAGCTGGATTTAACCTGAAAGCTTCCTTTCTTCAATCTACCTTCTGAAGTATGAGAAAATACTTTGTAAGCTCCCAAGCAAGGGAAGCAATTAATAGTCCTACCAAGCTGCAAACAATAGCTATGAACTCAATGATGACCACCATGGCAAGATATCTGTAATGGTGCAATAAGTAATACTCGTCTCAATGCTATCTAACAGCTGTCTAAATGGACTAAATGTCTTCTCAACAGAAAGGAAACCATGGTTGGAAATCCATTCAACTTCCCAGGGCTAGTAAGGTTATAGACCTTAGGAAGAATCTACTTTGTTAGGGCAGTATAATTTCATACCACATTTTAAATCACATCTTTACATCCACAGATAAGTGTAGCTATTATACTTCATCAAAGAAGTTTCTCTTAATAGCAATGGAGACCATTACAGAAAAACCACAACTAGGCTAATGCAAAGATCAATGGACTGTGGGAAGCCAGCCACAGTGGCTATATTCACATCACAGTTCCTGCATCTATGGCTCAGAGAACATGGCAGAAACATGTACAGATAGATTGTAAGAGCCAAAATACCAGGAAGTTGTATTATGCTATGAAAGAGTCTCTCCTATAAATGGCTACATAAACAAGCCTGAAACAGTGGCAATATTCTTAGACATGCTGACCTGAAAGTGGGGAATTTATGGAGTCCTATCCTTAGACAAGTACCTACCTATAGGCAATTAATGACTTCTGGGAGAGGGAGAATTAGTCTGTCCCAGAGGAGAGCTTCCTTATTGGCTATAAAATACAAAGTGGTCAGCCCTGAAACCATATGCACACAGACAAACAAATAAAAAAACAAACAGAAAACAGACTCAAAGGTAGTATTTATGTATCTGTGCATACATATACATATATACATGCAACCATAATAAAGATAAAGAAGCTATAATTTGGTTGTATTTATAATATAATTTGAAGGGGCTGGAAGGAATGTAAATGGGAAGACAAAAGAAGGAAGAAAGTAACGACATTCTATTTTAATTAAAAATGCATTTAAAGTATACATTGATGTGAATATAGATTAATATTGCACACAAAAAATTTCCACAATCTGATGCCTAACCCCCATTAATTTGTATATGTTAAAATTCTACACTTAGTTTTATTTATTACTGATTAGCTGAGAAAATTGCGTGTATCTATTGTGTATTTTGAAATATTTATATACATGGTGAATTAGCTACATTTAGTCTAATTTGCATGTGTTAATTACATCATGCATTAACTCCCATTTACACTTCATCCAGCCCCTTCCATAACCTTTCTCTCAAATTATAGCCTCTTTTCTTGATTATTATTATTACATGCATATATATGTATATGTAGTGATAATACTTTAAAATCTACTCTCTTAGTAGTTTTCTAGAATGAAACACATTTATATCATCAATAATTACCATATTATTGACAATATAATCTATTAAACATGTATATTATACATTATACATTAAGAAAATTAATTAATACTATAATAAATATTATGTAGTAAGTATAATATAATAGTTATATTTAAGCTAATTTTATTCAACTAAAACTTTTTATCCTCTACAAACATCTCTTCAAGCCAATGGCTTTTACATGGTCAGGTAATATTCTTAGACATGCTAACCTGAAAGGGGAGAATTTATGAAGTACAACCCTTAGACAAATACCAATAGGTAACTAATGACTGCTGGGCCAGGGAGCATTAGCCTGGTTTCCTCCATTCTGTCTTCCTATTTATGGACTCACTTTCCTTAGATTCCATTTGTCAGTGAGATCATGAGGTTCTTGTCTTTCTGTCTTGATTATCTCAGCTATTATAGTGTCCCCTGGGTTTAGGCATGGTACAGAAGACAGGATTTCCTTCTTTTAAATGGCTGAAAAATATCCCAACACACACACACACACACACACACACACACACCACACCACACCACACCTCAACTTGTAAAATTCTTTACCAATATGTTTTTATCTTTAAAATGCGTAGTTTACTCTATCATTATGCTAGCATGACATAACATGGTGCGTATTTGCCAACTTAGAAAGTGTATTTGAAATGTAGGAAAATCAGTAATTTACAATTTTTCATATCTTCTTTCTTAGATCAACACATATGTACCAGAATATAAGTCCCAAAGCCATGATTACATTACAAAAGATTTAAAAACAGTTCTTAATTTCAGCTCAGTGTGAACTCTAATAATATTGTTACACTTACATCATTTAGATATATGGGTCCTTTATTTATGCAGTTTGTCTAAGTCTGGTGCTAATTAAAACATAACTCATTTAGTACATCTAACTCCACTCAGAAATATTCATGTGCTTATTCCATTACAGATGTAATTAGAAAGTCTTGGATACCCTTCACATCAGATAATGGGAAGATTTGTAGCAGCACAAAGGACAACATTGACCTTCATTCATGTGGATGACAGAAATCAATAGATGTCATAGATAACACTCTAATATGCTTTTCTGTTCATACAAAATCCTTTGCAGGTCAGGGTTTGGTGTAAAGATTAAGGGAGCAAATTTTTGAGTAATTAATTCTCCAACCGAGGTTTACAGATAAAGTTCAGAGTTCTGTTCCTTTTCATTGTTAAAAAATGGCTCTTGTTAAAAGGCTGAATGTATTCTCACTAGTTGACAAACCATATTTATTCCAAGTTTATACAGATATAAATCTTAAGCCATATCATAAAATGATGTTTTTAAAGTGCTCTAACTTCTAGTGAAGACCTATTAAAGTATAAAAAGGTGGCCTGATTATAAATGCTAGTTTTGATCTAGGGTCACAAAAATTGTAAATTCTTCAACTATCTTTTTTTTTAATTATTTATTTTATTTTTTTTTAATTTACATTCCAAATCATTTCCCCTTTCCCGTTTCCTCCCTCCCTGAAAGTCCCATAAGCCCCCTTCCTTCCCTCTTTTCTCCATTCAACCCATTCTCATTACTCTGTCCTGGCGTTCCCCTACATCCAGTCTTTAATTGGAGCATTTTTATGGGTTCAGATTGTATCTTGATATTCAGTAATAAAAATACTACATGGCTTCTTTAATAATATTGCCCACAGAAGACAAAATAAAAGAGGTTCTGTTACATTCACTATTATTACTATAAACTGTTCAGTTTTTTCTCCACTCTTCCATTTAAGACAGAAAAGTCTTCAATACCATCAGATATCATACAGTAAATTACTTAATCATTTGATATGTTTAGAAGCTGTAGTGATGCTTCACTCATTCTACATTTTATAATGGCTCTTAGATGTTTTCTCCTATAGTATTTTACATTTTTCTTCTTATTGGCTTAACTAATACAACACAACAAAAACAGTGTGGCCCTTATATTCCATATGCTCGCATTCTGATTTGATGTTTAAATTTATTTCAAATGGTAAGCCTCCTTTGAAGCAAATCAACTCTATGGTGTGTGTGTGTGTGTGTGTGTGTGTGTGTGTGTGTGTGTGTGTGTGTAGTTCTTATGGAATAGATGATAGAGGTAGAGATAGAGACAGAGATAGAGATAAAGACAGAGACAGAAACAGAGACAGAGACAGAGACAGAGATAGCGATAGCGATAGAGATAGGTATATAGATAGTGAACAGAGAATTATTAGATTCGTGGAAAAGAGCAAACTCTAAACTATGAATTATCACATTTAACTGAGTTCCTGGCAAAGAAGTCATTTAATTCTCTATATAATGCTTACCTTAAAATATCAACAAATTCTTTCATTAATAACTTCTTTATTTTAGAAATTAAGAATAACTCATATACAATAGAATTTAAGATTTCTTTTTTGGTCAAAACAAGTTGGATAGATTTCTAAAGTATTAACAATCCTAAAAATAAGTGGATTGAGTAGACTCAACTTTAGTAATCTATGAATTTTCATCTCTAAAAACAAAGCTTCTTAAAATAACTTAAAATTATCTTCAATATTCCTGTTTCATAGAAAATTCAAAAAGATGGAGAAGTATTAACTTATTTTGTAGGGTCACACAATTGATTAATTGTAAAGACAAAAATTTAATTCATTGTATATTCTAAACAATTAGATATTTTACAGTATAGTAAGCTATAAGCTGAGAAATTTATCTTAACTCAATGGCATACTATAGGCAAAATATATTCTACTAATAATTCAAGTATCAGTCTCTTTGCTGTGTAATGTAATATTTTAAGAAGTCATTAATAATTTTCTAAAATTGATTTAATCCTAATTTTCTCCTTTTTGTAGTACTGTAGTTAAAACCAAGGCTTTTGTATAGTAGTCAAGAATTATATAATAATCTATATAAATAATTTATGTTTCCAATATATGTAATGTATGCTATTTTTCCTTCATTAATTATTATCTAGTTAGAATGAACCAGGACATGACCATAATTCTCCTTATGGGAATATATTTAAAATTGTAAGTGGCTTCAGGAGTTTTGATAGGCAGATAATACTTTTATCATACTATTTACAGTCCTGTTTTTCTCCCAGAAGAAGTTAGACACTTACCAAAACATGCATTTTTGTTTGTTTTGTTTTTATGGTACTGGGACTTGTATCTGGAACCTTGTGTAAACTAGAAAAATATGTCTACTGAGTTATATCTCCAACTTTATTTATTATACTTCTAGCCTTACGATTTCTATTAGCCCTACTTTCTGCATCAACATCTTTATCATCTTTTTATACTTACTTTGGCTAGTGCATAGTTAAATACAGATTGAATATTTTCTGAAACAGGCTCCCACATCTTAGCACAATCTACTCAATAGTGGAAGTACCATTCAGGCTGTAAAACTCAACATGTAGACAGCACCACCTGCCACAACTAAAACAAAGGCCTAATCCATCCCAGTCTATACTTTTGGGAGTCTCTGAATGTACTATCTTGCTTTTTTGGCTTCTGTAGTTCTGCCTCTGGCTAACTGTTCATAATAACTGGAGTATGTCAACTCAGGATATGGTTTTTGTGCTTAAAAGCTCACCCTAAAGAAGACTCAGTTCTACATTGAGATTTCAATTGGTTTAGGCCCCTATCTGATGTGTCTTCTCTGATAAATACCCCACAAGACTTCCCTCTCAAAAGAGATAATGAAAATCATCATGTACTACCTAAAGAATGACATTGCTTCCAGTTATAGTTATCTCGTGATTTTACATTTTATAATTATCATCAGTGGTTCTCCAGATTGCTTTGTAAATGTTTTCTGTCTGATGAATTCAAATAGGCCATAAATATATAAAATTTTATGTCAGGTATAAAATTTAAAAAAGGCTTTAACTTGTATTTGTATAGCTTCTGCACACACAGACACACAGACACAAACAGACACACAGACACACACAGACACACAGACGCATGCACACACACACACGCATATGTGAGTAAACTATAGAGTTATAATATAACAGGTTATGATGAAATCATGGGTAAAACTAAAAGAAAATAGTAATTATAAAATACCATTTAAAAGACACAAAGCAGCCCACCTTTTAAAAAATAGGGCTGGAGAGACAGTTCAGCAGTTAAGAACCCTGGCTGCTCTTCTAGAAGTCCTGAGTTCAATTTCCAGAACCCACATGGTGACTCAAAACAATCTGTAATGTTATTTGATTCTACTGAATCCACTCTAGTTATTACTCCTTATTTATCTTAGGTTTCAATGGCTGTGCTAAAACACCACAACCAAAGGCAACTTGCTGAGAAAAGATTTACTCTGCTCACTGTTCTAAATCACAGTCGGTCACTGAGAGTCTACAGGGTCGGAATTCAAACAGGGGAGGAACCTAAAGGTAGAGGCAAATACAGAGGCCATGGAGGAATGATGCTTACTGGTTTGTTCCTTATGGACTGCACAACCCGCTTTCTTTTTGTACCCAGGTTGATCAGCCCATAGGTGGTATTGCCCACAATGAGACGAGTCTTCCAAATCAGAGAAAGAAATGCACCACAGGCTTGCCCACAGGGCTCTATGGTAGGAACATTTTATCAATTGATTCCCTCTTCCAAAATGACTCGAGGATGGGTTATGTTGACATAAAACTAGCCAGCATGGTTGATCTGTTGTGAACACCACATTTCTTTATCACTCATCTCCAGCATATCAAATTAAAATAATATCACAATATAAAACATTTCAGTCTTTAGAAGTCTCACAGTCTACAGATGCAAGCACTTTAAACATGTAGTCTCTTAAAACACCCCAAATCTAATACTCCAAATCTCACTAGTACTTTACTGGTTTTTTTTTTTTAAAAAAAATCTGTCTAGTGAGGGCTCTTATAAATCAAAAATAAACTGAACACTTTCTTACTCAAAGATAGAAAAAGCAAGGAATACTCAAAGTAAATAAAAGTTGAATATAAAGAGTTAGGTGCATGATGTCTGAAACCCACATGCTATCATCTGTGCTTTACAAGGCTTCATTTCTCCAGCTCTGCATTTAACAACACAAGCAGCTTGAGCTGGGATGTTCCTGCTCTTCATCTGCTGCGGTCCTTAACGGTCATCCCATGGTACCAGCATCTCCAAAATGCTGAGGTACTTACTGGGCTGCACCTTCACCAATAGCCTGCCCTGGACTCTCTTCTGTGAGTGGTCCTGTACCATGGTGCCAAACTTCAACTTCTCTCCATTACCCCTTCAATCCTGGGGCTTCTATTTCAAATGAGAGTACATATTCATCACTCACCTTTCATGGTCTCTCATGGTACAAAGCCTCAGCTGTTTCCATGACCTTTTCATGCCCACAAATCTAGGAATTTCTGAGAAACTCTTACATATGACCTCGTTCAGCTACCAGCACAAGGTACAGCATTAGCCCCTCTGGATCACAGCATCTGTGTGCTGACCCCGAGGAAACACTTCTCAGAAGATTTAGTTTCAGTGATGCTAGTCTTTTCTTAATCACAGCTTATTCTTTAGACCCAGCTGACTAGTATCACTGCTCCAGGAAAGCAAAGTATTGCATGGATGCTCCCAAGAGAAACTTTAAAGACTCTCAAAACTTCCCTCTGACACTGAGCCAGCCTCCATCATCTGGCACGGCTCTCAGCATTATCATCTAAGTTCCCACCACAGTTCATTAAGCTCTGAGCACTCAATGGCTTTTGTAGCTCAAAAATTCTAAGTCCTTCCACATTCCTTCCCAAAACACAAGGTCATGTCTGTCTGCCACAGAAATACCACATGAACTGATACTATTTTTCTGTCTTATTTAGGTTTCTTCTGCTGTGCTAAAACATTAACCGAGAGCAATTTGGGGAAGAAAGGGTTTATTTCAGGTTATAGTTCCAGGACACATTCTGTCCTTGAGGGAAATTAAGGCAGAAACTCAAATGGAGTAGGAATCTGGAGGTAGGAACTAAAGCAGAGGCCGTGGGGGAGTGAAGCTTCCTGGCTACCTCTTCAGAGCTTGCTCAGCCTGCTTTCTTATAGCACCCAGTACCACTCTCCCAGGGGTCCCACCGCTCACACTGAGGGGAAACTCCCACCTCATGTATAAAATATAATGAACCACAGGCTTGCCAATTAATCTTGTGGGAGCACTTTGCAATTGAGGTTCCCTCTTCCAAATGACTCTAGCTTTGTGTCAAGTTGACATAAAACCAGATGACACACATTATTTCATGTTAAACATTTTTCTTAAGGTAGTTGGTGATTTTCACAATACTGTAGTAGGTGCTAAAACTCCAATCTTCATTTCATTTAATTTTTTAAGTAGCATTTTTCTCCTCCTTGGAAATATTTTAGCCATTTGACTTGCTTAGATTTCTTCTTCCCAATGACTCTTGCTCAGTTTCATCTTAGACTTTACTACTTCTCAACACTCTTATTTTGGTATTTGGGTTTTTTTTTAAATTATTATTTACCTAAATTCACATATACGGTAGTTTCATCCACTTGTCACTTTAAATAAGAATTACATGGTACTACTTTCTAAATATTATCTTCAACCTGGATTTTACACATTGCAGTGCTGATTGGCATTTCCACTTGGGTGTCTAATAGACACTTTGGTTGGATTATTTCAATCCCAAGCTTTGCTTATTTAAGACAATCATTTTGATGATACCTTTGAGATCATTCTCACATTCTGTCTGTCTGTCTGTCTATCTGTCTGTCTGTCTGCCTGCCTGCCTGCCTGCCTGCCTGCCTGCCTGCCTGCCTGCCTGCCTGCCTGCCTGCCTGCCTGCCTGCCTGCCTGCCTGCCTGCCTATCTATCTATCTATCTATCTATCTATCTATCTATCTATCTATCTATCTATCTATCTATCTATCTATCTATCATCTATCTATGGTCTATCATCTCTCCATCTCCATCTCTGTCTCTCCCTGCTCCATTTTCACAATCTATAAATCACCCAATTTCTTCATCTTCATCTTCGCTGTATCCAAATTATTGTAGCTTCTTTTTTAAAATATTCATTGCTACCACCTGGCCCAAGCTTTCATGTTGTCTGCTGCACCACTAGAGAAATCTATAGTTACTTCTATATTCCTACTCTTTGCTGTTGTTTAGCTTAGTTTTCTTTAAAAACAAAAACAAAAACCCAACTCCAATTAAAACATTAACTGTATGTAGTCTATTTGAAAAGAGCTTTTGAGAAATACTATTAGGAGATGGGTTATTTAGGTCAAAGAGTGAAAAGGTCAACACAAATGTAAAGCCAGCTGTCAAGGTGAGAACAGAGTATGTGTGAGCCTGTGTATGCATAACCCCACCGCCACCCCTGCACATACCCACAAACATACTTTGCATATATTTTTGCAAGGTGCATGAGAGCTAGAGTATTATTAATCAACTTCCCTGAATGAAACAAGTGTAGGCTCAAGGGCCATACTCAGTGTCACTCTCAGTATGCCCAATGTGTGCCTGTGTGAGAGGATTTGGACTCTCAGAGACATGTTTCGGGTATTCACAGAATGCTTTCCTGTGAAAAGTAGGAGTTGAGTCTGGAAAGTGGAACCGCGGTTAAGAGTCCTTGCTGTTCTTCTGGAAGACTTGGCACCCACGTGGAAGCTTACAACTGTGCATAAGTCCAGTTCTAGGGAACCCAACGCCCTCTTCTGGCCTCCTAGGGCATTGCATTCACATGGTACACTTGCAGATACTCAAGCAAAATACTCCTTTTCATTAAGAAACAAAGAATTAGATGTTGACCAAAATTGACATGGGCCTGATCTCAAGTTTGAGGATGCGTTTTTAGCCTAGCAACAGAGTGATCCTCCGAATCATGAAACAGGATATGCTATATTTCTACTTAAATAGTATATTTCTATCTTACTACAGGAAAAAACAAACTGCCCTGCTCAAAAGTGACATTTTTATAACGGTTAATAGGTTCCTAACAAATATTTTCTTTGTTTCCCAATTTCATGTAGATTTGAATAGCATTTAATATTTTAAAATTGAGTAAAATTAGCAAATCATACAGTTCAAAGAAAAATGACTTAAATACTATTCTACAATACTTGCCTTGTGAATTCATAGTTTAGAAAGTCCTGCATTAATAAATGATGTTATTCTGAATTGAATCTGAGGAGAAAGGCTCCCAGCACTTATGTGGTATGACACTCCACTGGGACTTAACATTGTCAAATGCTTGGTCTAGACAATGATCTTTCAGTTAAAAATGAATAAAAGAGGGGAGATTTGGTGGTGAAGTAAAAACAAATTCGGTGGGAGAATTAAAATAAAACATATTTAGAATTGTTCTGCGAAACAGATGAAAGTATTGGGGGACATTTTGCTAATGTTTCTAAAAGATGGAACTGTTAAGGGATCCATTCCAGAAAATGAAAAATCCAGAAACAATCTAAGATATGGTCACAGCACAGCAGGCAGAAGAATTAAAAAAGAAATTGTGAAATGAGTAGTAATAGTTAATTTTATGTCAACTTGACATAAGTTAGAGTCATTTGGGGAGAGGAACTCTCAATTGAGAAAATGACTCCAGAAAATTTGCCACTTGGCAAGTCTGTAATGCATTTTCTTGACTAACAATTGTTGTGGGTAGGCCCTGCTCACAGCAGGCAATGCTGCCCCTGGATAGGTGGTCCAAGATGCTATAAGAAAGCAGCCTAAGCAAGCCATGAGGAGCAAGTTAGAAGGCAGCATTTCTCAGAGTCCTCCATTTCAGTTCCCACTGGAATTCCTGACTTGACTTTCATCCATGACCAGAAGGTGACCTGAGCACTGTAAACTGAAACCTGAGCACTGTAAACTGAAACCCTTCCTTCCCCAGGTTACTTTTCATCATGGTGGCTTTTGTTTTTTGTTTTGTTTGTTTCTTTATGTTAGCAATAGAAACCCTAAGTAAGACATAAGGATTGAAGGGACTTAAATCACATATGAATGAGGGGTGATAGAATCTAGGCTCCAAACTATAAAGAAAAACATTCCAGAATTCATAAGAATTCTGAAATACAATGAGATATTCTCTTCAAGAGAAGATAATAGACAAAACAGACAAAGACACAATTTAAGGCTGGGCATGGTAACACATGACTTTAATCCCTGTACTCAGGAGGCAGAGGCAGGTAGATATCTATGACTTGAAGCCAGTTTGGTCTAGGTAGCAAGTTCCAGGCAGAATCAGGCCTACATAATTGAGATCTTGTCTAAAAATAAAACGTGTACCATGGAAGAAATTTTAGCACAAAGAAAACAATGGAAATATCCATTTTAAAATATAATACCCATATCAAATAAAATTGATTCATAAAATCTGAGATAAGAATGATTACAAGGCATGTAGGAAATGTGGTTATTTTCAATGAGCAAAGGTACCAGGTTTATCATTTTTTTCACAGCACTAAAATGAAAAGACTTCTGGGCAAATACATACAGAATAAAATTTAAACTGTTTATGGATAAAGGATCTTATGTCCAATCAACCTTAAGCTAACTTGCTTATGAATTGCATCTCAGATTGAATAAGGGAATTTTGCCACACAAAATCAATGCTCATATCAAAACCAAGGATGGCAGTGGAAAACAAATTGAATAAACTACAGTTGAATATTGAAAACAATTCAATACCTGAATAATAACATCCATATTAAAATATGTATAGAGACCACTTATGAAGTATATAATGTTATATAAGATGTATTGACACTATAATAATAGATATGAAGTCAAAATTATACTAAATATTTTATGAGTGGCAGTAATATGAAATTACAGATTTAAATTTTAATAATAAGACCAAGAAAATTTAATGAGCTATAAGGAATCATATAACACTATAAGCAGGTTTGAAGAAGAAAGACCAATGGCTGCTTTACACAATAATTGATGTAAATTGATGTCTTTAAATAAAGACAAACATTAATAGAAATCAATTTTAAGTGATGGCTTTCAAATCACCAAATGGTACTTTAAAAAGTAACATAAAATAGGCACAATAAGATATCTAAACAATAAATGTAAATGAAAATGTTTTAAGGGCCATACCACGTACATCTTGGTTGTTGCAATGCAGTGGACAAGTCCCGTGGGTTGCAATGCTCCCTTGGGCAAAGTGCAGCTAGGCTTGTCTGGTAACAAAGCCCAGGCTTCAGTCCCTGTGTCTGTCTTCATTCGGAACTCAGGACACACACAGTTCTTTAATGTATTCATTCAAGTACTGAGCAGTTGGTAGTGTGCAGTGAATCACATTCTGATGGACTTAAGAGTTTTCACTGACTCATTAAATCCTCCCTCATGAATTTTTCATTTCATTCACTCAAACAGGAAAAACCTCGAATTTTAATACAATATCTGGGTATCTCTGTCAAATCCTCAATTACAGTGAAGGTCTTTTCCTTTCATCTTGAAATTATCCTCAAATCAGTTAATTTTTCTCAAAATAAAATAGATTTTATTATTTTGGAGCAAACATGAGAAACATAAATATTTGAGTTATATCTAACCTGAAAGCTTCTTTTCTGCTGTCTAGTTTCTGTAGTTGCAGAAAATTCTGAGCAAACTGTGGAGAGAGGCAGGTAATGGTCTTACCAAGATGCAAAGCCTATGAACCACAATGATCACCATGACATGATATACTTATTTTTGCAATAAGTGGCACACAGACAGCTGTTTACATGGAATTGAGACCCACCCAAGAGGAGGGAAACTATGCTAGGTATTGGAGACATAGCCACCTTCTTGAGGTTAAAGAGGTCATGGACCTTGGAAAAGAATCTACCACTGCCACTTGCTAGATCTGTTTGATTTCTTATTCCTTTCTAAATTATCCTAATACAGATAAATGTAGCCATCATCCCTCATCAATGAAGCTTCTCCTGAAAGCATATAGAGCATTTACAGCAAGCACCGCTTATAGCATATATAGCTCCTTACAGGATATACATACAGCAAAACACAAGTACAGTGAAGAGATCAATGTGAAGCGACAAGACCAGCCCCAGTGGATACATCTACATCACGATTCTTACCTCTATGTCTCAGGGACCACGGCAGAAAGTGGGGGCCAAAAATATTTTTAAGACTCAGAATATCAGGGAATCTGCTATGAAATAGTCTGTTCTAGAAACGATTTTATAAGCAAGACTAGAGCTATTGCAATGTCTATAGATGTGTGAAGTAGGAAGGAAAATATTTCATTGAGTCCTGCTCTTAAACAAACAAATATAGGCAATCAAAACTACAAGAAGAGGGAGAACTAGCCTCTTTCACAGATATGCATGCATATATATGTATGCAACAATAATAATAAAAACAGGGATATTGTTTTGAGAGTGGGAATCATGAAAAGCATTGGAAGGTGGTACTTTGTGGGAGTGGGGCAAGGGAAGGGAAGATGGAAGTGATATAATTCAATTTTAATTAAAAGTACATTTTGAAATGGAACATTAAACACTATTAAGTTCTAAATGCATAATTACATTTGTATTTATTTTCTCAATGCTGACTAGGAAAAGTTGACGGACTAGGAAAAGATAGGAAACAATTTTATAAATTGAAATAAATTCTATTAAAAAAAAAAACCCCAACAACCTAGGAATTGTTTCCTACCAAGCATTTGCATTGCCTGAGACAAGGCATGATTCATGTTCCCCAAATAATTCTATCTATAGTTCATTTTATGGACAGGTATTTAGTATTCTCCACCTTTTTAAAGGAAAAACAGACTCTTCTTTAAATATGTATGTATGTATGTATGTATGTATGTATGTATGTATGTATGTATACTGGCTGGTTTTGTGTGTCAACTTGACACAGGCTGGAGTTATCACAGAGAAAGGAGCTTCAGTTGGGGAAATGCTTCTATGAGATACAGCTGTAAGGCATTTTCTCAATTAGTGATTAAGTGGGGAGGGCCTAGCCCCTTGTGGGTGGTACCATCCCTGGGCTTGTGGTCTTGGTTTCTATAAGAAAGCAAGCTGAGCAAGCCAGGGGAAGCAAACCAGTAAGAAACATCCTTCCATGGCCTCTGCATCAGCTCCTGCTTCCTGACTTGCTTGAGTTCCAGTCCTGACTTCCTTTGGTGATGAACAGCAATGTGGAAGTGTAAGCAGAATAAACCCTTTACTCCCCAACTTGCTTTTTGGTTATGATGTTTTGTGCAAGAATAGAAACCCTGACTAAGACAGTATGCATGCATTCATTCATTCAATTATTGATTTATTTAAGGTAGGATTTCATTAAGGTAACCTTGGGTAGCCTGGAACTCACTGTGAAGATCAGGCTGACCTCAAACTCAGAGAGATCCATCTGTCTCTACCTTCTGAGTGCTGGGATTAAAGGACTGTGCCTCAGTACCCAGCTCACCTCCCAATTAATCACAGGACACATACACATTGTAGTTAATTCTAGTCTTAGTTTTAAAAATCAGACTGTTCAGTTTAGAGGCAGATTGGAGGCAGATGGAATTTAAATTAATGTTGTGGGGATAAAGTTAGGTGAAAGTGCAAGTTTCAAGGTGCAGTATCCATGAACATTTTGGGTCATAGTTAGAATTGGGTTTAGTATTAGTGCTGTAGTTTTGTTAAGACACTAGGTAGACTGGAGATAATATTCTCCTCCATTCATTAGGCAGAAGCTGGAAAAGCCATGGTTCCAGCATACACATTACATACACAGGACAAAGTTAATGAAGTCTTTCAAGAGTGCAAATTATTAGTAGGAAATTAGAGGTTTCTTAGTTACCTTCCTTCTTTGTCCCCCCCTACCCCTTCTCTTTCTGTCTTTGTTTCTACCAATATGATGCATGCATCTTTCCTATTTAACTTATTATTTTGAAGTATATTCATCTAAACCTAATGAGTATAAACTAAATATAACAGGAAAAGGCAAAAATAAGCCTTAGTCAGACTAGATCTTTGAATTAATCTTTTGAGCTTTGCCCCTCGTTGCTGTAGAATGTTCTCATGGGTCTCCACTGTAATAATCAGAGCTTGTGGTGTCATTGTATCAATTTCCCTAATCTGCAGTGAACTTCTGCCAATAAGTAATGAACAGAGAATTTTAGATGCACACAATAGATTATGTTTAGTTTTGTTTTTCATTCTGTAGCATGGCAAAGCCTCATATCATCCTACTCAGTTCCATCCTGATGGAAAATTTCTCTTCTACTCAGCATATACACATGGTATATCATACTGGGCTGTTAGCCACTTAGAAGTCATGATCATTAGGTCAGTGTCATGAGATCTCAGTGTGTGTGTGTGTGTGTGTGTGTGTGTGTGTCTTTATTAACTAACAGTTATCTCCAAATGAAATAGCATAGGTGATGGAAATTAGGATAAGCCAAGAAGAATCTAAAAGAACCTCTTTTTAAGTGAAAGGACGAAAACTCTTGACTTAATAATGAAAGGGAAGGTGAGCATGATGCTGAGACTATTGGTAACTCTCTCTTCCTCTTGCTCCTCCACCTCCCTCTTCCTCCTCCTCATCTTCTTCATTGTCATAATTGTCTTGTCAACTCTGCCTGACTTCTAAAGCTTTTTTCTTAACTATGTCTGACTATAAGTATATACACACACAGAGACAGAAAGATAGACAGTCAGACACACAGACACACACAGACACACAGACACACACACACACACACACACTTTCTGAGGCTTCAAGCATCCACCAGAGGCTACTACTATACTATAAGTGATTGCTTTTAAGTGGAAAAGAAAAAGGTCTTAGTTATCTCTATGTCTAATGATTCATACTAGCAAGAATTTTTTTTTCTTTTGGGTGGGGACAGGGTTTCTCTGTCCTGGAACTCACTCTGTAGACCATGCTGGCTTCAAACTCAGAAATTCACCTGCCTCTGCCTCCCAAGTGCTGGGATTAAGCAGGAATCTTAAAAGAAAAAAAAATGTACACTTGTTTTTCACAGATCTATGAAAATGTAACACACTGTGAGTTTTTTCTTGGATGACCTCTCTTTGGCCTCCTCAGATGACTGAGGGAAGGAGGATGGAAAGGCAGGTCAGTTCTGGGTCTCTGCAACTCCATCATCCTTCTGCAAAATGTAGTACAGGAATCCAGGTTCATTTTCTAAAGGAGAGATCGATCGTGTCAGCAGGGTACAATGAGCATAGGGGTCATGATTGTTGGGAAGACAAAGCCACAGCTCTTCATGCTAGAGGGGACATCCTTGATGTTTTAGACGTTTGGAGCTGTGTTCCTGTTCATCCTCTATACTGTATTTCAGTTTTTCTCTCTGTCTTTAATTTAAGCTAGCTCCTCTAGTTTTGTCTTCAGGGAAGCTTGACACATTATAATCCTTGTGATATTGTTATCTAAACTCACTTTAAAGTCAAGTCATTTTCTTACATTTTTCTTTTCATTTTATTATCTTACATTGATTTTTTTTTCCTCCCTGAGGTATTTTATATTTTAACGTTTTTGTTTTTTTTTTAAAAGTCAATTTCTTATTGATTTTTCATTTTATTTTCATTCATTCCTCTGGTCTACCTTGTTCCTGAGGCTCCACTCTTTCTTTTCTCTGTTCATTTTTTTTTCTATTCTAGAAGAAATGACTCTATAATTACTAATGTCAGTGATTTTTTTCCATAGTAGCTTTTATTCCAAAAAAATGTGATAGATCATAAAACCAAGTGGGATTTTGTCCATATTTTTAGGTAATTATAATTTTAGCTAAATTTTAGGTATTATATTTATGTGTAAAATATTTTATGAATCATTTCATACTGTTTTTCAATCATATCTTGCCTTTCCATATTACTGAAGTTATTTAAAAGCTGCTCTTTCATTCTTTAACAAAATCTAAAAGGTTAATCCATTTATTATTATTTTTATATTATTCATTAAATTATTTATTTATTTACTTTACATCCCAATCTCAGTCCCCTGACTCCCCTTCCTGGTCTCTTCCTCCTGATCACTTGCTCACAATGCCTCTCTCCCCATTCCACTTCCCTGCTCTCCTCTAGGGGGAAGTCCCCCTGGGTATCACTATACTTTAGTACTTCAAGTCACTGCAGGGCTAGGCACATCCTCTCCCACTGAGACAAGGAAGCGCACTTAGGGTAATGGGATCCACAAGGAGGCAACAGATTCAGTGTCAGCCCTTGCTCCCATTGTTGGAGGACCTGTATGAAGACCAAGATGTGCATCTGCTTGAATTGTTTTTAAATTTTATAAAAATTAGAAAGATTTCTAGTTATTATGTCAACATAGTAGATTATAATATGAGAATGCATATGTAAACAAACTCTAACTCTCTTACTATATCTAGTGTGAAATGTCATTATCTTTTAAAGTCAATGGTTACTTAGCAACCATTGTGTAGAGATTCATCCTAGATTAAACCTTCCCACCTCATCACTGATGGATGCTTGTTCCCACACAGGAAGTTAGAAAGGAGGTAAAACAGGAGGGTGATCCTAAAGGAGGTGAAAAAACGCCATCCTGGAAGGGAGCCCATTAAGCTCAAGAAGTATACACGTCAAAGGCTCCAGGAAGTTCCTGAAACAAACCAGATACATTAAGTTTCTTTCTCCACAAGCATACACAAGCTCTTAGAACTGTTGAGAGAAACTCCCAGTCTAACCAGGCTACCTGAAAGAAACAGAGCTTAACTAAAGCAGCCCAACAGAAGCAGAGACCTATGGAGCTTCCTGGAAGATGCTCAGCCAACTTTTCTTCCAAAGGATACTCTCTGATATATTGAGCCGCCTGCAGGTCATTTCCAGTTTTCACCAGCGGCTATCTATCTTGGGATGGGCTTTTGGTCATGCAGCTGTAATTCAGTCATTTCTGCCCCTGTAAAGTAAGCCCTCATCAGCATTCCTGTGATGAAGCCCAGCAAAACTCATGGACTCACTCAGTTAATTTTTGGTGATGTCCTTACTTCCTCCTGTCCTAGTTTCCCTATCTGAGGTGAGTGGAGGTTGCTCTTGTCTCCCCAGAAACTGCCATACAAGAGAAGCATGAACTATTCCGGCTTGTGTGGTTTAAAAGAGATAAACTTGTAAGCAAGCTGTATTTCCAGTGCATTCTAAGGTGAAAGCAGTGTCTTGTGCATTATAAGGTGAATAGGTAAATGGTGCTTGTGAATGTTAGACACTATAGTTTGATGCTTGGAATGAGAAGGAGAAAATGGTTTTCCTTGTTATTTGTATTATCTGAGGTATTGCCGGTAGCAGAATTTTTCTTGTGTCCAAGCTTCTGTAGCCACTTTTGAGTTTTCTCTTACCTCATCTGTCATCACTTCCTTGATATCCAGTCTCTGGCATTAATACTTCATTTTATCCATTGAATTCTTCTGTGTGTGTGTGTGTACACACTCAGGATATCTAAGTTCTCTATCTGAGACTGGCCATCCTGCTTTGTTTTACTTTAATTATTTCATCTCTGGCCTCCTCACAATGCTTCTGACTTCTCAAGACAGTGAGGATAAATTTTTGAGAGTTGATGCTTCTATTATCAAGAAAACTCTAAACAGCAGGCTCTCTGCATAGCGGTTTCATGAAGGATGAATGGATATTTCAGCGGTATTGGGATTTACTTTGTGTATACTCAGCAGAGGCACACCACTGAAGTTAGATCTCAGCAGAACAGGATGCAAGCTGTAAGATATCTTTTATTGATAAAATAATTTTCCATGAGTTTCCAAAGGAAATCAGTTCTTGTGACCTTGCTTTTGCTATTCAAAAGCTTCTAGTGATTTTCTTCAGTTCTCAGATCTGAACACAGATCATCTTCCCTTGTACTCATAATTAGCGTCGCAGTTTTAATTATCATACTGATGAGGAAAATGACCGTTAAGAGTACAACATATGTTTAGCTCTTGTACTGTATTTGGAACTATGGATGAATTTATGACATTTAGAGACTGCTGAAAGAAAAGGAAGCCAATTATATTATTATTATATTAATATTATTATATTTGGCATAAAGATATTTAAAATGTTTTATCAGTAAATAGTTATCAATATGAAAACTAAGCACAAAGTAACAAATTGTTATCAAAGGGGCAAAAAATTGTGTTGAAAGTAACAACTTTTAGAGGAAAAGCTAAAAAAAGCTTAAAACTTTTTTGTGGAAGTAAAATGACACCTTCAGACTTTACTACTTTGTAAAACATGTTATTTAAAAATTATAGACATTTATTTAAAGTGTATGAGAAACAGAAGCATATACATATATAATATATATGTAATGACATATGCAATACATAGAAATATTAGATATGTTAAAACCTGAATAAATTTATTTAGTTTATAACAAAGGAATTCTCTAACTTAATTATACCTGATATATCTCAAGGCTTATAAATCTTACTACATATTTTGCAAAGACATAACTTTTGGAGGAATAATATTATCAAATTCTGAAAATTTGTAGAAAAAGATAACCAACTGTTTATCTACATTGGATTGGACAGAGCTTGCCAGGATATTGTTCTTCCTTTAGAACACATTTAAAAATTAGGTATTTTGGGGTAGAAATTGTATTTCTAAAATTTAGGTATGGACATATTCTTAGACTTTTTTTTTTAGATTTCTCCTCTTGAGTTAGTCTTCTAGAGTTTTCACATTTTAAAATATTGTTGAAGTTTTTTAATGCTTTCAAAATTTCTTATAATCCCAATATGTGACCAATGACTCTTGAAAAGTATGACATAATAAATCAGAGCTACTAAGAATGACTCAGAGTTTGGCTTTCATAATCCTTTGGTGGTGACACCCCTTTAATTTTCATATCGCCACTTCAGTTCTTTCTATGACATAACTGATTAACTTACATTTACTTTTCAAGAGCAATACATGTATGTAGATTTTGTTTAATGGTTCAAAGGACACAGTAAAATGAAATGACTTCAATTTAATTTTGCAGAGCTGACTTGTTATATAGAAAATGTAGAAAGAGATTTTATAGTACTAATTCTATTTTGTAATGAAATTTACTAACCATCTCAGACTTCAAAAGTCTCCTTTTCTGGTGTGAGGTTGTATAATAAGACATATATTGATTGTCTGTTACATAATAGAGTGTGCTAAAGTCCACAGTTGTAACTACACATTAGTTGTAATATCAGAATATTGCTTAAAAATTAATACCAAGAAACACTGTAAGTTCTGATAGCTTTAACTTCTGTTATTTCCTCTATCTTTTCCTGTTAGTCCTTTTGTTACATTTCTTTTTTTCTAGTTTAATTCCAATTCAAAATAGGTCTTATATTCTTCCCTTGGTAACTCCTGGCACAATCAACTTCCATTTCATGTGAAAGTATTTTTTTCTTTCTAGCAGCTGCCATCTAACACCTGGGGTGACATCTTTACTCTTTCTTATGGCAACAATTTCCATCTTCATTGTACTAAGTCCTTAAACAAAATGAAAATTCCAATGTCTCTATACCTTTGGAATTCTGATTTAAGAGTCGAAACAGAGGCCTTGAAATTAGATTTCTGATGTGCATTTACCTTCGGTTTTCTGGCTGTTTTTACAAGTACATGCTTCAAGATGATTCTTTTCAAGTCTCAAGGAAATATAAAAGGAGGAGAAGAATACTGTTTAAAAGCAGCATCAGTGCAGAGAGAGTTTGGATGGAAGAAAGTCAAGATCAAAAGCCATCAAGTGAGCAATAAAAGGATGGATTACAGAAACCAGAGAGGAGACTAGGTAGAAATGTCTCCATAATGAAACCAGCCTGTCCCCTAGCCACACCAAGCTGCTAGTGCTGAGCTAGGTTACATCAGGTAATTGTGTGGAAGAACCTAGTCAAGTGCTAGTGAGCGTAAGCCAAGGAGAGGGCCTTTGCAATGCTGAAAAGATGATCAAAGGTTGAATTCAGTGAGCATGCCAGAAGAGGTAAGACGAACACAGCAACTGAAAGAAAAGGCACCATGGCAGTAATCATGGAGTCTGAGACTGAACAGAACAAAACAAAACAAAACAAATACCAAACACTGTCACTGCCTAATCAAGAAAGAGATTGGAACCCTAGAAAAATCATGGCAGACTATGGGATGAGGGGAAGCTTCCCTCTCAGAGCAACTGCCCCCAGGCTGAATATCTGGAGCCATTCAATGTGTGAAGTGGAGAGATTCTCAACACCTCCACCCCAACTGCACAATGACAAGTAGCCTTTCTTTATACAGATGACCAGCTTACCAAGAAAGAAATCACGGAAGCAATACTTTTTCAATGTTGTCTCAAAATATTTTGTCATAACTCTAATCAAGCAAGAGAAAGAATTGTATAATAAAATCTTTAATACATGTGAGGAAAGAAATCAAAGAAGACATCAAAAGATAGAAAGACTTCCCATGCCCATGGATTAGTAGAATTAAAATTGTGAAATAACCATCTTACCCAAAACAACCTACATCGTCAGTGCACTACTTGTAAAAATCTCAACACAGTTCTACATAGGTATTGAAAAAAATGTTTAAATATATGGAAACACACACACATACACACACACAACACAAGATGGATAAAATAACTTTGAACAGTAAAAGAACTACTGGGAGTATCACTATCCCATATTTCAAGTTATACTAAAGAACTATAGCAATAAAAAAAAACATAACACTGTATTTTTATAAAGCAGGCACATTGATTAGTGGAGTAGAGTTGAAATCCAAGGCATAAATCCATACAGTTATGAACACCTAATTAGCCAAGAAGATAAAACAAAAGGGCACACGGAGAAATATTAACATCTTCAACAATTAGTCCTGGTCAAAATGAATGGCTATATGTAGAAGAATGAGAATAATCCATATTTAATACCGTGTAGAGAACACAGTTCTAAATGGATCAGTGATATCAGCATAAGACTAGAATCTCTAAATCTGATAGAAGAGAGCGTGGTGGAATAGACTTGAACTTATTGGCACTAGAAAAGACTTTATGAATGTTTAGGTATTAAGACCAAGAATTAAAACCAGGACTCAATGAAGCTAAATAGCTTCTGTTTAGCAAAGGACACCATCACTAAAGCAATGTGGTAGCCTATAAATCGGGAGAAAACTTTATCAATTGTACATCTGACTCAGGGTTAGTATCTGGAATATAAAGGACTCAAAAATCTGAACATTAAGAAAATAAATTAAACCCAATTAAAAATAGGGTCTAGAAGCTAAGCTGCGATGGTGCACACATTAACCCCAGCACCTGAAATGCAGAAACAGGTGGATTTCTGTGGGTTCACGACCAGTCTGGTCTGCATAGTGAGTTCTAGAAAAGCCAGAGCTACACAGTGTCAAAAAACAAATAAGCAAACTAACAAATAAAAATTATATAAATAAACAGAGCTCTTACGGAATGAAGCACAAACAGCTGGGAAACACTTAAAAGTGTCCAATATCCTTATCCATCAGGGAATTGTAAGTTAAAACTATGTTGAGATTTCATCCTACCTTAGTCAGAATGACCAATATCAATAAAACATGGGGGCTGGAGAGATGGCTCAGCAGTTAAGAGCACTGACAGCTCTTTCCAGAGGTCCTGAGTCCAATTCCCAGCAACCACATGGTGACTCACAACCATCTGTAATGGGATCTGATGCCCTCTTCTGGTGTGTCTGAAGATAGCTACAGTGTACTCACATACAATAAAATAAATAAATTTAAAAAAAATAATAAAAACATGAGAGCACTGTATGCTGGTGAGGTTTCAAGGAAGGGGAATACTTATTCATTGCTAGTGAAAGTGCAAACTGGTATAGCCACACAGGAAATTAATGCAAGCTGAAAATTGATCTACTAAAGATACAGGTATAACATTCTATGGCATATACTCTAAAGACTCTGCATCTACTACAGAGACACATGTTCATCCACGTTCATTGTTACTCTACTCATAATAGCCAGAACTTGGAAACTGTTACTAATGGCACATTGCCCTACCTATCTCTGGTCAGTGTGTCTCTGAATCCTTATCAGAGAAGCTTCTTCTTGCAGCAGCTGGTAATTAACAGAGACCCAAAACCGGACAATGCAGAAAGAAAAAGACTTCAGAGCACTCTGTCCAAATAGGATTTCTGTATTATGCTCTTTCCCTCAAAACTCAGGAATGCAGATGAAAGAGGAGGGAGACAGATTGTAAAAGCCAGAGCTGAGAAGGTAACTCCTCCAAGGAAGCTGTTTTATAGATTAAAAATGTGCTGATGAGTGTATAAATCAAAGAAACTGTGATAGCATGCACAAGACCTGCCCAAGTTCAGAGCAGGCAAAATCTAACCCTGGAGAAGGGAAGCAGATACCATGTTCCATTCCTAACAGGAAATGTCTTTGGGATTGATAGTTGCTTGGAAAGGAAAAGCTCAGTTTTCTGGTGTGACACAAGGGGTAGCAACCACTCTCGAGGTGAGGCAGAATGGTCAGGGATAGCTGGCCAACACAAAATGGATTTTATGGTTTCTCTTGTAATTTTATGGGAGTGTGTGTGTGTGTGTGTGTGTGTGTGTGTGTACATGTGCATGCATGCACGCACACATTTTTTTTCTCTGTGCAATGTGTTTTGTTCTAGTTTGTTTTGTTGTTTTGAGAAAGAGGAATAATACCAAGTAGATGAATATGGAGCAGGGTTGGAGGTCATCTAGAATGAGTTCATGGAAGGAAAAGAAGATTATTAAAAATATAGTGCATGGCTGGAGAGATGACTCAGTGGTTAAGAACACTGACGGTTCTTTCAAAGGTCCTGAGTTCAAGTCCCAGAAACCACATGGTGACTCACAACCATCTGTAATGGGATCCAGTACCCTCTTCTGGTGTGTCTGAAGAGAGCAACAGTGTACTCACATACATAAAATGAGTAAATAATTCTTTTAAAAAATATAGTGCATGAAATTTCAAAATGAAAAAAAGAGAAAAAATTATCCAACTCTCTATTGTCTGAAGCAGTGCATATAAGTAGGAAAGATATTCCCAAACTGGTAATCAAAGATTGGAAACAATCTATGAAGTAAAAGGAAACTGTGAACAAGTTGGCAATTTTAATCTTATATGTGATAGAGTAGACTTCAACCCCAAAACTAATCAAAAGACCCACAGAGGACAACTACATATAAAGAGAAAAGTAAAAAGAAAAAAACATGAAGATATTACTATTATAAACATTTATATGACAAAACCTTTGCTATCAGTTTCATAAAACAAATGATGAAAGAGTCATAGACCACATAGTTCCTAACACAATTGTAAAATAATTCATATGTCCTTCATACCCGGATATGCCTTATAGAACTGAAGTCAGAAAAGAATCCTAAAGGCTGACTTATAGCATAGATAAACAGTATTTAATATAAATCTACAAAATCTTCTGCTTGACAGATAGGGACTAAATATTCTTTTCCATGCCATGTGTATCTTCTTTAAAATTAAGTGTATTATAGGCTACAAAGCAAGACGTAACAAACACCAAAAGTAAATTGAAATAACTCTAACAATTTGTCAGATCATTACAGAGTAAAACTGGAAACAATCAGTAAGTGTAACCTCAGAAACTAAACAGGTGCTTGATATACTTTGAGATTAAACAATATACTTTTGAATTAAAAGCATGTCATTAAAGAATGCAGAAAGGACATTTAAAAAAATATCCTGGAACCAAATGAAAGTGATAGAACAAACCACCAGAGCTTCTGGAATATAACCAAAGCAGGACTAATGCAAACTTTATAGTTGTAAGCCTTACCAATTAAAAAAAAATCAGAGAGTTCTAATTACCTAATGATGTACATTAAAGTTCTAGAAAACCAAGAAGGGCTCAGCAGGTAAGGACACTTGCCACCAAGCAGAACAACTTGAATTTGATTTCCAGGACCCATGTTGTAGAAAGATCTGACTCCCACAAACTGTCCTCTGACTTCCACATGGGTACTAAAGATACCCACACACTTACATAAATACAAATACACACTAAATAGATGAAACATATTTTTAAAAGCATTCAAGTCCTTACCCATGAGAAAAATGCAAATTACAACTAATTTTAGAGTCTATCTCACCCCACTCAGAATTCCTATCACCAAAAAACCCACCCCTGTGGAGAATGTGGAGAAAGAGGAACCTTCATTACTTGCTAATGAGAGTGTAAACTGATGTAGCCACTATGAAAATCAGTGGTGACGTTTCTCAAGCAATTAATACAACCCAGTTATGCTACTGCCGAGTATATACTCAATGGGTCCTATATCATATCAGAGATACTTATACTCTTATTTTTTATTGTTTTCTATTTGTAATAGCAAGAAACTGCAATCAGTAGAAAAAAGAACATTTCTTTTCCTGTTGATAAAAAACAGCATATGCAAGACAAAATAACTTGGCTCTCAGTTCCAGGTTAAAGTTCATCAAGACCAGGAAATCAAGCAACAGAAGCTTGAGGAAGCTGGTGACATTTCACTCACATTCAAGAGCAGAGCAATCTGAATTATTACATGCGTGTAATGCTCAACTTGCCTTCTCCATTTTATGTGGTCTAGGATACTTACCCAGGAAATGGTTCTGCCCACAATTAAATTGTGTCTTCTCACATAACTCAAGGACTAATACAATCCCTCATTTACTTTCTCAGAGGCTAATTTTCATGTAGATAATTCCTCACAAGTGTGCCTTCCAGGTGTTGAGTGACGATTACCACTAACCATCCATCGCAGGCATATAAGGGGTGGGGTGTGATAAAAGGAGTCAGGACTGGTAATAGAACACATGTGAAATGAAATGTTTAGGAAATATTGGGACTAAATGTATATAGGCAGGAGGAGGAGTTGAAGGAAAATGGAGGAGAGAAGTGGTATAGAGGAGAATCAACCAGAACATAGTAGAACACATTCAAAATGAATATAGAGTTGGAGGATTCTACTGGGGCCGATAGAGTCAAATGAGGAAATGTCAGGGGATAGAAGAAAGGAAGAGGAGGTGAGTGTGAGGGATAACAAAAACCTCAAGATGGAAGAAACTGTTATAAAGAAGTCTTGTCTTTAATTAAGAATCATTTAAAAATTAGATGTAGGTATCCTGCATGGGTGGAAAATGCTACTTCCAGAAGCCATAGATGATCAAATGAAAATCCCAGTGCCAGCATAAGATTCCTCTGTATGAGTTGGTGGTCAGGTATGCCTTTGTAGAACTCCAAACAGCAAAGAGTATTGCCATTGCTCTTGGTTGCTCACCCAGACTAGATGGCAAGACCCTACTGTTGAAGAGATCGCAAACCTCTGTTGCAAGTGATATGAAAATCAAGCTGGAACTGAACTGAAATTTCTTATCTACTAGCTGACTTTTGTACCACTGGGGATGTTACATGACAACCAGGGTAGAAAAGTAATCAACAGTGTTACTCATTGGTAAATCTAGAGTGTCACAGAATGGATCTACCAGGCAAGTTGTACCCATCGGTACAACAATGGGAATAACCAACCATTCCCTGCTTCAATTTGAGACCTGCTTCTTCAGAGAGAATTCATGCCTTGTATTGGAAACTCAAATATTCATGACCGGGGAGGTCGTAGACACCAGGGATTACTTACTACTATTCTATTGTAAAATGGGCATATGTTACTCAACCTTTTAAATGTTTATATTTATACCCTTAGATAAGTGTTATTCTCAGCCTTGATCAGAGAAAATCCTTTTTTGCAACAATGTATGTTAGGGAAAAGACTCTTGGCTGTTCAATGAGCTGAGAATAAATCACTGGTGAGTGTTCAGCTCTAAATAGGACACCAATATCACCCTTTCAGGGATCAAAACATTACAGAAAAGGGAACAGAAAGCATATAAGAAGCAGATGATGGGAAGGAAGGATGTGAAGCACTGTCTTTTTGGTATGGCAGATGCTGCAATTATTAACTCACAGCAGCTGTGGTTCTCTGCACTGGGCCTCTCAATATTCAGTCATAGCTAGTGGAAAGGATCGTAGGACCATATTCTCCCTGGAGAACTATTGGTCATTGATGGATACTGGAAGGAGTGTCATTGTCTTTAGAGGTATAGTCATTAGTGAGCCCCATGCCCCAGTGGATGATAGATCCACATGCATGCACATATGACAGCTTTGTTTCACCTGTGTCACAAAACAAAACCAAAATGACATGGAAGAAGGAAGTGGACTTGTAAGAAGGAAGAGAGGGAGGGTGTGAGAGGAAATGAGAATATAGGCTGTATGTTTCATCAGAATACATGCACGCAATGTTTTATTAAAAAGCAAGAAAGCACAAAAATCTTGTTACCTTTGTATGCTAATTAAAAATAATTTTAAAGTATTTATTTACTTTATATATTTTTACAATTCAGCATATATAAGAATGAAATAAAAATATACATATTATACAACCACAATACAAGGTAATAGAGAACAAATGTACTATTCATGGCCTGTGGGATGTGGCACTAACTTGAAGCTGGATGACCCCATGTTGGTATTCCTCTAACGATGGTGACTCCAGCCCTTGTTGCCAAGTCTCTCCTTCTTTTCTTTTCTTCTCCTCCTTTCCTTCTATTCCTCCTCCTTCATCTTTTCTCATCCTCCTTCTCCTCTTCTTTCTCCTCCTCCTTCTACCCACCATACCTTATCTTTGTAGACTTTCTGTCTATATTAATAAAAAGATGAAGACAGCAACATACTTTCTTTGGCTAAAACTGTATATTTACTGTTAAGTGCATTTTTTTTACTCTTGTACTCCTTGTGTCTGATGAGCTGCAAACTTCCAGCTCTGTAAGTATCTTTTGTATTTGTTTCATTACATTCCTATTCATCTGCTGCATGAACTTTATCCTAATAATCATTGTTCTGCAGAATCCAGAGCAGGCTTGTCAGTGTCGGGTCTCTCACATCTTCATTCTTACTCTGCTCCAAATTGATCTTCCTTCTGAACTCTCACATGTGACAACAAAGTCATTTAAAAACTAGTCTAGGGAATGTTTAGAATTGTAATATCCTATTGGCAGGTTTTTCCTTTGATGAGCATGTAGTGTCCTTCTCTATTTCTTCATAGCAGTTCATGTGTTCCTTAAAGTCCACAGGCACTTTAGGTTTGGTTTGATGCCTATTTTGTCAAATATTAAGACGGCTGTTTTGCTCATTCAATTTACCATTACCCAATGCTACAGAAAAGAAATAAAAAATAAGGACCCACAAAACAACAAAGGAAGAAGTTCAAAGAATCAAAACAAGTATTATGCTAAATTTGTCAAGAAGCATATGAAAATGAAGGCTTTGTTGGGATTTCTGCATCGATTTTTGGCAAGGTTTATATACAACTATTATGTATTTTCAATTTATCTCAATTTACTACTTTATCAGCTTTACTGGAATGTTTTGTACTCTCCGAACGTTTCAAAATTATACTCACATGTCAAAAAATGGAACATTACACATTTCCTTTTTAGTTAAGGATCTGACCCCAAGTCAGATTTTCTCTTCCCTCCGACTTTACGTTTCTCTCTTCAATTTCTACCACACTGTAGTCTATTATTTACAACTAGACTCAAACATACAATTAGGAATTCCTTGTAGGTAAGGGTCACATCTCATTAGCTTCTCTATTTCCTCTACAGAATGAAATAAAAAGATGGCATGTTGTGGGTGTTTAATAAATATTTGCTGAATGAAATAAGGAAAGGAAATAGCTCTAAATTAAATAATCCTAGAAAATTACCATGTTGCTGCAAGACATTGTATTTTTTTCTGTTTGCTTCTCCCTTCTACAAAAGATTGATCCTTCTATAAAGCTTTGCTGCTTTTGTTTCTACTTGGATGATAAATATATCTCTTACAACTTGACACCCATAATCTTTAGAGAGTTCCTTTGTTGCTGATGACACTTGGCACTTAAGAGTAGTTATAAGAAGTCCTTTTACCAAGAGGGAAAAATAGCATCTCTGCTTTACTTGTCTTCCTTGTCTTGTGTATTTCCCTCCTCCCTTTCTCTAGCACCTGTGATCAGGTACTATGACAATTATAGATCACCGAACTCATGGTGATTGTCAAACTCAAAAGCATATAAGTTAATTCTACAAGAAAACGCATACAACAGTTTGTGTGTTTCTTATAGTCCACAGACACTACCAACTTGTACAGACTAACATATGCATACTAGGGATAAAAGTGGATAACAGAATGAAAAAGTTAGTCACTGTTTAGGAATGAGAAGTCATTCAGAAAACTAACACAGCAGCAACTCTCTAACACTGAATGTTGCCATTTAGGGAAGGAGAGATAATAGTTTTGTCATCCTTGTTACTCAAGGACTGACTAAGTTAGACTATTACAAACACATTGTTGGGCAATATAATAGCTCCTAAAAGTGAATTCTTTAAATTGTACTGTAGTTCACTGACTGATGACAATAAACATTGTTGAGAAAGTTGCCTTGATTGATTGATACCTGGTAGAGTTAGTGACACTACCCTTCTTGTGACAAAACTGCACCTTGGATTAAAAAAAAAATGATTAAAATTTCTGAAAATTAAGAACAGAACCAGAGTCAGTCAGAGGGTTACTTTTGTTTCTCTTATTCTCTATTAAATTAAGTTTGTGGAACTATCCAGTGATTTTGCTGATCTTATACTTCACCAGAAGTAAGTTTTTTTTTTTTCTTTTCTTCTCTTACTTTTCCATTTTCTTTATCCGAATACTCTGTACTCTGGCTGACTCACTTCTCCAGCTTCCCTCTCTCTCCTTCAAGTCTTTCTCTCCTTCATGTCTTATGTCTTTCTCTCCTTTCTTTCTTCTCTCTCTTTCTGTCTGTCTGTCTGTCTTTCTTTCTTTCTTTCTTTCTTTATTTATTTATTTATTTTTTTCCCCAATTATTTTACACAGCAGAAAGTTCACAGTATCATTTGTTTGGGAAAGTTCCCAAAGTTGAGCGGCTGTGGGCATGCTTGAAACACCTTGTGCTCAGGTAAAGATGTGCTTGCCTAACAGAACTTTAGAGTCATGGTGACATTTGGAATCAGCTCTCATCCTGCAGTTAGAACATGAAATTCAAGTGTACTTATAGATTCATAAAGGCAACTAGGGATTGTTTTGAAACAAAGATAGTTGAGGTGAAAGTTTTGTACATTATGTAGCCACAGATATTGCAGCAATATAGAATATTATCTAGTAAGATCTCGCTGTACTTTCCTTGAGAAAAAACAAAAACAAAAACAAAACAAACTTGGAACTATTGCAGCTCCAATTTTCTAGAGAAGCAAAATGGTTTCCTAGTATGTGCCCCGGAGTGATGCTGAGGGCTTGCCCTGCTGGGGAGAGATGTCTTAAATGGCACCTCTCAATTACTGCTTTAGCAATTATAAGATAATTCTTTTGAGATGTATGTGTCCTTACAAAACACAAAAAAGTTGGACTGAAAACCCTTTAGTGATACAGTTTATACTTGATCATATATAGGGATCCAAGTTCAGTCCTAGTACCAAAAATACATACATACATACATACATACATACATACATGCGTAAATAAGTAAATAAATAAACACAATGTATTCATCTCCATGTATTTATATTTTATATGTTAGTGAAAATGTTTTTAATTCTTTGAGAATTTCATATGTTATTTTTTGATCACAGTCATTCCTCTCCTCCAGCTCCATCCAGATCTACTGTCCATTCTGTAATAGCCCAACTGTGAGTTGTCAGATGATATTTTAAAATAAATCCATGGAGTCCAATTACTGCTGCTTATATATTCTTGTGTGTAAGACCATGTATTGGAATGTGGTCAACTTTCAGGGGCCTATACTTCTAAAGCAAAATCACAACACTCTATTCTCCATACTTCTCCATTACCAATAGCTCATTATCTAGGGACTTTATAACCAGAACACTCAGCTGGATAAGTGATTATTTTTATCATTCGCAAGCATGAATTATACCTGTCATCGCTATGAAAGCTATCCAGAAGGGATGACTCTCCAGGTCAAGACCAGCTTGATTTCTCCATGTTCCATGACTCAAGTGTGTGGTATCAAGTTCTGGACTAGTTCATTCATACTGATACTAATTAAAAATATCCTCTTGAGTTTGGGAAATTCAAGACACTGACAATTTAGAGAAGGATATTACAGTTGTATAACAATATCATGTTTATTTATTTCTGTGTTCATGTGTACCTGTGCTGTGTATACTTGTGAACTTGTTACCATGTGCTCACTGAGGTTAGGAGACAACTTGTGGGAGTCAGTTCTCTCCTGCCATGTCATATCATCAGGCTTGGTAGCAGGTCCTCTACCCACTGAGCCCCTGCCTAGGATACTCCAGTGTTAATCATTGCTGCACTTTCACTATGAATCATAGAAAACAAAAGTTTTAAAACTACTCATGCTTTCAGAAACTTTAAAGTACATAGTGTTGCCAACCAAGAGATAAACATTCATTAAAACTCCTGGACCTTTGGCATCATTCACAGGCTGTTCTTGGTCCATGCCTTATCATAACCCAGACTTATTTCCAGTCTTTCCTTATCTGTGGTTACTCAGGAGTTACCAGTTGGTAACATTCTTTTTGTAGTTCATGTCTCTTTGATTTTTTTTAAGCTGTTTTCTCTGGTTAGAATATCCTTACCCAATTTTCTTTACCCACACAACTTGAATTCACTCATTAATATTCAGGTGAGGAGTCTTCTTTTGCTGTCTTTACATGTGGTGCTTTGAATAAAATGGTCTCACAGGTCATAGGGTTTGGCAGGGCTCAGAGGCTTGTTGATGTAGGTATGGCTTTGTTGGAGGAGGTGTGTCACTAGGAGGTAGGCTTTGAGGTGTTAAATGCTCAAGCCTAGCCAGCACACCACAGTCTTCCTTCTGCTGCCTGCCAACCCAGATACGAAACTCTCAGTGCTTTTTCTAGCACCATGTCTGCCTGCCTCCCTTCTTCTAGACATGATGATAATGGACTAAACCTCTGAACTGTAAGCTATTCCTAATCCAATGTTTTTCTTTATAAGAGTTGCCCTGGGCATGGGGTCTCTTCGCAGCAATAGAACACCAGCTAAGACACTACCTAATCTTGCAAAAGAGCTTACAGTCTTCTCACATGTTTTTGTTACTTCATGTGCACTCTTCCGCTGTAGCTCTTGCCACATTATAGTGAGACAGTTGTATGTCTGTCTCTTCTGGGGTGCATGCCCTTCTCATTTCTTCTTTGCCCTCTCAGACTTAGTACAGTGATTGGCATAAAATCTCTCAACAATTTCAGCTAACTCTATTGTTAGAGATATAAAACTACATATCTGTAGATCAGCTTATCTTAATGGTATGCTGCTGGGTACTGAATTTTTCTTATTCCCCTTATTCTGACTTTATGCAAATTAAAATACCATTTAGTATCATACCTTTTCTGTGAGAAAGATGCACATTTCCCAGACTCCTTTGCAATTAGGTTGACAAAATATAATGTTGTTAAAGGAGACCCAATAATTATGAGCGTGTTTGTCACTTTGTCACATCATATTTTGGTTAAAGAATCTTTTTTTTTAATTTCTAGTTCACTCTAATCCTACCATATATACTTTAAGATATGCATATCAGCTTACCTACAAATCTAATGGCTTAAGATAACTGAAGTATATTCTCAATTTCAGAGGGCCAGTTATTGGTATGGAGCTTGGATGGACAAGTCTGTTTCTGCGTCTGTCGTTAAGTGTCAGTCAAACTGGATCAGGGTTCTGTAGCAGTTTTCTTAAATGGTCCCTCTCATAAATGAGGGATCTTGCTGTTGAGGTTACACATGAAGTTGTTAACAGTCTTCATTTTCTCTCTCTGGATTGTGGAAGGGGTTCAGATATACCCTGAGTAGGCTTGCCTCAGAGAGAAATGCTAAAGAGTGAGGGAGAAAATATGTATTCTAACTAAAGCTTCTAATCTTTCAAAATGTAATCATGGATTTGGCATTCACTCACATCTTTTGTTGTCATCCAGACTAAAACAAAGATGATGTGAATTTTGAAAAGACAAAGTATGTATACTAGGAAGCAGAGATTACCATAGGTGCCAGGTGCTGAGGTGGTATATAAACACAGTAGCTGCTTGGACCAAGAGAAATTGGGTAAAACAGACTTTCTGACTCACAGCCTTTGTTAAATTATCAAGACAAAGGGCTTGCTCTGTGGCTAAGATTACAGGCTTCTTTCCTAGAGGTTGGTGATCTAGTTTACAGCATGTGTGACCTTGTTGGAGTAGGTGTGTCACTGTGGGCTTGGGCTTTACAACACTCATCCTAGCTGCCTGAAAGTGAGTCTTCTCTTAGCAGCCTTCAGAAGAAGATGTAGAACTCTCAGCAGGAGATGTAGAACTGCACCATGCCTGCCTGGATGCTGCCATGTTCCTATCTTGATGATAATGGACTGAACCTGTGAGCCAGCCACAATTAAATGTTGTCCTTTTAAGAGTTGCCTTGGTCATAGTGTTTGTTCACGCAATGGGAATTCTAAGACAGAAGTTGGTACCAGTGATTGGAGTATCACTGTGATGGGCTTAACCATGCTTTTGTTTGGAAAAATGTAGATTTGGGGACTTTGGATTTGGAAAGTAATAGACTGCTTTAAGTGAGGCTTAATGGGCTGTCCTACTAAGAATATTGAAGAGATTGGTGTTGACGGTAATTTTAACTGTGGAAGCCTGGTTCTAGAGGTTTCAGAGGAGAAGAATTTTAATATGTGGCCAAGAGACTTTTCTTGTTCTTGTGATATCTTGGTGAAGAATGTGGCTGCTTTTTTATCATTGTCTGAATAGTCTACCTGAGGCTAAGATAAAGAGATATATATTACTTGTATTGACAAAAGGAGTCTCAAAAAAAGCCCAGCAGAGATTTTGTTCTCTGGTAAAATCTCATGAAGAGCATTTTGAACACAAGCATAGCAAGCTGGGAAAGGAAAAATATAAAATATATGGTTCAAGTATTAAAGGGGTACCAGGAAGTGAAATTGAGCTGAATCTTGTGTTCAAGGATATTAAATTGAATTAAGGGAATGGTGACCTTGGGGCAAGATCCCATCCAGCTAAATTTAGGTCCAGGCATGGTAGTACACACTTTTAATACCAGGAGACAAAGTCAAGCAGATCTCTGAGTTCAAGGCCAACCTGGGACAGAGTAAGTTCTAAGTAAAGAAAAACTTAAGTCCAGGTGTGATGCTGCACACCTTCAATCCCAGGAGACAGAGCATGTAGTTCAAGGTCAATCTACAGATCAAGTTCCAGAACAGCCAAGTTTAGGCAGTGAGAGAGATGGAAAACAGAAAGCTGATAACAGAACCAGGGGCCAGGTTCCAGCTCCAGTAAACCGCAGAATTTGGCAGTTTAGGCCAAGTAGCTCTTGCTTTAGAGTCCAGAATAGAAGGGACTACTTCAACCATTGATGCTGGTTAGCTGGAGCAAAGAAATGAGCAGTGATTAAGAAGAGACTAATATCACTGAGGTGAAATCTGGGAAGTGTTTTTTGAGAACACAAAGAAGCCTGTTTTCCAGAAAGAGCCAGTGTTGTTCTTTGTCTTGCAGCTGGACTTGGTAATGTGTAAGAATCACCCAGGTGGTACTGGATTTGAAGGTATGAGAGGTCATGCAAAGAAGTTGAGGCTTGGCACCATGAAGAGAGCCTATGAGAGACTATTGGTGAAGCCTAGTTGCAGCAAAAGACCCCAGTATTGGTATTGGAGATGCAAGTACCATGGGATGATCGCCAAGAATAGCAGCAGCAGTAGAGTGAAGTTAACCAAAGCCTACATTGCTACAAAGGACAGAGCTGAAGAAGTGATGCAAGCCTTTTGGAGGATCCCAGAAGATCATGTGTGGATCCCACACATTGGAACAAGAAGCTACTATGACATTGAAGTTGCCTTAGAGGTCCCACAATGTGAAAGATACCGCAGCCATGGGATATCTTCTGAGGAAAGCTGCTAACAGGGAGTGGAACCAGCCCAGGAGAAAGAAGTTTGTTGGAGTCAACAAAGTTGGAAAAGGAGCTGGAGATCAGAAGACCGCTTTGACATCAGACATGGAGAAGCAGAGTTTGGAGTTTGCCCAGCTGGTTTCCTGTCTAGCTTTGGGAATTACAGTTAAGTGATTGAATGAATCTCAGAAGAGACTTTGAACTTTGGTCTTTTAACATTGCTGAGACTGCTATAGACTATGGGGACTTTTGAATTTGGACTAAATGTCTTTTGTATTATGCTATGTTAAAGTATGATCCCCACAGACTCATATGTTTGAAAAAACCTGAGGGAGCCAGGGAGTTGAATGTGGTGGTTTGAGTATGCCTAGCCCAGGGAGTGGCACTATTTGAAGGTGTGGCCTTATTGCAAGTGGGTGTGGCCTTGTTGGAGTAAGTGTGCTCTAGATTTGGGCTTTACAACCCTCATCCTAGCTGCCTCGAAGTGAGTCTTCTTTTAGCAGCCTTCCGATAAAGATGTAGGAGATCTCAGTAGGAGATGTAGAACTCCTGCACCATGCCTGCCTGGATGTTGCCATGCTCCTACCTTGATGATAATGGACTGAATCTCTAAGCCAACCCCAATTAAATGTTGTCCTTTTAAGAGTTGCCTTGGACATGGTGTCTGTTCACAGCAATGGAAACCCTAACTAAGACAACCTCCATAGGCTGATAGTTTGAATGTTTTGTGCTCCATGGTGGAACTTAGGAAGAATTAGGAGGACTGACCTTATTGGAAGAGCTGTGTTACTTGGGGTTGAGTTTGAAATTTCTTTAGTCCAGAACTAACATTGTCAGTTCGTCCTCCCACTCTCTGCTTCCTGCTTGTGGATCAGGATATAAGCTCCCACCTATCACTCCAGTGCCATGCCTGCCTGCCACTATGTTTCCTGCTGAGGTGGTCATGGACTCGCCATCTGAAGCTGTAAGTTCCAGCTGTAAGTTGCCTTGGTCACAGTATTTTCTTATAGCAATAGGAAAATAACTCAGACAAAATTCTTCGTGTTAGCTACCTATAGAAACAATTGATGACTAGAAAGACTTTGGTCTTTCAAGACCTTATAGTGATTTCTTCCTTCTAAGCAAGATGTTGAAATGATCTTATTTTCACAATTTTTTTGAGTTTGATTGAATGTGAATGTGTTCCCACTGTACTGACAAATTCATGTATCAAAGATAGTTTAGCAGAGGACTGGGAAAAGGTCACTGTGCTCCTGATCTGGCCCTCTGGATTGATAGGAAATGGACAGTTGTTCTCATTCTGAGCAACCACCTACAGGATATTTCTATGTGCATGCTTTTCTTTCATAGTACCTTACAAGATCTTGAGTCTTAAATTAAATATGACCTGCCTCAGAAAGGTGCTCTGGATGAGAAACGAAGACAAAACAATAAATACTCTATAAATATTAAGCTTGATTTCTGAGCGTTTATTATTGAAGGCAAATTGCTGTCAAAGATTCAATAACAGTGATATATAAATAAGAATAAAGGAACAAAACAGATACTTAATTTGAAGAGCTAGATTATGAGGATCTAATGATGAATGCAAATTAAACTATCAAATCTACATAGTCAAATTAACAACTAAAATCTGTTTAACAAAATATTAATGTTTTAAATGTATCACTGTATTTGAAAACAAAGAGAAAGGACAAGGGTCTCCAGATTACATCAGGTTTTAAGTGGTTTCTGGTCTTACGTTATGTCTAGCAATAATACTTTCAATAACATAAAAAATCCCTAGCCAAAATTATCTAACATTTTTCCCAGTGAGTCAGCTCCTCAGAACAGGCAAAAGCATTTTTGGCAGTACCTATTCTACCTTGAAACTTTCTCTCTGTAACCCTATCCTGACCTTGATTGGCTTATCAAATGAGCTCATTCTCAGAGCTGAAGAAGTGTAGTCTATCAGAGAAACAGTGTGACAACATGCCAGGACAGCGCTGCACACCGTCTAGAGGGCACCGGAGCATTGCCTGTCCCCTCCCTTCACCTGCGCTTCTCCTGTCAAGCTTAGATGATAAAGAGGATGTGCAAAGTACTAGACCATGGATCATTGGTTCTGACAAATCCATATTTGAGACTTAGTGCTGCCACTTTCTGTGTAACTGAACTTTCGGAGTAGTTAAAATTGTATTTTTCTCATTTGCTAAACATTTATTAATTTCTGTATTATAATTTGACTGTATGTTGGCATTTAAACATACATGAGCAGAGCCTAGCTAATGGGCCTTAGGGTCATAGTATTCAATAAATGGTCTTCATCTTTCTTTAGTGTGAGAAAAGGAATGTGGGGATAAGCACATCAATCATACATATCACATACTACTGACTGATCAATTCCAATGATCAAAGCTAGTACCTCTAGCCGAGCAGGGAGCTCCAGAGTGCTGGAATAAGCAACAGTGGGCTTCTCTTTCACCAGAGAAAGAGCATCAGCAGTTGTGGTTTTGAATGTTAAGAGCCTAGTGAGACCTCAGTGAATTTGAATGTTAGCATGGGAAAATTTCAAGCATAACTAAAATGCTGGATTATGAAAATTCCTCAACTATATTAGTTTATTGTCTCCCACTAAAATTTGTAAAAGAATCGAAAAGTTGAAATGTTGTGTTTGATTTTTAGACTAAGCATCATCTACTTTATCTTGCTACTTTTGATTTTCAGGTAAGTTGATATACATACCTTAAAATTACCATGGTAGGACAAGAGTAAACTTGGGAAAGTTATTGTGATTCTTCTTCACCAAAATATGTGACAAACATGCTCAGGATGGCTGGGTCTCCTCTAATAATATCATGTAGTATCAACCTAACTGCAGTAGAGACTGGGAGTACAGTTGTAACTTTGCAAGTACAACCTCTGGGATACAAAATTAACTGTAGGAAACAACTACAGTACATATATGGCTACCATCTCACCAATAGAATTTGCCTTCACTTTTACTGGTTAAATCCTTAAGTGCCAACATAGTATAACTTTATTGAATCAACATATTATAAATAACTATTTAGAACATCATTAATGATAGACCAGATGACTAACAGCAACTACAATAAATAAGTGAACGATCAAACAAATAAGACATACTGCAGCAGGTATAATCTGTGAGAAAAAAAAAAGGTAACCTATAATTAGGAAGAACCTTCATGGAGAAACAGAAAAGCAATGTTAAGCAGACAATACCAAGTGGGTGGGTAGATGGATTTGATACAGAAAGGGAGAGGAATGCGGCCAACTCCATTTTAGTTCTTTCTTTTAGGCAAACCCTCTGTTGAGGAATGGGATGAGAACAGAGGCTTGAAAGAACCACATAGATCAAGATGAAATATCAGCAGAAGATGGCTACAAACCTCAACAGTGGAAATAAAGGAACAAAAAAATAACTATTTTTAAAACACATGTTTTTATGTTCACTTTTTTATCAAGAGAAAGCATTTATATATTATTTTTGATATGACTTTTATAAGGCTAGTCTCAGTTTCAGTTTATAATTAGCAAAGAGTAGACTTGGAGAGTTCAGAATTTGATAGTGGACACACAAACAGCAAGAAGCATATCTAGGTGAATGTTCATTATTGGAATGCTTTGCTCTTTCTATATTGAGGCAATGACAGAGATTTGAAATTTCCCAAGTGAAATAATATCATTCAGATAGGGGAAGAGTAGCAGAGAATTGAGCATTTTCCTGGGGATTTAATATTTAAATGAATAGAAACATCTTACTGTCCAGTTTTTTTCTCTAGGAATAATGGCTAAAGATTACATCTAATTTATTTATTTTAGTGTTCTGAAGACTTTTCCTTCTTATGCATATCAATTTTATAGATATAATATTGCTCAAAATATATCAGTTAAATATGTAGATGAGTGGAGTTGGTTATAAGATATAAAACGTTACCACCTACTGCTTCCTAGGACTTAAAGTTCCATAATTAGACATGCATATGACTTTCTGCTGGAACACAAACACTCATCAACTCCCATTTACAGTAATTGTACCTTTTTGTGAATGACTTTGTCATTTGTTTCCAGGAAACTGCTTTCTATCTCTGCAAGAAGCATCCTTATAATGAAGTGGGGACATAATGTTGGTGAGGGATTGTCAGGATGGAAACGAAGAGGCTGGATGATCAAGACTTTGCTTTTCTGCTTAGATAGTATTCTTCTATATCATTTTCCAAAAGAACATTGTCAGAGAACAGATTTCTAGCTAATGGCATTACATTTGTAAGTTCAACAAGGTTGGTATTTTTCAAGTAGTCAGTTACATGAAAGTGTCCATGTTGTATGGACCTGAGGGTCAGTAATTACACCTGCTGCCTGTACTATGTTACGATTCCTGCTCATGAGTGGTATCCCTTTGTTTATGCCACATGAGTAGTGTCACTTCTCCCTGGTACCCTAAGTAGAGCTATTTGTGCCATGAAGCATAAAGGTAATTCTTGTTCCCATCCATTTTGCAGACTTGACAGTGACATCAAAGATCAAGAAGTCTGTAAGCAATGACAGTGTTCATTTGTTTAAATGTCAAACCCAAACCTCTCCAACTTTCAGGAAATATGTCAGTAATGTAGGAGCTTCAGTTCCCCCAGAGGAGATTTCAATGTTATTCAGATGTAATTCACTCCCTGGGGAAATAGCTGTCACTGTCTACAGAGTAGAGTTCCTTGGTTAAGTCTTTCTTTTAAGCTGAATGGAAATAAGTGTTTCAAGACTCAAGGCTGTGGACCATGCTGTCTTCATTGACACTATGAAGTAGCCTCAGTGATGTTTCTCTTCCCCTAACCAGCAAATATATGTCTCTCAACTATGTAATCAGGTCGTAAAGACTCTGCAACACAGGGTCTATGCAAAGCAAACAGGAATAACATCAAAGAAGAACACATTTCTCACAAAGATTAAGCCCGTAATAAAACTGGGAAGGAAATCGTGAAGGTTTATAACTATTTCTCCTTAAAAACAAAACCCTTTTCTTGAATTTAAAACCAATAATAACTCTTCCTAGACAGTTGTTGTCGTTGTCGTTGTTGCTTTTGCTGAGGTGAATCATAGTGGTACTTTGCTAGCAGTGCACATAGATGCAGAGGAGAAAAGGAAGCTTTTAGAAGACAACCCAGAACAGAGAATCCATTGTCTAGAGGTTTTCTAGCTCTAGAGTAGAATTACAGTAGCGAATTCTGGATCTGAGATCAGGAAAAAGAAAAAAAAAAGGCTGGATATAAATCATGTCCTCTAATAAGCTTTTGTTGTTGGTGGTGTTTTCAGTGTAGTTTAAGACGTAAGCAAGAGAGCATACGTCAAGTGGTCTTGCAAAAGTAGATAACTCAGTGCATGTTCAGTTTCTACCACTCACTTAGCAATAAGTATGTGCCCCGTGCAGGAAGCGCTTCTGAGCTCAGAGTGCTCTGTGTATAGCCTGTGACTCTGTAGATGACAAGGTGGAAACCAGAAGATAAAACGTTAAAAGACTTATTCTTTTAACAAGAGTCTGAATCATATCCATTCACATGTCCTTTACTTTCACTGTATCCTAAGAAGATTGTCTTTATTTTTTTAATCTTAAAATAAATCAAAAAAGTAAAATATCCTAAAATAATAAAAAGGCAAGCTAAAGTTCTTGGAGATCTAGTCTCATGACTAATATTCTCCCTAATGAGTCCCTCTCAGTCAGGAACTGTCAGCTTATCTACACTGTGAATTGGAAGAGAAGGGAAAAGCCAGGTTGTGATTGATAGCTTGGTGAGTTCCTTACTGTCCTTCATTGCAGTTACAACCTTAGATTTTTACTTCCCAGCTTCCCATCCTATTTCTTTTCACTCACCTCTCCGCCTTTTTACTGGGGAGAAAGCACTGGCTCCAAGCTGCCTGCCTCCTCCTGTCATTTTCAACAGACTTCCTCCACACTGCCCTCTGCATTCGAAAAGCCTCCTGTTCTCCATTCATCAAGGTACATGCTCCTTCCATTCACAATTTAAGTCGTAGCTCTCTGGGGAAGCTCTGTGTCTTAAAGCGATTCCCTGTCCTGTCCTAATAAACCCATCACCACATTCCCCATAGTTTCCTTACCCCTCACTTGATCTCTCAGAGGTGGTGGTGGGGAGAATAATAATGAGCTGAGCGCGCAAGAGAACCTGTGTTCTCACAGACCAAGACAGACTCTGACATTAAGCTTAATCTCGTTTTATGAAAAAGAATCAGTTGGTACAAATATTTTCTGAAACTGGTAACAACCACTCGTGCGGAGGTATGCATTGGTTGAATGAATGAATGCATGCATGCGTGAATGAATGAATGCTTGAATGGATGGTGAAAGTGAGCTCTGGGGTACTTTTTAAGGATGCTCCTCCTTCCTCCTGCGGCTTCAGGCACCGCTTCTGTTTAATTCTGCTTTTGCGATAGAGCAGCGCGCTCCCTCTGACTCTGCTTCCACTCTGCCCCTTCATTACCACTTCTTGACCCGAGCCTAAGCCTCCTTGCTAAAGGACATGCCACCGAGCTCAGGAAGGCCGTATGACTTCATCGGTTTCTGCGGGTGCAAGCCCTCCCCAGTAAACCCACCTAACCTGCACAAAAGCGTTACAGATTCCCCTACACTCAGCAAATCCACCTGGAGGTCCTTGTCCCTCTCCTTGCGCTTGTGTTCTAGGTTCTCAAACAGAAACAGTTTCCCTCTTTACTCTGTAAACAAACAGAATAATCATTCTAGAGATTCCTCCTAGTTTGTAAAATCAGAAAACTTAAAAAAAAAATTATTAGAAACCTCACCCAAGAGCAGCGACCTCTTTGTTTGCACCCCAGGAGAAGGGAGGGGTCTCCCAACCTTGCAGCCTGGGCGGAGGGGAGGTGACAACCCTTTTGGAGGGCTGCCCAAGACCAGACTCACCCAGGACGTTCCCAATGAGAGCCACAACGAACACGATGATATACCCTGCGATCAGGACCCACTCATATTCTTTCGGGTGTAGGTATTCCCTCCACAGGTACCGCAGGAATTCCTCGTCGTCATAGTCCGTGGGGTTTAAAAACGGCTCTTGAGTTTCATTCAGCTCCGAAGCAGATGACCAGTTGCGACGAGGAAGGGAATCCTCCAATTTGGTGCTGGACATCACGGACTGGTCCGGTTCGACTCAGTGCTGCAAGCTTGTCTCCGCCTGCCCCATGAGCACCGGGGATCCGCGGTGGGAAAGGCTGCGCCGCCGCGACTAGGGGCTCTGGAGCCGGGAATGACGTGAAAAGTTCCTGAGCCAATGCCTCCAGAGCCCTGCGCCCGGCAACTTCAGGCTGCTGCTTCAGTGTCTTTGCAGGGGATTTGCACCCGGAGAAACTGCTGAGGAGCCAGGGAAATAGCAGGGGAGGTTGCAGCAAGGATTCTGGAGCAGAGATCCTCCTTGACCTCAGCTCCAGCTCAATCACTCCTCATTCCAGCACTTAGCTTGCAACCCACAACCATCCCCAGGACTGAGGGACAGGGAGATGAAGACGGAAAAGAAAAGTGGGGCGGGAAAGGGGGAGTATAGATAATTACCTTAACCTGCTTCTTTGTGGATTACAGGTCCGTTTCCCATTACTTGCCTTCTGTTTTACATGTAATTTCTATACTATACTATACTATACTGGGATGCATAAACCTCTGGATGTGGCTGAAAGGTCAACGCATGGTTAACAGAAGATCCATTTCTTCACTTTGTAATGCAAATGTAAAAGTAATCATAAGCCGCTCTAGCCTCAAACAGGCCTATGCAAAAGTCATTCCATCCAAATATTTTAATATTTAATATAGCATCGCAGTATTTATCATGTGCCAAGTTGGCAATGGCTGAATTGTTAAGGCATTGCCTGCCACTCCTTATCAAAAATGAAGAGAGGATCATTTTTAATTGAAGGCTGTATTTAATAAGGATTTGTACTTTCAAGGGCAAATGTAACAAATCTCAACAGAACCTACTATTCTGCTAAGTGAATATAGTATTAAACTGACTCCTAATGACTTATTACAATAACAGATTAATTAATGGATCTCTCAACCCACACCAGAGGAGATTCTGCTTGCAGTAGATGATGGTTAAATTGGAGACCCAGATCTGGACAAGGTGCAGAGATTAAGAAGCTGCAGGATGTTTAGCCTTGAAAGGAATATATTATACCACAAGCCCTCCTTCCACAGCTCAGGGATCGTTTTTTGGGGGAAAGAGGAGCCTGAAAGAGCCTAAGAGTCTGAAGCAATCGATGACTGGAAGGAATCAGTGACAGTGAATCCAGAATCACTGTTGTCTGGACCCAGTAGGAAAGCTGCACATATGAGCTCACAGCGCTTGTGACACGTTCAGGACCTGTGCAAATCTAAGCCAGAACAAACCCCAGCGTGCAAGGGGAAGCTGGATACAAAGTACCCATTCTAGTTGATGATCTATTGGCAATTGTTAAAACTCCTGAGAGAGTCCGAGTTTTTCCTAAGAGTATATCCTCTGGTTAAAATCTCCCACCCTCCAGTGATGGTCCCTGCATTCAAGAATATCTGAGCTCAAATTACCCTTGAAGGAAAAAAAGTAACCAGTACACAAAGTTGAGTGCATAGGAAAGGCAAGGTTGATCTTAGAAAAGTTGGGAAAGGAAGTGGATGGATCAAAATAAGTACAAAATTTTCAAAGAACTAATAAAATGATGATGTGTTTACGTATACGTTTGATTTTGTTGAAGTCTTAAGATCATTTAAATGCTAACGTTATCATTCAAAAAACCATCTATTCCTCCAGAACTTTTGTCTCCTGTGAAAGTGGGGGGGCAGGCCTTCTATGGACTTCATTCAAATCCACCGATACAAATCTGGTAACTGTTGAGAGCTGGTGTCTTTCTGTGACATAAATATTTGATCTTCCTTTCCCTACACTGTTCATTTCAACCGTGAAGGCCTGTTGCACCTTTGATTAGATTTATACTTGTTAGTGTCTGGGAATTCCGTGCTATCGGTGATCTATAAACATGGGCTCCAGCTGTTATTTCTGAGTCACTGTCATTAGCTGTCATTGTACAGCATTTAACCTGTCTAGACTTTGTCTTCCTTTTCCAAGTCTTCTACTATGATTAATCATGCCTGTGTGTTACAGTTGTCAGTGGGGAGAGATGAGAATATCTTTACGACGTTATTCCAATGTCTGCCTTTGCTTGTAACAAGCCTAGATTTATCTCCAGCCTACGAGCATGCCATTTCCTCTTCTCTGTGCTTAATCAGATACTTTCCTTAAAGTCTGTGGTACTCTAATGCTGTAAAAATTCCACTGAAACATCACACTTATAATATGCTTTCCTTTTCTGTAAGCACAGGAGAGATGATGAATATATCAGTCTTTCTTACTGACTGTGCTTTATTTTTATTTATTTATTTATTTTTTACCTGCTAACATCTTTTATAATTTTCTCAGGTAGTTAGTCACTTTGAAATCTTTCTGCTGTATATAAGGAAAGGTGTCAGCACAGTATCAGGACACAATATTATTTCTGATCTTAAAGTTGTCACATTTTTTGCCTCTAAATCAGTTAATAGTTTTAAAGCAATGTCTTTTCTTTGAATCCAAATCTACTTGTTAAATAAAATTTTAAAATGTGATGTAGGGGAATACCAGGACAGAGGAGAGGGGGTTGAATGGGAAACAGAGGGAGGAAAGAGGGCTTATGGGACTTTCGGGGAGGGAGGAAACAGGAAAGGGGAAATCATTTGAAATGTAAATAAAAAAACTTAGAAAAAAATGTATTATTATATTGCTTTGTGTCTAAAGTTACATAGATTATATGATTTCCCAGCATAAATATTATTTTCTATACATATAAAGTTTTGCATTAATACTTTTTATAAAAGTAAAATATATTTTTAATATTTTGAATAGTTTTTATTAGACATCTTTGACCCTCCTAGTAACTTGAAAATATTAAAAATTAGTGACAGTGAGTAAAATAAATCACAGAACGAGCTTTTTATTATTTCCTTGTGGCTTTATGCAGCTGTCATAATGACATCAGAAAAGGGTTTCTGTGCACTTACTATTTTCTAATTTCTAGTATGAAATCATTTTATCATCTTCTTCTAGGCCTGAAATTGATCCATAACTTTATGGATCAATTTCAGTTAATGATTCTTAGTATTTACCCTCTTTCCAGTAGTTTATCTAGAAATTAAGGCCATAAATAGAAGTAAGATTACCTTCAATAATTGGTCTATATCTGGTAGATGAACAATGTTTAGGTTTTCAAATCTCTGCATTCCTGGGGGAGGGAAAAGGCACACAATACCATGGGGTCATGAAGGAATACATTTGTCAGCAAGCAGAAACCCAGGGTGGATTGCTTTATTACTGGAACATCCCTCCAGCTGACTCCTTAAGGACAAAGAGGAGGTCACCCAATCACTAAAGAGGGAGACTTTCAAGCAGAGGAAATTGGAAAGTCAGAAGCAAAAAGGTGAAAGGAAGCAAGAAGGGCTTTGAAACCTTCAGTGGGAAGAGTGTAGAGATTGCCTTGGAAAGACAGAAGGGAGGGGGAAGAATGGACAAAGCTCCGCTGTAAGAGACGAGGCTGTGGCTGTGGGATCTGGCTAGAATTGGGTGATACTTGAAAGTATGAGAATGAATATAGAATTCTACTGTGAGATAATATGATGACTGAAGTTTGTTTCTGAGTTTAACTGTATATTAAGACTGCTTTTAAGACACCTAGTGACTACATATTTATGCAGTACAGGATGGTATTTCATTAAATGTATACAAAGTGTAATGATCAAATTTGGATAATTAGCATATTCATCATCTAAAACTTATCATTACTTTGTTGTAAGTATATTGAAAAGCAATTCTTCTAGATGCAATGAAATAAACATAGCTGTGACTTGGTAAATGCTAGCCAATCTCTTCCCACTCTCTCCTACCGCTACCCTTTTCAGTCTTTGAAACCCACTATTCTGTTTTCTGTTTCTATGAAATGAGATTTTGAGGACAGGAGCAAAGTGATAGCCCGTGCTTGTCTCCTTGGTACTTGAAGTTGTTTGTCTCCCTTCTCTCTTAGAATGAGACTGACTACTCTCAGTAATGACATCACTGACAGTGTGCGTGGCATCACTGAGAGCTTGTATACACAAACTGAGTGCTGGTATCTCTAGATCTCAATCATACATTTTCTTACAACACAGTCATGAGCTAAATCTTTCTGAAATGTTCAGAGTTATTAGGCTCTAGAAGTCTATGAAAGAGGAGATGAGGGCTCGTAAACAGTTGTTAGATTGGGAATCTACTGAAAAAGAATAACTTCAGACAAGAGAAGACTCAGACATAAATAGTGAAGGCCCCCTACCACAATTGACTGCAACAAGTGTCCTCTCTACCTCTTTTTTTCTATTCTCTGCTGTTGCCTTTTTAAAAACTTAATCTATTTTGGCTATAATAGTCACACACACACACACACACACACGTATATTCAAATACGTGTCTATTCAAACTCTTATACTTTTGAGTATTACCCAACTCCACAGCCATAACCTTTTTTCCAATAGCAGAACTTTAATATATACACTCATATCCACACTAACACACACACACATACTCCGTCAAGTTCCTATCCAAATTTCATGTCTTTCTGTTTTATTTTTACCTTTGCATTTTTGTTTAACTAAGGGCATTGATATGAGTAAAATCATGTAGCTATCCACTGAAGCATAAACCATTCACCATCACAGGAGAAAAGGACTTATCTCCCAGAAGCACTCAGTTCCCATGGGTTGAGTGGGGTCCCATATGCTCTTCTATCTTTGACTCATTGCTGTTATGATGTCAAACTTGTGCAAATGATATGCAGGCTGTTGTGAGTAGTAAGTACCATGGCCATGTCATGTTCAAAGACAGCATCTCATAGTTTTCCTCCCAATCTTTTGGATTTTTATCTTTTATCTTTCTTCTACCCCCTTCCACTATGTTCATTGAGTCTTGGAGTGGGTGATATAGGTGTCCCAAGTGTGACTGAGCACATAACAGTCACACGTCCTCAGCATTTTGACTATGCAAATAGAAGCTTCTTTGGTAAAGATTGAAGACTGCACAAGTCTATGGTTATTAATATAAATATTGTAGATACAGTTTGACAACAGTTAGGAAAACAAAAGTAGCAGAATTTACTACTAATGTCAATGGCCTCCCCAGCCATGGGCCTTTGACCAGGTCTACAGCATTAGGCTTGGCTCACTCTTATAGAATGGGTCTCTGACTAACAAGAAATCAGTTGGTTATCTCCTTGACATTCTTGCCACTAATACATCAGTAAGCGCATTTGCCTGGCAAATTGTTACAAGTTGCAATATCCATAACTGGAAAAGCTTGCACAGCACCATTAAGCATAACAAAGGCTACACAGCTTGAAGAGAGTTTCCATCTCCTTTCTAAGATGGTCTTTTTGAATTTTGCAACCAAGTTGTCGCAACCCTTTTGATACTGTCTTATCTCTAAGAAGGCTCTATGTTCCTTTCACCTTTATTCTGCATTGTAGAATATTTTGACACAAATATTTCACTACATCTCTAACCTGTGTTAAGCTTATGTGGACATTTTATCTGTTTTATCAAGCTTTGTTCCAAAATAAAAAGCATAGAGGGGCATATGAGAAATTTGATTCAGTAGAAAAAAAGATATTTAGGTATGGATATACCTAAGAAGGTTTGAATTCATAAGTAGAAGAGACATCTAGTCCTCCAAAATGATGCCAAGAAGGCCATCTGGAGGAAGCATGTGTGCCATATTCTTCTTCTGAATGCGTGTGAGGCAGCTGGTACCAGATGGAGATCCATTATTGCATAGGCCAAAGCTATGCCAACAACTTTATGTATATCCACAAAAATCAACTTTCATGACTCAAAGTGAGAGGTGTGTACTGTTATATACATAGTATATTTGAATACACAGTTTGTAGTACTGAGTTGGTGGAATTGGGAAGAATTAGGATATGTATCCTTTATGGAGAAGGTGTGTTACTGGGAAGGCTTCAAGGTTTCAAAAGCCCACACCATTCTAGTTAACTTTCTCTATCTCATGCTTATGGATCAAGATATAAACTCTCAGCTACCACTACAGTACCATGCCTGCCTGCCTGCTATGCTCCCAAAATGATGGTTATAGACTCCCCCAATAAATTCTTCTGTAAGTTTCCTGACATGGTGTCTTATCACAGCGATAGAAAAGTAATAATAAAGGAAAGTTTATGAATTATTCAAATTTACACAGAAACTGAAGTATGGAAAGTTTGAGTAATTTGCTTAAGGCTAGGACACACTCCACTATGTTCATAGCAGCCTTATTTATAATAGCCAGAAGCTGGAAAGAACCCAGATGTCCCTCAACTGAGGAATGTATTCAGAAGATGTGGTATATTTACACAATGGAATACTACTCTGCAATTAAAAACAATGAATTCACGAAATTCCTAGGCAAATGGTCAGAACTGGAAAATATCATCCTTAGTGAGGTAACCCAATCACAAAAGAGCACACATGGTATGCAGTTACTGATAATGGGATATTAACCCAGAATCTCAGAATACCCAAGACACAATTCACATATCAATAGATTTCCAGGAAGATGGAAGGAGAGACCCCTGGTCCTGGAAAGACTGAATGTAGGGGAATGCCAGGACAGAGAAGTGGGAGGGGTTTGAATGGGGGGAAGGGGGATTATGGGACTTTTGGAGAAGGAGGAAACGGGAAAGGGGAAATCATTTGGAATGTAAATAAAAAAACAGAAAATAATAATAATAAAAAAAGGCTAGGATGCAAGGAAGTTTTAGAGTCCTTGACCAGATTTGTAAGGACCAATTCCACTCTACATTCCATCATTACAAGTTTTCATTCAATAGCATAGAAACAAAATATTTCTGCACAATTACTTATTTTTATAGTAAAAATAATACGTTTTTATTCTTATCAAATACAATTATAAAATAATATAATTTTGTATGTTTCAATAGTCTTATATTTTATATTATTTTTAAATATTAATTTATCTTACTCAGGTGCATGGGTGTTTTTGCCTGCAAAACCCAAGACACAATTCACATATCAATAGATTTCCAGGAAGATGGAAGGAGAGACCCCTGGTCCTGGAAAGACTGAATGTAGGGGAATGCCAGGACAGAGAAGTGGGAGGGGTTTGAATGGGAGGGAAGGGGGATTATGGGACTTTTGGAGAAGGAGGAAACGGGAAAGGGGAAATCATTTGGAATGTAAATAAAAAAACAGAAAATAATAATAATAAAAAAAGGCTAGGATGCAAGGAAGTTTTAGAGTCCTTGACCAGATTTGTAAGGACCAATTCCACTCTACATTCCATCATTACAAGTTTTCATTCAATAGCATAGAAACAAAATATTTCTGCACAATTACTTATTTTTATAGTAAAAATAATACGTTTTTATTCTTATCAAATACAATGTGCACCAAATGCATGAAATACCCTTGGGTCCCTCAGGACTAGAGTTGCAGGCAGTTATAAGTTTCCATATGGTTGCTGGGAACCAAACCCATGTCCTCTCCAAGAGCATCAAGTACTATTAATCCCTGAGCCATTTTTCTAGCCTGTTTTTGAACTTAAACTATAGAAATGCAGGGAAATTGTTTCATTCTGCAAGATGATATCTCCCTTAAGTAAAGTCAGTCTGCCCTGGATTCTCTGGGATACTTTTCATAACACTGTATGTTTGTAATCAGGGATATGGTCTAATTTATATTTCTTGCTTTCCGGGTGGCCCAGAGCACTAGAATTACAGGCATGTCTCATTGCACCTGGCTGTTTTAATTGTTCCTGGGGATCAAAACTCACATTGCTAGGCTTCCATAGCAAGCACTTATCCCATGGCATTATCTCCCCAGCCTGATAATAATACAACTCCTATTTTATGTAGTAATTCTAAGTATCTGAAGAGATGGCTCATCTGTCAAGACCACTGGCTGTTCTTCCAGTGGACCTGAATCTGATTCCAAGGATCTACATTATAGCTCATAAGCATTTGAACTCCCAATTTCAGGCGATCAGGTCTGGACTCCATGGGCACTAGGCATGCAGACGGAACACTCATTAGTTAGTTAATCTCCTTATCAAATATATAATTTTCAAATATTTTCTCACTGTATAGTCATCCCGCTGAACTCTTTATAATGTCACCTGATATATGATTGATTCAATTTTTAAAAGATATGTTTGCTTTTGGTCTCATAATTTTAGAAATCATTGTCTACTATATGGTCATAAATAATTACAGGTCTTTAATTCTAAAAGTTTTATAGATTTAGCTCTGGATCCATTTTTGTATATGGTTTGGGGATAGATTGAAACTCACTTGTTTAGACATCAAGTTATTCCAATACAATTTTATCAAAAAGACTTTGTACCTCCCACTGAATGATGTGGGTAACCCTGCTAAAAATCAATTAAAGATAGACTTGTGGGTTAACTTCTGTCATCTGCATGCTAGTCCATGTCCGCCCTTGTGTCAGTTGTTGGAACCTTTAAAGTATTGTATCTTTGTCATATATTTTTACCATTAGTTAAGTGTGTGTCTGCCAGTTCTGATTTCTTTCTAACATTGTTTTTTCTACTAATGAATCTTTAAAATTTCAGATGGTATTTAGGTTCTACTAGTTCATATCTAAACAACAAAAAAAAGTATTTGGAGGTTTTGTAGGACATTTATAGATTATTTTAAAGCATATGGCCATTTTAAATCTCCTTATCTATGCATGTGGGATTTCTATCAACTAACTTAGGACTTTTAAAATTAACTTCTATAATATTTTACATCATTTAATTTCCTTATTTTTATTTTCCTATTTTCATTTCTAATATACAGAAATATAAATGTGTTCTTATGCCCTACATTGTTAAATGACTAACTACAATATCTGTATGTGTGACTGTATGTGTATGTGTGTGCGTGTGCGTGTGCGTGTGTGTGTGTGTGTGTGTGTGTGAGAGAGAGAGAGAGAGAGAGAGATTAGCACATCTCCCAGAGATAATTTTACTTCTTCCTTTCTAAAACACAGTATCTAGGACTCCCTGTGCAATGTTGCTAATTAGTTGTGAACCTCCCTTGCTAGTCCTGGTCTTGCTGGGGGCTATTTTCCATCTTTCACAGCACAATATGGTATTGCTGAGGTGGTTTTTTCTCTGTCCTTTGTCATATTGTGGTTTCTTCCTGTGATGTTTTGCTGAATTGTTTTTTGTTGTTGCTGTTGCTAAATCATGAGAGTGTATTGGGTTTTGTCAGACTGTTTTATGTCTATTGAGAAGATCATGTATTCTTTACTTTTATTTTTAACTAAGTCATGTCACTTGGACTCACTTTATGTGCTTAAGCAATCTTGCCTACCTTGGATGAATCCCAGTGCTTTATGGCATAGACCCCCTTCTAATATCCTGCTGTATCCGAGTTGGTTTTTTATATGCAATCATAAGAGATTCTACTCAGTCACTTTCTTCTCATATGTCAACTGGCTTTGATATCAGCAGAGCACTGCTCTTATAGAATGGTTCTGTGATTTTTATTTCAATTTTACTGAGTGTTTGAATTCCTGAGTATTTAAATTCCTGAGGTAAACAAATGGTCAATTGTTTGAAATTGGGAGTTGAAATTACATTGGGTGTTTGGGTATTTGAATATAAAACTATCAATTTATAAATTTAAAACTTTGTTCACTTCTGGGTTAACCACTCCATACTTTGAATCACAGTAATTATGTAATATTGTGAAGAGTATTAGCATAAGAAGAATAACAAACAGCAGTTTGAGAAAGAGCTGTATATTAACTAGGATTATTATAATCAATTGGTTTTATTCATCATCATAGCTTTTTTGAAATCAATCATAACCTTCTCAGTTATAAGAATCTATTTCCAGTAATAATGAATATGATGAAAACTTATATTTCAAGAATACACACACACACACACACACACACACACATACACAAAAGGGGGGAACACAAAATAAGGCCAAAGCTTATAAGGTATGTATTGGCTCATTTTATCTTTACAACACTATAACCAAAGCAGTTGATTTTGATAGTTTTCATGATAATAAAGTAACAGAAATGTGGATAAGTGATGGGAAGCTGAAAGGTTACAAGTAACAGTTACACCTCTGACACATTAGTAAATAACAGGAATGAATCATTTTTCACTCATATCATATGTTCACACACTATTCAAAAATGATAAGCATTTCCCAAACACCCATTTGGTTAGAGTAAAATAAGAATAAATACATTTATCTTCTTTTCATACCATAAAATTAACATTTCTGTTGCTTAAAAAATTAACTTCCTTAAGAGTTTTCTTATTAAATATAATCTTCATTTACATTTCAAGTGGTAAAATCTTTCCCAGTTTCCCCCCTCCCCAAAACCCCCCAGCCCCTCCTCCCACTCCCTGCCTCCAAGTATATGCCCCTCCACCCAACCCACTCCCACCTCCCCCCCCCCAATTTCCCCTTGTTGGGGCATCTATTTAGCCTTCACCTGACCAAGGACCACTCCTCCCACTGATGCCCTACAAGGCATTCCTCTGCCACATTTTTGGCTGGAACCATGTGTATCCCTTGGTTGCTGGTTTAGTCATTGGGAGTCCTGGGGGGTCTGGATGGTCAACATCGTTGTTCTTCTGGTGGAGCTGTAAACCCCTTCAGCTCCTCCGGACTGCCCTCCAACTCCTCCATTGGGGACCCTGCTCCCAGACCAATGGTTGGCTACTAGCATCTGCCTCTGTATGTAAAGGCTCTGGCAGGGCCCCTCCGAAGACAACCATGGCATGCTCCTTTTGATATGCGCTTCTTGTTGTCCATAGTAGTGTTGGGGTTTGGTGACTGTTTATAGGGTGAATCCCCAGGTAGGGCAGTCTCTGGGTGGCCTTTACTTCAGTCCCTGCTCCACACTTTGCCTCCCTTATTGCTCCTGTAAGTGTATTGTTCCCTTTCTCAGAGGAATCCAGGCACCCCCACTTCAGTCCTCCACCTTCTTGAGCTTCCTGTGGTCTGTGAATTGTAACTTGTTTATTTTGAGCTTTTGGGCTAACATCCACTTATCAGTGAATGCAAACCATGTGAGTTCTTTTGTGATTGGGTTACCTCGCTCAGGATGACACTTTCTAGTTCCATCCATTTGCCTAAGAATTTCATCAATTCATTGTTTTTAATAGCTGAATAGTACTCCATTGTGTATATATACCACAGTTTCTGTATCCATTCCTCAGTTGAAGTGGATCAAGAACCTACACACAAAACCAGACACACTGAAGCTTATAGAGGAGAAAGTGGGGAAGAATCTTGAACACATGGGCATAGGGAGAAAGTTCCTAAACAGAACACCAATGGCTTATACCCTAAGAACAAGAATCGACAAATGGGACCTCATGAAGCTGTAAAGCTTCTGTAAGGCAAAGGACATGGCCAGTAGGAAAAAAAGGCAACCAACAAATTGGGAAAAGATCTTTACCAATCCTATATCTGACAGAGGGCTAATATCCAGGTATACAAAGACTCAAGAAGTTAGACTCAAGAGAGTCAAATAACCTTATTAAAAATGGGGTACAGAGCTAAACAGGGAATTCTCAAGTGAGGAAACTCGAATGGCTCTAAAGCGCCTAAAGAAATGTTCAGCATCCTTAGTTATCAGGGAAATGCAAATCAAAACAACACTGAGATTCCACCTCACACCAGTCAGAATGGCTTAGATGAAAAACTCAGGGGATAGCAGATGCTGAAGAGGATGTGGGGAAAGAGGAACACTTCTCCATTTTTGGTGGGATTGCAAGCTGGTTGTAAACCACTCTGGAAATCAGTTTGGCAATTCCTCAGAAAATTAGACATAGTACTACCTGAGGACCCAGCTATACCACTCCTGGGTATATACTCAGAGGATGCTCCTACGATTAATAAGGACAAATGCTCCATCATATTCATAGCTGCCTTATTCATAATAACCAGAAGCTGGAAAGAACCCTTAAGAGGTTTTTATTTACTGCTTAAATGAATAGTAACTGGCATGGTGCTTGTTGAAAATACCTAACCACCACTCCCACACACCACAGCAATGAATAGCTCTCAGGCCTTGGCAAGTCAGACAAGTATTTTTTGAAATAAAACACCATTCTCTTACACAAAACATTTAGCATTAATGCTGAATATTTTTCCTGAAAGACAAAACCAAATCCATTATCCAAAGTTTTAGTCTCTTAACAAGGATGTGAATTGGGATAAATTTAAACATCCTTGACTACTCTGTGCTAATCCAGAATACTATTTAAATACAGGTTTAACTCTTATAAACAACCAAAATGCATTTATTTGGAACTGAATGCAAAAAACAAAGAACATGTCTTGAACTATGTCAATGAACACAACTTCAGAAAAGTAAAATGAAAAGAACCTCATTTTTATTGGCAAATAAGTCATGGATTAAATTTTATTGCTTTAAACATATTGTGATGATTATTGCTTCCATTTCTGTTTTAAAAATTAGTATTTTGATAGGAAATACCTTTATGCAAATCCTATCAGGTTCTGTAACTACATGAAATACTATGAACTTGCTAACAGTATTAATTTCTTCATGAGTACCTTTAATTACTGTCATTGATACTTTACAGTTTTCACTGTATAAATTTTTAATTTTCCTGAAGTAATATGTTCATTTTATATCATTACAAATGGAATTTTCCTAATTTCAATCTCTAATAGTTTTTTTTAATTATCACACAGATATGCAATAGATTCTTATACATTGACTTTTGCATGCTACAACTTTACTGAATATACTACTTGATTTAAATTATTTTTTATTTTGCTTAATCATGGAAAAGTATTGGGATTTGTCTCTGCATTATTCATTACACACTTCAAAGCAAAGTTTCTCAGACAAGGACCAAGAGGAATACTAGCTTATAACTGTCTATAATCATAAACAATTAGATTAGATTGATGTCATGTTGACTTAGCAAAAGAAAGTTCCCCTCTTAGGGCCTATAACCTCCACAGCTATGAGCATTTGATCAAGTTTACATGCCAGATGCTTGTCTCCTCCTGTGATGTAGACTCAAATCCAACCAGAAAACAATTGGCTTCCCCCTTTACTGGCCCTTCCTTGATAAAACATTGATAACTTCAATCTTTGATAAAATGTTCTCAGAGTAATGAATCTAAATGTTAGTAAATAGCAACAGGGAAATAATGCAAACTTATCGAAAATCATTTCAACAGTTTTCCACCAGACATCCTGAAAGCCAGATTCATTTATTAAGGTGGTATACAACATGTTTTTTGAAACTAGTACTCTAAATTTGGCAAAAACATGACTAGATATAAATAAGAAACAAGGATTTGAAAACCCTCTTAAAGAGGATACTTAAATTTATTTTTAAACTGCCAATATAATTGGTGTTGTATTAGAATATCCATAAATAATATAAATATTGCTTGACATACTTAATTCAAAATGCCTACATTAAAAGTTTCACATTTAAATTTTAACTCATTCATCATCTTCAGAGAATATGTATGGCTTTGTTGAGATATTGTGTCTTACCCTCAGTTGATTTTTTTTTTTTGGTCAAAAGAAGAGAACAGAAAGTACAGGTGATATTAATTGAAAGGGCAATTTGTCTATCTCCCTCCTTATCCATAGTTCTGAGCAACAGCAGTTGTTAGTAAGATGCTGAAATTGCATTTCTGCAGCTAAATGATGTCAGAGCAAATTCCTGCTGTGCATTATTAAAGCCTATTGAGTGTCCACAGTGGTCCAAACATTCAATGCACTGAAGAGGCCTTTTTGGCCCAAGGATGATTATGAGCACTCCTTCAATTGTCATGATTTTTTGCCTCAGGAATAAAAATGTTGAAATAGAACAGAACAGAATCTGAAGAAATTACAGACGTAGGAAATGATGGGGAATAATCAATTAAATCAATTGAACTGGCCCCCGTATCATGGGAATTTCCCTCTTTGAGGTTCTCTGGCTATAATTACACCAGAATAATCAACCAAGTAATAAACTTGTTCCAAGGTTGTTAGTATTATTGTCAATGCTTTGAACCATAGATGTTAACTTTCTTGACTTCAAGCTTTAGATTAATAGCTAATGCATAAGATAAGGAATATAGCTACACATACCTCCCAGAAATAGCCATTTTGCTTTCTTATCATTTAATTTCTCTGTAAAAATGCACAGAAATGAAGTTAGCTTCTCATAGCCATGTTCTTAAAGTCTGGTACTTTTCACAAGTGTGTAAGCATTTAATAGCGTGCAATGAAGTCTATCCACCAATAAAATCTTCATATAAATACATGTCATGTTGTATGATACCTTCAAGATCCATACACTTTCAAGCTCATAATCTCAACCTAGTCAGATACAGGATTTGAAGCATCTCAGAAAGATAGAATTTTCCTGTAAAAAGAACTCAGGAAAAAGGAAGAAAATAGTCACCAAAAATCTCAATGGAGCAGGAGATTGGTTCTTCATTCTTTCCCAGAGGCTGACTTTCCTATCATCCATCACAATGGCTATCCTAGTCATCAGGACCTATACAATATTGTTATAAGTAAGTTTGTAGTAAGTACCTGGGGGCGAGAGGAGAAGAGAGATTTGTAGCTGACAGCCAGTGGATTTAAAGAGTACCTATCCTGTGATTTCCAATCAGCAATTGATATTCTGTAGTCCAGGTGAGTGCTTCTGAAAGAGATGCTACAGAGATAACTGGCAAAATTATGCTATTCATCATCTTCAGCAGTACCGTTCATTTTGTAGTTTTAACACTGAGCCATCTTCTGGTTCACTAGAATATATGGTCTATGGTTTCTGCTGTTGGTATTTACTATAAGAAGATTGTTATACTCCACCACCCCCCACACACTCAAATGAATATATACTCTTATTTAGATATACATATTCTTCCATATAAATATATATTTCTGTAAAAGTATGTGTGGATATACATACATATACAATACACTTACACATACACACATAATACAATATACACATGCATGCACATATACACATATATAGCGATAGAGCAGAAAACTGAATAAACAGAATACTTCTTGAATATTTTACACTTTATATTAGTTTTGTCTTATGCTGTCACTGTGTTGCTGGAAATTGAACCCAGACGACACTCATGCTAGGAAAGTACTTTACCACTGAACCACATACTCTGCTCATTTTATCCTATTTTAATAAATATTTTATTAGTTCTTTGAGAAGTTTATACAATATATTTTGATCATACTCATCCTAAATCCTCCCCTTAATTCTTCTAAGATCCATTCGCATTTCCTTAACCTTTCCAATTTGTATCTTTTTTCTTTTAGTTTAATAACCCTTCAACTCTAATTTGTTCTGTCAGTACATTCTGGTTGTAGAATCATTCACCAGAGTGCAGTCTACCCACCAAGAACTACACTTTTAGAGAAAAATTGACTCTGCCCTCACCAGAGGTTATGGACTATTCACAGCTCCTCAGGAGGGGTGCCCATGAGCCCTCTTCTCACTCCATGCTAGAATGGTGGCTGCTTTAGTCTTATTCAGGGCATATATGGGTTACTGCAGGTACTCTGACTGCATGAGGGCAGTGGTGCTGCCTTGTTCTGAAGTCACGGTTTGACTCTAGTCCTCTCCAATCTCTGGCTTTTACAATCTTTCTTTTCCTACTGCAGTGGGGCCTGAGCCCTGGGAAGAGGTGATATAAATGTCCCACCTCTGACTGAGATCTCCACAGTTGCATAGTCTCTTTGTACTTGACCACTTCTGAATTTCTGTGTTAACCACCATTGGTTACACAGTGAAAGTTCCCTGATGAGACCTGAACTAATCTACCATTAAAATAATTTCTGTACTATTGGAGGATTTTGCTGTTTTAAATACAATTATTGAAAAGCTTGGTTTACCTTCACTGTTAGAAACAAGAATTTCTTGTTTGCATTAAACAAAGAATGATCTTCAAAAAAGATTTCTACCAGTTCCACTCTTGCAGACTCCAATTATCTATTGAACTTTCTATGATGATTTCAGTAAAACGTCCTCATCAGAGTCAAACTACTTACTCCCAGAGCAGGTGCAAATCAAGTCTTTCCTTCCTGCATATGACTATTGCATGTAACTGTGTATTACTACTTTTAAGTGCTGAATTTGAAGAGATGTTCTCTCAGGAGAAGGTGGCATCAGATTCGTTGGACAGAGTACCAAAGTGAACCACTGTAAGAGAATAATTGGCCAATCCATTCCTACATTAGTCTTAGTTTGGTCTCTTGCTAGCAAATATACATTAGCGTGATAGTTTCAGAATAATACCTAGTTTATAGAGTTGGCGTGAATTACATGTAAAGCATTTAAGATCATCTCATCTATGATAATAAATATGTCAGTTAGTAAACTATATATGTGTATGTGCATGTGTAAATTTATGATATTCATTCTAAATGCTGTTGATATAGAGTCCACATTAGCTAAAAAGGAGAAATGATATGATGTTGTTTATTTTAACAAAGTATATACATTTTTTGGTCAAAAAGCATAAATTAACTTATACCCCATTCTTTTACCAAAACATTAATATCAACTATAAATATGATAACACCATAACAACACCATTATTTTATTATACTTATAATCAAAATGACAAAACAAGTATTTAACAGTTTACATGGGAAAAATATGTAATCATTTTAAATATTCTCTAAGTTACTGTTCCTCAAGTTTTCTATCCATCTGAAAAATCTGGGCAATTTTTAAATCCCAAAGCAAAGAAAAATCCCAACCCAATTAACTCTGAGAAAACACCAGTAGTTTATAAAATCCCTGGGTTATTCCAGAGCACAGCAGAATTTGAGCCTCTGACCTAAACCCTCCTTATCTCATACGTGGTACATGCCCCCAAAGCATTGGAGTCACAGGGGAGCTTACTGGCAATGCAGAAAAATGAGGCCCACTTTAGACTAGCAAATCTGAGTCTACATTATCAGTGGGATCCCTGGGTAATTCATACTCATGTCAAAGTTTGAATCACGTTGTCTGACATCTGAAAGATAAGTAAAATCCCTGAGCAGAAGAACATATAGAAACAAATTCTGGCAAACATGAGCCATCAAAAATGGCCACATTACTATCTAAAGAAGAAAAGAAAACCTTGAAAATTTTTTTCATCATCCTTTGCTCTAAACTTGCATTCTGATTTTATTATTTGAATATCAGCTACCTTGTCTGCAATGTTAATTGTCCAGTCCTCTTTTCAATAAAGTATCTTCCACTTTCCCAGATGCACTTAGCAGTTTTGACCTTGAGTTGTTAGGTGTTTTTTATAGATCCATGTTGTAAGAATTAGTGTCTGCAAACTGTTTTCTTTATAGCAATATAAATTTTATTACAATATGGCATTTATTCCATCAAATGAATAAATTATTACTTTTATACTAACACCAATGTACTGTTTTCAAGTTCTTTTGTATCAGAACAAGATATCATACTTGAAATTGTCCTTTTTAGAGATAGATAGTAAAATATAACAATGCCATGCAAGTCTTATCACTATTCTCTGCCTTTGAACAGGAATTAGTTCTATAATATTTGAGAAATATCTATTATACACCAAAATTTTTATCTATGTATTTACAAAGGCTCATTTCCAATGCCATGTATCACTCAAGTGACAATTTAAGTCAAAGATTCTTTGAAGAACCCATTGACAAAGTTTTTGTAAATGATCAGGTCACCAGACTACTTTCTAAATACCTGTGGTTATATCCATAGATTTGTGGTGTTCCCAATTTGGGTCAGTGAAGCTTCTTAATTCAGTAGGTGGTGGTTAATGCAGAGACAGTACTGTTCAAGTGCTGAGAAAAAAGAGACTGTAAGCTCAACTATATTGGGATGTGTGTGTCAACCTACTCTCACAGAACTTAGGGAACATTAGGAAGCTGGACTAGAAATTGTAAGAGATCAGGAGGAGTGCTGTAAAATGGTGTCCTCAGCATGGCATGGATTTTACATAAATGAACTATACGTAAATGCATGCATGCATACATACACATACAGTATCTGCGGCCTACTACGTGAGACCTTCACAAAGTAAGCAAGTTAAAAATTCCAGAATGTAGCAGGAAGGAGCTCCCAAAGTCTCAGTCCTAGCAGAAGAGCTATAAGGGGTGAGGAAATCACTTTTCTTTAACAAAGTGGGCACTAATAGGTCTCTGTGTCCCAGCAGATGACCCCATGACAATGGATATAAGGGCAACACCAACTGTATTCTGTGGGTAAAAACAAACAAATAACTAAAAGGTGAAACTGAGTCGCTAGGAGATGTGATGGGTGTTTCTGGAGGAAGGTAGAGGGCAAACGGAGGAGTAAATATGATCAAATACATTGTATACATGTATGAAATACTCAGATAATAAAAGATTCTGTACCAGTAGATAGATGCCACTATAAATGTATCTATTCATGAAAAATGTACAACACCAAACTTGCTTTGGAAAGAGATGGCTTCATATCCAGAAAAATTATCAGAGTACCAATTAGGTGTTTATTGTGATAGCTTATATGTGTATAAGGTTTATAGGACAAGAGCGCCTGAACTGCACTGGAGTGAGATAATGAAGGTCTATGGAAGTACGGACTATCCAGCTGTCTCTGAAAGAAGGCAGGGCAGCTGCACCAAAGGGGAGTTTTGTTTTCATAGTATGGTTTAAGTTGGGGGGAGGGGAGTGGCATAGCACACTAAGGGGAAATGGAACTACTGCATAGAAACTTTAATAAACAGAAATTTTTAAGGGAGAACCATTGGTTATTAACATAATGAGATGCTTTGGAAGCTAAGATTACAGGATGCAATGTTCTTGGGTCAGATTCCTAAGATGTTCAGCAAATGCAGGCTTCCTTCCCACCACGGATGGTTCCCTCTTGGCCAGAGACTTGGGTCAGCCTAACAATATAAATATGAAGACATAATGGATATTAGCAACAAAATCAAGTCAGGTCTACAGGCTGAGTGGTTTAAAGAACATGAAGCATGGGAGAGGCAAAGTGTATTCTGGAGACTTTTCTTTGGTGTGATATGGTGAGGTATGAGGCTAAAATAAATGAGAAGTTATAATTCAGACAGGGAGAACATTTGATAAGTTTAATTCTTTCATGTTTCCCTTATGGCCCAAGAAGACAGTGATACATACCAATGCAGAGCTTGTCTGGACAAAGTGCTCACCATCATTGATGCGCAGAGATGCTGAGAGGCTCCTATCACTGGGAAATTGATGGAGAGTCATCCTGAGCCGAAAAACTTGTGGGCTACAAACATTTACAGAGCACAGGGGAGAAAATGAGTTTGCAAGTGACATTGAGAAAGTGTTTGAGTAGAGATGAGGCAGGGCAGGATTGAGTAGCGTGTTTTCTAACAGTTTCCTAGGACATTGCAACCTTCCATCTTACACACAAGCTTTTTAAGACTTAGGGTATAATCTTTTGTAAAAAAGAAGATAAAAACAGGCTACTCTAAGAGGGAAGCTATATAAGACACAGAATGTTAAAAGAGAGAAAAAAACAATAGGATGCTCTAAGAAGTAAACCATTTATCCTTCAGAGGAAGCTCAGGAAATAAAGCACTCATTTCCTTCAGGAATTCCCTGAAACTGACCAGGAACATTAGACTCCTCTCTTCCCAAGCTTATGTAAGTTGTAAGGACTGCTGAGAGACACCCTCAGATAAGCTAAATGTCCTAGAAGAAGCAGAGACTAGCAGAGATGTCTAGAACAGGCTCAGAGCAAATGAGCTACCTGCCAAGGACACTATCCAATCCGTGCCACTGCCTGTAGGGTGTGCAGGGCACTACAGATTTCCAGCTTTCAAGAAATGTCACCTACACTCAAGCAGGCTTTGGTGATGATATCTTTGGATTATCTCTTGCTTTAACCCCTCACCTGCATTTCTGTAAATAACTCAAATAAAACACATTGTCTCACCAAGTTGATTCTGTGCTTGTTTTTGTCAACTTGACACAGCTAATGTTTCCTGGGAAGAGGAAACTTCAATTGGGAAAATGCCTCCATCAGATTGAACTATAGGCAAGTCTGTGGGGACATTTTATTGAGTAATGGATTTATTTCATGGATTTATTAATGGGAGAGGACCCAGCTCACAGCAAATGGTGTCAACTCTGGAGAGGTGGTACTGAGTTTGAAAGAAATAAGTCATGGAGGGTAAGCCAGTGAGCATCAGTCCTCCATGGTCTCTGCTTCTGTCTCTAGCCCCAGGCTCCTGCCTTGAGTTCCTACTCTGACTTCTTTCAATGATGGTTTGTGATATATCTAATCCAGATAAACTCTTGCCTCCTCACATTGCTTTTGGTCATGGTGTTTTACCACAGGTGTTTATTCCATAGAGAACAATTCAGGACAGGGAGCATCTTTACTTAGGTTTGTCACTGAATCCCTCTTGGTTCAGTCAACTCTCTCCAGGAGATAGTGTCACAGAACTTGGCACCACATACCAACTTTTACAGGACAACTAAGATGAGATGTGTGCCAGTAAATACCTTTCAGTCTTTCCAAATGTGATGTACAGCTAACATGTGAGTTCAGTTCCTTTGTGAAGAGGCAAAAAAAAAAAACCACAAACAAACAAACAAAAAAAACCCCACAACAAAACAAAACAAAACAAAAAAAAACAACGTAAAATTAAATGGAATGAGAACAAAACCGTCGACTACTGCCTCAATGCCATTTGAATATAGGTCTTTTGCTTGATTGTCTGCTTTGTTTTGTTTGATTTTGTTTTGTTTGAGACAGAATATCACTTGGTAGCTCTGCCTAGCCTAGAACTCGTTATCTGCCTGGTAGACCAGGTCTGTCTGGAATTAGTGGATGCCTGCCTGCCTCTGCCTCCAGAGTGCTGCTATTAAAGGTGTATAACACTGGTCCTTGAACTTGGTTTTAATCTGCATCACTAACAGTTGTGATCCACTTATTTGTTTGCATATTGTGTGTTGGTTCTAACATGTTATAAGAATAGAACATGTGAGCTGGGCAGTGGTGGCGCACGCCTTTATTCCCAGCACTTGGGAGTCAGAGACAGGCAGATTTCTGAGTTCGAGGCCAGCCTGGTCTACAGAGTGAGTTCCAGGACAGTCAGGGCTATACAGAAAAACCCTGTCTCAAAAAAACCAATAATAATAATAATAATAATAATAATAATAATAATAATAATAATGAAGAATAGAACATGTGTATCTCAAAATTATCATTCCTCACCCTGTCACATTCATTCTTCATGCCAACAGCTTTTCATAAACTTGGATAATGGTGGTTTCTTTGAATAAAATAATACAGATGCCTTTAAGTTATGGATATGGTAACACATCACCAGAAAAAATATATCATTATTCCGTGTTTGTGTGTGTATCAGAATCAATGCAATTTCTTTAGTTAAAAAAATGGCAAATTCAGGGCTCAGCAGTTATGAGCTCTTGTGCTTTTAAAGGACAGGGGTTCAGTTTCCAACATCCCCATGTAACTCCAGTTCCAGGGGGATCTAATGCCTTATTATGGCCTCTGTAGGCACTAGGCATGCACATGGTGCATAGACACATAAGCAGGCAAAACATTCATATGCATAAATTGAATAAATCTCAAGAAATTTTCCAAAGATGCTAAATTAAAGTCTTGAAGTACTGTGCAGCAAAAACAAGGAAAAATACTTTTTTTTTCTGTCAACTATTTATGCGAACTCATATATTAGAACTTTAAAATGCTGACCACACAGATCTGTATCCAAGAAAATAAATAACATTTACGAGGCTCTATTACTTTTCTAGGAAAGCAGGAGTCAATAGGAGACGTTTGGAATGAAAGTTAAAAGATGGTGGTTAATGTGTGGGCTCCACAGTATATGCTTATACCCTGGTCTCTGCACCAAACTTATGTGAAGATTCTCATAGAATTTGTAGTACATGTGCATGCTTTCTGTGTATACGCATGCCCTCGTGTATGGAGGTCAGCCTCAGTAGGACTCCTCTGGTACTGTCTACATAATTTTTTGAGATGAGATGGGGGGTCTCTCACTGGGAACTGGAGCTGATTGATTTTGCTAGGCTGGCCAGGACGCACCAGGGTTCTGCCTACCTCTACCTTCCAGCCCTGAGATTGCAAGCACGCTGTGTTTGGATTTTACATGGGCTCTGGGAACCAAACTCTGATCCTTGTGCTTGCTCAGCAAATATTAACTCTCATCCATATTTTTAAAAAGATAGGTAGTATACAAAACATTTACAAAATCTAAATGTCTGTAACTGCTACTTATAATTCTAAATGGTATGTTTTATTGTTTCCCCAAGTTCACCTTGATGACTGTAAAGAGTAACCCCCACTTCTGTTTTTATTTTCTCTCTCTCTCTCTCTCTCTCTCTCTCTCTCTCTCTCTCTCTCTCTCTCTCTCTCTCTCTCTCTCTCTCTCCTGTTTAAACTCTTGGCGTATTTCTCTGGATGATCCCGAACTGAAGCTCTACGGACTTCATCTTCTTCACTGTCTCAAGAGTTAACAACCACTGGTGCTCTTCCTAGATAAGGGCAATGTTTTTAAAACTGATTTTTTTTTTCTGTCTCATCACCTATGTCTGCTCTTGAAAAGAAAGAATTTTTTTCCCTTTTGAATTAATCTCTCAAGAAACCTCTACAAAATCTGAATGTGGTACTTGGAGCAAAACTGAGGAGTCAACTAAATAATGGGGGCAAAGGATACTATCCCTAGTGGACTAACTTCTGGATACTTCCAACGAGTTTTAGTTGCGAGCCTTAGCATTTAAAATACACTGAGAATAAAGAGATTTAGCAGGACAGTAAAATAGAGTTACAGAGACACCTTCTTGGTTATGAATTTCACTCCAGGGAGACTGATAGAGATGCCCTATTTTGTATTCATTTCATTGTTAAAATTGCTAGATTAACTTCTACAAATCAGAGCACATTTCTTTTTGCTTTGGGGATTGTTTTAAGAGGAGGTCTGGGATACCACTGTAATGTTCCATATGGTCAAATTAACCACACCAGTTTTCGAAATAATGGTTGACATTTTGCAGAAAATATTTTTAAACTTTATCCCAACAGCTGTTTGTATTTCAAATCAGTCAATTTTGTGCCTTCTGAGTTTCAGAGAAAACTCTGTTTTCTAATGGAAAAAAATATGAAATGATCATTAGATTCTACCTAGTTTAGTTGGGGGACTAAGTAATATGATTTCCTGTGGTTCAGCTTGTTGCTTGTTTTTCCTTGACCAATAAAGAGAAAATAAGAAGATTTAGCTGAGAATGAAATCAGGTCCAATAATTACGGATAATAATGCCTGGCATCTTAAAACACAGAGCTTTGAGATTTCTGGGCTACCCAATGCTTTTATTACACATCACTTCCTTTGATCCTGCAAGATTACCTGTGGAGAAGTTGTGCACTATTGTGTTTTACTAAAAAGTAGAATCAAGACTTTGAATGTTCGGGAACTTGTAAACATTTTTTATGCAGCAGTAAACAAATAATCAAACAAACACAAAATTTAGTCACACCGAAGTGGGACTCTGCAGTCTTTGATTATTTTAAAAGGCAGTTTACCATGCAAGTAACAGTCATTGGATGACTTTGGTAGAAGAAGACAGAGCTCTGCTTGTACACCAAGGTTCTTCAGACTGTAGACAGTGTGGTTCTCCAAACTCATTTATCTATTTTGCTTTCTTTTACTTTCGAACCTCCAATGGCCAACAAGTTCAACAGAAAGAGGATCTTTAGTTGTCATTCTGACCTATGAGGCCCTCCAGAATATAGCCTTCAGGCCTTTTCTTCAGTCCAAGATCTAAGCAGATCTAACCTGCTCTAACGAGCTAAGCAGAATCTGATTTCCAGACCTTCCCATCGTGCCATTCCACAACACTGTATCTACTTCTCTCTTCTACCTGGACTTATCATCGTCATTATCACCAACATCTACTCCACCACCGCCATCATCACCAACATCTACTCCACCACCGCCATCATCATCATCATTGTTGAGATTATAATTACACCTTTCCCCTTCCTGTTCTACCTACACACTCTGCCACATACCCACAAATCTGTAGCCTCTTTTTATTAATTATTATATGTATAAATGTATAAACATACATAGTCCTAAATATAACATGCCCAATCTGTGTAATTTTACTTATATGTTTGTTTTCAGGACTGACTATTGGATAACCAACTAAAATGCTTTTTCCTAGGGAAGATGACTTCTCCTATTCCATGCATTCCTTAGTTACCTGTAGTTCTTTGTGTAGGGTGAGGACTCACGGTTTGTTCCCCCATCCATCTTGACAAGACAGTGAGCTTGTTCAGCTTGTGTTTTGGCAGCTATATTGATGACAGATAGGGCTGTAGCTTCGGACATTATTAGGAGACAGTCTCACAGCAAACTCCCTGGTCCTCTGACTCTTAACAATCTTTCTGCTCCCTCCTCCACAGTGCTCTCTGAGCCTTAGGGATAGAAGTTTTATTGTGTATGCATCTATTGGGACCGGGCTCCACAACTCTGCATTTTAATTGGTTTTGCTTGTCTTTAAATCCATTGCAAAGAAAAGTTTCCCAGATGAGGGGTGAGGAGAAATACACTTCCCAGTGGGGATAAGGACCTTAAAAGTAGGTGGGGGCTACACTGGCTTAGTGAAATCTACCTGGGCTTTTAAGTTTGTGCCTGAAACACTCTTCTAAACACAGCAGCTATCTGCTTGTGAACACACATTTCCATTGTGTAGAGCAGTATGGGACATGTGACAGTCATCCCCTCTCAGGACTTGAACATTTCAGAATCCCTCAAATTCACACTCACTCCCTGTCTTTCCCTCTTCTCTATTTCTAGCTCCTAGGAGCATATCTTGCAAACATAAGTTTAAACAAATACATCTTGAATAAAACATGAGAAAATAAATGGACAGATCCAGTTGAGAGGAAAGAGACAGAGCCTGGCTGACTTTTGCCCATATTAGGCTGTTCATATGGGGTTACTCATCACTGGGTTAATTTTTTGAGAAATTATTGTGAAACACATTCTTTCAAGAGATATCCCATTCATTGGGTGGTCAGGAGATTAAAATGGTAAGTTTTTGGCTAAAACTTAGATGAAAAAAATGTGATTTATATTTCAGAAGTAATCAGTTTGGGTAAAAAGTTACTATAAACCAGTAAAAGTTTTTAACAAGCTGTTTCCTGGCCTACAAGTTTGAATTGAAATAGCAGCTGCATAGATATATTGCTTTGTATTATTGACCAGATATTTGTGCAGTACAAATGTAAACTTAATAGATTAATAGTTTCTTTTGAACTCAAAGATTGTGTGGCAACCTGCATAGTCCCTACACAGGTCTAAGAGAATGAGAATGGAAGTCACAGCAATAAGAATGGAAGTAGACATAAGACCCCATCCCTAATGCTGAAGCTATCTCCTATTGATAGTGCTTACAAAGAAAAAAATCCGTTTTCGCCAGTGGCATCTCACTATGTATACACACCAGCCTTAAGGACAGATTCCATGCCCAACAGTAGATGGCTAACACAAAGTGAACTCAATGATGTTCTTGGAGGTCCAGGTCTCACAATCCTTTATCTGAGCATTAATTTTTTTTCTTTTTTTCTTTTTCTTTTTCCTTGTAGGCCTTTTGTATATATATTGTGGTTTACATTGTTGTGTTTCTATGGCATTGCTGTGTGTACAAATGTGTATGTCTTGTGCTTTTTCTCTGGGTATTTTTCTCCTGGTAGTTTGGTTGCCTCATCTTATTCTGGTTTATTTTTATTTTATCTTAATTTATTTCATATTACTTTATTATTTTTTAGATACCTGCTTGTATTTTAATGAGAAAGAGAAAGAAAGGACGAAGATCTGGGTATGTTTTATGCCAAGGAGGACTCTCAAGTCGCTGGAGGAAGGAAAACTCTACTCAGAATATATTCTATGAAAAACTCCATTTTCAATTAAAAATTAAAATTAATATTTTCTTTTATTTCATCAAATTATGCCCTTATGTGATCAAGTTTAGCTCTGGAGGGAAAACCATAGGAGTCTCATAAAAACAGCACACTTTTTTTTTTTTAAATAAACCTCATGCTAGATGCTGGAGGCAAATATGTAAACTACACCCCTTTGAATGAACTAAATCTCATCTTGTCAATCATGTAGGATATCTTTACATGAAAATCTTTTTGGACTAAAACAAATCTTGGGATCTGCTTTGGGGGCAGGAAAGTTGAGCCATATAGATACCCATCCTTCCTTAAAGCAAAGGCTATATAATCTGAGACAATAAGGGATAAGTCAGTTTTCACAATCTGCCTTATCAGAGCCACTAGAAATATCTGGTTATCTCACTCTAAGGGCCCCTTAAATATCAGTAAAGGAAAACCAGGCATAACTGGTAATAGGAAAAGCTGTGCTTAATCTATGGTTCCTTGGGGTAAAAAGAAGGATAGTTCCAGGAGAGGGTTTTGTTTGCTTGTTTTGGTTCTTATTTCTATTTTTAAGTGGATTCATCAGGAACTTTGAGACATATATGGGTCTTTAGTGGTTTTGTTGAGACCCATGAGGGTCATGTTCTTCACAAAGTAAAAAAGGTATATATATGTATATGTAGATATATATATATATATATATATATATATATATATATGTATGTATATACCAAGAATGAAACAGAAAAATGTCTCTGTGTCGTTGAAGCCAAATATGAAAAGAGCCATTTCCAGCTGGAGTTTCTAACGAATAAAATGACGAAGAGTCAAGTGCAGGACTAGTGAGCTTCCAAAGGGCTCGAAAGACCAAGCAACAGTTCGCAGAAGGCATTAACGACGAAACAGCACAAATAAAAAGTCCTGGGGTCAGCAGTCATTTCCCTAGAGCAAACAAATATTTTCTTAACAAGAAAGTATGCTGAAGATGGAAATTGTTAACCTAGCCTGGGGCTTCCACAGAAGCAGTGAGAGGGAACAAAAGTTAATCCGAAAAGCTACAGTTGCTGTGTCTACCCCAGGACCTTCCAGACCAGGACCCCTCATAACAGGGAGGTGCAACTGAGGGAGAGTCAATGATGGTGTTTGCAGTCTAGAGCCTGTCAGATGTAAGAAACCAATTCAAGTGGCAAAAGGAAGCAAGGTCCTCCTCCCCCTGACTACTGTGTCATGCCAAGCAGCTTAAGCCAGCTCTACTAATCTCTCTGGAGATTGAGATGCAGTGTCCCATGCAAGTGTCCTAAGGTAAGGAAACGAGCTAGCTCTTGGAGATCGACTGTAGCTTATGTAAGTTTACCTAAGGTCGTGCCTTCTATTCATGACGTGGTACCAAACATCACTGTGCACAGAATTTGACTTGGTCTTACATTCTCTTTATACTGCTGTTCTAGGTTTCTATTACTATTGTATTAAAGAGAAAAACAAAACAAATCAAAAACTAAAACTAAAAACAAAGGTTTATTTTATCCAAGAGTTTGTTGTCCATCATTGAAGGAAATCAGGGAAGGAACACAGGGCAGGAACACAGGACTTACACCGGAAGGAACCTGGAGGCAGGAACTGATGCCAAGGCCACGGAGTGCTGTTTACTGGCTTGCTCTGTGTTTTGCTCAGCTTGCTTTCTTATGGAACCCAGGACCACCTGCCCTGGGTAGCACCTCCCACAGTGAGATGGGCCCTTCCCCATCAATCATCAATCAATAAAAACAATGCCCTACAGGTTTGTGCACAGGCAATTTGGTGGGGGTATTTTCTCAGTTGGGGTTACTCTTCTCAAATGACCATCTTGTGTCAAGTCCACACAAAAAGCTAGCATGACCACTCAATATATTTGTGATGACGATTCCAATTCTTACTTATTTAATTTTCATAATTTTGTAGCTCAAAGCAGGCTCCCATAAGATTAAAACCATAGGTTCCTCATGATTGCAAGCAGATATTAATATTTGCACTGTTTTTATAGCTGGTAAAAACAGCCACTCCCCCAAACTTCCAGAGTTCAGGGTGATAATGAACTTTTTCCTTGCCCAATTTTTGAGATTATGGAAAACAAGAACAAACCATGGCTCTGTAGGACTGAAGTCTCAGCTGGATCTCAGGAGTCTTTAAAATGTCGCTACTAGAGGAAACAATTAATGAGCAAGTACGCTGCTTTCTCTCTGTTTTGACACGAAGGCTATTATTTCTTTTCTCTTTCCGATGCACCTAAATTTTAATGGTGTGAGGAAGGTTTCTGCTGACTGCCATTCACGCTGTCAGCCCTTTAAATACTGCTAGCATACTCTAAAGGGTTTTTATTCCTTGATCCTGTCATTTCTGTCAAAAGATAGAAATTAATTTCAGGAACTCTAACTATGGGGTATTATTGCATCATGCTATTCCACGGCTCAGTTTATGATCCAAGGTCACGCTGACAGACATCCTCTAGCACTTGTCCACATCTGATGTCTCCTCCTCTGGCTCATGTGACTATTTCTGGATAATGGGTTGTGAGCAGACATGAGGAGGAATTTACTTACTGCTACCAGACCCTTCAGAGCTCTTCTGTTGCTTCAGCAGCTGAAGGGGTCTCAGCTTCCAGATGGAGAAGATCAACCAGCCAGCAAGGGTCCTCAGGAACAATAGGGCATATGCCAACAAATGGGACCATCCTGTGGTGAGGGGGGAAGGAAGCTCTTTCAGCATAAATTATTGAGATCTGGAAGAGAGTAAATCTGTTTTCCCCTCCCCCACTACAGTCTGAAATAGTGACTCTGAGATAATAAGTGTGTTAATTGACTTAATTGGGGTGCTCTTTTCAAATGTGTATATGCATCTAATCATCACATTGGTTGCCCTCAAATATACTAATTTTAATTTCTTAATTATAACATGGAAAAGCATAAAATTTAAAAAGAATCCAAAACACTTTCTCTCAACAAATCACCAATGCATTTTCATTGACAACAGTGTCTTTACTTTTATCGAAACCCACATAAAAATTGGTTCACGTTGGCTTACTAAAATTTGAAAAATAATTTACAATTAACTAAATTAAATAACAGAATTACAATTAACTAATTAAATAATTTACTAATAATTTACAATTAGCTAATTAGATAACACAAGATAAGTGTTTCCATTTAATAAAACCTTTGGTGTGTGTATCTTTATATAGTTTCTGATTCAGTTTAAGCAAAACAAGATACATATCTTGACAGAAACATCCCTTCTACAAATAGAAACCATAGATTCTCTGTTACTTTATTTAGTAAGCATTATATAGAAATGAATCAAAAAAGTGACAAAGGCCACATGGATATGTGACAACAAAAAGGAAATAATCTTTTGTCTCATTCTAAAATATTTTAACCTCTCATTTATGAAACCCATTGAAATTAAGCAGAGCTAGTTTATATATATATATATATATATATATATATATATATATATATATATATATATATATATTATCTTGGTAAAGAAATAAGGAGTTGTGTAAGAAGTATGAAATTAAAGAAAAGAAAAAGAAAAATATTTTGAATTCTCATGAGTTCTGCATTTTCATGAGGAAAATTAAATTTACTTAATAACTTTAGACTAACTAAGTAAATAGCAATTATTTCAAAATTCCTGGATAAGAAAATAATTTTCAATACCTGATTTTCTATGATGTTTGAAGCAATAAAATAAAATAACATTTTTAAAGAATACTGTTCTGCCGGGCGGTGGTGGCGCACGCCTTTAATCCCAGCGCTTGGGAGGCAGAGGCAGGCGGATTTCTGAGTTCGAGGCTAGCCTGGTCTACAGAGTGAGTTCCAGGATAGCCAGGGCTACACAGAGAAACCCTGCCTCGAAAAACCAAAAAAAAAAAAAAATAAATAAAAAAATAAAAAAAGAAAATAAAGAATACTGTTCTCTGAATCCACCCCCTCACGTAAATTATTGGATTATTTGAAAACAAAAGATTTTAAGTACCTAAAGAGTAATTTTATTCATAAATTATAAATTATGTTTGAATTTTAAAAATAGCAAGACAGACATAAAATAGATAATATTGTTTCTATTGTTCTTAGGGCTTCAGTGATTGATCATTACCAACAGATGCTAAGATGAAAATAGATGTTAGCCTTGGATTCAGATACAATAATTTATTCCTGAATTACAGATGACCATGTACCAGTTGATGAATGAGATTTTTTTAACTTGAGCATGTGTTGTGTTATTTCTGATTCAATCTGCTTGTCTTCTTTATGTTATAAGCAATGCTATTTGTGTGTGTGTGTGTGTGTGTATTTGTGTGTGTGTGTGTGTATTTGTGTGTGTGTGTGTGCGTGTGTGTGTATGTGCCTACACTCTCCCTCCAACAAATATAAATATATGCAAACACAGAAAGCAAGTAAGTGGTAAGAATATGCTCGTCAATTTCCATTTTGCATGCATAAAAATGCATGAGCAAAGGGAAAGAAAACACAGGAGCAAGGAGACAGGAAATAGCAAGTTTCATGTGTTTCACCAAAGGAAAAATATTCACCTAAAAATAAGCTCTATCATTACAATGCTGCCATGAATGTGAATTTATATTCAACATAAATGTGTTTCAACAATTGGCAATTAGCCGTGTATTATCATTCTTCCAAACTAAGAGAACTATAGCTCTGTGGGACTCAGAACTTGAGACTTTCATCCATGATTATTATCTATGCTAGTTTTGGAAGGATTGTCAGAATGCATAAGAAATTTTCATCATTCCTATTGTAACTCAAAAATTTCATATAACTTAAAAACTCTATCATGCATCTACATATCTAGGTAAAAAGTATTGTTTTGATTTATTTCCAACCTAAAACTTAATTCATAAAAGTCGCTCCTAATTACACATAAAGCAATGCCACTTTCACAATTCTTTTGTTTATCATTTGCCCAATGATAATTTAATGATATTAGTGGATTGTTCTGTACCAGAGATGTTCTGTGATTTTCCACTGTCACTCAGTATCCTTTCTCAATTTAGGCACAAGTGCTGGCTCTAATAGCATGGGGGTAATCCTGAACTTTCTCATTGAATGATTTCTCACACATTCAATTTTATTGAAACATTCACATCTATTTCCCTGTTATTAAGTACCACCTTGCATTATCTATGCTGTTAAACTACTCCAGGAATGGCAAGCACACTGGTCAATAGTCTCTTATCTTAGAGAACACATAAATAATCAATAACTACATCACTTTGTACTTAGGACATTTTTAGATTCTACATCATTACTTCAGACAGTCCTTAATGATCCTTCAGAGGTAAAACTTTCTTGCTGTCCTCATTTTTTTCTATTGTTTTTAAATATATTTTTATTTTAACTCAAGAGTGTAGGAGATACTCAACGTTTATAATGACTGTTTATTGTAACAATAATTATATTAAAGATATCCTCATTTACTTTTGTACATCTTTAACCCGACATGATGATTTTACTCATCAAAATGTTTTAGTTTTGTTGAAGGCAGTTAAACTGCCTACAACTATGTGAGAATTATGTTATTTGTTTAGCCTAAAGAAAATATCCCCAAGTATGAACTCAAGACACTATTCTTTTCTTATGTTCAGAGATGTATCATAGTTAAGAGATAATCATAATTAAGATGATTATCCAAACAGTACCGGATATCTAAGATACAACCCACAGACAGTAAGAAGTTTAACAGGTAGAAAGGCTCAAGTGAGGAAGCTTCAATCCCACTTAGAAGGGAGAAGAAAATAATCACTAGAGGGAGGAAGGGGGAGGGAGGTCCTGGATGGGAAAGGAGAGGAGGAGTGGAAAAGGGGAACAGGAGGAAAAGGGGAACAGGATCAGGTATGTGGGGAGGAGACAGGAAAGAAGCCTAGAGGGCTAGGAGAATGAATGGAAATATGCAGCCTTTGGGTATGGAAGGAAGGGAGACCCTCTAGAAAGTACCTGAGACCTAGGAGGTGAGACACACTCAGGACTTATTGGGAGTGACCTTAGCCAAAGTACCCCAAAAAATAGGGAGAGGGAACTGGAAGAGTTCACCTCCAGTAGACAGACAGGGCCTCAAGTAGAGGGACAGGGTTACCAACCCGCAGTCAAAATTTCTGACCTAGAATTGTTCCTGTCTAAAAGAACTGCAGAGACAAAAATGGAAAAGGGGTTAAAGGAAAGGCAGTCCAATGACTAGTCCAACTTGGTGGAGTGCAGGGCGCAGGCACTAAGACCTTACAGTATTACTGATGCTATGATGTGCTTACAGCCTAGCATGGCTATCCTCTGAGAGGTCCTACCAGCAGCTGACTAAGACAGATGCAGATACTTACACCCGATCATTGGACTGAAGTCAGGGACCCCTCTGGTTGATTTAGGGGAAGGATTGAAGAAGCTGAAGGGGAGGGCAACCCCATAAGAAGACCAGCAGTCTCAACTAATCTGAACCCCTAAGAGTTCCCAGACACTGAGCCACTAACCAGGCAGCATAGATGGGCTGATCTGAGGCCCCCAGCACATATACAGCAGAGGACTGACTGGTCTGGCCTCCTTGGGAGAAGATTAGCCAAATCCTCCAGAGATTTTAGGACCCAGAACAGTGGGAGTTTGTTGGGGAGGGACATCCTCTAGGAAGCAAAGGGGAGGAAGAATGAGATGAGGAACTGTGGGAGAGGGGATGGGGGGGGATGACAATGGCTGGAATGTAAATAAATAAAATAATTTTTAAAAATTTAAAAATTAAAAATTAAAAAAACATGATTTCCATGGTTCCATGATTTTAATCTATTTTCAAATTTTGGAGTTTGTGTGCCTGTCACATGTACTCCTCCTTGGAAGAGTTTTTTTTTTGACTTTTTCTATTTTGCACACCCTTAGTGCCCAGCATAGAGATTCACACAGAACAGCCATGACAGTGTTAACAGAACAAGTAACTAACTAAATAAATGCTTTATTTTCCAATAAGCACTTGCATTACCATACTTCCATGGGATTAATTCTAGCCATAGCGCTGGCAAAGCATTTCAGTTTTCTTGTAGCGGAGATATTTTGTACAAGGCCTTTTTTCAAATTTATATTGTCCCTGAAGAAATGGCCTTGTTTTACTTCTTGTTGAGATATGAAATTAAATGACCCTAGTTTATATTATTAAGGAATAAAATGGAAGATCTTTTCATAATTTAAATTATATAACTAATTTTGTTGGAACTAACCTTTAAAACAATTGTATGGATTTTCCGAATTATAAATTTTGATATCCAAGACTGTTGATGGCTGCCATTATTGAAGGAGGCCATGATTTCTTCCCCAGAAAGTCAGGAACTAGCTTGTATACCAGGCTGCCCTCAAATTCATAGAGGTCTGCCTGCCTCAGCCTCCAGACTGCTGGGGCACATGCCATGCAATGCCATGTCCATACATTTATCAATGGTTAATTACTTTCACCGTTCCCTTCAGAATCCAACTAAGGAAAAGTCTGAAAAACCAGAACCCACACAAAAAGGAAATTACTGTGAATTCATGACCAATAATAACAAGATGATAAAAATAAAGTTATACTTTCAACCTTTAAACAGCTTTTTTTTCTGAAAAGTTGTTGAAAATGTCATGTAAACAATATACTTGGAGCTATTCTCAAGTGTGGTGCTGGTTTGCTTCACGTCTAGGTCACTCTCACTAATATTCAGAGTACACTCACCATTTAGAATCTTATTTTGTATTTTGATATTCTTGTAGCTCGAATTCTTCCCAGATTTGCTTTCATGTCACCATAGCTGATGATTCCTGGGGCTTATGTTTCACAAACATCAAGGGCACTTATTCTTTTATATATGAATGTGTTTCTAAGTCAGAAGGGCTGTCTGAGGCAATTATTGGTTTGAAATCTTGAAAGAAGGATGGTTATAAGCCATTTCTATGTATTTCTGCATTGAGGTTTGGAAATGACAATATAGAAAGAAAGAAAGTCGTAGCATATGAAAAGGCTGTGGGCTGTGAGAAAACATTGGGTCTTTTAAGATAAGGATGGCTTTAAGGCCAACATACAGTTTCAGGTTGGCTGTCACTCAGTGGTCTCTCTATTTTGTAATTGGAGATATATGTCTAATATTGTACAATCCATATACACTTTTTGTTTGTTTGTTCTGGACAGTGTCTTGCTGTGTACCACATAATGGTCTTGAAGTCATGCTTCTCCTATCTCAGCCTCTCTATAAGTAGGATTGTTTATTTGATGTTTTTACACTATACTATGGTTTTCAGAACAGCTTACACATTTCAAAATTATTTATACAGTCAAAAGAAACTTAGACAATTAATTTGGGAAGTGGCTTATAAGAGAAGAACAAAGAGTGAGACTAAATGTATTGCTTGATATTTATAATTATTGTATCAGTTTTGAAGATGACTTTATAAGTTTCTCTTTTTCTGAGATGAATGCTTTTCAAAATCATCACAGCCAATGAACCAGAATCTTACCCTCACCTAATGTCTGTGCCACTCTCTAAGTAGAACCATTGTTCATTGAAACAGTTGATGAATGAGTTCATGGATAGATCATCTTAATACACACACCATTTCTTATATGAATGTAACCTGATCCCTGTGGGCTGAGAATGATGACAATCACTCAAGTCAAATGGCTTTGACTACAGCAGGAAATCTGTATCCAAATAATTGTGTCTATAATTCATTCCTTGGCGCAGCAAAACTGTCAACTCTTAGCTTAGCTACTATAGAGGTAAAATCCTTTGGTGATCTGAGGGACATTGAAGTACAGCCTTATTACAATGAACTCTAATGTCTAAAATTTGTTCTTATTTTGGGTTTGTACCACAGTAAGAGCCAAGATTTTAAGCTCTATAAAAACAAAATGAACAAACAGAAAGGCTTTATCTTTTCATGTTCATTTAACATGTCCATTATTTTTATGATTGTTATAAAATATATATTGTGTTGAATATGATAAAAATAGAAATAAAATTTAATAATAATAATAATAATATTTGACTTCCAAATGGAACCTCATAAAATTGCAAAGCTTCTGTAAGGCAAAGGACACTGTCAATAGGACAAAACAGCAACCAGCAGATTAGGAAAAGAACTTTACCAATCCCACATCCGATAGAGGGCTAACATCCAATATATACAAGGAATTCAAGAACCCTGAGATTCTCCCTCACACCAGTCAGAATGGCTAAGATCAAAAACTCAGGGGACAGCAGATACTGGTGAGGATGTGGAGAAAGAGGAACACTTCTCCATTGCTGGTGGGATTGCAAGCTGGTATAACCACTCTGGAAATTAGTCTGGCAGTTCCTCAGAAAATTGGACATAGTACTACCTGAGGACCCAGCTATTCCTCTCCAGGGCATATATCCAGAAGATGCTCCAACATGTAATAAGGACACATGCTCCAACTATGTTCATAGCAGCCATATTTATAATATGCAGAAACTGAAAAGAACCCAGATGTCCCTCAACAGAGGAGTGGATTCAAAAAATGTGGTGCATTTTCACAATGGAATTTATTGAAAACAATGACTTTATGAAATTCACAGGCAAATGGATGGAACTTGAAAATATCATCCTGAGTGAGGTAACTCAGTCACAGAAGAACACACATGATATGTACTCACTGATAAGTAGATATTAGCCATCCCATATATAGTCACCAAACCCGGATGCTAATTGTGGATGCAGAGAAGTGCTTGCTGACAGGAGCCTGATATGGCTGTCTCCTGAGAGGCTCTGCCAGAGCCTGACAAATAGAGAGGCAGATGCTTGAGCCAACCCTTTGACTGAGCACAGGATTCCTGATGGAGGAGTTGGAGAAGGAACTGTAGGAACTGAGGGGGTTTGCAGGCCCATGGAGGGAGCAATAGTGTCAACTGGCCAGAACCCCTGGAGCTCCTAGGGACTGAACCACCAACCAAAGAATACACAAGGAGGGACCCATGGTTCTGTCCCCATATGTGGCAGAGGATGGCCTTGTTGGTATCAGTGGGAGGAGCAGTCCTTGGGCCTGAGGGTGTTTGATGCCCCAGTGCAGGGGAATGCCAGGGCAGGAAGATCTGAGTGGGTAGGTAGGTGGGGGAAGAGGCAGAGGGAGGGGGGAATGGGATAGGGGGTTTCCAAAGGGGAGACCTGGAAGGGGTAAAACATTTGAAATGCATATAAAGAAAATATCTAATTAAAAAAAGGAAACAGAAAAGAATATTTGCCTTCAATGGGGCTATGAAATTAAAAGCTTCTACTCAACAAGGAAAGAGTTAATCAAGTAAAGAGACATCCTGAATAGTGACAGAGAATGTTTACTGTCTGTATCTGACAGAAAAGGTTAGTATCTATAAAATACAGAGGAAAACAAAAACAAAGTAACAAACAGCACAATCAATATGTATAAACAACAAAATTATCTGTCTATGAGCTAGCAATACATATCCTAGGTATTATATATATGTAAAGAACTGAAACATAGACACTTACAAAGTATATATCATTCATTCTAAGAAATAATGTAAAGATCCTTTGGACTACTAACTCTGGTAGTCCTCTGGTCCTGGTGGTGAAAGCTTGATATGGCCTGGCCCAAAAGATGAGCCCAGATTGCTATGCTGTATCACTTCCAATTCCCAGCTTTCTGGATGAAAAAAAAGTTTTTATGCTTTCCTTTTTAAAACAACAAAGAGGAACTAACTTGCCTGAGGAACTCCACCTCAGTTGATGTGAAAATGAGTTCTGAAAACATAGTAGGGATAAATGTAAGAAAGATATGGTATGATGAAATTCCCTGAAAAACCCAAGAGTAGGTATAAGTAGAGAAATTGTTGAAGAAATTATTTAATTTCAGGCCTGGGGCTTCTACTCTGCCTTCAGTTATTGAGTTCCCAGATAAAATTTATGTACAGCCTTTATATTTTTAATAAACCTTAAGCAACACAAGAGTTGGTCAGATATTTAGCCTCCATTCTATTAGAATCTACTTTCCTATTGATAACCCTGAATTATTACTTACTACTTACTATGTTTCGTCTGGGCCACTCTTAACTCCAGTTGACCAACCCACAGGGCCACCTTTCTTTTCTCCTAATTCATTCTCTTGTACCCCTCTATGTTCTTCTTTTCCTTCTTCTAGGACCCCAAGCCCAGGAAACCTAAATCCCACCTATGTCTCTTCTGCCCATCTATTAGTGGTTGACATCTTTATTTACAAATCACAATTAACTGGGGGTAGGATCACTTAGCTAGTGTCTGTGTATGTGAGGACTCTCTTGGTCGCTGGGGCAACCAGAAAACTGGCATTAGCATTAGGATACAAGCATCATCAGGCCAACTCAATACAGAAATTAGTGAGTTACTCTCAGAACCAAATGGTACAAGATCTTTGAACACTATACTGCAGAAGAAGTAGATTAATTAAACAATATCAGATGAAGGGATACATGGTCATGTTTGTATTTTGGATTAGACATGCAAACAAAAGCCTAGTGATGAATTTAAGAACAAACATGACAGGAATCAGGGAGTCCAAACAGGTAGGAGTTGCCCTTGTCTAGACTACAAGATGGGGAAGGATCATCATGATAGAAAAAGCATGGACCAAAGTTTATTTAGGAAACATTCTGTTTATCTGGATACGGAGAGTGAGAGAGTGGCATAATTTGTAGGTTAGGAATTTTAATGAAGCAAATTATAAAGACAATTACTATCATTTCTTCATCCAATTAGCTTTCTCTTGTGTTTTGCTATGTAGCTGGAGCTCACTATGAAGCCCAGATTGTCCTCAAACTCATGATTCTTCTGACTCAGTATCTTTAGTGCAATTCCACCATAACTACTATAATGGTTAATCTTGATTGACAACTTGATAGGATTCAGTGATGATACTACCATACCTAGTATAGTGGCTAATCTTGATTGGCAAATTCATGGGATTCAAAATCATTTGGAAACAAGTCTTTGGACATGTCTGTGGTGAGTTTTCTAGATGAAATCCATTGAGATGGCGAGGTTCTTCCTCAGTATAGTCTGCCCATTTTTATACATTAGAGTCTGATCCTGAATGAGAGGGGAAGGGAACCGAGCAGCCGTGCTCATCTGTCCCAGCTTCCCAACTGCCAGTGTGGTGTGGCCAGCTGCCTCAAGCTGTATGACTTTCCTGCCCTGATGGCTGTGCCCTAGACTATGAGTCAAAGCAATCCCTTCCAACACTAAGTTGCCTCTATAAGATTTTTGTCAACAATAAGCAACTAAAACATCTTCATTATTTAATTGTTCTTTTTATTGGTTATTTTATTTATTTATATTGCAAATGTTGTCCCCCTTCCTGTTTCCCTTCCACAAACCCCCTATCCCATACCCCCTGCCTTTATGAGGGTAATTGTTCTTAATGTTTCAAAATTCTATTAGAAAGAGTTGAATAAGCAAGGCTTTAAAGTTATCTTACCCATTGATGGTACGTTTATAGATAATGGCATATTTGGTGAGAATTTTTAATATTGAGCATGGTAATTTTGAGATTACTGTTGTAAGGGTATGTAATCAGCCAGATTTTGTGATATGACTAAGATGATTCGAGGCTATTTTTGGATTGGGAAGATGATTTTGATTTGAATGCAGAAACAGTGGTCAAAGTAGGTAGTTGGGAAAATTGCATGAGCTTTGGAAATAAAGCAGTGGACAATAACTTACTAAGAAACATGGATTTCTAAGGTTGAGGCTGAGAAACAAGTGTGGCCATGTCAAAACACAAATGAAGACCAGAGTCATTGAAGGAAATTACGAAAACCTTAAATCTTTTAGAAATTGCATATACAGCTTCAAAGTCAGAGAAGAGGTGAGTGGTTTGTACTCACAGAGTGTTCGGCACTTGAATCTATCTCTATTGTTTTGCGGGATTTTCTGAAGCTCCTTTTGGTAATTGTCCTCTTTTGCAAGCACCCAGAAAACCTTGCAGCAAGAGTGAAGGTTCTGCAGAATGCCATTTCTGTACAAAGGAGACAGCAGATAATCCATGTGAAAAAGAGAGTGCATATAGTAATTATGACTTATCTGAGTGAAGGTCATGAGCCCTGATACTAATTCCTTGCTCACAACTTCAGATTCTACAAAATACTCTTTGAACATCTCTTTTCTTGGGGGAAAGACTTTGATTGACAGCTGTGGTACTGTTCCTGTGCATTTGTCACTGAGTGCAATGATAGGTATCAAATGCAGCAAAATAGACTCAAGAGTGCTCCATAAGAGTATAACTTTGTATGTAAGCATTAAACAAATCTACATTCCTGCTAGTTTATAGTGTTTGAAATCTCTACTACTTAGAGTAGAATTTTAAACTTGTCTGAGCAATTCCCAAGCTCAGAAAATAATCATGAGCAGCTATTCTCCATACATTTAATATATTCTCTATACATCTCTATATAGTTAATGACATTATTTGATGAGCTGACCTCATATTGTAAGTGTACTCTGCCCAATTCTATCATTTATATTTAACTGTAGACAGATGTTCCAGTCTGTCTATGTGATGCTTTATTTAAAGCCTAATATCTGATGAGAAAGGAAGCCATTTAGCTCTGATGGGAATCTGCTCTCGGTGGCCTACAATCTCACACTCTTGCTTTTTATGTAATTATATTTCTGAGTAGTGTGCGAAGCAACTTATGCACTTGGAGCTCATATCCCTGAGACTCTTAGACCCTCTCGTAGGATGTCATGGAGTGGCGGCTTCTAAATAAGCACCAGTCACTAGAATGAGAGTTTGATTTTTTTTCACTCTTTACAATTCTATTCGTAATAATTAACAGTTTTATATAATCATTTAGAAGCATGTGTCCAGGTCTAACCAAATGTTTCATTAGAGTTTCTTTTAAATTTTTTATATTCCCGTTACTTGGGGAGACATTTTCTGTCACAATTGAGTAGCAATGATTGTTTTCTTTTCTTTCTTATTTCTTCCCTTTCTTTTTCAATCTATACCTGGTTTTCTCCTCTCCTTCTCCTACTTCTTTTTTCTTTTCTTCAATGATAATTTTATTAAATGATAATAATAATGATAATAATAATTTTTAAAAAAGCATAGTACAACTTATGCAACATTCCAGCAACTTCCAGGAGGAGAGATGAAAAGTCATGCCTTCCAAGAAAGGAGTGAAGTGAAAACAGTTTGTTTAGAAAGGAAGAGGAAGTGGAAATAATGAAGAGTGAGCTGAGGAACTCTTCTCAAACTGTCTTCATGTTTTTCACCTCCTCCACCCCTTTCTTTGCTCTTTCTCTGCAGAAATGTTTTAATCTCTTAGTTTTAATGTCCCTTGAATATACATTGTAAGGATTAAGCCCTTGGCTTTGCTGAGACTAATTAGAGAGTCTACTTTTGAGCTCAAAGACACACACACACACACACAAATTCACACACACAGACATGCACAGACACACACACACTATATATATGTATATACATATATCTATATCTGTCTATATATATATATATATATATATATATGTATGTATGTATGTATATTTGATCTGGTTCAATAAATCAAACTGCTAAAACAGTCTTAAGATGTCCCAAATTAATAACCAAGAACTGTTGGACTCTCATAGACTGTTCTGCTGGCTGACAATGTGAGCCACTTTTTCACTGGACTCAGGTCTTCAGGAGGCATGATTCTCAGAGTCTCAAATTCTCATAGAATTCTATTTTTCTTTGTGATAAGTAAGGTTTTCTTTTTTAACCAAACTGTAAACATGTTGCCATTTTCTAACAGTTACCCAAAGGTAGAAACAAATCTTTAGCACCAAATAACCCCTGGCCAGTTTAAATTGCTGAATTCTTACTAAAAAGTTTTGAATTTTGAGGCATTGTGAAGCTCCAGGGAAACAAACTGAGGAGTTTGGAGCAGTTTAGACATATGTGACTATATACGTCTTATGGAAGAAATAATACAAGTTTAAAAGAAAAGGTAATTTAAAATACAAATGATACATTTAAATATAAACCAGCAGTAGTATTTTAGAGATAGATCCATGTATTGTTTGTATTTCATCTATTTGTGATTTCTCTACTATCAATTTAAGGAATAGCCAGTGTCTCTAAGAAAGTTATGCTTTTCACTGCAATCATGCTGACATGTCAATTTTTTTCATTCATAAAACGTTTTCTACATATTAAAGGCTATATCTGGTACTATGTATGTGAATATATACAGATAGGGTTTTGCTAACATTATCGGAGAACTGTCACCTATATTCCCATCTGCCACTTAGCTAACCTTCTAAGATGTAGCCTTATTCACTTCTAATTATTTCTGCACATCTCCAAGAAGCGAGGAGCTGTCAATGGTAGATTAGGCCTTGAAAGTAAAGCCCTCTCCTTCTCTGTTACCCATCAACTTAGACTGCTGCACCTTTTGCTTTGATAAGGTTTTGTATCCACCTTTCCCTGCAGAAAAGACTGCTGTTTCTGTGTTAGACAACCAGCTGGAACAGTTCAGCCCAAAGTCTGAAGATAGCAGTGTGCCGTTACTAGAGTGAGGCGATTTCCTCATGGAGTTATCATGTTTTCATCTGAAAGAAATAAAAAGAAATAAGTTAATACTTTAGAAATACTCTATTTTATAGTCATTAGAAAGAATAGCATTTTCCTCTTCCCTGTTAACCTCCTCTTTTTGTACTAACAACTTGAGCGTTGTCAGTGTAGAGAGAAGGAAATCTGAACTGGTTTTTAAATGTTTTGGTAATTTGTGTTGTCATCTGGTCCACATCAGTTAGCTGCAGGGGTCTGGGGCGCTGTGGAGGAGGGAGTATGGTTAGCACTGGTGAGCTGACTAATGCTTAGTCTGTCAGTAGAAAAAGAAGGATGTATAAGCTCTCTGACAGTGTCCTTAGAATGTAGAGAGCTAGATTATTGTTTTGTTTGTCTAAGTAGAACAAAAGTTTATTACAATAAACCCACTACCTTCCTGAAATATTTTAAGTGCAATTACATTTGGTTTACCTCTCATTCCCATGAAGATAAACACACAAATGCTAACACAGGTCCTGATTTTCTGTCGTGATGTTAGTGTTACTTAGCATTTGCAGCTGAGGCAAAACTATTTAAAGTATTTTTTTTATTGAAATTGTAATGGATAACTTAAAACTGGAAGCTTTGAGCAGAGAAATTAATGAAAAATGCGCAAGATCCTGAAAGTCCTATAGAAGAATTCTGAAATACTTTAGTAACTATACTGTTTCTCCACACAGGGTCCCTGTGCCCCGTGAAAGGAGGCACTTTTAAGGAAGTTAAGGATATACCAGGATGTGTATTCGAAATGTGGGTGTCATTCACTCTAAATTCTCAATGTGTAGAGATTATGTGATTGGGTGAGAAACCCACAGCAAAACAAATGTTTAAAAAATTCTCTCTCTTGTTGTGGAACTCACGTCTAAATATTTCTTTAAATCGTGTCTCTGAAGATGTCCTGAAAAAAGGAAAGAAGAGGTGAATAGGAAAAAAGAGACAGGATATATGCTTGCAGTTGTGTGTGTGTGTGTGTGTGTGTGTGTGTGTGTGTGTAGAGCAGTGGAGAGAACGATCTCTTAAGTTCATGTGGGTACAAATTATGCTGTAAACATGGAAGCTAGCTTTTCTGCAGATCAAAGAATAGGAGATAAGAAGAGTAGAAGGATGTTCACTTTGTATCTCTTTGTTATGTTGAACTTCTCTTTGCCTGAATGCTAATTTCCATCTTATAATAAGACTACATTATTATCCAGTGATTTATAGTATCAATTTTGAAAAATAAATACAAAAATTTGCACATATAAACAGAACATCTATTCTAGAAACAAGTATGACTAAATAACCTGTTTGTGGGCACTTTGTCATCTTGGGCAGGAGAAAGCTTGCAGAAGAGAAGGTTCTTTGAAGACTCTTTGATTTACAAATAAGGTCATGTGTTTTTGAGATGAAAACAAAGGAATTACTTTGTAAAAGCTGTACCTGTGCACAGCACTTTCTTGAGTGATGACAGTAGTGGGGAAGTGGATCCAGAAATGTGTGACAGACATGGAACAGAAGTGGATGGGGTGAGCTTAAAGCTGAGTTTCCTTAGAGCTGCTTTGATATTGTTTCCATGTTGGTGCATAGGGAACAGAAATTGAAATTTTTACCTGCTTAGCAACTAGTATCCCTTATGTATCTTTGGAGTCATCTCTTAGGACAATTTTTCAAGTGTGATGTTTACTCAAAAGATATTTGCAAAAGTCATCTTTAAACAAGCAGGAAAAATATACAGTGAGTTAGTTAAATACATACCTTGCATGTTAAAAGGCTACAAAAAAAGAAAGAGATAGAGAGAGAGAGAGAGAGAGAGAGAGAGAGAGAGAGAGAGAGAGAGAGAGAGAGAAATGCCTCCCTTCAATCCATTCGCTTCTCTGTGTTTTCATTTAGCCAAAACGAATGGTTTCAACAGGAACTTGATCTTTGTAATCCTATCCATGGTGACCTTGAGAGCTTCCTCTCCTCTGATAGATTGGTACTGCTAAGAGCTTTGAAACTCAAGGTTGAATTATTATGTCACCCTGTGGGGAAATGTTTGGTATCAAGAGAAAAGAGCCATATGAAGTGGGTAATGTCATGCATTTTAAGCATGCAAAATAGCCCACAGCTGGCCAATTCAATGGGGTGTTTTTCAAAACTATTTCCATTAGCACACAGACATTATAATAATCTTTCTGTTTTACATAAGTTTCATTTAACAAAATAACTCTCAGTTAGTGGGAGCATTTTACAGCTGGGCGGGTGCCGGACTGATAGCCTAGCTCCTTAAGAGGATAGGACAGGAGAATTAGAAGTTCAAGGCCAGTCTGAGCAATAGAGTAAAACCTCCTCAAAATCAAGAGTTAAGAAGAGGGCAGGGGATATAGTTCATAGTTCAGTGGTGGTACACAGGCCCTGGGCTCACTCTCTCTTATGGAAAAAACAGAAGGGAGAGAGCCAAGGGAGAAAGAGGAAGAGAGAGAGAGAGAGAGAGAGAGAGAGAGAGAGAGAGAGAGAGAGAGAGAGCACAAGAGCAGGAAACAGTTTGCTGCTTAAATTTAACGCTTTTCCAAATGCAGCGCCTGTGCCTCTGTAACTGCAAGACTTTATAAAACTGAGAAAAACAGTTTTCCCGTGTTTATATGCATTAGAGTTCTTCATGTCCTGCAACACCCAGGCAAACACTAAGGCTTCCCAATGAGCTGAATGTGATACATGATTCACTAAATTGTCTAAAGTGCATGAAGTGTTGCCCTATCTTGGGGAGGCACTTAGTCCTGCCGTGCTGTGTGCTCTGCAGGAGGCATTGCACAGTCACGTCAAAGCACAGCTTTGTGTGTGGTGCTGCCTTCTCCGGAGGATAGAGGGAATCATCACATATATGCAATATTCTCTTCCATTCCCAACCATAGACATGGGCTTCCCCAAATAGTCAATGAGGAAGGCAAGCTTGAGCCTTGAAGTTTGGTTTCTAACCAATACAATTCCTAAAAAACCTTAAACGGCAACCCGCAAGATGGGCAGAAAGCCTTTCTGTTTTGGTGTTAAGTAACTCCAGGCAATAGTTTGCTACATTATACAGTTTCCCATAAGATATCACATGTTTGGGGTTGAGATGAAACTTCAAGGAGACTTTTGGGGACACTCGTTCTTCTGGACTGTACAGCATTTCTTGCTAGAGGGGACTAAGAGCTCTCCTGCAGGCGGGGGTAGCCTTGAGGCATGGCTCGCCTTTCAGTTTGACCTGTGATAAAGTTGACTGACATTAGGGAGAAGAGTGATAAAGCTACAGAGTCAGAGCTTAATGAAGAAGGGAGACATGGTTTCAGGAGAATCTAACAGAAATGTGTAACGACCCATTATCTCTCAGGGAGAGAATTCCACGATCGCAAAGGTTCATCTCTCCACCTAAGTGAGTACCTGCCACACTGATTCCCAACACAGCGAGAGAAGCCCTCCTTATGATACACACCCCCACATAGCCTTTGGAGTCTCCTTCTTAGAAAATAGAATATGCTTGGTCAGTAAAGATTTCTCACAGAGGACCTGCTTCTTCTGTTTCCACTTAAGTGTTTCTACGAAGTGCCCCGTGGATTTGCATTTCCAGACAATGAAAGGGCGTCCATCTGAGCACAACGGATCAAGGCAAGGCAACCTTATCAAAGCTCTTCCTGATTTTGTGCCAGACATGAAAAAGATTGCTATCTTAGTTATGTAATATAGTCTGTCTGAGATTGTATACAAACGCCCAGAAGAAAATCACTCCAAACTGAGACACACCTAGAACTTCAAACAGAAGACAGGAGGAAAGGCTTGCAAATGGTTTCGTCTCCCTTTGTTCTCACATGCTTAGGCTGTAAAATAGGAACAAGACTGAAGCCTAAGAACTACTGAAGTAAACAATGCCTCAAATTCTAAAGAAAAATAGTTCTGTTCCCTGTGCCAGGCATCATTAGCTCTTCCCCCGCAGCCTATGCAGAACATATAGAAATGGCTTTTCCCAAATAAACAGGTTTAACCTTATTTAAATATTGACTTATTTACCAATATTTAAACCAAAATGTTTCTGAATTCTTGTTGGCAAATAAGGAGTCACCTGGTAACCAATCCCCAGCAAGGTGGAGCTGGCTAGCACCAGACCCTTCCTTCCCCTAGCTTGCCATACTTCCCTTGGCTTGACTAACTTTGGCAAGCATTTTATTTTACAGTATTTGGTCTTCCCTAAGCTACATCATCTAATATTCCCAATTTTGTTAATAGCACATCTATCACCAGATAGCTTCGATGCAAATGAATTTTTGATCACTTTCTTTTCCCTCCAAATTCCTATTTTCCACCATACCACCATATTTGTTCCTTTAAAAATGTCCATGTCAAAGCTTAATCTCCAGTGTGGTAGTATGAGGGCCAGATCACCAGGAAGTATTCTGATAATGAGGGCAGGGCACCCCATGAGTAAGATCAGGGTCCATAAACAGGTACAGCAGGGGCCGGAGAGATGGTTGTGGTTAATAGCACGGAGGACCTGGGTTTGATCCCTAGTACCCACTTGGTGGTTCACAACTGTCTCCAGTCCCAAGGAATCTGACACCCTTATGACTTTCAAGGGCATTGGATGAACATAGTGCAAAGACATACAAGTGAGGAGAATACTCATTCATATAAAATAATAAAAATTAATTTTTAAGAATATCTCGAGCCAGTATTGTGAAAGGGAGTATTAGTTTCCTCTAAGATTGAGCTTCCTTCTAGGATAACCAATCCCAAATGGTCAGCCTTGGACACATGTGCGTAGAACCAGTGCTTAATGGACTCAGTAGGTTGTACAGACATGTGTGACTATGTATGTATATTATATATGTAGATATAAAACAACCATAATTAAAACTAAAGAAGAGATGGTGAATTTCTGTTGGTGGGAACACAGAAAGTATCTGAGGTGAGGAGATGTGGAAATGGTGCATACGGTGCTCATGTATTTCACAAAAATAAAATTTTAAAAAAGGGGAAAAACATGCACCTGTTATTTTCCTCCCACGCTATTTTTGTTGGCTAATAATTTGCATTTTCCATAATTGCTTTTATGTGGTGTCAAAAATATTAAAGCACTTTCTATTCCTCTAAAGCTCATCTCCAACAGGCTACAGGTTTGACATCCAGTACAGTTTACCCAGGAGGTGTCACTCATTCAGTACGTCTTCCTAACACTCCACTCTCTGCTTCCTTTTTCCTTCATTGAAAAATAATAATTTAATATTTTTCACTTGTTGATTTATGTTTTGTATATGTTTGTTCATCTGTACTATAGCAGTCCTGTGGGGATCAGAGGACAACTTGTAGGAACGTGTTTTCTCCTGTCACGTCAGTGCCAGTGATCAAAATCAGGCCGTCAACCTTAACAATCAGCATTCATGCCACTGAGCCATAGTACTTACCCAGAAATAATATCTAGTAACTGTAACTGATCTTAAACCAGTCATCTTTAAAAGAGTCCTATCGTTTTCTCAATGTTTTAATATAAACTTTTATTAGTGTGTGTCTATGGAGTTTATTTTGACATTCTCAGACATGTGTATAATAACATTTGGATTCTATACTATGATGTTACAAAGAGTGTATAAACCCAGGTCAGCTTGTCCCTAAACCTGCCTTGCCACTACTGTATCAAGGGGGCTCTATACCCCATCCTCCCCCAAAAAATGTGTTCTAGACAATACACTGTATTATTTGCAGGATCTTTTGTTGCCGTTTTGCACTTTTGTTAATTCTTTGAGAATTTCGCAAGATGAATTTTGACCAAATGTATCTTCTCCCCCAAATCTTTTCAATTGTATCCTCTTTTCCACCCACAGGACTTTGTGCCCTCTTCCTGCAAAAAAGAAGGAGAAGGAGGAGAAAGAGGAGGAGAACAAGGAAGAGAAGGAGGAGAAAAAAGAGGAGGAGGAAGGGGAGAAGGAGAAGGAGGAGGAGGAGGAGGAGGAGGAGGAAGAGGTCAAGTACAATTGGTTTGGGCCATAAACTCTGGAGCAAGGGAAACCTACAAAAAACCACACCCTCAAAGAATACCAACTCTCCATTTCCTGGCAGCTAACAGTTGTCAGTAGCTCCTCAGGTAGGGATGAAACTTCATGTCCACCACCCTTCCCATTCAGGATTTTGTCTCGATTGGGCTTGCACAGGTCTTATGCATGCTGTCGCAGCAGTGAGCTCACATATGCAGCTGCCTTACTGTTTTCAGAAAATGTGTTTACCTTGTCAGCCACTGCTCTGACCCGCACACCTTGTATGCCCCTCTTCCTCAGTGTTCCCTGAGCTTTGCTAGGAGGGAGTATGACATCTCACAGTTAGGACTGAGGACTTCACAGTCTCTCAATCTGCACCCCATGGCTAGTGTGTGTGTCTGTGAAGATCAGCAGGTATTCCAGAAAGAAGCTTAAGATTTCAGTGGGTTTATGAAGCTGTGGAAGGATATTCTGTGGACCTATTCTATCGTGTAGTTTTTTACTTTATATCAGAATACAACATATCGAATTATGCAAATAAACACATTCATGATACTACAGTGAGATAATTAAAAGTACCCAAACAGAGTAAGCACTTGGGTTCTTAGGAAGAAATGTTAGCAATAAATGTATCCCTGGAGCATAGGTTTCAGATAATCTGACATATGGACAAAGAGTGACATGTTTTATTACTTCCAAGGTTTCAAACTACGGATATCTTTCACTTAGCAAGAAATGTTGCAAGAATATCTCATTTGTCTTTTAGCTCTAACATATTTGCTGATGTAAGTATTTGAGAAATTTGTTCTAACACTAGCTAAAGAAAAGGATTGTATCTTGTCCTATTGTCATGTAGGGCCTATGATGCCTTTGTTAGTAGCTTATATTAACCATGAGAAATAGAAACATACATGGCAGTGATGATGTCTTTTAAAGATTCTGTGGGCACTAGAGATATAGCCCATGAATACAGTGAATGCTTACTTAGCTTCTGTATTTAATTCTGAGCACTGTAAAATAGTCTGTTAAAATAATATATAACAAGTGAAAAACTTAACAAAATTTATTATTAAAGCTATATTGAGAGATAAGAATTCTGTACTTCCTCTAATTTAGCTCATTCAACAATTGGGATGGTCACTTTATGTATTGATTCATTGTATTTAAACTATTAGCATTGTTTCTCTATTATGAAGACTTGAAGATTTCTTATTAGTAATCTAATTTCTGTTCTTGCTCTCTCTCTCTCTCTCTCTTTCTCTCTCTTTCCTTCCTTCCCCTGTGTGTGTCCTTGCTTTTTATTTAAATTGCATTGTATGCTCTTATGTTTGTTCCATTAAAACCTGTCTATAATTTCTAAATTCTCTTTTAACATATGAGAATATTATTCATTTAATTTCCTTTCATCCCCCTTTCCTTCTCTTATCAAATCTCTTTCTACATTTCTATTTATGACATTGAGCTTGCATATAAGTATGTGTTCCTTTCTAATGCAAACATATATCACATTATCTTCATTCCCCAACTGAATATAGTAAAGAAAAACTAAAAACAGATTATTCATTTAAAAATTTAGCACTAATATCTAGATTGAAAATAAAAGTGATAGTTTTAATAAAAACTGATAGTTAATTAAGACATTAATCAAAACTCCCTTTCAATTTCCTGCTTCACCTAAGTTGTTTTTCAATGTCATTAGTATGATGTCCCTTGACATTGCTAGCATTGCCATAAAAGATATTCATTCTATGGGCTTGTTTTCTTTATTTGTCAACAAACTTCTCTGTAAAGCCTTCATCCGAAAAGAGATCTATTAGAGACAACTAGATTCCTTGAGAATGAAGATCTTGATGGAATAACAGAATAGATGCTTCTTCATCTGAAATATCTAAATGATTTATTATTTGAATTGTCTGACATGGGGCTACACAAGTGTCTTACTATAGTCATTTTGAAATAATTAAAACAAGGTCCTTAAGACCTTGGACGTGAAAAATGTCTAGAATAGGACACCTCCTCACAACCAAGACATGGGGATATTTGTTTCATAAGAGATAGAACTAAGAATTTAATAAATAAGTGTTCTGTGACTCATGTGATATTGTTCTGAAAGATCCCAGGAGCCAAAAATGCTACCAGTAACTCAGTCTTTCTAGCCAAAGGGGGTATGATTAATAAATGCTCAGGAGATGAAAAAGTTGTATTACACAGCCAGTAATGCAACTCTCAAAAGAACACAGAGTAGATTTCCAATCTGTGATAAAACCAGAAATAAGCATAAGGCTTAAAGGGGAGCCAGTAGCATCTTCTTGATGGTGCTGGAGCAGGTTTCTAATCTCTTCTTCCTCATCATCCCACATGCACATAAAGTTCACTGTTCACTTGAACGTACTGTTTTGGTTAGTGTTTTGATTTTACAAAATCAAGACAAATAAGTAACTGCACTTTATGCATGTGTCTGTTGATCTATGTAAATCAGAAAGGGTTATCATATAAAGTCAAAATTAGCCATGCTTTAAAAAGTTGTTCAATGATTGTTAGGCCCTTCTCATGTGTTATATTCACTGATCAAATGTGTGCTAGTATAGAGCCCATGCCAAAGGTTGAGAGAAATAGTGAACAAACATTTGTTGAGACAAGAACTAGTGAAAGAGAGAACCAAAAAGCTTAAGTTACAGTAAAACTCTTCTAACTGTATAACTAAAAATTTTAAAAATGTACACAATTGTGTACTTATCTAAATCACAGTAAGATGTATGTTCTTTAATGAAAATAAAAGTTTGTTAAGAAACAACAAATGAGCTTTTTGTTAAAAATAAAAGGCTATTATAAACTATAGATGTAGAGACCCTTATTGGGGTGCCATGCAACCTGGCAGGAACTTGACATTGACCAAGATAAATTTCCTCTCTCAGCCTTTGAGTGGGAATTCCTGTGTTGGCCATAATCCCCTCCACCTAGGGTGGAACATTCAGACCAAAGTGAAGTTCATTGTTCCTCCCGTCTACAAATTCCTGAATTAAGCAGGTGACCCACCCAGTCACCTGAGCAGTGGAGTCAATACCCAGTGAAAAGTCAGACCAGTTTCGGAACACACCCTGGAATTGCCTGAAACCTTAAAATTCTGAGTCCCCCATTAAACCTCAAGACTTTGAGTAGCTGGTGTTGTCTTAGTCTCTGTCTCTTTTCACCGCCTTCCCATACATCCCCAGCTTCCCTTCCAGGTAATCTGTTTGATGTAACTGTGGGTAGTTACAGATTGGCGCCCAACGTCTTCTGAGGTGACCCTGTCTTGGCAAAGCTTTGCACAAAATGGAAAAAGATGATATCCAGCATGGTGAGCAACTACAGGAATTAAATACTAGTACTCATCTAAAATTTCATCTTTTTGAAGCTGCTGTTGTAGGTGCAGAAAGATTCGGGCTAAGTGGGAAAGTGTTAATCCAACAATGAACTCCCATAGGGGCTGACAGTGGAAAATGGGAGAGGAACTTCATCTTGGTCAATGTCAAGTTCCTGCCAGATGGCATGGCACTTCAATAATGCTCTCTACATATAGTGAAAATCATTTGCTTGACAGCAGAACCCATTGCTATGAATAAAAGCAGAAAAAAGGAAACAAGTGTGTGTGTGTGTGTGTGTGAGAGAGAGAGAGAGAGAGAGAGAGAGAGAGAGAGAGAGAGAGAGAGAGAGAGAGGATTTATCATTGACTTAATGAGGGCATCAATGAGATTGTGCTTTTCACTGAACACTACAATCAGATAAACTGAATGATTACATATTAAGTGGAGAGGTAGATTTCTTTAGATCAATGAGAACTGCAAAGAAACATGTAAAGTATGAACTTAAAGGCATATTATTTGCACAACAAAGTTTCACAACAAGCCTTTAGATAGATAAAATTAAATGTGGAACTATGAGCCAAGAGCCAAATACCAGGGACTAGAGAGATGGCTCATGTCTTAAGGACACTTGCTGTTCTCCCTGAGGACTGGAGTTCAATTTCCAGCACCCATATGGTAGCTTACAATTGCCTGTACTTCGAATTCTTATGTGTACAACCATACAAACATACATACATGAACATAAACTGAAAGACCCCGGCCCCTAGCAGGAGAAGTAAAAGACTCCTAGTAAGTAGAGTAGAGCCAAAAATGTAGTTCAGCCAGTTCAGCAATTCTATTCTTCTATTCCAGGGACTGGATGACCATAAAGAATATGGCCACAAGGTTAGGATGACTTTGTTCCAGGAACTAGCTGACCACAAAAGTTAAAATAGAACCTTGTTAACAATCATGAGTAACTGGAGTTTCCCCTTGTGATTTTCTTTGGTATTTTTTCCTATGACACACTCCCTCCTCTCTTGGGTTGTGGGTTTTTCCTTTAAATACCCCTTATCCCCGCTACTTGGGGTCAAACTCTTCTACCCCTGCGTGGGATATGAGTCTCGGCCCCAGTGCACTGGAATTAAACCTAGTGAGATTACAGCAAGAATGGTCTCTCATGAGTTTTTGGGGGGGTCGTGTTATCCCAAGACTTGAGTAAGGGTCTCCCCACTCCGGGGGTCTTTCAAAACAAGAAGTAAAATATATAAAAAATGATCAAACATCAGTTTAGAGTGGTGGCAAATGCTGATAAATTGTTAATATTTAGGATTCTTGGACAGAAGGATATCAAATTTGAGACAAGTCTGAACTGTATACAGAGATTAAAACTCAAAAAATAAAAAAAAGAGAAAATGTTCATCAATGTAGAAAACATATAGCTAACTTACAAAGAAAATGTTTTTATGATATAATGATCAAATTTGAATGAACTTGTGAACAACTCAACTGTAGCTATTATTTTACTACTCTGAAAATGTCAAACAAATTATCTAGTAATTACATGTAAAACTGTACCTGATATGAAACAAAACATACATAATACTACCTCATTCATTCTCCATAAAACAGAAAGGAAGCATTGTGGAGCATAACAACAAAAGAAGCAGATGAATCTATTGTAGAAAAAAAGATACTTAAAGCTTTAAAGAAATCAAAAACAAACTTGAGATGTAAGTACTTGAAGTACTTGTAAGTACTTGGAACTTGAAGATAAGAGCAAGAATTAAGCAACTGAATTTAGGCAAGGGTAAACAATGCAAACTTAGAATTTTTCTCTTACAGTTATTATAAAATAACAGGACACACATATAAGACTTATTTTAAATAATATGAAAACTAGAGATGATCTATGAAATAATAGTTTTCATCTATCCACTGGGAGTGAGCTCTCAGAAAAAAGGAAAATAACAAACATCGGAGACCACTAGGCTTTCATTCTAAATGTGCTGCTGATACTGTGGAATCACTCAGCTGACAGATCTGTGGAGTCACTCAGCTGGCAGATCTGTCGTGTCATTAAGTTAATAAGCAGATCCATTTCCAGGGAATCTGTGATTGTAGGAGAAAGTTCCTGATGGAAGACAATTAGCCGTGCACAGAAATATTAAACTCTGGGATTCTGAATGGGTTCTATTTAGTATATAATCTGAGATTCATTGTAAGATTATCAAAAGACAGAAGATGGGGCTGGTGAGATGGCTCAGTGGGTAAGAGCACTGACTGCTCTCCTAACGGTCCTGAGTTCAAATCCCAGAAACCACATGGTGGTTCACAACCATCCATAATGAGATCTGACACCCTCTTCTGGTATGTCTAAAGATAGCTACAGGGTACTTAAATATAATAATAATAAATAAAATCTTTGGGCCGGAGCAAGCAGGGTTGATGGGGGTGAGCGGAGGTCCTAAATTCAATCCCCAGCAATCTCATGAAGACTCACAACCATCTGTATAGCTACAGTATACGCATATAAATAAATAAATAAATACATAAATAAATCTTTGAAAAGACAGAAGATGATAGATAGATAGATAGATAGATAGATAGATAGATAGATAGATAGATAGATAGATAGATAGGATAGTAAGATAGACTGATAGAATCAGAGACATAGAGACAGAGACATGTAAATATAAAGAACCAAAAATATTTTTTAAAGTGAAAAACTTCAAGGATTTGAATGTCTTGGTTTCAACATATATAATCATGGCACAATAATAAAAAATCAATATACAATGTCATAACAATTACACAAAATCCCAAGAGCAGATTTATTGACTCATAACCTGAAACACATAGACATGCACAACAATGGTCTTCCACAAATGATACTGCCCTTGGATTATAAATAACAACTATTGAAGTTAAATCCTTATATCAAGGTCATTATAATGAACCTATATCTTATGGTTGAGAATCTAAAACTTTTATAATATGTGTAGACACAGAAAGGCAGCCGCATATACGAGCTCATGTGGTTGTGACAGTATCCACAAGACCTATGCAAACCCAAAGTGTACCAAATGCCAACTGAAGAAAGGAGTGTTGGAAAGCAATATTCCAGTTCTAACTATTGACAATTGTAGGAAAAGGAAAGGGTGGTTTTCTCCTAAGTGTGAGGCTCTGCTAACTCAACCAATCTCCAGTAGAAGGTCCAAGAATATTCGGGCAGCAAAATTTGCCCTGATAGGAATAAGAAATACACAAAGTTGTCTGGGAAAGGAAATGGGATAGATTTGGAGATAGTTTGGGGTTGGGAACATAAATGTGATCAAAATTCATTGTACAAAATTATCAAAGAACTAATAAAATAGTAAAACACAAAAGAGAGCTAGATAGATGGCTTTTCAGGTAAGAGCGTGTGTTACTCTTGCAAATGGTCTTAATGAGTTAAAATCCTAGTTAAAACCCACACTGGGTGACTTACATCTGTCTGTAATGCCAGTTCCAGGATTCTCTGACGCTTCTGTCCTCCACAGGCATCAGAATTCACACACACACACACACACACACACACACACACACACACACACACACACCACATATACCCACAATATGAATATGTGCACAGGCACTGGAACCTGCACACATACAACTAACATACATGTAGATAAAATGAATGTATGCCTTAATATGAAGAAGTTAGAGAAGTAGAGACGAGGAGAAATTCTGTAGGCAAAAGGAGGCTGAGAATATCTTAACACATATGTAGTATGTTTTCTAAAAATTTAGAAATAAAGGACAAAACATTCTAAAATTTGAAAACCATGATCAGTTAAGTTTTCTAGATTATAGTAGAATCTTTATTCAAATTGATGCTTCATTGTGCCAAGAAAATTCAGTACAGTTAGAAATACCCAAAATATGTATAGGAATGTAATAATAGTAGTAATAATTAAAATGTTTACAGTAGGTAGTGGCTGGAATAGTTTCTCAAAATATTCACCTAAATCCCAACCTTTGAATCTTTGAATATGGCATTTGGAAAAATGACGTCTTTACAGATATAACTACATTAAGTATAACAGTCCTAAGTCCAGTGACTTATAAGCCAAAAATGGCAGAGGTCTGAGATACATGGGAGAGGGCAAGAAATCCACATGAAGACAGAAGAAGGACTGGAGTTGCATTTCTACAACTCAAAGAACATCACACATTTCCAGCTGACTATGAAAAACAAATCAAAATAAATGAGGAAGAGGAGGAAGAGCAAGAGCAAATACAAAGAGGAAACAGGACATGAGAAATGGAGTTTATCGCAGTTATCAAAATGGAAGCAGATAATGTTTACACCAGCAAATCAACAAATATGTGTGTGGTTTCAATTTATTTGAATAATTATCATTTGAATTAGAATTATAAAATGAACAAAATAAAATAAAACATTCTTGAAGTAGTCATTCTTAAGGGAATGGAGAGTTTCGGTTGTAAAAGTAAAAACCCTCACATTCTATGGTTATATATTTTCAAGGCAAATAATTGAAGTCACCTCTGAGTAAAATTCCCCACAGTTCTGCTCAGTGCTGCAGAGTGGGGAAGCATGACCCAGAAGTCTTTCAGGGAAAAAAAGGAGCTACTAGGACTGTACTTAGGTACTTTGACATAGTCTCATTCCAGAATTATAAACTCAGCTTTCTCTCACTTCAGTTGTCTCCTCCTAAATGTCTGAAGTACCAATATTTACCTCACATAGAAGGAAGTTTCTTAATACATGTGATTTCTTAAAAGCAATTGCTTGTATATTGCACTCAAGATATGATCACTGGCTTCAAAATTGAATGAGAATCTTTCAAACATATAAGAATCCAAGGAGTTCAGGGTCTACAAATCCTTTCTGAAAAAATTATTTTATGGTAAAACTTAACCCAGTAAAAGCAACAGAGAAATATAGCTTTATGATAATAAGCCTGTTTATGAGAACATAATTATGCAAATTGTGGTCACATAGAAGTATATAAATGCTAAAAACTTTTATAATATAGGAATACTCATGTTTTTAATGTCCATGAACAAGAAGATGTCTTCTGTGGAATCTGGCTGATTTTTTAAAAAATAATTTATTACAGAAAACTTACATCTGCTAAGACAAATATTCATGAAAATGTTATTATGAAGTGTTTAAAATTAATCATCCAAGTGTGGAAACAGTTCTGTGCATTCTAAATAAACATAAAAAAAGTTAAAATCAACACCGCATACATTATGAAAAGATTAAAAAAATATAGAGTCCCTAAACCATTTCAAAGCAAGGGAATTTTAAAAGCAACAATTCTTCAGCAAAATTAATAAACTAATGCCAAAGCCTTTTCAAATCAATGAAGATAAATGTTAGATACACACTTATTAAAAGAAAGCGAAAAGAAAAGAATCCAATTGGTTAAAGTGGTGAGGCTAAGTCACAAGACCTATGAGCGAAGCTTCTCAAGCAGATATGAGCATAAATCTCAATGATTTGCACAGAAATAGTGAGAGATGCCATTGCTTTTTAAAAAGGCTGTCATGATATTATTATAAGAATAATTAAACTGGTGACAGAAAACAATAAAGGGGACAAGATTTTAGTGATAACATTTACATAACACATTAAAAGAACCAACATAAATATTTAGGCAACCGCCAAATGCAGGCTCAAAATTATGAAGGATACTGAGCAAGTTAAAGGAAACAGAAATGGATAAAAGCAATTCCACATGATTGACAAACTTCTTCACATAACGGCTTGCACCCAATTTCTATCAGTGACAAGTCGAAATGGTAAACTGTCAAATAATTCTCAAAGTGGGAATCATTCAGATCATGTAATCTGGTCACTACATACTGAAACCAGCATTTAGTAGGTAAAATAGAAAAGAATATTTGGTCAACTCCAGTACACTTGATGAGGTCACATTCTCTGGCCCAGTCGATAAGTGAAAACTAGCTGCTCTCCAGCAATAATGAAAAATATCAATAATGATTTGTTTATAATGAGGTTGAGAATAGTAATAGTACAGATAACACTTGGCACTATAAAGCTTTCTGGTCTGTGATCTAAGTAAGATGTCTAAAAGTCTGTTAGTATTTTTGCAACAAATTATTGAAGGCTGGATGAGATGAAATGCATGAATTTAATTTCTTACAATTCTAGAGTCCTCAAGTCCAATACTGAGGCACTGGCATAGGAATCTAGTGCTATAGGTGATTGGTAGTATGTTTGTGTGATACAAACAGGGCTCTGGGCTCATCCAAGCACTGCAAAAGAAGGAGAATAAGGAAGAGGTGCAGGAGGGGAGGAAAGGGTCGGGGAGGAGAGCAGGTATCTAGTGCTTGGTTTCTGTTTAGCTACTTATTTCTGACTTGCTGGTGAATACTGTTTTGCTGTGTGGTTATTTAATCCTTCCTCTCTGCTGAAGAATTGCTAGTATCTTCTCTTGTGCAGACACAAGCCCTGTAGGACTGGACTCCTGTGATCTCTTACACATCTCCTTAAATGTTCAAATAGAGTCAAATTTGACATCAGGGCTTCTATATATAATCTTATGGAGGGAATGCTTTTCAGTTCATAAAGGATGGGTCTCACAAATCCTTTAATTCTTAGTATGACTTTTGGAACAAAGCATATGCCCAGTATTGCAGCCTGCTTTCCACTGATTTTTTTTTTTTTGCTAAAAGAACAAAAGAAATTCAAAACTTAGATACTTTATCTTCATCTACTTTATTTTCTGTTTCTTTCAATTATGAGTCTTTGACTATTCAAGTCAAATAAATACTTCTTAGAGAAACTTCTTTGATAAGAGAACTGTCTAGCTTTCTCTTTTGTTAAAAAACCAGACTGTGTATTCCCATATTATAAAAACAAACACATCAGGAGTTCACTCTTTTAAAAACAAAATCTTTATATTTTCTCCCATCAATAAGATACCTGCCCTTTAAACTAAGATCTTTCTTAAAGTTAAAGTTAACTCATTGCGTGTTGTAGACTTTGAATACTTGCTTGATTAATAAAATAATTGATAAAGAATCTTGAATTTCCTGCCCTTATCTCCTCATTTGTCATAACAATACTTTCTCACTTCACATATACATAAATATATACAACTTGCAGAAGAAATTGACTGCAAAGAATAAATACTAGATTCAGTAGTCAGATACTAAAGAAGCTAAAAAAATTGGACGAGCCTTTTTTCCTTTTAATTTTAAGGTTAAAGGTTAAGTAAAGATGAGTAAACTACAAGAGGAAGCTTATTGTAAAGTCCAACTATGTTTTGACTATAACATTTTTCTTATCACCCCAAAGCATCTAACTTATGCATGCTAAAGCCAGAACAATACTAGAGGAAAGAACAGAGAAACTGTGCACTGCTCTCTGAAATTTCTTCACAAATGTACTCATGAAATAAGACTATTTCAAATAATGTACAAACTATCCTGACAGTAGTATTAGATGCTACCTCTGCCACATAATGCCTCTGAAACATTGAACATATACAAAAAGATATCCAAAACTGTCTCATGGGTAGAATTACTGATTTTATCTAGGTATAAGTTATTTTCAGTCTTTAAGGCAAAATGATACACAGTGCCCAGAATCTAAAGGGCTATGTTCATATTCATCACTTTCCTTGTTGCTGTGAAAAACCACCTGACAAGAAGCGAAGATTTATTTTGTCCCACACCCCTCAAAGCAGGGAAGACATGACAGTAGGAATATGAGACAGCTTGTCACAACACAGCCACTTTCAGGAAGCATGGAAAGATTAATGCTTACACTCAGCACACTTCCTCTTATTTATTCTGTCTTAGACTCCAGACCATGGCATAGTGCTACTTACAATCAGGATAGATCTTCCCATCCCTGTTACACCTATGTGGAAACACCCTCATAGACACATGCAGAGGAATTTTCCCATGGCAATTATAAATCTAATCAAATTGATGCCCAAGATTAACTATTATATTACATCAGCATTATTTTCAATCTATCACACTTATGAGAACATATTCCAATAGTGCTTTTGCTATATGAATGGAAAATATATCTAATTCTACTCCAAAAGTAAATATTAGAATGTCATAAGGTCATGGAAAAACTTACCTGAACCAACTCTCTCCTGTCTACAATGACAAACAGTCATTGAAATATCAGACTGTTAGCAATACATGAAAAGATATTGTTTTCTGCCAGTATTTTTGCTTTGTATTTCACATTGAACATTGTTAGCAAATTTTAGAGCACAAAATCCTAAGGAGCATAGGCTTAAACAGGTAGAGAAATGCCAAACCTTACTTAAGTAAATGTTAGGAATAACAATAAAACCCAATGCCTTTGTGACAAGAATAATCAGTGAATGAATAACAGAAGATGCACAATGAGGAGTAAAATTATTACACAAAAGAGAGCATTATAATAAAATTGAATCAATTTTTACAAAGTTTAGCTTTCTGACTTCTCATGCTGTTCATGCTCCTGGAAAGGATCTTAATCAGAAAGGACTTTTGATATCATCAGGCATTAAAATCCCCTTGTTATTTTTATTATGTACTATAGGAATAAATATATAATTAGTCCCCAGGTATCACCATTTAGATAGATGTCTAGCTATCCCAAACATTGTTATCTCATAACATTTGGTATTGGTTTGTCTTTCTTCTCTGATGTATATGAAGAAGTAATATTAGAGTATCTAAATTGTACCATGAGAAATAAAGCCAGTGGCAATAAGATTCATCAAAAGTAGATACACTAAAATTATCATTGTTAGCATTTTGTCTAAGTTCCACCCCACACACTTTCCCCACACCTGACTACACATTCACCAAACATATTCCTTCTCTCCTTATCTTTTTATAAAACACAACTATCATTATGAATACTTTTAGGGTCTTGCCATGTTCTTTATTATTTGGGGTTCATGTCTGTCTCTGATGAAGCCAGTGTTGGCAGACTGCAGAGATCCTTCTATATTTGTTGTGTGTATGGTTAGAATTCCTCCAACCTAAGAGCTGTGTAAAACTGGGATGAGGACAAGCAACCCTGATCTCAGGATCCAAGAGGGCTAAGATATTGAAGCTTCTGATGGGCTTTGCTGTGTATACTTTTTTTTTGGATGAATGTGGTATATGAGTATATGTGTATATATATATATAAACAAGCCTATGCAAGTCAATTTCCTAACCACACATTCACCATGCATTATTAGATGCTAATATTTGCTTGGTACTTTCGAGGTAGCCAGATGTTTTGTGAATCAATTTTCTTGTCCTTAGGGTATTTGTAGGCTAGTACCTAAACTTGAAAAGTTCATCTGAAGACCTGCTGCAACTCTTTAAACAAGTTTTCCAGATTCGATCTTTTCTTACAACTTGCCATAGAATGTATTCTCCAGCCTTCTATGTACTGAGAATATAGAAGACTTTCAAACATCATAAAACCATGCGTGATCGGAACGTGGTAAAGTTTTTGGTGGAAGAAGGACAGAGATGCTGTGACTGCAGAGCACAGAGACTTGTCAGGTTCTCTGATCCACAACAGTGCCCCACTAATGATGTGAAGGGAAGAATCACTCTCTGGTCTTGTCATCTGAAGCTTCTGAGACCTTCTACGGAGCTCTTTGCTCATAGTTCATTTAATTTATTAGTGAAGTGAGAAAGAAAGGTCTTCTGTACATGACAAAAATGAATGAGGAAGGAAGTCAGCTTTGAGGTACAAAGAAAGCAGGCCGGCTGGCTCGCAAACCTTGTAGCGCTTGAAAAGAAATCAAAGCCTATACTGTTTACAATGAGGATTGTGTGGCACAGGGAAAGAATACACTGCCTTAGTGCAAAGCATTTATAATTTCTCTTCTAAAATATTTCACTTTCTATTAGTCAAAAGGAAGATGCAAAGACTTCTAATGCAGTCTCCGCCCGTTTGCACATTTGGCATGCCCCATTCTCTACATACTTTGTTAGCATGGCACATTTGTTACAATTGATAAATAAGTACATTCTAAATCTTTATATTAATGTATAATAAGGTTTGTTCCACCTTGGAGTACAGTCTGTGCAGCTTGGAAGAACTTATAGGTGTTTGGCAACCACTAAAGTATTGGACAAAGTTGTTTTATTGCCCAAAATATCTACTTTGCTCTCTGTCTCTACCCCTCTCCACAACTACAGCAATCACTGATATTTTTATTTTCATAATTTTACATTTTCCAGAGTACCAAGTAAGTGAAATTTTACAGAATATAGCCATTCCTTATTAGTTTTTCACATATTAACATATAGTTTACTTTTATCAGTATCTTTTTATGCCCCATTATTTATTTGTAACATTGGATAATGTTATGTAGTGGTTTATTCATTATTGCTTCCAAATTTTAAAGACTATAGACAAAGCTGCTACAAATGCATTTGTGCCTTTTAGGGGGATATGAATTCCAAATATTTTGAGTAAATTCCAAGGAACTAGACCATTGGACTGGGATCTATGAGTCTACTAGGTACTTTTATCCTTGTCTGACAAAATAACTTAGGGGATGAAGGACTAATTTTTGCTGACAGTCTGAGGGTACAGGAAGCTGAGGCTGTAGGAATGTGGGACAACTTATCACAATCAGGAAGGAGAGAGAGATAAAAACTAGATTTTTTTTAAAAAGATGTAGAAACGAATAAAAAGGTAATACATCTTTAGAGATCGTGTCAGAACGAACGATAAATAGTGAATGATCTAATAATCACCAGCTCTCCTGCTGCTATACACTCTCCAATGATCTCCCCTCTTCCCTGGTTATCTCTAAACAGAACAAAGCACGGCATCAAATAAAAAGATTGTGAAGGGCTATTTTAAGACAAAATCCACAGATAGAACAAACCCATACAGCATTTAAAAATGTCATTTATAAATCTGTCTCCCTCTGTGATGATTAGTTAAATTGGAAAGGGTAGGAATCTAATTCTACATAATGAACTTTACCTTTGACCTTCCCCTTTTACTAAGCCTTTCTTACATATGAAAGACACACAAATGTGCATCAGTTGTTTTGCTGAGAAATATATCCTGGTTGCATTGTATGAGTTCCTAATAATTGTTTTTATGTAATTCTGTTGTTTTGTGGTGTAAAACTCAGTCTTTTCCTAAAATGTATAAAATATACAAAGAACATAATCTGTAGCCGATTAATTTTTTATTTTTAACCTCATCACATGCTAAAATAACTATTCATTACATATTTAATTTGATGTCTGAATGTATTTGTAAATATATATATATATATATATATATATATATATATATATATATATTTATATATATATTAGGATTTTTTGACAAACTCATTTGAAAAAAATAAACAGCAATAAAAATAAGACGAAGTCCTTATTTTTGTTAAGCCTAGATAGGATACAACTCCAAAAATCTGGGACTAAATGAAAAAGCAAGGTCATTAAGACCTGCTTAGTCTGCTCAAAGGCTTTTGAAGATGTCCTTTGGTAAAAACTTCACTTTATGCTTTTAGACTGAAGAGGATAAAATAATTTAGGTAAAATACTTAATCAGTGATCAAAACAGTTACTAGAATAGTATATATGTGAACCTAAAATAAGAAATTTGGAGAAAGAAATCCTTGTAGAAATCCTTCAGTTCTTTGGTTAAGTATACTTTTAGATATTTTATTTTCTTTGGGGCTCTTGTAAATGGGAATATGTCTATAATCTCTTTCTTTGTATGTTTGCTGTTGGTGGATAGAAAAATGATTATTTTGCGCAAGCTGATTCTGTGTCCTGCCACACTGATGAATTTGTTTATCATTTCTAGAAGTTGTCTGGTAGAATTTTTGGAGAACCTTAACATATAATATCATCTGCAAATATGGATAATTTGGCTTCCTCTTTCCATGTTTGTATCTCTTTAATTTTCTTCTCTTGTGTTATTGCTCTAGCTAGCTCTTCAAATGCAATACTGAAAATGAGTGGGATAGTGGACAACCCTGTCTCAGTCCTAGCTTCAAGGGGATGGTTTCAAGCTTTTCTCTATTCATGATGATGTTGGCTGTAAGGGTCTCATACATAGCATTTCTTAGGTTAGGATATGTTTTCTCTAGCCCTAATTATCTAGGATTTTAATTATGTTATGTTGGATTTTTTCAAAGGCTTTTTCAGCATTGATAGAGAAAATGATGTGACTTTTGATTTTAAATTCATTTATAAAATTTATTACACTGATTGACTTGTACATGTTGAACCATCCCTGCATATCCCCCACATTTTAGAGGCAAAGTCTATTTGGCTTTGTGGATTATCGTTTTTGATTTATGTCTATAATCTTGCAAGGATTTTGTAAGGCATTTTTGAGTCCTTAATCACCTGGGATATTAGTCTGTGCTCTCTCTCTCTCTCTCTGTCTGTCTTTACCTGGTTTTGGTAACAGATTTAGGGAGTGTGCTGCTTTCTCCCTCTCCTTCTCCCCCTTCCCCTCCTCCTCCACCCCTCCTCCTCCTCTTTCATAATTTAATAAGAAAGGGTAGCTGTATATTTTCTTTGTAAGTAGGGTAAAAGTCTGCTGTGAATCCATATGGCTCTGGACTTCTTTTTTCTTTCTTTCTTTTTTTCTGGAAAGACTTGTATTCTATTTCAATATCTTTGTTATGGATCTATGAGGTTGTTGGATTTTTTCTTGTTTTAATTTTGGTGATTTGACTGAATCTTTTTTAGGTTTTCTAGCTTAACAGTTTAGGTTTTTAATCTATTTCTTTATAATATTTTGAATAACTCTGGTGTCTATTGTAATGTTTTCTTGTTCACTTCTGATCCTGATAATTTGGGTCCTCTTTTTCTTTCTTTGATTAGTTGGTCCAAGAGACCATCAATGTGGTTTATCTTTCAAAAGAACTAGCTCTTCGATTCATTGTTCTTTGTATTGTTTTCTTTGTTTCTGTTTGGTTGATTTCTGCTCTGACTTTCGTTTTTTTCTTGCCATCAACTTGGTTTGGATTTGGTTTCTTCTCTGTCTTTCCAAATTTTAGGAAGGCACTATTAATTTGATGTCTGATTTATTTATGCCTTTTCTGACTTATTTTAATGGAGACATTTTAAAGCCATATGTTTCCCTCCTAGGACTACTTTCAGTGTGTCTCAGAATTTTGATGGTTTTTCAGTTTCAAGAGGTTCCCCGCAAAAAAACTTTTTTCTTTCTTTTTTAGATTCTTCTTTGACTCATCCATTCATCATTCATTAAGGATTGTTTCCTCTCCAAGAATTTGCATATCCACTATGGATTTGTTTGCTGTCAGTTCCAGGTTTCTTGCATTGTGGTCAGATAGACTATAAAGAGTTATTTCAATCTTTTTAGATTTGTAAAGATTTGTTTTGTGTTCTAGAATGTGATCTATTTCAGAAGTCTTCTGTAAGCTTCCAAGTAGAGTACATATTCTTTGGTGTTTGGGTGGAATATTCTGTAGACATCTGTAAAGACCATTTGATGTACGTTGTCATTTAGTTCTGATGTTTCTCTGTCTGTTTTCACCCATATGATCTGTTGAACTAGGTCCCGGAACAGAGTGTGAGCCAAGTGTAATTTTTGAATCTTTGCTCCTATAAAATATAGGTTACTTCACTTCTTCAGGATATTTTCCTTATTTTTTTGTAGGTAAATTATAATATATCATGGTAAACTGTTTTGGATGATATTTGTTCTGAATTTGTCTCCTGAACTTTCTAGATTTATAGTTTGGAGTCAGACATTAAATTGAGGAAATCTCTCTTTCTCTCTCTCTCTCTCTCTCTCACACACACACACACACACTTTTATCCTATTTTTTCCCTTATCACATTACCAACTCCATTACACTGTTTCTAATATTTTATACAATTTAATATGCCATTTTCCTATACTTGAAGTTTTTAAAGTTTTGAATGGGAACGTATCTTAGAAATTCTTCAACTGTTTTCAATTTGTTAGCCTATAAATCATTATTTCTTTCATAGTGTTCTTTAACTATATTATTTCTTTTGAGTACTCTCTTAGAAAGTATATCTCAGGTAGACTCCTGTTACCAATTACACCCACCCTTTTGACCCTGAATCTCTCCAGGGAGGGGCACAGGACTCATAACAGCAACTTCACCCATCCCTGCAATCTGCCTAAGGAACCCATATGATAACTGTCTTTTTTTCATATACTGGCCAGGAAGGGATCCCTAACGGGTGCCACTAACAGTATCCACTGGTTTTGGAATGTCATTTCCACACTACTAGCCTGGGATCCTAGATACCCTGGCAAATCAACTCTGCCCACTCTTACCAATTCCCTTCTTCCAAGATAAATAAACCTAATCTCTTCTCTAAAAATACATCAGACTCCTGCAGCCAATTATACTGACTCTCCTGACACCAGCACCCCTACTCTCCATGGGTAGCATAGGATTCATCTCTACAACATTTTAGAGTACCATGTGTCAGACATCTGCTCTGCACCCCACTCAGCTCTTGCTTTTCTCTTTAGATAATATACTCCAGACTAATATAACTGATTACAACCCTTACCAGAGGAAAAGTCCGAAACCCTTTCTCTAGGTTCCTATGATAGACTATGAGAATTCACTATCTCTACAAAAGCTCTGCTTCTGGGTTAAGAACCCTTACATAGCTTTAACTGAGCTGAGATTGCTCCTGAAAACATATTTAAGCATGAACATTGAGTAGACCAAAACCTGAGCCCTAAGCCACATATAGCTGGCCAATCATCTGACAAGTTGGAGTAACAAAAATAAATAAATAAATAAATAAAACTTCAAATACCTATTCAACAAAATAGAGACAATATTTCCATATAAAGAAATAGGACCGCCGGGCGGTGGTGGTGCACGCCTTTAATCCCAGCACTTGGGAGGCAGAGGCAGGAGGATTTCTGAGTTCGAGGCCAGCCTGATCTACAAAGTGAGTTCCAGGACAGCCAGGGCTACACAGAGAAACCCTGTCTCGAAAAACAAAAAAAAAAAGAAAGAAATAGGACCAAGGACTTTACCCAGATGCCTAGATACCATTACAAATTCACGAACATAAATACAGTAAAATTTCCCCCCAAATTTTGTAATACTGTGGTAATATCCCCTGAGAAAAGCAAGCCAGATGTTATACAAGACAAGGATTTCAAAATAGCAATAAAAAATATGATAAAAGATCTCAACAGTTATATGAATAAATTTCCCATGTCATATAATAGTCAAAACACCAAGTGTTTAAAATAAAGAAAAGATATTAAAAGTGGCAAAAGGAATATCTATATGTGAGTTCATATAAAAGCAGGTCCATCAGAATTATAGCAGATTTTTTTGGGAAAGACCAGAAGGGACTGAATTGATTTTCTAAAGTTATGAAAGACCACAGATGTCAACTTAGAATACTATGTCTAGCAAAGCGATTAGTCATAATCAAAAGAGACAGGAGAATTTTTAAAGATGTAAATAGACAAGGAATTTGTGAACACCACAATACTTCTACAGAAGATAGGGGAAGAAGTAGTTAGGTTTGATGAAAGCTAATACACATAAAATAGCATACAGGGAATATAAGGATGCGCCAACATTTAGTCAACGAGGTCCAACAGAATACCACAAAAGCAACACAGTTACAGGAATTAGTAGATGCTGCTCAATAATATTCTTAATGGTATCAACTCCTCATCAAAGAAATGCAGATTAACTGATTCCATCAGAAAACAGTCAATTTTTGTACTGCCTCTGGAAAACATATCTCATATTCAATTACAAACCCAAAGCAAATGTAACCAAGAAGCAAGCAGTCATGGCTATTTTAATATGTTATAATGTGGTCATATCATTTTTGAGGCTTTATTTCTGCTAGACCGAGTAATCAAATTAATAATAAACCTAGAGACTAAGATGATATTCAATCTTCTACCTTATTGTGTATACTCAGCCTGCTTAAGTTAAACCTACCCCTAATAAAACAAATGCAAGCAAGCTTACTGTGCTTTAAACTTCACATGCAGTCAGCTTTAATGACCAAAGATAGATGTACAACTTTCATATTATACTACATACCTTTCAATGCCCCAACCCAGAAGAATGTATGTATGTGTTTGTTGTGGTAATCATTTGTTGAAAACAGCCATAAGGTTGAAAGCAACCTTAAACAACAGCTATCCCATAAATGCTAGAAGCAATATGTATATATAGGTTGATAACTTAGGTTTGTGGCTTTGCATGGTATTCTGGGTCAGCTGAATTTAGTAAACTCACTTCTTCCCTTGAGAAGCTCAGATAAGCATTTTTATAGAAAAGAGCCTTTCACTGTTACCCATACCATGTGTTCTATAGTGTACAAAAGAGAAAAGCCCATTTTTAGAGGTGGGGACAATTGACAGACAGTAAGAACAGACAGATCAGAGACACAATGGACAGGCAATAGACAGGAAATAAATAGGAAGCACAAAACAAAGTACAGATAGACAGAAGTCAGAGGGAAAGAAATGAAGAATTCACATTTAGGACCAGTCTTGGTCTACACAACTCCAGGAAGTTCCATTTTTTTTTCATTTCTCAATGTGACATAAGCATGTTTTGGTACACCCTTTGGGCTTTTTTTTTTTTTAATTTTTTTAGCAGATAGCATGTTTTATTTTCTCTGTTTTTTTATGTGCATTCCCAATGATTTCTCCTTTCCCGGTTCCCCCCCCCCCCAAAGTCCCATAAGCCCTCTTCCCTTCCCCTGTTCCACAGTCAACCCCCTCCCGCTTCTCTGTCCTGGTATTCCCCTACACTGCTACATCCAGTCTCTCCTTCCTTCTTGGAAATCAATTGATAGGTGAATTGTGTCTTGGGTATTCCAGGCTTCTGGGTTAATATCCACTTATCAGTGACTGCATATCATGTGTGTTCTTTTGTGATTGGGTTACCTCACTAAGGATGATATTTTCCAGTTCTGATCATTTTCCTAAGAATTTAATGAATTCATTGTTTTTAATTGCAGAGTAGTATTCCATTGTGTAAATATACCACTTCTTCTGGATCCATTCCTCCGTTGAGGGACATCTGGGTACTTTCCAGCTTCTGGCTATTATAAACAAGCCTGCTATGAATATAGTGGAGCATGTGTTCTTGTTGCATGCTGGGGAGGACTCTGGATATATGCCCAGGAGTAGTATAACAGGGTCCTCTGGGAGTGTCATGCCCAGTTTTCAGAGGAACTGTCAGACTGCTTTCCAGAGTGGTTGAACCAGTTTGCAATCCCACCAGTAGTGGAGGAGTGTTCCTCTTTATCCACATCCTCACCAACACCTGATGTCTCCTGAGTTTTTGATCTTAACCATTCTGACTGGTGTGAGGTGAAATCTCAGTGTTGTTTTGATTTGCATTTCCCTAATGACTAAGGATGTTGAACATTTCTTTAGGTGCTTCTCAGTCATTCGATATTCTTCAGGAGAAAATTCTTTGTTTAGCTCTGTACCCCATTTTTTAATAGGGTTATTTGGCTCTCTGGAGTCTAACTTCTTAAGTTCTTTGTACATATTAGATATTAGCCCTCTGTAGGATGAAGCGTTGATAAAGATCTTTTCCCAATTTGTTGACTGCTGTTTTGTCCTTTTGACAGTGTCCTTTGCCTTACAGAAACTTTGTGATTTTATGAGTACATATTTGTCAATTCTTGATCTTAGAGCATAAGCTATTGGTGATCTGTTCAGGAAAATTTCCCCTGTGCCCACGTGTTCAAGGCTCCTCCCTAGTTTCTTTTCTATTAGTTTCAGTGTGTCTGGTTTTATGTGGAGGTCCTTGATCTACTTGGAGTTGAGCTTAGTACAAGGAGATAAGAATGGATTGATTTGCATTCTTCTGTATGCTGACCTCCAGTTGAACCAGCACCATTTGTTGAAAAGGCTATCTTTTTTCCACTGGATGGTTTTAGCTCCTTTGTCAAAGATCAAGTGACCATAGGAGTGTGGATTCATTTCTGGGTCTTCAATTCTGTTCCATTGATCTACAGGCCTGTCACTGTACTGGTACCATGCAGTTTTTACCACTATTGCTCTGTGGTATAGCTTGAGGTCCGGGATACTGATTCCCCCAGAAGTCTTTTTACTCTTGAGAATAGTTTTAGCTATCCTGGGTTTTCTGTTATTCCAGATGAATTTTTGAATTGCTATTTCTAACTCTACAAAGAATTGAGTTGGGATTTTGATGGGGATTGCATTGAATCTGTATATTGCTTTTGGCAAAATGGTCATTTTGACTATATCAATCCTGCCAATCCATGAGCATGGAAGATTTTTCTATCTTCTGAGGTCTTCAATTACCTTCTTCAGAGACTTGAAGTTCTTGTCATACAGATCTTTCACTTGTTTGGTTAGAGTCACACCACAATACATTATATTGTTTGTGGTATCATTTCCCTAATTTCTTTCTCAGTCTGCTTATCCTTTGAGTATAGGAAGGCTACTGATTTGCTTGAATTGATTTTATATCCTGCCACTTTGCTGAAGTTGTTTATCAGCTGTAGGAGTTCTCTGGTGGAGTTCTTTGGGTCACATAAGTATACTATCATATCAGCTGCAAATAGTGATAGGTTTACTTCTTCCTTTCCAATTTGTATCCCTTTGATCTCCTTTTGTTGTCTAATTGCTCTAGCTAAAACTTCAAGTCCTATATTGAAAAGTTATGGAGAGAGAGGGCAGCCTTGTCTACTCCCTGATTTTAGTGGGATTGCTTCAAGTTTATCTCCATTTAGATTGATGTTGGTTACTGGTTTGCTGTAAATTGCTTTTACTATGTTTCGATATGGGCCTCTAATTCCTAATCTTTCCAAGATTTTTAGCATGAAAGAATGCTGAATTTTGTCAAATGCTTTTTCAGCATCTAAAGAAATGACCATGTGGTTTTTTTCTTTGAGATTTTTTTATGTAGTGGATTACCTTATTGGACTTCCTTATATTGAACCATCCCTGCATCCCTGGGATGAAGCCTACTTGATCATGGTGAATGATTATTTTGATGTGTTCTTGGATTTGGTTGGCAAGAATTTTATTGAGTATTTTTGCATCGATATTCCAAAGATAAATTGGTCTGAAATTCTCTTTCTTTGTTGGATCTTTGTGTGATTTTGGTATCAGCATAATTGTGGCTTCATAGAATGAGTTCAGTGGTGTTCCTTCTGTTTCTATTTTGTGGAATAGTTTGAAGAGTATTGGTGTTAAGTCTTCTTTGAAAGTCTGATAGAATTCTGCACAAAAACTGTCTGGACCTGTGCTTTTTTGGTTGGAAGACTTCCAATGACTACTTCTATTTCTTCAAGGGTTATGGGACTATTTAGATGGTCTATTTGACCCTGATTTAATTTTGGTATTTGCTATCTGTTTAGGAAATTGTCCATTTCCTCCAGATTTTCTAGTTTTGTTGAATACAAGCTTTTGTAGTAGGATCTGATGATTTTTTGAATTTCCTCAGTTTCTGTTGTTATATCTCCTTTTTCATTTCTGATTTTTGTTAATTTGGATACTGTCTCTGTGCCCTCTGACTAGTCTGGCTAAGGACATATCTCTTTTTGAATTTCTCAAAGAACCAACTCTTAGTTTTGTTGATTCTTTGTATGGTTCCTATTTGTTTCTACTTGATTGATTTCAACCCTGAGTTTGATGATTTCCTGCCTTCTATTCCTCTTGGGTGTAATTGCTTCTTTTTGTTCCCAGGCTTTCAGGTGTGCCATTAAGCTGCTAGTGTATGCTCTCTCCCATTTCTTTTTAGAGGCACTCAGGGCTATGAGTTTTCCTCTTAGCACCGCTTTCATTGTGTCCCATAAATTAGGGTATGTTGTGCCTTCATTTTCATTAAATTTTAAAAAGTCTTTGATTTCTTTCTTTATTTCTTCCTTGACCAAGGTATCATTGAGTAGAGCATTGTTCAGCTTCCACATGTATGTTGGTTTTCTGTTATTTTTGTTGCTATTGAAGACCACCCTTATTCCATAGTATATATTCCATGTGTGTGTGTGTGTGTGTGTGTGTGTGTGTGTATTCAATTAGTTTTACTCTGTCCCTGTTCAATTTCTACTTTCCTGATCGGTCCATTGCAGAGAGTGGGGTGTTGAAGTCACCCACAAATATTGTGTGAGGTGCAATGTGTGCTTTGAGCTTTAGTAAAGTTTCTTTTACGAATGAGGGTGCCCTTGTATTTGGAGCTTAAGAATTGAGAGTTCTTCTTGATGAATATTTCCTTTGACCAATATTTCGTGTCCTTCTGTGTCTTTTTTGATGACTTTAGGTTGAAAGTCAATTTTATCCGATATTAGGATGGCTACTCAAGCTCGTTTCCTGATACCATTTTCTTGTAAGATTGTTTTCCAGTCTTTGACTCTGAGGTAGTGTTTGTCTTTGACACTGAGGTGCGTTTCCTGCATGCAGCAAAATGCTCGGTCCTGTTATGTATCCAGTCTGTTAGTCTATGTCTTTTTATTGGGGAATTGAGACCATTGATGTTAAGAGATATTAGGGAATAGTGATTATTGCTTCCTGCTATTTTTGACGCTATTTTTATGTTTCAGTGGTTATCTATTTTGGGGTTTGATGAAAGAAGGTTACTATTTCATTTTTCCAGGGTGTAGTTTCCTTCCTTGTATTGGCGATTTCCACCTATTATCCTTTGTAGGTCTGGGTTTGTGGAAAGATATTGTGTAAATTTGGTTTTATCATGGAATATATTAGTCTCTCCATCTATGGTGATTGAGAGTTTTGCTGGGTATAGTAGTCTGGGCTGGCATTTGTGTTCTCTTAGAGTCTGTATGAGATCTGCCCAGGATCTTCTAGTTTTCATAGTCTCTTGTGAGAAGTCTGATGTAATTCGGATAGATCATCCTTTATATTTTACTTGGCCTTTTTCTCTTACTGCTTTTAATATTCTTTCTTTGTTTAGTACATTTCGTGTTTTGATTATTGTGTAACAGGAGTTATTTCTTTTTTTTTTAATTATTTATTTTATTTTATTTTTTTTTAATTTACATTCCAAATCATTTCCCCTTTCCCGTTCTGTTTGGAGTTCTGTAGACTTCTTGTATGTTCATGGGCATCTCTCTCTTTAGGTTAGGGAAGTTTTCTTCCATAATTTTGTTGAAGATATTTACTGGCCCTTTAACTTGCAAATCTTCACTCTCATCTATACCTATAATTCTTAGGTTTGGTCTTCTCAATGTGTCCTGGATTTCCAAGATGTTTTGGGTTACAAGCTTTTTGCATTTTGCATTTTCTTTGATTGTTGAGTTGATGCTTTCTATGGTATCTTCGGCATCTGAGATTCTTTCTTCCATCTCTTGTATTCTATTGTTGATGTTTGCCTCTATGACCCCTGATTTCTTCCCAAGGTTTTCTATCTCCAAAGTTGTCTCCCTTTGTGATTTCTTAGTTGTTTCTACTTCCTTTTTTAGATCCTGGATGGATTTGCTCAGTTCCTTCACTTGTTTGTTTGTGTTTTCCTGTATTTCTTTAAGATATTTTTCTGTTTCCTCTTTCAGGACTCCTGCCTGTTGGCCCATATTCTCTTGCATTTCTTTAAGCGATTTTTGTGTTTCCTTTGTAAAGGCTTCTACCTGTTGATTCATATTCTCCTGTATTTCTTTAAGAGATTTATTTATGTCCTTCTTGAAATCCTCTAATAGCATCATGAGAAGTGATTTTAAATCCAGATCTTGCCTTTTGGGTGTGATGGAGTATCCAGGACTTGCGGCTGTAAGAGAGTAGGGTTTGCATTGTGCCATATTGTCTTGATTTCTGTTAGTAACATTCCTACGTTTACCTTTTGCCATCTGGTTATCTCTGGTGTTAGTTGGTCCTGCTGTCACTGGGTGGTGCTTGAACCTCCTGTGAGCCTGCAAGGCTATTTCTGCACCCCTGGATGACCGGGTTTCCCCTGGCACAAATTGCTGAGGGGCTGCCCTGCTCCTGAGTGTCTTTGGAGCCCTGGTGTGCCTTGCCCCAAGTGATGTTATACTTGGGATATGTGTATCTGGAGTCTCTGTCTGGTCTATCACCTGAGCAAAGGTGGCAGAGGCTGCTGTGCTCCCTCCAGGCATGGGTCAATCTGCAGGGCAGATGTCTCACAGCAGAGCTGGCACGCAGATGACCACAGAGCTGCCCAGCTCTTGGGCGCAGGCAGCACCCTAGCTGACTGTGTCCCAAGCGATGTTATGCTCCATTATCTCTGCACTGGGAGGCCCTGTCTGCACTGTCGCCAGAGCAAAGATGGTGGAGGGCACTGCGCTCCCTCCAGGCATGGGTCACTCTGCAGGGCAGATGTCCCACAGCAGAGCTGGCATGCAGATAACCACAGAGCTGCCCAGCTCTTGGGCGCAGATGGAACCCTAGCAGGCTGTGTCCCAAGTGATGTTATCTTAGGAAATCTCTGTTTACCTGGAGTCTCTGTGTGGTCTATCACCGGAGCAAAGGTGGCAGAGGATGCTTTGGGCTTTCTTTAATACATTATTGATTCGTGACAAAAATTGACTTTAAAAATAACTAATCAGAAGAGATAAGGAGGTTCATTTTACTCTCATTAAAGGAAAAAAATCCAATAATGGGATATCACAACACTAAATATGTACATACCAAATAAGGGAGACCCAAATTTCACAAAAGAAATACTATTAGACTCAAAATTAAAGATTGGTACAAACACAGTGGTAAGTGGGGGGTTCCATATGTCACATCCACCAATAGATTGATCATCTGAGAAAAACCAATTAGAGAAACTCTGTTGTTAAATGACACCATAAATAAAATGAACCTAACAGACATCGACAGAACATTCCACCCAAATGCTAAATACTACACACTTTTCACTCAACAGCCTACTGGGATTCCTCTCAAACAGTCCGTGAAATAAGACACAAAGCATGCCTCAACAAATATGGGAACATTGAAATCATGTATATCATTATATTTGAATACCATGTATTTAAGATTGATATCAAATACAAGGGAAGACCAAAAACAAATTCATGGAAGTCATGAAAACAGACAAATAAACAAAACAACAAAAAACCCACTACTAATTCAAAAGTAGACTTAAAATAATAAATAAAATTGAACATGATGAGAATTAAACCAAAATGCAAACAGAACAAACCTAATGCTACAGGACTTTTCTTTTAAGCCATCATATGAGGAAGGTCTGTACTATGTGCCTACATCAAAAATATTGAGAAATTTCAAAGTAATAATTTATGATAAACCTGAGGGCCTCATGAAAACAATAGTAAACACTTAAAATGAGCAGTATTGAAGAGGTAATCAAAATCAGATCTGAAATTCATGAAACAAAAATATAAGAAATGAATGTAATAAATAGTTGCAACTTTGAAAATATTAATTAAGATTGACAAATCTGAAGCCAAACTAACCAAAAGAAAGAGAATTTGATTAAAAAAATTAGAGATGGCAAGAGAGATATTCTAAAATACATTTAAGAAATTAAGAGTGTCATAGGAACATACTTTAAAAAAAATTGTTGGATTGCAAGCTGGTACAACCACTCTGGAAATCACTTTGGTGGTTCTTCAGAAAATTGGGCATAATACTACTGGAAGACCCTGCTATACTACTCCTAGGCATATACCCAGAGGATTCTCCAGCATGTAATAAGGACACATGCTGCACTATGTTCATAGCAGCCCTATTTATAATAGCTAGAACATGGAAAGAACCCAGATGTCCCTCAACAGAGGAATGGATATAAAAAATGTGGTATATTTACACAATGGATACTACTCAGCTATTAAAAACAATGACTTCATGAAATTCTTAGGCAAATGGGTGGAACTAGAAAATATTATCCTGAGTCAGGTAACCCAATCACAAAAAAACACAGATGGTATGCACTCACTAATAAGTGGATATTAGCCCATAAGCTTGGAATACCCAAGACACAATTCACAGATCAAATGAAGAAGAACAAAGTATGGATTCTCTGGTCCTTCCTAGAAGGGAGAGCTAAAATACCCACAGAAGGAGATACAGAGACAAAGTGTGGAGCAGTCTGAGAGAAAGACCATCCAGAGACTGCCCCACCTAGGTATCCATCCCATATAGTTACAAAACCCAGATACTATTGCGGATGCCCACAAGAGCTTGCTGACTGGAGCTGGATATAGCTGTCACCTGGGAGGCTCTGGTAGTGCATGACAAATACAGAGGAGGACTCTCTCAGCCAGAAATTGAGCTGAGCACAGGGTCCCCAATGGAGGAGCTAGAGAAAGGACTCAAGGAGCTGAAGGGGTTTGTAGTGCCATAGGAGGAACAACAATATGAGCCACCCAGTACTCCCAGAGCTCCCAGGGACAAAACCATCAACCAAAGAGTACACATGGCATTTCCCATGGCTCCAGATGCATAGGCAGCAGAGGATGGCCTTGTTAAACATCAAAGGGAGGAAAGGCCCTTGGTCTTGGGAAGGCTCAATGCTACAGTAGGGGAATACCAGGACAGAGCAGCAGGAGAGGGTTAATTGGGAACTGGGGAGGGGAGATGAGTTATGGGATTTTCAGGGTGGGGTGGGAGACCAGGAAAGGGGACAACATTTGAAATGTAAATAAATAATATACCTAATAAAAAAATCTTGTATTTTACTAAACAAAAATTTAAAAGAAATGGATAAATATCTAGATATGTACAATCTAACAGTGCTAAGTCAAGATGAAGTAAATAATTTAAATAAAACCATAGCATCTAGTTATTAGAAGTGGTAATGGATAAATTCCCTGTTGAGGTTTAGTCTCTTGTTATGTACTGTAATGATAAATACTGGGTGCCAGAGCTGGTTTTCCCCAGGGATGAGAGTATCTGCACATACATAAAGTAATGCTATGTGACCTTGCTCTTTACTTTAAAATTATTGGTCGAATAAAGATGCTACAGCTTATAGCTGAGCAGAAGAGAGGTAGGTGGGTTTCAGTTCCTGGTCTTGCGATTTGAGGATGACTACGAGGGAGAGAAGGAGATGGTGGGAAGAAAATATGGCCATGAGGACTGGCTAATTGAAGTAAGAGCGGCCCAGGTGGAAAATGGCTAGTCATATGTCAGGATTATTGGCAGGGAAGTAAACATAAGAACACAGAGGATGGATATCTTTCCAGCTCTAGTTCATTAAAGGCTCATTATAAATACAAAGATTGTGTGTCTTTTATCTGAGAACTGGAGGATCAAAGGCAGGGTAGAAATCCATGATTAAGATTAAATATATAATACAACATCTCCTAACAAAAACAAAGAGACCACGGACAGATGCATTCAGTGCAGAATTATACCAGACCTTTAAAGGAAAAGCAATACTAATAATACTCTTCAAAGTATTGTACAAAATAAGAGAGGAAGAAATAGTTTCAAATTCCTCTTACAAAACCAGTATTACCCTGATACCAAAACCAGAAAAAGTCCCAACCAGGAAGGAAGAGAGAAAGAAAGAAAGAAAGAAAGAAAGAAAGAAAGAAAGAAAGAAAGAAAGAAAGGAAGGAAGGAAGGAAGGAAGGAAGGAAGGAAGGAAGGAAGGGAAAATTATCAGCTAATGTTTGATGAATATAGATACAAAAGTTCTCAATAAAGATTTGCAAATTGAATTTAAGAACATATAAATAAAAGACTATCAAATTCAGCTTCATCCCAGAGGTACAAAGATGTTGAAACTGCATAAGAGAATAAATACCATCTGCTACATAGATATACTAATAGACAAAAGCACGTAATAGACCCATTAAATGCAGAAAAGGCCTTTGACAAAATCCAACATCCATTCATGATTAAAGTCCTGGAAAGAATAGGGATCTAGGGGATATATCTCAACATAATAAAGGAATCCTACAGCCAACATAATTCTAAATGGAAAAAATAAACAACAAACATCTCTACTAAAACCAGGAACAAGACAAGGATTTCTATTTCCTCCCCTGTTGTTCAACATAGTACTGGAATACTTACCAAAAAAAAAAAAAAAAGACCCAGAGTTACCAAAACAAACAGAAACAACAGGAACAAGGAGAAAACTGCCAGAGGTATTGCCATCAAAGATTGTTATACTACAGAGCTACCTTAATGGGAATAGTAGGTTACAAGCTTAAAAAAAATCTATCAATCAATCAAACAAACAAACAAACAAAAAACCCAATAGATAAAAGAGAGTTGAAGACCCCAATATAATCCTATACTCCTAACTCCTATAACCACTTGGTTTTTGACAAAAAAAATAGTCAACACCCATTGGAGAAAAGACAGCATCTTCAACAAACAGTGCTAGTAAAAATTGGATGGATATACATAGTAAAATGAAACTCCTTCCCAATCTCTCACTTCAAACAAAAATCTCAACTCCAAATGGATAAAGAACCTCAATATAAGATGTGATACCCTGAATCTGATAGAGGAATAACTCAGATTTCACTTAAACTCATCAGCACAGGAAAGGATGTTCTGAAGAGGATCCTGATCACACAGGAAAAAAGATCCAACAATTAATATGGGACCTCATGAAACTACAAATTCTGTATAGCACAAAATAGCTCAACTAAGGAGGCATACTACAGAATAGGAAAAAATCTTTGTTAGATATACATCTGACAGAAGGTTAGTGTCTAGAATATGTAAAGAACTCAAAGGAACTGGTACAGCCTCAGTGGAGCCCCAGGCATAGTAGAGACTCCATGAACATGGGCAACCACTGATTGAGCAAGGTGTTTAGCAAAGCAATAGAAAACAAAGTATGACAGGGCATGATAAAGATGCCCCCTTTGTAGATGAGCATTCCATTGACTCTGCACTTTGATTGGCTATGAATTTCTGAGTTAATCACTATCTACTGCACAGAGACTCCCCTCATGAAATCTGAGAGAACTGTACTAATGTATGTATAGATGGGATACAAATTTAGAGATCAATTTGATACTACGTCCATTTAGAAAGATATTAATAGGTTCATCTTTGTGCCTGTAATACACATCAGCCTTTACTGTATTCACAGGTTTTAATTTGGATAAGATTATATAGATGTCTTTATTCTTCCAGCACTGGGTCATATCTGTTGTAATAGTTTCTATACTAAGATAGGAATTGAAATTGAATAACTTCAAGTTTAGTATTTTAACTGGTCTGATGACCACCTCTATGCCCACTGGGTTGTATGAAGTAAGACCAGCATGATAAAAGTCTGTCTCTAAATTCTGGATAAAATCAAGAAAATGTATCATCTGTAAATTATTACCAGCATGGAATGGGCTTTATCCAAATCTATTGCAAATGTCTTCAATATTCCTATCTTCTTTCTCTATCTGATGCTATAAACGTTGATCTTCAAGTTAAAGAATGAGAGGAACTAAGTCATGTAAAATAATTGAATTTAAGCTGGGCGGTAGTGGTGCATGCCTTTAATCCCAGCACTTGGGAGGCAGAGGCAGACGGTTTTCTAAGTTCAAGGCCAGCCTGGTGTATAGAGAGTTCCAGGACAACCAGGGCTATACAGAGAAACCCTGTCTCAAAAAACCAAAAAAGGGAAAAAAAAAAAAGAAAATGGAGACCTATGTTCAGGAGGTATACATGTCACAAAATTTTATGATGGCCAGCTCTTTTTACTCTTGCTCATGTTGATACAGCACAGTAGATGAAAAGCTACAGCTATTTTGAGTCTTCTTGTCTTCCACTCAGCTAGACATTAGAGAGAATTATCAAGTTTGAAAGTAATGCTTTTTAATCACTCATTTTCATTCGGAAGATATAGCTAAATATGACCATAAAACATGCTGCTTGTATTCAAGTAAAGTGATGGATTTATGGTTGACATTTAAAAAAGGAAAGACACAACTATTTAAAAATACCTTTATTGTTGTTCTGTTTCTTTGAGTTAGGGTCTGCCTCTAGCCAAGGGTGGCAGTCTTAGGCTACCAAGTGCTATGGTTACAGACGTAATCCACCAAACCTGGTCAAAATATCTTGATTTAATTTACATTATTAAACATATTAACAAATTTAAGCTATAACATAACATGTTACATAATAGAGTATAATATAATGTTATGGAGAGAGACAGGGAGAGGAAAGGGATTAGGATGCCTTCAAACCTTTGAAAATAAGAAATTCTGAGCCATTTTCAAGGGAATAGATTTGGGAACTGCTGCCAAGGAGCATTTCTTGGAGAGTACTCTATTTTATTCTTCTATCTTTTGGTTTGTATATAATCCATGGCTTTTACTTTGACAACCGAATTAAATTACCATTGACTCTAAGTAGTAAAAGTTGTATACAATTTATAGCTTTTAATTGTTGACTGAATTAAATTACAATTGAGTCTAATTTAACTAGTATGCCTATATATCTATTGAGTGAGTCATGCATATCTTGAGTTTCAGAATATATTCTGAATATATTCATATTATATGCTAAATAAAGAAATAAGAATAGTTCCAAGTACATTGTATTATTCTTTTGTCCAGAATTCCCTTTTCAAACGAAGTCCAAAATGTGTAGTGACCATGACCATCTCTGTGCTCTGGACCCCAACTTCTCTGACAACTACCTGTAGTCCTGGTATATCATATAGCTTCTTGGTTAGACTTCAAATATGCCAGATGTTTGTCACCTTCAGAACTCTGTTCCTTCTCTCTTGGTTACAGTACTACCCAAGATAGACACACAGATGTCTCATCACTGAGGAAATTTATTCTTAGGCCACTTTCTTACAGAGATGACTCTACCTCTCCGTTATAAACTGTAAACTTTAGAGGTCTTGAATGTTTCTCCTCTACTTCTGTTCTTCTTAGCAGTTAACACTGTCTATTGCAAAATACAGTTCCACTTACATTATCCTAGATTTTCTTTTTGGGAGGTGTCCACATTTATTGCTAACTCTCCTCGAAATCACCATGTAAAAAGTCAGGTTGCTCTGATTTCTGTTCATCCTCCTGACTCAGTTTCATTAAAGCTGGGATTATAAACATAAACCATCATGATGGTTATTTTGTTTATTGTTTGATGTTAGTTCCATAAAATTTGAGAATTTCATATGATTTGTTTATAGGTATTTAATAATCTATATTGTGTTTTATTATCATTGTTATTTCATGATATAAAGAAACTAGATGTCAGAAGAAAAAGGAGGGATTAAGGTAATGGACTACCACTAGGTGGCAGTAGCAACAGATCGTGAAAAAGCACTCAGGTGCATGACCAACATAGTGGGGATCAAGCAAAAGTCCTCAGGCTGTGAAACCCACACTGGGGGTTGGAGGACTGGACTCTGGGTAAAAGGCAAGAATGTCAGAAGGATCTAGGTCACAGAGAGCATTGAGTGGCTTTTTGGGCATTTAAAAAAGCAATATCTTAATTTCTCTTCCATGTAGTTCATTATTGTTTGGTATGGTTAAGGATAAACTTAACTGAGGAAAATAATAAGGAAAAACACCATGATGAAACTCGTTACAAATTTCTTGAAAAATATCTAGTTCTCATGAATTGAAGAGTAAATACTTATTAAGATGTTCACACTAGCCAAGTGGTTTACAAACTCAAAATAGTCCCTGTTCAAAACACAAATCCCATTTGTTTCTCATAAGCACAAAAGATACTCAAAGTTCAAAGAAACACCCAATAGTCAATACTAGTTTTGACAAAAGAGCAAAAGTGAAGACATTACGTTACTATTTTCAAAACCCGTAGAGTTAATGAAAACATATGACGCAGGTATAAGCACAGTAATAGGGCCCAACAGAGGAAAGCAGAAAGCCCGGAGACAGCCATATAACTCATGACCAACTGCCTTTGAAAACAGCAATGAGACATCACGGAGAAAGAATAGATGACATATTAGACATTAGTCTTACAGGATGCCTTAAAGTCTTCTCAACATTGACTTAAACACAACAACAAAGAAAAAATAAAACAATAAAAGTACAAAGCATGAAACTCCTTGATGATCATTTTCTAAAACATGACTTCAAAAGCATAGAAAACAAAATGAATAACAAGATGACATAAAACTGAAAACACAGTACAGATTGGGAGAAAATGTGTGTGTGTGTGTGTGTGTGTGTGTGTGTGTGTGTGCGTGCACGTGTGTGATTAATATTCAAGTATATGAGAACCTCAGACAATTTTATAGCATTAATCAGATAACATGATTTTCAAATAGTTAAAAGATGTTTTCCCTTAAGGGAACCTAGAAATGGATGCTAATCATACAAAAAGTTGCTCATGACTGTCACTAATCTTCATGAAAGTAAAAATAAAAATCACAATGAGATGTCGTCTCACATCAGTTAAGATGATTTAATCCAAAAGAAAAAGGGAAGAAAGAAAGAAAGAAAGGGAAAGAACAGAGCAGAATAGAGCAGAACAGAGCAGAAAAGAAGAAAAAGAAAAAAAAAAGAAAAGAAAAGAAAAGAAGTAAAAAATCCAAAGCAAGTCTTGGTGAAGGCAAGAAGAAGGCAAAGTTTGAACATTAATTGATGAGAACATAGATTGATGCAAGATTACAGAAAAAATGAACATTTCTAAAAAATTAAAATCAGAATTACAGTACCTCTATGGTTATATAGCCAAAAGAAAGAAAATGACCACTTCATGAAGATACTTGCATTCTCATGTTAGTTGAAGTATTATTCACAACAGAGAAAATGTTGAAACAACCAAGGCATTAGTTAGTGAATGAATTAATAAGTTATTATACACTGTGAGAGAGGAGTGAGAGATAGAGAATTAAAAACACTTTATGATCTAACTTATATGTATTATTCAAAAACAACAATCAAATACATAGGAAAATGCTGGAATGGTTGACACAGGGAAGTAATTAGGAAAAAATATAAGACAAGGAAAATTCTAGTTATGTAAAATGAAAAATATATAGGTAGCCAATCCAGAAATTGAGGACTTTAATTAACTATAATTGCCAAGAGAGTACATTTAAACATTTTTACCTTTAGTTGAAAGTAAGTACATGAGTATATTAACACTAGTTGTCTCATTATTTGTACATCTACCAAATATATTACACTGCCCATTTTGAGTATTCTCAACAAGAATATTAAAAATATTATCTTGCAGTAGAAGTATGCAGAATTTCAGGATTTGTACGATCGTGAAATATCACAGACCAAAAATGAATTTTAGAATGTTTTGCTGGGAAACTCAGGGACTGGACAAAAAGGAATGTGAGGAAGTAATGAACGACAACAGTGAGCACAGGATGGAGACAGAAATGGAACCTGAAGAAGCCAAAAGATTAGAGTAGGGTACAGTAGAACAGATCTAGGCCTGGGGGAAAAGGTCAGGTTGAAGAGCACAGTTCCTGAAGTGAGGGACTATTGGCAATGTCTAAATGTCTCTATGTACAATTCTCCTGGGCTTGGAACTGAGGATCCAGTCGATAGTTAGAGTGTGTCCTTTCTCGTCACAGGACTCTTGTTCTCCTGTAGTTTATTACAAGACCTCCTGGGTTAACAGGTGACTGATTTTTGAATTCCATCTTGTCTTCCTTCCTCCTTTGATGACTTTTGATTTTTTTTCCAGTTATTTGTCTCTTAATTCTTTTTTTTTCTTTTTTTAATTTTATTATTGAATATATTCTTCATTTACATTTCAAATTTTTTGTTTTTTTATTTTCTAAGTTGTTTTTTTATTTATATTCAAAATCATTTCCCTTTTCCCGTTTCCTCCCTCCCCGAAAGTCCCATAAGCCCCCTTCCCTCCCTCTTTTCCCCATTCAGCCCCCGTCACTTCTCTTAATTCTTTACAACTGTTTTCAACCCCCTTGAATAATTTAACCACCTGACAGAAATCAAAAATATCTCTGATAGTGTCCTAAAATTATAACACCTTTCTCTATTGTTAAATATTCCTGTTATCAGTACTCGGCAGTTTGAATTTTAAAGGCAATTACAATTCTCGAATGTTATAGGCACCACATTTATATTTTATCATCCATGCCAGTGGGTTTGGGGAGAGGTGTCCACGGCAGATTCATTTTCAACTTTGCAGAATGTGCTTCCACCTTTATTGTCTTCCCTCTGACATGGCATGAAATAAGCCACCTAATATTTATAGCAATGTCCTTTTTCTTTATACATATAAATCACTTCTAACTGAGAGTTCTGATCCTTCCTTTTACAACGCTCAGTTCTCAGTAGAATTTTTAAATTTCACAAATGCTTAGTTATAGTTTTTTGTCTTACCCATGTTCACTGTCACCCTTCGGAGGAGTGCCTTTCAGCATAAAAGATTTCTACCACCTCCCCAACCCCACTGCCTGCTGCCAAGTCTGGAATATTAGGAGTTGCCTTTTATCTTAAGTGTCTTTGCTGTATGTGTTTAACACTGGGTAAAGTCACTGTCTAAACTATCTTGAGGAAGAGAGTCAACTATATAAGGTACACATCCAAGCACATGCACAAACACAGCTTGAGATATTGTTTTCATTTTTTCTTATTAATTAATTTATTTACTCATCCAATATCCAAATATAAGACCCCTCTCCTCCCAGGCCCCCATGGCTCCTCCCCTCACACTCCCCTTGCCCTCTCCTCTGAGAAAGGGGAGCCCCCACTCCAGGTGCCACTCTACCCTACACCTGATTTCCCCACTCCATTCCCTTCCCAATCTCCACTCCCACCCAGATCCCTGTCTCCATCCACCTCTGATACCTATTTTATTTCTAATTCTGAGAAAGATAAAAGCATTCTCCCTTGGGTCCTCCTTGTTAAATGGCTTCTTTGGGTCTATAGATTGTAGCATGGTGTACTGGCTGGTTTTGAGTGTCAACTTGACACAAGCTAGAGTCATCATAGAGAAAAGAGCCTCCCTTGAGGAAATGTCTCCATGAGATCCAGCTGAAAGGCATTTTCTCAATTAGTGATCAAGGGTGGTAGGGCCCATTGTGGATGCTTCCATCACTGGACTAGTGGTCCTGTGTTTTATAAGAAAGCAAGCTGAGCAAGCCAGGGGAAGCAAGACAGTAAACAGCATTCCATGGTTTCTTCATCTACCCTGTGTGAATTCCTGTCCTGACTTCCTTTGGTGATGAACAACAATGTGGAAGTGCAAGCTGAATAAACGCTATCCTCCCCAACTTGCTTCTTGGTCATGCTGTTTTGTGAAGGAATAGAATCCCTGACTAAGACACATGGTTATTCTGTTTTTTTATGGCTAGTATCTACTTATAAGGAGTACATATCATGCATGTCCTTTGAGTCTGGGTTACCTCACTCAGGATGATATTTTTCGCTCCATTCATTTGCCTATAAAATTCATGATGACCTTGTTTTTAGTAGCTGAGTAGTTTTTCAAAAAGTCTACTAGAAAACATATACAGCTGATAAATACCTTCAGCAAAGTGACTAGATACAGAATGAATTCAAAGAAATCAGTAGGCTTCCTTTATACAAACAATGAATGGACTGAGAAAGACTTTAGGGAGAAGACATCACTTACAATGACTATAAATAATATAAAATATCTTGGTATAACTCTAACCAAACAAATGAAAGACGTGTATGACAAGAACTTCAAGTCTCTGAAGAAAGAAATTGAAGAAAATATCAGAAGATGGAAAGATCTCCCATGCTCATGGATAAGTAGGATTAACATAGTGATAATGGCCACTTTATCAAAGGCAATCTACAGATTCAATAAAATTCCCATAAAAGTCCCAACACAATTCTTTATAAACCTTGAAAGAATAATTCTCAATTTCATATGGAAAAACAAAAGAATACAGGATAGCTAAAGCAACCCCATACAATAAAAGAACTCCTGGAGGTATCACCATTCCTGACTTCAAGCTGTAGTACAAAGCAATAATAATAAAAACTGCATGCTACTTGTATAGAAACAAACAGATGGATTAATGGAATCAAATCAAAGATCTAGAAATAAACCCACACACCTATGGACACTTGATTTTTGACAAAGAACCCTAAGCCATATAATGGAATAGAGAGAACATATTCAACTAATGGAGCTGGTCTAATTGAATGTCATCATGTAGAAGAATGCAAATGGATTCATGTGCATCACCCTGCACAAAAGGCAAGTCCAAGTGGATCACAGGCCTCAACATAAAACCAGATAAACTAAATTTAATAGGAAAAAAGTATGGAATAGCCTTGAACTCATTGATATAGGTGACAACTTTCTAAACAGAACACCAATGGCTCAGGTGTTAAGATCAACAATTAATAAATTTGAGCTCATGAAACTGAAAAGCTTCTGTAAGGCAAAAGGCATTGTTCATAGGACAAAACGACAGGCTACAGATTGGGAAAACATTTTCACCAACCCTGCATCTGACAGAGAGATAATATTCAAAATATATAAATAACTCAAAAATTTAGACACCAATGACACAACACAATTTAAAAAATAGGGTACAGAACAAAAATGAGAATTTTCAACAGAGGAATTTCTGTTGGCCAAAGAACACTTAAAGAAATGTTCAACTTCCTTAGGCATCAGAGAAATGCAAATCAAGATGACTGTAAGATCCCATATTATACCCATCAGTTGGCTAAGATCAACAGCTCAAAGGACACCACATGCTGCTGAAGATGTGGAGCAAGGGGAACACTCCCCCATTGCTGGTGGGAGAGCAAACTTGTATAACCACTCTGGAAATTAATTTGACTATTTCTCAGAAAATTGGAGATAAGTTATACCTCAAGGCCCAGCTATACCACTCCTGGGCATAGACCCAACCAATGCTCCACTATCCTACAAGGACACTTGCTCATCTATGTTTATACTAGGTTTATTCATAGTAGCCAGAAACTGGAAACAGCCTAGATGTCTCTCAACTGGAAAGTGGAAAAAGAAAATGCAGTTCATTTATACAATGGATTACTACTGTTTTCATTTTCTTAAGTTGAAGAATCAGAGATTCTTTCTACATTACTTAACACAATAAGCCCTCTAATAAAATTTGGAAGAACTTGGGTTAGATTACTTACTGCAAAGCTATAGTACTTCATGACTTGAAGTTGTTGCCTTTGGATAAGTTCTAATTTCAGTCCAGTGTGTCTCATCCGTATTATGCTATTACAATGTCTTTTATATTAGCCTATCTCATATAAGTTTCCTGAGCTGATTGCCCGCATCCTTATACATGGGTTGAGTCCCATTTTCCTTCTTTGGATGATTCCATTCCACTTCTGCATACAGCCACCATTTGCTGTCAGTGTCCTTCCATAGTGAATCTAAGTCCCAGTAAGCTACGACAGATGCCAGAGAGACAGACTGGGAGCTCCAGGACTTCATTATCTTATAGTTTGTTCAGTCATTTTAGGATACAATATGCCAGAGCATTGGTAGCACACATTTAGAAGGGTAATATAATGTGCTGCATCCATATGGTAGATTGAACAGAGACACTACTTTGTGACTCAGAAGTGGAAAATTCTCAAAAAGTTGTATATTTTAGAAAAATTCCTAAATGAGAAGTGTATATTACCTCAACTATTTAGCTTTACCTCATGACCAGTGAACAAATTCCTCCTGATCTAAGTGCTGAAGGAAATGTAGGAGGCTTGCAAGACCAACACTGTGTGAGAAAATCACTAAAAAAATTTTTAGAAAATAGATGTGTTTTCTGGAGTCATTTTAAATCTCCACTCTAAGACAAGTCATGTGTCAGTGTGGACATATCTTGAAAAAAACTAATAGCCAAATGGAAAGACTGCTAGTCATTTGATTTTCTTGAAATTGGAAATATTTAGGACATATAAACATTTAGAATAGATAAGAGGTTCAAAGAGACTAGCACTCAGCTGGCAACATGTGCTGTGTGCCAACGAACATGTAAACATTCAGATGCACATTAGCATTGCTTTGTTTATATAGATAGATAGGTATAGATTAGTTATAGACATAAAATTTATACTCTAACTATATAACACAAGAAGAAAAGTTTTTTTTTCTATCTAGAAATGTAAATCAAGAGAAGGACTCATGTAAGAAGTTATTAAATAAAACTAGGTCTTAAAATCACAGTTTCTGGGAAGGCTTCCAGCAAGTGGTCAATGCACAAAAGAATGAAGCTAAAGCAAAAAGTATCCTACACTCAATGCTCTCAGAGAGAATATCCAAAAGAGAGTGAGGTACAATTTGCAATAATTTCTAATTTAGATTAAATTGATCTAACATAGTTAGAGTCATAGATAGGCATGAGGTAATCAAAGCAACATACATTTCTACTTTTTTTAAAGACAAGGATCTTATTACCCAGTTCTATACCTTATACATGATGAGTACCCAATAAATATTTGCTGAATGGAAGAAAAGGAGAAGAAATGAAGGTATGAATAAAATATCTCCTCTAAGGATTCACAGCCATCCTATGTAATTATTGACATTTTATGTAGATCTGAAGTTGTTAGGTTTGTTTGCATATATTATTTAAAGTTATGAAATTAAGAAGAGCTTTGAAAGCACAACAGTATAAGATTAGGCATTATAGATGCAAATTTCTCTGATGTCCTTTTATAACCTTAGTTCTATTTCCACTGAGACAATAGCATTACTATGATTATTCATTTATGTTTTCCATATAAACTTGTATTATAAGCAAAATATACTATAGCTTTGAATATTTTAAAATATTATAGATGAGTTACATATTCTGGATTGGTCTGAAAATTGCAGTTTATTGCATTTTTGAAATTATAAAATTTCTGCACACTCATTTTTATGGATGCACAACTTATATTGCATAAAATATCATAACTCATTTATTGTCATATTTCTGTTTGGGGCTATTATAGTTAATGCAACTATGAACAGTTATAATTCCTTCATATAATTTCTGTTTATGGAGGGTTTTTTAATATTCTTTCATTTTTTTTTGAGGTAGGACAATCAAGAAGAAAAGAAATCATGGAATATAAATGTAACTCAGTGGTTGTGGTATCTGTGCCTATGCAGTAGCCACATAGTCCTCTCTCTGTGGTTGACTGTGTTCTCTGGGAACTCCAGGACCCCAGTGTTCAGTGGAATCCTCATCACCATCGAGTTATAGCTGCCATTTCATGTGTACACTTCCAAAATCACCAGTTTTATATTCAAAGCTTCATATTTGATCAAACTCATCCTTCTAACTCAGTTTCTAGAACACTCCCCTCAAGTTCTCAGAAGGTGCTGCAATCCAAGACTTCCTTTTGGTCTATAAAGTCCTCCCGCCTTGAGTCTCAAGCACTCAGCTGCTCAACTGGGCTGTCATCATCCACCTCTTCATAATGAGCTGTGGCTTTTGCTATAATAAAGATGTTCCTAATTGTCTTCTGTGTCTGTCCTTGAATATTTTTCTCTGAGCATCTCTGGAACCCCATGTCCTTGGCACTCTTTTATGCAGGATCATAAAGATATTTTTCTAGGCAGTCTTACAAAAACATTGAAGGATTTTATTTTTCAATATTAATTAAAGTCACCAAAAATTGATTTTATATGTGGTACAAGGAAAGTTTATTCAAATGGCTGTTGTAAATCCATGGAAACTTTCAAGACCTGGGTTTATTTCATCCAATAGGAGTTATAACTTTGTTATGAGCTAAATTGTGCCCTCTAACTTCATATGCTGAAGTATTGCCCTCAATGTGATTGTGTTTACATAAAGGGCCTTTGAAGAGCTACTCAAAGTCAGAGAAATAGGAGTAAGAGTTTTTCTTAAATCTGATATGGTAGGCAACCTTCTAGAAAGGCCACTTAAAGGCATAGCAAGACGACAGTAGTCTTTAAGCCAAAGAGAGAAACCACAAGATAGTTAAAGCTGTCAATACTTTGCAATAGTCTGCTGGCCTCCATGTGGTGAGAATAAAAATGTGCTGTTTAAGCTATCCTGTCTCTGAGATTTTATCATAGAAATCTTTGAAAACCAATTAATGCCTTTTCAGTAGCTTCCCAGGCCTTCCAATACTGGAAAGCCTTAGCATACCATTTCAGCCTAGAGACTACCTGAATGTATAAGACAAGTGACATGATGAACCCCAACCTATAGCAACCTGGGATTCAGCTCTACTTTTTTAGCGCCATCCTCTGTTTCTTGATAATTTTTCTGGTTGTACATTTAAGTACTTACTTGTTGCAATATAAATGTTTTCCATCTTCACGTGTTTTAAAAAACTAAGGGTGGACTTATACATGATTTTAGACTTATGTCTCTGCCTATGCAGAACTTTAGGTCCCTATACTTTGTCCTTTGTTTACTATGTAAAACCCCACTGTTGCAAGCTGTCAATATATAAACTCATTTACAAGCAACAATAATTTCAGAGCTTATTTCCAAACTTTTGAAAATAATGCAATGGTCAATGAGCTTAGAATAAATGTCATTTGCAAAAAACCTATGACAAATGCTATAAAGATTTCCTGTAATATTTCAACTGTTAGTAACTGTGATATGAGTCATGTACCTGTGTACACATGAGATCAAAGTTAGCTTCTGTATTGTTATAGTTGTGGTCCCTGGTACAATTACCAGAATAATCTTGGAATAAAAAACAAAAAGAAACAGAACACCAACGAACAAAACAAACAATATAATGACAGTATTCAAAATAGTTTCTAAAAATTTAGAAACTCTTTCTGATACTCCATTGTCTAATCATAACATAACAGCATCATGTTTATAATTTTTTGAGATTCAGGTTCTTTATTTTTTTAGACATTTTATTTATTTGTTTGTTTGTTTGTTGTGTGTGTGTGCATGTGTCTCTCTGCCTTTGTGCCTTCATGTCAGAGTTATACATTATGTACATGTAAGCACATAGAGAAGACAAAAGAGAACATTCGATTCCCTGGATCTGGAGTTACAGATGGCTGTTATTCACCTGACATGAGCACTAGGAACCTAACCTGGGTTCCCTGCAAGAACGATACATGTTCTTAATGGTAGGCCCATCTACTCAGTCCCATAGATGACTTACTAATAAGAGACATTTAATTTGTCATAATATTGCCTCCACATTAGTTTTTAAATTGTAATTTAAGACATTTAAATTACATTTAATTTTAATTACATTTTAATTATCATGGGATTGTCCTCCAAAAAGTTTTAAAATTGTAATATATAATATGTAACACCTTGATCTATGGGTATATTATAGTGGTGTAGGGTGTGGTTTGCTGATATGGAGCCTTAGAACTTCTAAATAGGCCACCAACTCTAAATGTGACATTTATATAACATCTACCTCCCTTCAATATTTAGATATCACCTAAGAATAAGGAACAGAAAGACTGTAAGAGCCAGAGGTAATAGACACTTGCAGAGAAACAGCATTTTCCAGACATGACAAAGTCACTGTACATGTTAACTCTCACATTACCTGTAAATACAGGCAAACACTTGAACAAGATCAAGCCAGACAAATGTTCTAGCACAGATGAAGGGGGTATTTATAAAGCCCTACCCCTAGCTGAGGTACTATTGGAGTATGGATATGGTCTCTGAGAGGCTACTCATGCGCTATCAGATGGCCCTATGCCCATGCATAGAAAAGCAGTATAAGTGGACTCAGTGGATTTAAGCAGAATGCATGCCAACATAGGGCAGGGGGGATTCAGCAAATTCTTAGATGAAGAGCTATAGATGGTCAATGACTGGTGAGAAAGGGAGAATCAGTTTTCTCCTATGGTGAGCTCTCACATAGGTTGTCCAAAACCAGGCTGTCAGCCCTGAGCACATGTACACATAGGAGCAAATTTAAATGGACTCTGTAGGTTATGTGTATGTGTGTGTACATATATGTGATAATAATAATAATAATAATAATAATAATAATAATAACTTAAGAAGAGTGTTGACTTGGGGAGGGAGAAGGGGTGATGGAGGAATAGTTAGAGTGGACAAAGAAGAAGCGGAGTTATATAGATGTATTGCTCATCTATAAAGTTCTCAAAATAAAATTAAATCATTGAAACTTGTTGCAGGAAATAATAAAAAAAGCACCATCCCATGCTATACCCTGCTACTCTTTGCCCATAGTCTCTTTTCCTCTAGGCTACTCCATGTGGTGGTCTTCCCAGCTCTGGTTCACCTGCCTCAGAGCCACTTGTACCTTCTCAGCCATCTACCCCCTATGGCTAGTTATCACAAATTCCCTTAACCCAGCAAATCAAAACTCTAGAAGCTTATAATTAATCAATCAGATTTATATATCAATAAATTCTCAATTCACAAGAAATCCACACAATAATTTCAGAGCCAATTGATAATGATACAAACTGTGCACCTAGACTAGACCAATTATCCCAATTATTCTGTCTTTTTATGATGTTCATAGCTACCTGTGGGTATTTAAAGCCACGTAGAATCTGGATCATTTTCCTTTTCCTCCATCTTCCTTCCTTCCTTCCTTCCTTCCTTCCGTCCTTCCTTCCTTCCTTCGTTTACCTGTCCCTGTCTCTGTCCTGAAACTCTTAGCTCTGCCTCCTTTATCCCTGTCCAATCACAGGCTTCTTGTTGTATAAATATTTAAATTAATTAGGGGAAAATTCTGCTACAGAAAATCATCTAATAATACACTACTGTTATGATTTTCAAGAAGTAACTCATATTTTGGAAAACAAAATCCAATTCATCCAGCATTGAAAAAGAAAAGGAGGGAGAGGAAGATTCTAAACTCACAAGTTGAAATATCCTCAATTTCATAAAAGGGAACTTTTTTCAAAGAATCCAAGTCTTGTTGAGTCGACTGCAAGGTTATCCAAAGTCAGGGAGGGAGACTGTTTACAGGTAAATATTGCACAGAGGTGACCATTTTGTGAGACACTCCACTTGTCAACCATTCAGATTGAGCTTATGGAGGAATTTTCAGACTTAGCTCCACGGACCAAAATGCTGATCTCATTTTCTGTTTATCCTCCTGATTCTGAAAAGAACTCAACAAATCCCTTCTATATCAAAATTGATAATCTACTGGTTAATCCAGGGACCTTAGCAAAACTTGAAATATTTCTGCAAGTCAATCTTGTTCACATGCTTAGATAGTCTCTATAATGAAAAACAATAAAAAGAACGGTCTGAGCCCAGTATCTGAGGCTGTGAGGGATTGATTGAAAGCGTCAACAAGAAGATGATGTGAATAAACTCATTAAAGTCAGAGAGAAGAGCATCACTGCAGTGACTTTAAGAGTGAGCCACACGGAGGTGCTCTGCTATCAATTCGCTCTATGAAATAAGTGTCGAGACCTAATTGTCACTGCACAAAAAGTGACCAGTCATAGTCATCACATTAGCTGTTAAATTTCTTAAATGATGGCTGATAGTTCATTGCACTGAGGTAATAAGAGCTAAAGTATCAGAGCAGTTCCTAGTCTATTGCTAATAACTAGTCCTGAGTACTGGCTAAAATAGCCTATGATAACTCTCCCTGGCACTTTACTATAATAAGAGATGCCAAGGTGCTATATTCTTAGGCAATGGCCTAGTTTCAGCCTTGTTCCTGGTGCTCTCCTCAGCTTCTCTCTCCCTCAAAAGGTTATTAAAAGACCTTTTTATTTCTAGTTTACTAATTTAATATAAATGCAAACAGTGCAATAATGCCAAATGGAATTTTAAGAACAATCTTTACTCCATGAATTTCTAATCCTGTCCTCCCAAGGAATCATATTGCTTCATAAGTCTAAATACCTACAGGAAACTATAAAAGGTTGGGAATGTATATATAAATATTATTTAATGAAAGGGTATCCAAAGTAACATTATGAGATTTTTATTATTTTTATTGTATGTGGAGTAACTTGTGTAATTAAGCAAATATAAGTGAGCAATTAAAGAAGTATTAAAGACAGGTAAAGGTTTTCAGTGCAATGTAAGCAAAGATTTTGGTCAGTTTTCAAAGTAAAAATGGTATACTGTGCTGAAATATTAATAATAGTTATTGGAAACAAGATGTGAAGTTCCACTCATTTAATTTCATCCCTTGACAAACAGAGACAAGCAGATCTCTGTGAGTTCAAGGAGCCTGGTCTACATAGCCAAGTCCCAAATAGTAGAGTTTAAATAGTGAGAGCTTGTCTTGAAAGAAAATAGAAAGAAAGAAGGAAAGAAGGAAGGAAGGAAGGAGAGAGAGAGAGAGAGAGAGAGAGAGAGAGAGAGAGAGAGAGAGAGAAGAGAGGAGAGAGAAGAGAAGGAAAGAAGAAAGAAAGAAGATAGGTGTAGAATTGGAAGGAAGGGATTGAGAATAGATTGGTTAAGATATTTTATATGAACATATGAATTTCTCAAGTAGTAAAGAAATACTTTCAAACTATCAATATATCGCTACAGTTTCTGCAACATTCCAAGATTATTCTCAGATTCATTGAGTTATGAGGACTATGGAACCTATATTCTAGTGACAAAAGCAGGCATTGCATCTAATAATATAGGAGAGAGATAAATCGACTGTTTCACAGGACCCAGTAATGTATGGTATAAGACTAAAACTTCAAAATGGAAAAGTTCTCTAGAAGAAGAGAAGAGACTAGGAAGAAATATCTAAGGTTCTATATTTTGTGTGTGAGATACTGCTATTGTAAATTAAGGTAGGCAGTTCAGATGAAAAAGAAAACATCAGATTTCAGAGATAACCATAGTGATTTTAAGTATGGTTTCTTTTGTGGGTATGTGCATGATGTGTGGGTCAGAGGCAAGTGACATTAGAGATCAGAGGGCATCTTTCAGGATTCACTTCTCTCTTTCCACATTGTTGAGTTAGGCTTCTCTTGTTGCCATGCTGTATACTCCAGGCTAAATTGTCCTCAAGCTTCCTTTTTCACCACCACCCTCTGCCCCCCCCACCACACACACATATTGCTTTAGGAGTTCTGAAATTAAACAAATGCAGTCTCGTCCAGATTTTAAAAGATGGTTACCAGACATTGAACTCTGGCAATCAAGATTGCACAGCAAGCACTTTTATTCACTAAACCATTTCACCGGTTCTGTGCTTTCTTTTGATATATATATTTTTAAATATTTATTTATTTATTATATGTAAGTACACTGTAGCTGTCTTCAGACACTCCAGAAGAGGGCGTCAGATCTCATCACGAATGGTTGTGAGCCACCATGTGGTTGCTGGGATTTGAACTCAGGACCTTCGGAAGAACAGTCAGTGCTCTTAACCACTGAGCCATCGCTCCAGCCCCTTTTGATATATTTTTAATCATGATATTATTTATGTGACAATTCAAGAATTGTATGACAGATAACTACTTTTAGTAATTAAAAAATTGCATGATAGAATATACCAGATGAGAATCAATAATGTACGGAAAGATGTACAGAATTTTTACACAGAAAACTTTGCATTTGTAACACATTTACTTCATCTATATGAAAAAACTCTACATCAACATTTAATGATTGGTTGACAAGTCTACCATTTTTTAAACCATTGGAGCAGAATGCACAGTGTGAATACATTTTCAGCAAATCTAACCTCTCCGAATATCTAATTTATTTATTGCTATCCATCAATAATTATTACAGTTGGAAGAAAAAGAGGTTAGAAAGCATGATGTTTAACTTTGACTGTCAACTACACAGGATTTAAAATCACCATGGAAATAAACTTCTGGCATGTCTGTGAGAGATGTTTTTTAATTAGGTTAGCTGAAGTGGGAAGACTAACCCTAATGTAAGCAGAATCATTTTATGGGCTAGGATCTTGGGTGAAAGAAATAGGAGAAGGAGAGCTGAGCTGAAGAAATGGTTCCTCTCTGCTTCCTGTCTGTAGATTCAGTGTGATCAGCTGCTTCAAGTTTCCATTGCCCCAACTTCCTGTCATGATGGACCTCTCCCAAGCTAAACCTAAACAAACCCAAACTCTTTAAGTTGCTTGTGTTCAGTTTTTATCATAGCAGTGGATAAAGTAGCTTATACAGGAAGCAAAGAGAAAAAGGAAGGAAAGAAGAAGAGAAACAAGGGGAAGAAAGGATAAAAGAAAAGAGTATTATAGAGGAAGAATGACTGTGCTAACATATATTAGACTTTGCTTGCTTTTAGTCTTCAAGGGCAAGTCTTGAAACTAGAAGGCCCATTAATTAGATGATGGGTGAATTTGCTAAGCATTTGTGTTATTTAGATATTCAATTTGACCCAAATCTCATGACAGTGAGAACTAGATGTGGAATCAGTCATTGAGTGAAACACTAAAACACAAAAAAGAATTCCAGACCCTTCGTTTAATCATCTGTTGGCTTCAACTAAATACCTGTTCTGTCCCTGACTTTAAGCATCTGGAAAACAAATCTAATATCTATTTACACTTAGTTTTTTATCTGTGGTTACAGTTTATCTAGAAAATGTTTAAATGCACGATTATTTTATAATGAACTATTAACCAATAATTATTTTTCTTTTAAATGAAGAAGAGAAACACCAGATAAAATCTTTATATCACTTTGGCTTAAACTGTTTTGGCCAATGGTAAATTTTATTGACCTGAATCTGAAATGTAATATGACCTTAAATTTTCAATGTGAGTTCATACAAATAGACCTGATTCTAAATGTAAATAGAAAAGGATTGCAAAGAGACTGTATATTTTACTAAGCACTACAAAACTGAATAACACATTCATGAATTCCTAGAGTCTGATAAAAATCTAACATAAAAGAGCCATTTGCACAGTTGGCTTTATTAACAAGCTCATTTGAATTTGAATGGAATGGTATTTTAGGTCTATGCAAAATTAAAACCAAAAACCAAAAAAATTACTCCCTTCAGCATCCTACATGGTATCCTGCTTACTTCTGACATGAATAAATTCTTGTTTTTATATTGAAAGATAATGGAAAATACTAGTCTCCAAAATATTCCTCAGCTATTTCTAACTCTGAGACTTCTCTTTCACAAGTTCAGAAATAACTAAGACTCTTGGTGTTTGGACCTAATGCTAATGTGCTGGTAACTTTCTGTAGGTCAAAACTGTTTTCTGTCAGTGACCATCACTGCTGCTTGACAGGTGCCCAGAGTTGCAACAGGCATTGTGATCCAAACATTTCCTTGGCAAATTATTCCTTGTATGAAAACTCATCAAGCCCACACACTCCAGGGGACTGAATGCAGTAACCACATCTTCAATTTCCCTACCTTACAGAAGTCTGTTGGTGCCTTTTTCCATGCTACTGTTGCTTTCCTACCACTTTTAAGAGATGCAAACAATTGAGAATTGATAGAGCCAAGATCAAAGCATTCGCATTTGAAGCATGTGCTTCTCATAAGATTAAACTTGAGCTGAGCCTTCTACTGAAGCAGTTCCCAGGGCATCCTTCCATTCTTTTTAATTAAGTAGTTTTAAACTGACAAACAATTCTAAACTGTGTATAATCTATCACACTACACAATGAATGCTTTGATATAAGCCTACATTGTGTAATGCCTAAACTCAACAACTGACAAATTTGTTGCCTCACCTGGTTAAGACTTAGTGATTTTCCTGAGCACAGTAAATTCTAATTAATGGTGGTCATCAAGTTATATAGTTGATCTACTGAATTTGTAACTTCTACCCAATTGAAATTGTGTCTTTGTCTCATATCTCCAAAAATCAAGTAATCACAATGTTGGGTATCGCCTTCCTACCTTCTGCTGTTTTGAGTAATACTGCATCAGAGTTTGCATTTAATATGTCTGAATATTATATGTATGACTATATGGAATCTCTATATCTGTGGGTAGCTTATTTCATTCACTTAACAAAATGTCATCCAAGATCACATGCCTTGTCATGAATTATGAGATGTTCCTTTTTCATGTAGACTAAAGAGTACCCTATTACATATGCATTCAAGATTTTAAAATTAAATTTTTAAGGAATTCCTAGATCATATTAATAAATAAATACATTAAATTTATTTACATGAACCCTTTGTAAGGATTCCATTTCTCAATATCCTGACTGATGTTTTTACTTTTCATTGGCTGTCTATCTTCTCTATAATAGCCATACCAAGGGGCTGTTTAATTGCATTTCTCCAGCAAAAAATAATTATGTTGACCACCTTTTCATGCATCTCTTGACCATCTGTATGTCTCATTTTGACAAACATATAATCAGAACACTGGAAATTGATTTCAGTTAGCTTATAAAATAATAGGTTTCTACATGGCCATTTCATAATCATTAGCTTGGCTTAACCATCACAACTTCCCCTCATTCTCTCTATCATTTATCCTCCATCCTCTTAAAACTTTTATCCCCTAATATCCCTTGTTTCACTATCATATTACATGTGTTTTGTTATCTCCTCTCCTCCAGACCTCTTCCCTGATCTTACTAATCATAGCTGCTTTCTGGTTATCTAGGCTATACTGACACTTAGGCCAACCTAAACACAGCTATCTAAAGATGCAGTGTAATATTTTCTTATTACACCACCTTATAGTGTTGTCTTGCTGGGCCTGGATTGCCTCACTCAGTATTTTCCATTTCTATTTATTTCTTGTAAATTTCATAATTTAATTGCTTATTACTGCTGAGTAGAATACCATTGTGAAAATGTATTTCATTTTCATTATAATTTATCAGTTTATGGGCATCTAGCTTGATTCCAATTACTAACCATTGTTAATAGGGCAGAAATGAAAATGCATGTATAGGTATCTCTAATAAAGTAACTACCGAGCCCTTTGCATATATTTCCAGGAGTGTTATATCTTGGTCATATGGAAGGTTGGCTTTTACCCTTTTGAGAAACATCCACAAGATTTCCATAATGACTGAACTAGTTTGCAAGTCCATCAACAGTGTCTAAAGTTACCCATTTCTCACATCTCTGAAAGAACTTTTTATTTGTTTTCCTTATAAAAGCTGTTTTTATTAGAGTGAGATTAAATCTCAAACTAGTTTTGATTTATATTTCCCTAGTTGTTCAGGGTTTTGGACATGTTTAAATATTTATTATCCATTTGTATTTCTTCCTTTGAGAACTCTGTATTCAGTTCCAAAGCTTATCTTTGTCCTCTTTGTTTACTTTTGTGTGTTCTTCGTATATTCTAGACTCTTGCCTTCTATAAGTCATAGACTTGGCAGGATTTTCTCTCATTTTTCAGTCTGCCTCCAATCAGTAGATAGCTTTTTTATTGAAACAGAATGCCTTTATTCTTCCAAAGTCCCATTTGTCAGTAGTTGGTTTTATTTCATAAGCAACAGAATTCCTATTCAGAAAACCCTTATTTGAACCAACGTATTTAGTACACTGCTTACTTTTCCTTTAGCTGAGTCAGAGTTTCAGGTCTTGATATCCATTATTCATTTGGTGCTGCCTTTTGCACAGAGTGGAAGATACAGATCTATTTTTGTTCTTTTCCATGTGGATAGTAGACGGCACCATGGGCTGTCTGTCCTTCCTTCAGTTTGTATATTTGACATTATAATCAAAATTCACGTTCACTTGTGTAAACTTGCATCTGGGTTTCTTTTACATTGTATTAATCTACATATATGTACTAGTTTTTATTACTATAGCTCTGTAGTGTAACTTGAAATCAGGTTTGTTAATGGCTTCAGCCTTAAAAGGAGGGAAGTTGTTATTATTGTCCAGTTGATAGATGAACATTTATTCATTTATTCCAAGTGCCTCAAACAGCCATGAATTTCTGCATTAATCACTATTTGTTGCAAAGAACATTTTATTTTATTAAGCTGAGAATTATAATAATCTATTATTATAACATGTTTTTAAGATGCTGTTTGACTGTATGTTTCTTTATTAAAATGGAAGTAGGTTCAAACCTAGTACATATGAACTTTATAATGATGGGGTTTGACCATTTTTATAGTACCAAGCATGAATGTTCTCCTATGAAGAGGTTTTATATGTAATCAGGAGAGCATTTGGTTACTCCTACCACACAGTCTTGCTGTGAAAGGCCAAACAGGAATAATAACAAACAGCTTTAGAACTCATGGAAAGTGGCCACAGTTGAGGGTGGGACAAGTTAAATCTAAGGACAGACAGTTCTTTATTAAACATATTATTAAAAATTTATTAATTGTTCATCATATATAATTATAAATTGTATATGTTATATATAGCATATAATTTTTAAGGTAACATTAAACTTATACCCTAAAACATGATTACTAATTATTAATTATTATATCATTATATAATATATGTTATGTATTATATGTTACCTAATAATAAATTATTTTTAGATGACATATGATAATAAACAAATAATTATTAAATAACATTTTATTAAGCATATACTTAGGAAAAAGGAAATTAAGGTCAACACTAGTTAGCTGACTTAATTTCTCTAGCTTGTACAGACTGTCAGCCCCTGGTTTCAAGGCCAGGGAATTTCAGATGTAGAAAGATGGGAGACAGTGGGAAAGATATTAGAACTGGTTTATAGAGAATGGAGGAAAGACATGCCCCTTACAGCATTTACTATTTGGAATGTGCTTGGGCAGATGTTGGTAGATGATAAAGAGCCTATGTCTGCTCAGGAGTCCTCAGCCTCAATCCCTCCCCCACCCCATGAGGGAACTCCCTTGTCAGCTTACTCAGGCTCCCAAGATAGAGAGACCTCAGGAGACTATAGTGATGAATCAGAGAATGAAGACTCCTCAGATGAGTCTGGCTTGGAGACAGAAACAACAAATATCATAATTCTTTCTAGTCTCCCACATAATGCCTGGTCATAAGCCATCTCCCAAGGACTCCTGAAAGGTGTCTAAGACAACTCAAAGGACTTATGAGGTTCTCTGCTGCTCTGCTGTGCTGTCAGGCTATACAACTGGTTGATTAATTGGGGCGTTTTAGCGTTTAAAAATGCTAAATGATTTTCAAAAATTTCTTGGAAATATCAATTGGATTTGTTTTTTTCTTAAAAATAACTAAAGTTGTACTAAAGCCTTTGATGAACCCAAAAGGGGGTTGAATGGGGAAAAGAGGGAGGGAAGGGGGCTTATGGGACTTTCGGGGAGGGAGGAAACGGGAAAGGGGAAATGATTTTGAATGTAAATAAAAAAAACTTAGAAAATAAAAAAATAAAAAAGAAAAAGAAATTTGACCTCTGAAGCTAAAGCTTCACTAACCCTTTTAGAATGAGATCAGCCCCGTTGTCTAGCAGCACTTGTTTTTACTGACAGTTCACCTTTGGGACGGTCTGCTTTGATTATTGATGATTATAAAGAATCTTTCCCCACACAAGAAACTTCTACAAAGTGGGTGGAGGTAATAGCAATAATTAATCTCTTTAAAAGACTAGAGGACAATCCTTTAAACTTGTAAACTGACTCTCAGTGCATAGTCAGGTTATTTCCTCATACTGAAACTGTTCCAATACCTTCCAACTGCTCCACTATTTTAGCCCTACTCTGAGAATTACAAGCCTTGCTTTAATTTAGAAATTGCCCTTTCTTTATGGGACAAGTTCAAGCTCATTCTGTGTTTCCTAGTCCTTTGAATGAAGGTAAAGATAATGTTTTTCTCTGACAAAAATAGTTGCTTTTTCTACAAAGGCAACTAACTGTAGGCTTAGAGTTTTCTCTAAACCTACTTTATTTAGGGATCTTGAATGCTTCAATCTCCATTCTAACCCATTTACTAGAGGTTGGGGAAAAAGAAAGTTAGTAGGAAAAGGGTATTGTGGGCCTATTAAGAAGTAGTTCTTTGGGGAGGTTTCACACTGAATTGTGAGAATACCAGCAGTCCAGTCCAATAGCCAACACCAAACACAAATCAGTAGCAATATTTCAATCCAGCAGAAACCTCAAGGCTCCACTAATTGGCGCAAGTCAATGGAGGCAGCAAGAACCAGTCAGAATACCATGAGAAGAAATTTGGCAGTTTTGGAAAAATTTTCAGCCAAGATTTCAGGCAGGAATTGTGGGATGTAGTGATCTGTGAATATGTCTGCTATTTTTCTTGGTAATATTTAACTATATATATGTATATATATATCCTTTATGTTGTTTTGACTTTTTAAAAATAGTTTGTAGCCACTATGTAATGCAGATTATCTTCAAATATTTTATTTTCCTGTTTCAAACACTGACATGTTACAATAATAGATATTTACCACCATGGCTATTTGCATATAATCTCTCAAATGAGTTATTCAACTCGATTGGCACTTATTTTATTGATTAAAGTTTCAGTACATTTGTCAAAGAAATTGTTATTAATTCCTTAAAGATCTGACAGAATGTATCAGAGAATTTATTTGGTCCTAAGATATTCTTATTAGAAAGCTCTTAATATGGCAATATCGTTCGTTGATATAGAAATGTTTAATTTTTTACATCTTTTTGTTCAAATTTGGTAGAACATATGTGTCTAGAAATGCATTCAATTTCCTTTAGCTTTTCTAGTTCATTGGAACATACATTTTTGAAATATTCTCTAAGAATTTGAATTTCAGTTATATCTGTCACATTATATTCATTTTGCTTTAATTTTATCAGCTTGACAAATTTATTAGACTTGTTTATCTTTTCACAGAGCTGACTCTGTTTGTTTTTATCAGCTTTATTGTTTTCTTGGGCAGACTTTTATACTTGTTTAATTATAAACCATATGTGATTTCATTGGTTTTGATTTTGACATGATTTTTCTGGGATTTCAGGTTGTATCACTAAGCTATTTGAAATTTCTGTTATTTTTAATGAAGACACTCAGATATAAAATTCCATCTTATAACCGCCTTTGCTGAATCCCTCTTGTTCTAATATATGGTGTTTTTCCTTTGCATTGGATTTTAGGATTTTTAAATTTCTCACTTTTTTTCTTTTTAGGTGCTTGGGAATTTTAAATGACACTTTTGTTTGGTTGTACACATTTTACCTTAGATTTAGGAAAAAATGTACTATAATTTAATTGGATAAGTTTTATATGTAACATAGGTAAGCTTCCTTTTATATATAAAAAATTGTTAGTTTTTTCTTTCTTTTTTTTCCTTCATTTTAATCATGTCCTCCAAGTACTGAACATTGTGGTAAAAAACCACTTAGTTTTTCCTTTTTAATATCTGAATACAATAATTTTCGACCTTAACTTCAATCCTCAATGTTCTTTCTTCCATCTGATCTAGTCTATTAGTGATGCTTTCCACTGATTTTTATTTTCTTTTTATGATTTCATTCATCTGTTTATCTACATTCTTAAATAACCTTATTTCCATGTAGTAGGTTTTAGTCCCTACTACAACTCACAGGAGTAAAACCGAGACTGTAATGATGACAATACAGAAACAAAGCAAATATGTAAATATCATAAAAAAATATAGAAAGAGCAAGTATGTACCCAATAAAGATGAGAAATGAATTACAATGATATAGGTAAGATATGAAAATAAAGATAAGGTTATTATTGTTAATATCAAAGTTATTAAGAATAACAGAAATAACTTTTTAGAAAAATTATTAATTTCTATATACATCAAGGAAATGTAAATTAAATCTGATTTGAGAGTCATTTTACCTCAGCCAGAATGGCCTTCCCCAAAAGAACAAAGGACAACAAATTCTGACCAGGATGTGGGAGAAGAAAAACCTTTAAACTCTGTTAGCAGGAATGTAAACTGGTTCAACCATTATCAGAATCATTAAAGAGAGTCCTCAAAATGACAAAATAGAATCAAGGTATGATTCAGCTCTACCACTCCTAGATACATACCTAAAAGAGTGTAAGTTAATACACCACAAAGTTGCTTACACATCCATGATTATTGCTGGGCTGTTCACAATAGCCAATAAATGGAACCAGCCTACCTGTCCATCAACAAATGAATAAAGAAAATGTGGGAGCTGGAGATATGCTGGACACTGGAGTTGTTGAAGAAACATTAGGCACTTAACAAAGCTGAACACTCCTTCCTGATGAAGGATCTGGAGACATTAGGGATAGATGGAACTTACCCCTAAATAATAAAGGCTATATTTGACATACCTATTTCCAATGTTATATTAAATGGAAACAAACTGAAAACATATTCTCTCAAATTAGGAATGAGAGGCATAGATGTTCCCTGTCCCCTCCCATATTTGTAATAATGCTTGAAGCCTTAACTAAAACAGCTAGACACACACACACACGCACACGCACGCGCACACACACACCATCCTCTAAAAGGGATAGCTTGACTTCTTCCATGTATGTGTGTGTGTGTGTGTGTGTGTGTGTGTGTGTGGTATGTGTGTGTATCACCCCATTGAGGGCTAAAGATATGGTTTTGTGGTTTAGTGCATTTGCTGATTTTCCAGAAAGCACAGGTTCAATTCCCTGTATTCACATGGTAGTATATTACTATCTATAACTCCAGTCTAAGTAGATCCAATTCCCTGTTAGGTTTTCATGGACACTGTGTGTACATGTTACACAGACAAATATGGAGGGGGAAAATCCACACATATAAAAGAAAATATTTTTAAAAGGCAATATTTGCAGTAAAGCTGCAAGATACTAAATCAGTATTTTTAAAAATCAGTAGCCTTCATATTCATCAACAGTGTACTTTCAGAGGAAAAATATTGGAAGATCTCACATTTAAAATAACTCTAAGTGCTGGGAATGTAGTTTAGTGGTAGATTCCTTGCCTCTTATGTATAAAGCTCTGTTTAATCCCTGTCACTGCTAAACAGAGAGTTAAATAAACAAATCCAAAATAAATCTAAGTATTTAGGAATATAGCTAATCAAAAAAAAGTAAAAGAATTCCACAGCAAAAACTTTGAGATACCAAAAAGGAAAACACAGAGGATACTAGATGATGAAATGGCATTCCATGTTCCTGAGTTGACAGGATGAATATTTTGAAATGGCTATATTACTAAGATTAATTTACAGATTTAAACCAATATGCATCAAGATTCCAATGCCATATTTTACAGACTTTGATAAAAACCAACACAAGAATTTTTGTGGAACAACAACAATAGCAAAACGAAAACAAAGAAAATCCACTCACACAAATAGCCAAAATAATCCTAAAGAGTGAGAATAATGTTGAAGATAAAATACTCAAATTCAAATTCTACAGTGTAGTTATAGTGATAAAAACAGCATAGTCCTGGAAAAAAAATAAAGAGGAAGACCAAAAGATTGGAATTGAGAACCCAGAAATAGCAACAAAGTTTTGCCTGCTAATTTTTTTTGGGGGGGTAAGGAGACAAAAATACACATTAGAAGAAAGAACTTATTCAACAAATGTTGCTAGTAAATGTGGATTTCTACTTGCCAGAGAATGAAATTACATTCTTATCTTTCATCTTGTTCAAATATAAATTTTAAATGGGTCAAAAATCTTAAATTTAAAATGTTAGATTCCTAGGGAATAGCCTTTAGATCACTGGGGTAGGAAAGAAATTTTTGAACAGAATACCAACATCACAGGAACTAACCCCAAGGATAAACCCATGGGAGCCCATGAAAATAAGAACTTCTATAGAGCACAGTAATCAATTAGTAGAGCAAACAGATATCGCACAGAGTGGGAGACAATCTTTACCTGTTGTACTTCAAACAAAGGACTAATATCCAGAATTTACAGATTGCAGAAACCAATTACCAAAAAAAAAAAAAAAAAGACAAAACAGTTAATCAACAAATTGGCAGATGGATCAAATAGCATAAATTAAAACTATTTGAATATATCATCTCACTTGGTCACAGTGGCTATTATCAGCATATTTGACAACTAATGTTGGAGAGGATATGGAGAGAACGGAGCACTTACTCATTGTTGGTGGGGACACAATTTAGTACAGCAATTATGGAAGTTAGTTTGGAGATTCCTCAAAACCTTTACAGTTGAGCAACATATGATACAGTTATTTCTGGTATTTCCCAAGAAAACATTATATTGTGTCAGAGAGATAATTGCATCCCCACAGTTACTTCTGCTCTATCCACTATAGAAAGAAAATGGAATCTACCTGTTTTCCATGTACAGACAAATAGATAATGAAAGTCAGGAATACTATTTATCTTGGAAGAAAACACAATCACAAAATTTTCAGTAAAATGGATGTATTTAGTACATATAATGTTAAACAAGATAATATAATCCCAGAAAAATAAAAACTGCATATTATCCCTCAAGGCCGAGTATATACAATAATATATAAGTAAGAATACATACAGAATGTATATGTGGGTACACTAAAATATAAAAAAGAACTAGAAAGGCAAGATAGTGGGGGATAAAGAAGAACTAAATGTAGGTAATGGGCATGAGTTATGAAAGAGCATAAAGATAATTGTTTTTTGATTTCTAACTCTGTCTCAGAATTTACATTTGTGGCTAGTGGAGAAGTGCATAAAATATATTCAATAATGAAAATGTGAAATCCAATGTGAAGCTCCACAGCTTAGAATGGATATTCTAATTATACAGAAATTTATTGAAATGTATAGGTTTGATTTGGATTAATTTCAGTGCATGGTGTTTTTATTTGCAAGTTTTTTTTAAAAAAATAACTAATTTAAAACAAACAAACAAAACTAACATTGATGTGAGCAATAAGGTAAGGTGAGGGGATTTTGGATCCTCTTCTGGGGTACTTTAAATAATTAAAGAAGAGGAGGTCGGGATTTTAAGATGGATAGAGTTGGACTGTGGGAGAAGTTTGAGGAAAGGAATGGAGAGAAATAAATCTATTTTAATTTTATTAAAAATTTAAAAATGCACAGATTCAAAATCTTTCTTGCACAGGTCCTGAAGGAAGGGCCTCTTACACTCACTAGCTGGTTCACTATGGCTGTACTTAGACCTAACATAGACATTACCACATAACATCATGGTTTGTAGGATCAGGGGCCCATGCATATGCATATGTCCAAGTTCCAAAATCTCCTTCCTTCCACTGACTAAATGTGTGCATGCTTCAAGAATCAGTGTCAGTCCAGGAAGCTGGTTGAGAATTGGCTGAATTCTCAATTAAAATTTTAAATTGTGGGTGTAGGCCTTTCCATTTGGGATCAGCAGCCTAATCACTGAGAAATGCAGGGAAGCCAACTTTGAGCGACTATGAGTTTGGCTGAGACAAAGGCCGGTGTGGCTGGGTTACCCAGAATGACAGGTTAAAGCTTCTATAATTCATTCTTCTCACAAGAAATAATCTGTAACAGTTCCAGAGATTAGGCTATCATTCTACCGCCAGCTGATGACTGGCTTCTCACCCAAGCTCCATCACTGACTCCTGTAATTGCCAATTGTGCAATACATGGTCATTGTCTATTATTAAATGGCTATTATTTTAACATAAACCCATTATGTCACTGTGCACAATTTTATTTTAACAGAACAGGAATTCAAATACCAAAAATAAAACTTGTCAGGAAATAGATCTATTAATTAGGAATAGTTTCTGTGTGTTTCTAGATATTCACTGGAATCAGTCCTTATCTTTTGTTTTTAATAATGTCTTTCTTTTTCTTAATCATTTCAGGCCAATGAATGATCATCTTAAGAATTTTTGAGTTTTCTTATACAAATATTAGAACCTCGCTCCTTTTCTTTATTTAAAAATTTTCATGAGTAATTTTGTGCTCTCATAGAGTTAGCCTGCAGCCTCATCTTTCCCTAACAGAGGCTCATGTCATCCTATTCAAGTGTCCCTCTAAATGGAGGTACAATATCTACATACATTGGAGTTCATTTATATGCATGTTTTAAAAAATAGGTATAGTAAAATTCTCTCACTTAAATAAGTAAAAAGCACATCTATAGATAAAAGTTATAAAGAAAGGGTTATGTGAAAGGAGAAAGCATTATTGACTAAAGTCATGAAAATTAAGGTGTCCTTTGTTGCTTGGCTGTTTTATCTTTTAACCCATTTGCACAGACTCATGTTCATAAGTAGAAACTGGGAGAGCTTCTTGCTAGTGCTCCCATATTTCAGTCCTTCCACCCTTGATGAAATTCCTCCCTCACATTGCCATCGCTATTGGTAATCTGTGAGGACCCGAAAGAAGGAACTAGGAGGCCAAGAAGAATGGTGACTTCTATGTGTGAAGTCCAGGGTAAAACACAGCTCCTAGATCTTCTGTCCATTTATACAAGATCTGGAGGCATCCTTACAAAAATGTATGATTTGTAGCAAAGAGTCACTCTAGATGAGAAGTCTCAAAGACCACTGACAACAATGCATAGGTCTACCTTAATAGGGAAAACACATAAAACTCCAAGGTCACATTACATTTACTGTACTATCACTAACAAATACAAGAGGGGAAATGTATAAAACCTTCTGCTACGGTACTTACAATACCATACATCAGGATACAATACTGTTACTAACTACTTTGGAGGACATAGCTATTCCTTTCTGAGCCATATCAGGGATGGAAATATCTAAGTTAAATAAACATAGAACTTATGGATGAAACACTGGAAGAAAAGGTATGTGGACTAGGGTTTCAAGATTAATTTTCAGATTCAAAACTAAACACAGCACTTGAAAGAAAAATTTATTAAATTATTTCTTGATTAGAACAAAAATACACATTCTGAAAACAATAATTTTAAGGCAATAATAGGTACAACACAGATGGGAAAATATCTTAAAATCTAATATAATAAATTTATTATAAGCTATGAAGAAAGACTCTGCTACATTACTGAGAAAAGAGCAAACAGAACTTGAAGTAGAAAGAACCCAAATAGGTATCTCTCCAAAAAGGATAAACACTGAAAACAACAGTATGAAAAAAATGAATACCATCCAAAGTGACAAAACACAAATTAAAATAAAGTACCATGACACACACAATAGAATGACCAAAATCCACACAACTTATAGCTTGTAACTACTTGCATGAAGATACAATAAGAAGACTCAAGCTGTGTTGGTAGAAACATGAAATCCACAGCCATTTGGAAAGAAATTTGGCCGTTTCTTTCTGAATCGTCTCACAACATGATCTAGCAAAGATGCTACTTGCTGTTTAACTAATGTGAAAACTCCTATTCCCACACAACTCAAATCCTTATATCAGGTTCTTTAATAATCATCAAAATATTCATGGGTAAAATATCTGCAAAATTAACTAGAATAAGACACATACAAATGACTAGTGTGATCTACAGAATGAGAAGCTTTAGCAGAGAAAGAGCGCAAGGCTTAAGAGCTAGGAGCTCTGAGCACAGTGTGCACAGGAAGCAACAATTTTAGTGCTAGTAAGTTCACTGTGATGATTGTGTCATGAAATATCACAGAGGGGGACCCTCTCAGCCAACCATTGAACTGAGCACAGGGTCCCCAATGGAGAAGTTAGAGAAAGGATCCAAGGAGCTGAAGGGGTTTGCAGCCCAATAGGAGGAAAAACAATATGAACCAACCAGGACCCCCCAGAGCTCTCGGAGACTAAACCACTAACCAAAGATTACACATGGAGGAACCCATGGCTCCAGCTGCTTATGTAGCAGAGGATGGTCTTATTTGACTCAAAGAGAGGAGAGACCCTTGGTCCTCAGAAGGCTCAATGCCCCAGTATAGGGGAGTGCCAGGATAGGGGAGCAGGAGTGGGTGGGTTGGTGAGCAGGGGGAGGGGAGATGGGTTAGGGGGTTTTCAGAGGGGAAATAAGGAAAGGGGATAACATTTGAAATGTAAATAAACAAAATATCTAATTAAAAAATATCAGGTTTCAAAAAGGAAAGTGGAGTGTAAGGCATATGGAAGCCCCCTTTGCTGTCTTCTGGAAGGAGAAGACATGGAGAGTGCCCTTTGCCAAAGTTTATGGCCATTGTAAGGAACTTTTCTTATGGTGGTTAGTGTAAGCTCTTAAATTTATATAAAAGCATGGTATGACACAGTGGTTTAAAAATAAAAGAATCATTCTAACTGTTGGATGGAGGGATGATTAAATGGACAGAATCAGTTAGCAGGTTATTAGAGCATCCAAGTGACTGGCATACCAAAAGGATTCTGAAGGTACCAGGTGTGTGGTATGAGAGAAAGACATCCCAGTGACTCTGAAGCTTGGTGCCTTCTGACTTAACCACCCGGAAGATGGAGTTGCTATCAGCCAGTGCTGGGGAGTCTGAAGCTGAAGGAAGCTGGAGGAATATGAAGACAAGTGGATTGAAGATATTAAATCCTCAATTGCAAAGAGCTACTCTGTGTAAGGTTCAAGGAATTTTCCTGGGTGCAGATGCTAATCTGAGGATTCTTTGTTTCTACTTTTGATTTTAAGTTCTTAACAGCTAGTTCTGCTTTTTAACTGTCAGTCTCCAGAGCCTTAGATGGTGCATCTCAGAATGAAGAAAAGATCACAAACGAAATTGCTATGACAAATATGGGTATTCTATATTTTGATGTATAAGGTTCCATTTATAGCATTAAAGGGTATTCTAAGTCTCATAGTACATTGACACTTCAGTTTTTTGAATTGTGTAGGTGTGCTTGCGTGCGTATGTGAGTGCATGCATATGTGTGTGTGCACGTGAGTCCATGTGCCTGCACAGCAGTCAAAAGTCATCCTCTGGTATTATTCTTCCAGTGCTATTCATCTTGGCTTTTGAGAGAGTGTCTCTCACTCGGCTGCTGCTCACTGATTTGGTGATCTGTCAGTCTCTGCCTCCCCAGGGCTGGGATTACAGGTGTCCTCACTGTGCCCAACATTTTTTTTAATAAGGGTTTAAGAGATCACACTTAGGTGGCAACTTAGATTTTTCTTTTGCAATAACAGTCTTTAATATAACATGTCCTGGGTATGAGTACACTCACACTAATGCTTTGACTAAACACCCTAAAACATTCAGTATTTACAAAGTCTCAATCTTTTTTATACGTCTCAGTAACAAAATATCTGATAATAATACTTTTGCATTGAGGTTAAAAAAAAACTCTAAAGTATAATAAAGCACAGAGACTTTATTAAGCTTCTGTTTCAAGCCAGAGGAAAATAAAAGTACAGAGCTCATGTTGGCATGCATTCGTGGTTACAAGGATCAGAGAAGGATGCTGTCACTATTTGCTGAGGTCTCACTGCCTGAACTCAAAATTTTTCTCTGATTGAACTTCCTGTTCCCCAGAGGCATGGGGGAATGAGTTTGCTAAGGAGCTGTGTAATTGTTCATTCATTCCATCTGCAGTCTTTTCACCTTGGTGACTCATTATAGAAACCCCAAGCAAGATAATAATATTGAAGCCTATTCTAGGAACAGAAGGCACCACACCTCACAGGTGAGAGAGGATGTGGAGGGTGAAAGTATCGTTTAGCACATTCTTCTGTGTCTTTTATTATGCTTTCTGGGTCTCTTCTTCCATCCCTCAGTGAACCTGTGCTTGACAACCATGAATAGATCTCCTGTCCCTTTTTACACAAGACTACATTCTCTACCATTGCCTTTAAACTGTACTGCCACAAGTAGGCATGAATATATCCCGTTCCAGACGTCTCTGTCCAGGAGGCTTTCCATTATGAAGGGATGAACACTGAGGACTTGCAGCTGGCACATGTTTCTATGGCCAAATAATAAAAGGAAAATATATAGAAGTTTTAAATTCAAATATGGCATCACATAAAATTTTTGAAATACAATAATATAAATTTTTAAAATTCCAACCAAGCTAGTCTCTGTGAGTTTTTGTCCTGCCATGTTTGCCTCGGGAAAGCCAAACTATAAATAGCTTCAATGCTAACATCAAAACATTACAAGATACACAGCATGAAAGAATCCCAAATTAGGTATATCATTCTCAGAACTGTTAATGGGTTAAGGATATTTGTAGCTTTGATTTTTTTGAACTTTCTATCATCATAAATATGATGATTTGGCATTTAATATTCCAAAGGTGCTATAACCTTTTAAATGATTATCAACATCAGCAGCAAGTCTGTTGTGGAAAGGACTTTTCTCTCAATTTTTTTGCATGATTTCTTTTTATAAATACATTTGTTTTCTTTCTTTTTGTTTTCTTTTTTCACATCTGGACTGCAGTTTGCCTTCCCTCCTTTCCTCCCAGTCCCCACTGACACCTCCTTTCGCCCTCTCCAATTCTCCTTATTTCACTCCTTCATTTCTCTTCAGAAAAGGACAGGTCTCCCAAGATATCAACCAACCAAGGCATACCAAGCTGCAGTAAGACTAGGCTCCTCTCATCATATTGAGGCTGGATGAGGCAACGCAAAATTAGCCACTACCAATGCAATGTTGAGTTTCTATGTGTGTCAAGTAAGGGAGGACGACTTCCCCCAATAAGAAGACTATTTTGATAATATTAACTTTTTTATAAATTGGCAATACTGCCAGTGGACAGATCCTACTTTATAAAGCTATTACTAGTGTCTAATACTGACAATCTTTAAAAGCATATAAACAAAGTCTCTAATTAAAAATGTCTAATACTCATATGTGAATAAGAAAAATAAGCTGAGAAGAATAAAAACAAACAAGTGAATGCATGCTAACGGGGGTTTTGACAATAAAAGAATGGCATAAAAACAAGTGGGATGACCCGGTGAGGGATGCAGCTGATATCATCTTCCTTCTTATTTCTAATTCCTCCCCAATGCTTGGGATGGAACCCGGAGACTGCAAGGGATTTGCTGTTGGCTTATTTGTTCACTTAAGTTGTTCTGGTTAACTTTTTGTTTGTTTATTTTTGAGATAATGTCTTGATTTGTTCTAAGTTGGACTTAAACTTGAGTTTGCCTTCTCCTCCCGTTCTAATTATTGAGACGACAGCAATGCATCTCATACCTTTCAACTAGTTTTGAATAATTGTTCTTAAAACAGTGTTAAAATATTTGAAAGAGTAAAAAAACAAAACAAAACAAAAAACTCAGGTTCATTTTATGTATACCTTACACATACATTTAGGAAGTCAAGACACAGTTTTATTCCAAGATTTAAATTGTGGATTTATATAAAAAACATGATTTTTTTTTCTGTTTTAAGGTATTGTATTTCTGTGTCTGGCTATGATGGGATAATGAGAACTTTATCCATCCTCCATCCTACGATATCTCAAGCAGCTAAAGAAAAATATGAAGAAAAAAACCATATCAAACAATAGTTTTCAAACACTACAGGGCAGAAAATGTAGAATTGCTATCCCGTAGAGAGGAGCCAAACCATCTGAGCTCGACAACTGCCCAAGCTCTAGCTAAGTGTAGGAGACACTTCCCAGCCACAACAAAGAAAAGTGCAGTTTCATAAAGTCTAAAACAGATAGCATTTGTGAAGGAGACCTCCAAGAAGAAAGCTTTACAGAGAACATTTCAGAGATGATGGGGCTTGTGTGACTGAGAAAGGATCTGTGCACACCGAAAAGGAATTACATCAGCTGTTAAAAGAACCATCTGAAATCTCGTGGATGAAAGAGGGCTAACCACAGTTCCTACAGACATACAAGCACTGGAAAGTCATGAAGAGCTTTAGGCATAACAGCTAAGAAGCTCACTCTAATAACAACACAGCAGGTAGCACAGAGGAAGGACGAGGCTGGATGAAGTGTGGAAACATTGAAACACCGTAGGATAAATGGATGGAGACTGACTGGTGTGAGGAAGCTGCTGAGAAATTAGAAAGGAAGGTCAGATAGGACACATTGAAAAGTAGGGTAAGACGGGTCTTGTTCACAAATTGAATATCAATAAGGGAAAGGGAAGACTGGAGCCATATTCACATCACATATTTGAGTAGTTAGCTGATGCTTGAAGTGTATACCCATATTATGTGTACCTTAGTGGTACCTCAGAATGTGACTATGTTTGGATCCTTTACAGAGCCTCTCAATAAAGTGAGATGAAGCCATCATTGTCTCTAATCTAATTTGACTAGTATCTATTAAAAAGGAAATTTGTGATAGAGGAAATATCAAGGAGACCTATATACTAAGACCAAATCATGTCAGAAGGCAGTGGGAAGTCAAGGAGAGGTTCCCAGAAGATGCTAAACTGAGACAATGTGACTTCTTGTACTTTGGACTTGTAAAACCATGAGAATAAGATTTCTGCTGTTTAGGCAATCAGTGGTTCTTTATTATAACTTTCTTCACAAACCAATACAGGTACAGAATGTAGAGCTATAGCATCCACCAAAAACAAGTTACATAGACAGCTTCAAAACAGAGGAAAGGTAAGGTTCAGACATGTTGAGGTTAAGGTTTACAAAGGTGACATTTTAGTGTAGCTCTTTAATAGGACCTGATACATCTAGGACTAGAATTTTAGAAGAAAACACTTACCTCTTAGAATTTGTTGTTTTATTAGCTTGGAAATGAAAGTGGATGCTGATGAAGTTGGAAAAAGAAACTATCAAAAGTGTCAGTGAATTAGACTAGAGAACTATATTGTTCAAGCACTAGAAATTTTAGGAAAAGCTATCTTAATGTATTTAAAGAGGTAAAGGTGATATTAGGGGCAGTAGGTGAGAAATCACTAAGTAAGCTGGCCATATATTTGCATGGGTGAACTTTGGTCATGCACAGCTAAGGGGAGATAGAACCTGTAGAGACCACCTCCAGTAGATAGGATGGCCTCCGGTCAAGGGATGGGGCCACTCACACATCTCAAAGTTTTTAACACAGAAATGTTCCTGTCCAATGGAAAGACAGAGACAAAAAAATAGAACAAAGACTGAAGGAAGGGTCATCCAGGGACCACCTCACCTGGTGATTCATCCTGTCTCCAGACAATAAATCCCCAACACTGTTGCTATTGCCATGAGGCTGACAGGAAACTGGTGTGGCAGTTCCTTGGTAGGTTCTGCCAGCAACTGACCAATGTAGATGTGGATGCTTGGAGCCAATCATTAGACTGAGCTCAGGGACCCTGGTGGGGGAGCTGGAGGAAGGCCTGGCAGAGCAGAGGGGGATTGCAACCCCATAGGAAGAACAAGGTCATTAATTAATCCTGCCAATCCATGAGCATAGCAGATTTTTCCATTTTCTGAGGTCTTCTTCAATTTCTTTCTTCAGAGACTTGAAGTTCTTGTCATACAGATCTTTCACTTGTTTGGTTAGAGTCACACCAAGATACTTTATAAGGTTTGTGGCTATCGTGAAGGGTAACATTTCTCTTACTTCTTTCTCAGCCTGCTTATCCTTTGAGTATAGGAAGGCTACTGACTTGCTTGAGTTGATTTTATATCCGGCCACTTTGCTGAAGTTGTTTATCAGCTGTAGGAGTTCTCTGGTGGAGTTCTTTGGGCCGCTTAAGTATACTATCATATCGTCTGCAAATAGTGATAGTTTGACTTCTTCCTTTCCATTTTGTATCCTTTTGACCTCCTTTTGTTGTCTAATTGCTCTAGCTAGAACTTCAAGTACTATATTGAAAAGGTATGGAGAGAGAGGGCAGCCTTGTCTAGTCCCTGATTTTAGTGGGATTGCTTCAAGTTTCTCTCCATTTAGATTGATGTTGGCTACCGCATTGCTGTAAATTGCTTTTACTATGTTTAGATATGGGCCTCGAATTCCTGATCTTTCCAAGACCTTTAACATGAAAGGATGCTGAACTTTGTCAAATGCTTTCTCAGCATCTAATGAGATGACTATGTGGTTTTTTTTCTTTGAGATTGTTTATATAGTGGATTACATTGATGGATTTCCTTATATTGAACCATCCCTGCATCCCTGGGATGAAGCCTACTTGATCGTGGTGAATGATCGTTTTGATGTGTTCTTGGATTCCATCTTGCCAAATGCAATATACAGATTCAATGCAATCCCCATCAAAATCCCAACTCAATTCTTCATAGAGTTAGAAAGAGCAATTCAAAAATTCATCTGGAATAACAGAAAACCCAGGATAGCTAAAACTATTCTCAAGAGTGAAAGAACCTCTGGGGGAATCAGTATCCCAGACCTCAAGCTGTACTACAGAGCAATAGTGTTAAAAACTGCATGGTATTGGTACAGTGACAGGCATGTAGATCAATGGAACAGAATTGAAGACCCAGAAATGAATCCACACTCCTTTTCTTTCTTCTTTTTTTTTTTTTTGGTTTTTCGAGACAGGGTTTCTCTTTCTCTGTGTAGCCCTGGCTGTCCTGGAACTCACTCTGTAGACCAGGCTGGCCTCGAACTCAGAAATTCACCTGCCCCTGCCTCCCAAGTGCTGGGATTAAAGGTGTGTGCCACCACTGCCTGGCTTTGAATCCACACTCCCATGGTCACTTGATCTTTGACAAAGGAGCTAAAACCAACCAGTGGAAAAAAGATAGCCTTTTCAACAAATGGTGCTGGCTCAACTGGAGGTCAACATGCAGAAGAATGCAAATTGACCCATTCTTAACTCCTTGCACTAAGCTCAATTTCAAGTGGATCAAGGACCTCCACATAAAACCAGACACACTGAAACTAATAGAAAGGAAACTAGGGAACCTTGAACATATGGGCACAGGGGAGAATTTCCTGAATAGAACTCCAATAGCTAATGCTCTAAGATCAAGAATTGACAAATGGGACCTCATTAAATTACAAAGTTTTTGCAAGGCAAAAGACACTGTCAAAAAGACAAAGCAGCAACCAACTAACTGGGAAATGATCTTTACCAACCCTACATCCGACAGAGGGCTAATATCCAATATATACAAAGAACTCAAGAAGTTAAACTCCAGAGAGGCAAGTAACCCTATTAAAAATGGGGTACAGAGCTAAACAAAGAGTTCTCACCTGAAGAATATCTAATGGCTGAGAAGCACCTAAAGAGATGTTCATCATCCTAGTCATTAGGGAAATGCAAATCAAAACAACCCTGAGATTCCATCTCACACCAGTCAGAATGGCTAAGATCAAAAACACAGGAGACAGCAGTTGTTGGCAAGGATGTGGAGAAAGAGGAACACTCCTCCACTGCTGATGGGATTGCAAGCTGGTACAACCACTCTGGAAAGCAGTCTGGCGGTTCCTCAGAAAACTGGGCATGACGCTCCCGGAGGACCCGGCTATACCACTCCTGGGCATATACCCAGAGGCTTTACCTGCATGCAATAAGGACACATGCTCCACTATGTTCATAGCAGCCTTATTTATAATAGCCAGAAGCTGGAAAGAACCCAGATGTCCCTCAACGGAGGAATGGATTCAGAAGATGTGGTATATTTACACAATGGAATACTACTCTGCAATTAAAAACAATGAATTCATGAAATTCCTAGGCAAATGGTCAGAACTTGAAAATATCATCCTTAGTGAGGTAACCCAATCACAAAAGAACACACATAGTATGCAGTCACTGATAAGGGGATATTAACCCAGAATCTTGGAATACCCTAGACACAATATGCGTATCAACAGATTTCCAAGAAGATGGAAGGAGAGACCCCTGGTCCTGGAAAGACTGGATGTAGGGGAATGCTGAGACAGAGAAGCGAGAGGGGGTTGAATGGGGAAAAGAGGGATGGAAGGGGGCTTATGGGACTTTCGGGGAGGGAGGAAATGGGAAAGGAGAAATGATTTTGAATGTAAATAAAAATATAAAAAATAAAAAAAAATGGAAGAACAAGGTCGGCTGGCCAGACCACCCAGTGCTACCATGGACTAGTCCATTAATGAAAAAGTGTACAGGGAGGGATCCACGGCTCCAGATATAGATGTAGCAGAGGATGGCATCTTGATCATATGGTGGTTTGATGACCCAGAGTAGGGGGATGCTGGAACAATGGGGTAGGACAGAGTGGATGGGTAGGGAAGCACCCTCATAGAGGCAAAAAGGAGGGGAGAGAGGGTGGAAATGGGACTGGGGTTTTATGTAGGGGTAACTTGGAAGTGGGATATCGTTTGAGAGGTAAACAAATGGAATGATTAATAGAAAGAAAATTAAGTTCCTATCAGATAAAGGACTGTAGCTTTATGAAATGTGGTGGCCATTTGAACTCTGCCTTCATGAATAGGTTAGTCTAGTTAGTATGGGAGTGTGTTTGTTCTCTTAGGAGTGTGCTATTTTTAAAATACTAAGTTTGGACTCCTTTGTCTTATATTTTGTCATGAGAGGGTGGAGAAAGATGGTACCTTCCAGATGTCAGCCTCTGAGCAGAGAGCTAATACGTTTTTGTTCATTAAAAGTTATTCATTCTTAGATATTCTATTGTATCAGCACAAAATGAACTAAGACACATTAATAAAATAAAAATAAAAACTGAAAGTCATTTTTCCGTGTTTAAATTATTTTACTACATTCCACCCAAAACCAATTAAATGTCACCTTACTAAGTTCCAATTGTAAACAGCTTAGTCTATTACACATCCTGTTCTTACTTTGTCATCATAATACTATGTTTTATGAGCATAATGTAAGCTAGGGAAATCTATCAATATTTGTACAGGCATGAAGACTTTTTAAAAGCTTTTGTTTCATGAAATTAAATAGAACTTGATACTATTCTGTATTACTTTTTAAAGTATGTCCCTTCTACTACACTGTAATCATTTGGAGAGCAGAGATTATGTGTGCCTCCTTGTCCAGCATACAAACCACTGATTGCTACAAAGTCAGTGCCCACTGAGTATTTGTGTTAAACAACAAGAACAACAACAACAACACAACTTTTCAAGACCATATCTCTTTCTTTGCTAAGTGAGTTCAAAGATGTGACTTATCTTGATTTCTAAGTCTTCACTGAATCATTTGGCCATACACCAATTTGTGACATATGAATGTCGCAATTCCACCACATGCAAGATACTTATATTTCTTCTCCTCACAGAATATCCCAAACAAAACTAGCACTCTCCTCTCCCATTTTTATTGTTGCTACCAGTATTTGCCAGCGCCTGGGTGGCATGTGGAGAGACAAGACCATCATCAGAGCAGCAACCTAAACATCAAAGCTATAGCATGCATATGATGCTGTGCTTTTAACACATTAATGACACTAGTGATTACACACTTATTAATCTTTCCTCTATGAAGCATGCCATTGCATGATTTATGTATAGCCTTAAAATTAATCCCGCAAAACATGGCAATTTGGAAGAGGAGAGATTTACTGTTCGAGGTCAAGCAACTGGCAAGTGGTTACCTTGAAACACCCTCACATCTGCTTGATCACGGTCTCTCACTTTTACTGATGATCTTGTTCCCAGTACAGATTTTGAAACAACACACAGGATGCTAAGGATTATCAGAAGGCTTTTATTTTATGGTGAGGCTCCACGTCTCTGACTTCAGCTTGGAAATTGAAGCCTACCTGGATCACTTCTACTCAATAGCTCTTCTTCACACTCTAGTCATGTTTAGCCTCTGATGTCTCTGTTGCTTATCTCCAGACATGCATGTGCAATTTAGGTTTGCTTCCCGACCACTCTTCTCTTCCAAGTAAAAGCTCATGCTACACTTAACCTTTAAGAAGCTATACCTGACCAATGAGCTCACAACTCTAACTTTTGGTTTTTACTTCCCTTAGTATTTCTAAGCATTACTTAGACAAAGCTGAACATGTGTGCACATGCCTGTGTACACCTGTCCTGCTCCTCACATTTTAATGGTAGGAAATTTATTTATTTATTTACTTATTTATGTGTTCATTCTGTGTTTCCACTGTGCACTTACTTGGCATTTGTTACCCATCCTTATCTCCTTGCACTAAGCTCAATTCTAAGTGGATCAAAGATCTCCACATAAAACCAGACACACTGAAACTAATAGAAGGGAAACTAGGGAAGAACCTTGAACATATGGGCACAGGGGAGAATTTCCTGAACAGAACTCCAATAGCTTATACTCTAAGATCAAGAATAGACAAATGGGACCTCATTAAATTACAAAGTTTTTGCAAGGCAAAAGACACCGTCAAAAAGACAAAGCGACAACCAACTAACTGGGAAATGATCTTTACCAACCTTACATCCGACAGAGGGCTAATATCCAAGATATACAAAGAACTCAAGAAGTTAAACTCCAGAGAGGCAAGTAACCCTATTAAAAAATGGGGTACAGAGCTACACAAAGAGTTCTCACCTGAAGAATATCTAATGGCTGAGAAGCACCTAAAGAGATGTTCATCATCCTTAGTCATTAGGGAAATGCAAATCAAAACAACCCT